>JAUNZM010000695.1:0-600000 GCA_033459285.1 Clamator glandarius
TTGATACTGTGATCTTCAGTTACCATGCAAAAACAAATTATGTGCAGGAGAATGAGGGCAAGTTGAAAACTTATTTATCACCCAACCATTATAATGTGGTTGATGATCAAACAACCTGTGAAGCTGAGATAATTTTCTTCATCTTCAAGTAGCCACTGGAAAGCCTCATTGCATGCCTGAAGTTGCATTGCTTAGCAACAACATTTCAGAAATTCGAGTTATCAGCAGGATCACTAATAAGACAGTAAGCTGCAAAAGAATCCTGAATAAACTAGATGCATTTGCATTTCAAAATAAATGAGAGTAAATGTTTTGGAGTATGTGAACTGTTCTTAGCAGAGATACATTGCATTTACTCAAGCATTTGTATGATAGAGACAAATCTGAAATGTTTTTGAAATACAGCACTTCTGTGAGCTCCAGATATTTTATTACTCTCTGTTAACTTTAGCTAAAGAAGTCTGCTATCAGAAAAACATGCTGTCAAAGTGTGGCACACACAAGAACAATTAGAAGTGGTATTTGCCATGGCAGGACACAAATATGAGCAGGAGCTGCTGAACAATGAAGATACAATTAGCATGCTGCAATGCACAGGATTCATGTTTATTCATTGGTTTATTCAACCATATTTGGGAACACTTCTTTAAACTTTAGAAATACTCAGAGAAGGAATTTGTTAAATGCCATATGTGGCATGGTTCACAAACCAGAGTAAGTCTGAAACTTCTTTGTAGCCTTGGATTTCCCGTGAAATGTACAAAAAATACAGCCAGGGGAATGCTCAGTGTCAGCAAAGACAATGATAGCACAAACCTATCAATGGCATGTTGCCTTTCTTCCCTGATCATAATATTGACCTTATCGGCTACCAAGAACAAAAGTACCTGTCAAAGACCACAAAGTATCTGGTTTGAACTTGTCCCTGCCTTGTCTTCGGGGAATTAACTTGAAATGTTTCCATAACTCATTCACTTGCAGGCATAGCATTTAGGGGAAACATCCACTTATTCCTCTGCAGACCAGCCTCACTTCTCCACCATCATCTTATTGACCTACTTGTAGCTAGTAGGTGCCTTCCCTAGCCAGCATGTATATGGATAGTCAGGCATTTCCAAAAGATGCCACATCGACCTGTGACAAACCACATCTTTGGCTGCAGAGGAAGCCTCCTGGTCACCTTTGACACATTGCACTTAATGAATTAGAGGAGCTGAAGTTTATTTTTTTCCTATGAGCAACACTGGAGACAAGCAATGCCAAGCTCCGCAGTTACACCTCTGAGAGCTGGATGAGCATTAGAAGAATGAGGGGAAGCACACAGAAAGGAAGAGTGTCCAGGGTGAAGGTTACCCATGAACATCACTCAGACCACCACAGCAGAACATCTCAGGTCACCTTCTTTCCCGTGAATCCCCTTGCTTTAAGGAGGACCCAGGGCACAAGATAGGCAGTATTCACATGAACAACAGTTGAAACTCTCACCTTTACTTAGCAAACACTAATTTTTATTCATGTTAGGCCTGAATTACTAATTTATTCACTGTGGTTAATCTCAATTACTTTGCAAGTTATCTTTCCTGAGCACTTTTAAGGTGCAAGGAAAAATTGCTGGATAGTCAAGTTTTACTTTCGGGAGACTGATGCACAGAGACATTAATTGCTCAGTCTAAGAGGTCTAAAAAGTAACTTCTCAGAGATCTCAGCAATATATACTGCTCTCCTTTGTCCAGAGCACAGCTCATCTCCATTATGTCGGCAGCCAGGAATTCCCAGCACTCCTCCTGTCAAGTTCCAGGCTTAGCAGTTAGGGATTATCTGTGAAAAGTTTGTCTTCAGAGTCTTGCTTTACTTAATTGAGTGTGTCAGATAAGCTTAGCAAAAGCCCAAGCTAATGACCCTACCTAGACCACAAGTCCCCTTTTGCACCCCTAATAGAGAGAACTTTTCCTTTAACAGTATTAAGATCTATATTTGTATAGCCTGTGTTTTTACAATTCTATCCAGGATGAGTTAGATATTTCCTTCTCAATATCCTGTCAAGAAAAGTCTCATCCTTCAGGCTTTCTTCTACTATAAATTGTCAGCAAACAAAGACAAATTCTAAGCCAAGCTTTCTCTATTCTAGAGGTCATTCAGTGGGAGACCTCTTTTTCCTGCATGGGAGGAACGTGAATCCAAGTGACAGGCAAAACGTAACTGAAGGGGAGAAAAAGACTTTGGCCTTGCAAAAGAGACAGAGGTAAGGTTAGTTGGAAAATTCAAGAATATGAAGATTCATAGTTTAAATGCTACCCTTCTTTCAAAGAGGGTTTTCAAAACATGTTTTATATAGAATTATCATTTTGCTGCATTATTCAGGTCTTTTCTAACCTAAAGACTTAGCCTGAAGTTGTTCTTCCTGCAAGAAGATATAATTCAAATTATATATTTTTGCAGAAAAAACGTAAGTACATGTAAAGTAGTATTTCCCCTTATTTCAGAGCATAATGTTGAAAATAGTTTGGAAAATGCTATAATTTTAAATACTGTGAAACCTCTGTATTTTGACACCCACACACAGCTCTTCTGGCCTACAAAATAAGGTATGAATGGAAAATAACTCATTCTAAACCTCAGTCATGTTTAATGCTGGAAATAAAACATGTAGACAACCTTATAATTCTTGTAAATAATGATTCTACAGTCCAGAGCAATAAATGTGAAACCTATGGTTTATTATAATGTATTCTGCAGTGACAGTAGAAAAATAGGTCATCATTTTGAAAAGGAAAGAAGCTATCTATCCTGTTGAATAAACTATCAGGAAATTTAAAGTAGTTTCAGAGGCAGTTAGTCCAGGATTGTTCTTCTGACCCCATGTATCCCTAAGCACAACATGTGAATGAAGAACTTGTCATGTCCGCTGTGCAGTGAGGGTTGCTACATGTGCCTATCCCAGGGAATATCAAGTTTTTGTGTTAGGAATCTATCTGTCTGTATTGCAGGATATTGATCTGGATGCCATTAACTAAACAACTTGAGTTTTACTGAAAAAAAAGAGGAGGAAAAAAAAAAATTAAAGAAAGGTGTTTAAAGAAGAGAAGCTACTATCATTAGCTGTGTGAAAGGCATGGTTAACTGTAAGCTCCTGCAGGTACAAGTGACTAAAGAGCAATGAATCATGTTTCATCTTTACCGTTTTAAATATAATTGCCCCAATAGGTCTAATTAGTCAGTTTTTCAGGCAGATAATTAATGTTTTGGTGGCTGAACTGCAAGTAAAACTGGTGGATTACAAGGAAAAGTATGTTCAACATGCACCTCTCCATTAGCACTAGGTGAAGATGGGTCAAGTCTCTGGGAGAATTTGGTTTTACCTTTGTCTACAATTCTCCTCAGTGTTATATTTGTCTCTGCGTGTGTCAAGTGTGTGGGGAGGCCCAGTTCCACACAACTAGGTTAGAATGCTGAGCTTATGCTTTAATATTTGACACAAATTCTTTTCCAGCCAGACAAAGGCAAAGGTTCTCTCATTTAATTGGTTTTTCAAATTGTCAGTGTTTGATTCATTTTAGTCTGATGCTTTAATTTTTTCTGTGATAATTGATTTTTATGTTTTACTCATTTTATCATAGAGTTACAAAAGAGGAATTCACCATACCCTTTTTTTTTCTTCTATATTCTCTAAAGCAGCTGCTTTTCAGCATGGAAAAGCCTGCTCAGATTTTAACTCGCTCTCAGCCTTGTTTATCTTTACCCAGTGTTCCTGCAAGTGCACTGCTTATTCAGTATCTCAGGAATCTTCTGCTTCTGCAGACTGATCTCTGCACAAACTCACAGTAATTGGCGTCCAACAGTCAATTTAACAAGTTCAGTGAAAGTCTTGCATCTGAACACTAATTTGGGAATAAAAAGTTTAATGGCAATTCAACTAAGACTTATTTGTTACAAAAGCAAACTGATTTGACTTTATTTGACTTTGTGTAAAGCGGATGCCTATGTCCAGTAACAAATGTACATTGTAAAAGCAGTCCTCGAAACATTGAAAAGGATATTTCTGACCAAGAAAGAAGGGCCTGTGCTCACCAGTAGTGGATGTCTAAAGGTTGGTTGCCTCCATTAATGCTTTGGGCTTTCTTTGTACACAGCCTTGAGCAGAGTGCTTCCAAATGGCTGTTCACCGTCCTGGTCTCGAACAACATTTTATTCTGCAGCAGCAGTGCCTGCACTCCTCTCTGCAATAAAATGAGACTGTTTCACTCACCACATTAGTTAGTTCTGTACAGAGGTATATATCAAGTGCCTGAAGATGTTCTTACAAAGCTGACCTGTCAGGAATTTCCAGTGAAAAATTTTGCTGGAAAGAGAGGCCCATCACACAGTGGGATTGCGATGTGTCTGAATCATGGCCTTGTTTACCCCTTCATGCTTGTAGACAGAGACTTGGTTTGATACCAAAAAAATTAATTCCTTAGGTGGTAGTTCCGAACAAACAACACACGTCCATTTTTTTTATATTGGTGTTTTCCCTCATAGCAAGGTTTGGACTTGACTTGGTGTACTGCATGCAACACTCCTTTGCAAAGAAGGACCTTCAGAGAGAGGTGCTTCAGTTGTCAGGATTACTATGAGGGCTATTTTCTTTTAATTCAACATCTGAATGGAGGGGCTGGCAATCCTCACAGTACAGGCATATATACATATATACTCTGAACATATGCAAAAGCATGTAACAAAGAGTTATTCATATGCCTAAAGAAAGAGGGAAAGAAGGAAAAAGGTCTCCAGCATAAAATAAAATTTTGAGTGTTTTCTACACATTCAGTACTAAATGATTAGAATAATCCCTCTTGACCCATTCATTAAGGCAGCCTCTTCTCCATCTCATTCCTTAAATTTATGTGTGGCTTGGCTCACCTTGGACTTTAATTCTAGACATCTACCTTTGAACTGTCCTAGTAAAAGTGAGAAAGGAGCCCTCAGTTCTCATGAATCCAGACCACTGCCTAAAGCAGAACCTCCCAGCAGGCCAGTTTACAGTGGTAAACCCTTCAGATGTCTTTGCCATCAGCCTGACTCCTCATCTATTCCAAAATATTGTCTGAAAAGGCTCCAAGGAGGAAAACAGGCAGGTGCATTGGTCTTTTACAATGGGAAAACCCAAAGGAAGAAGAATTTGAAAGAAAGAAATCCTTAAGGGCAGAGTTGTCAGAGACTTCTGTGTTCTCCCTCTCCAGCAGTGGGAAGAAAATAGGATTGAAGTAAATCTGGGAATTTCCTAACCCCAGGCAGTAACAATATCCAATTAGGCATTATACACACACACACACACACAGAGTATTTTTCATAGCTGCAAAATGAACACTGGGAGATTTCAGATTTCATTGTTTATGGCTTTCAGGTATTCTCTAGCAGCAGAATTCTCTTGCACTTTTAGTAGCCCAGTTTTACCTTGATCTATTGAAAAGTTAGGCTTAAGAGATTTCTTTTTAACAATATACATAATACATGGATGGCATGACAGTATCTTAAAAAAAGAAATATTTGTTGCTTTACATCAACATTGTATCAGTATGATTGGCACACCTATGTTTAAGAATGGAACTGGGGAACTGAAATGTAATGTAAAAATCTGACTGGTTTCACAGGATGTTGTTATCAGTGCCAGAAGAGCTTAACATAGAATTATCTCGTATTTTTCTTTCAAAAATTATCCTTTAAAAACTCTATGGTGGACCAGAACATGACAGCTAAAGAAAGCAAGCTGCTAATAATTTTCATTTCATCTGTTCTCTCATGGCTATCTTGTGGTTTGACTACTAGGGCCCTCAGGGATTTTGGTGGTGTTGTATGGATTTCCCACACAGTATATGGTATGAGTCTGCTCTTTGTTTTTTTCAGAGTGTAGATGGCTTTAGCTGTTAATCTCTGCAAATTCCCACTGACCTGTGATGTGTGCACGGTTCTCTCCTTAAGAGTTGTTTCAATCTACCTCTTCTGCCATTCCTCTCACTGCAATCAGAAGATGTTTTAAGCCACTCTGGAAACAGACTTTTGGTGGTGGGCTCAGTCTCAAGAAAATAAGAATCTCCTCATTTCCTATATTTTCTATGGGAAGGCTGTTTTCTGACCAGTCAGAAAACTAAGGGCAAAAAATTACTACAGTTAAAAGAAATCTAATTTAATGTTCTAGGTCCTACTTCAGCAGTAGATATATTCTTGGATTGCACCTTCTTCTGTTTCTTTCTCAAACAAACTCTATTCTATTTCACTTATATTTGATTCATCACTGCATTTTAATTATGAGTAAAATCCACTGTTACACTTTTATGGGGATGGGAAGGGAGATGTGGGAAGCAGAACCAATGCTTCTTTTCACCTAAAAGATATTTTAAGCCTTTTGCAACAAAATTATGAGACTGGTACCTCACCAGGGGTGACTCCTATCCTGCGTTATTCCCCAGGCGCAGACAATCCTTTTACTATTTCACATGGGAGACTCTTGAGCACCATCTTCTGGAAAATTTGGGACAAACCTACTTTTCCGAGCTGGTTCCATGAAAAGCTGAAGGGATTTAAGGGCAGTTGGCAGTCATAACGCGGCAGAACAACGCAGAGCAGATGTTCCCGGGCTACTACTCGAGGCAACCCTCCCCTCCATCCTTGCATCCCCTTTTCCCAGGTTCTCGAAGGAGAACTAAAGCTTCTGCAAGGCATTTGGAAAACACAGGTACAGCTCCAAGGCAGTTATCACCCAACAAATCGCTTGGGAAAAAAGCCCTTTGGGGTATTTTGATACCAACAGTGGCATCACAGGTGGGTGGGAGCGGCCTTGCAGAGCCATTCTTCTGAGTTTGAACATCAACATGGACACAGTACTCCCCAGCCAAACGTGAGCACACAAATATCTTTGTGCTTTTCAGTATACTGGATGTTTTCTGTCTTTCTGCTTTATTGAGGTGTAGGTGATTTAAGTGTGCCTGGCCAGTGCTGACAGGCTATTTCTCTTTGTAACAGGAGAGGCTGAAACAACACTTCAGATTATACTGTTACCTTGATCTCCCTTACTCAGCAACCGGACTTTTTGTGCTGATTTTAAAACCATACCATCAATTGTAAGAGCTTCACTTTGTTACTTCTGGACCACTTTTCCCAGGCAAAAAAGAAGGCATCCTCCCTCCACCCCTGGCGTGAGGTGCTGCCCAGCCAAGCGATGCAGGCTGAAATGCTGGCATTGGCTTTGCCAGGCTCCACCATGAGAAGTTGAGGTCACCACAGCCTGCTCCACCAGGGACCACAACAGCAGCGATCCTAAGCCAGAGCGAAGGGAAGATGATCTTCAGGGGATCCTGAAAGCCCTTTCACCCTAGCTGGTTCCTAGAAATGATATTCCTGACTGTACCGCAGAGAGGGAAATTGAAACAGGACTGTCCTCATCACACATGCAAGGGCCAGCACACCCGAATTTACAGAGTCAGCCCCCAGAGCTTCTTGGGCTTTTGAGCATTTTTGCTTCATGGGGCTCTGTACTTAGGGGTTCCTTGCCCCGTGTGCACTCCATGGGGCCACAGCTGAAATATTGCATGGGAGGGAACACAGCAGCAGCAGTGCAGGCAGCACTGAGAGCAAGAGAATCCAGGATATTTATATGAAATTTCTTGTGGTGGAGACAGCAATATGTCCAGTCCTCTCCTTGGGATGTGCTTGGAGAAATGCATTTTCGTGACTACAGTAGTGCCCAGAAGCATCAAAACCTGAAACAGGCACATCAAAAAGAGGTGGTTTCTGCCCAGAGAATTTTAATATGTTAGTACAGTAGGATATAATAAGGGCACCCATAAGTGGAGAGATGCTATGTCTTTACTAGGCTAAGCAGGATTGTTTGAAGCAATTTAAGAAAAGGCAGTTTTTATTTTAAATATTTGACTTTGAGGGGGGGCTGGATGGGAGCAAGAAGAGAATTTACTGCCATTGAAAGAAATGTGAATCCAAAATTCCACTGAATTTAAGAAAAACTTATGTTACTCTGGAGATAATGTATTCCAATCTACTGTCCAAACCAGAGTCAACTTTGGAGGTACACTGGGGTCCCAAGTTTGCCTGGAATCTGGTCCAGCAAAGTGTTGCCAGTCTCCAGGGCTGGAGAGGCTGCATCCTGCCTGGACCCCGGTTCCAGCATGTGCCCCTCTCACTGAGACATCTGTTTTCCCACTTTTCCCATGCATGTGTGGAAAGTCCCTTGCTGTAGCTTGTGAATGTTAACCTCTGGTCCTGTCACTGTACATCTCTGTGAGGTCTGACTTCATGTTCTCCATAGCCCACTATTATTTTGTTACTTAATGCCAGAAATCACTCTTCATTCAGAGGAAAGGAGTCAAGAAGTTGCATTAGGTAGGATCACAACTTCATTGTCAACTTGAAATGCTTTAATTTATTTGCCTAATTATTAAAAAAAAAAGGACAATGAGAAAAAATCCAAAGCAGTACTTTCTCTGCCTGAGTATCAGCAACAATAAAATCATCTAAGTTTACTATCAGCCTCAGATTAATTCAGTGCTCTTTTTTAATGCAAACAAATTGTCTTAGGAAGATGTTATTCTGTTTTAATGTGATCAGGTATTTGCAGAATTATCTGGGGTTAAGTCTGAAGGCTAAAATGAAAGAAGGCTATTTTGAAGAGTTCATTGATTGCATGTGCAGAAGAGTTGGGTACTGAACAAGTGCTAGATGCATTCAAAAATTTAGCCTATTTGGTCAAATAATCTTTGCTTTGCAAACACTGCAAGATTTTCCTCTCAAAGAAGGGAAAGAAAAGTAAAAAACATCCTTTGACCTATTGCCAGGAGGCTATTGAAAGCTGTAGGTCCTCACAAGACAGGAAAAATCAAGTTCATCTGAGAACTAAGACACAAAACACATTCTCTTTTTTCTATTAGCAAGATGCAAGGAGCAGATTTTCCTTCCTCCCAATTTTTGACAACTTTTCTTCAAATTGGGAGCTGCTAAACTTAACCAAGATTCACTCGGATTACGTTATCACAGTATTACGGTTATCACAAACGCTGGCACTACATGCACTTGCTAGCGTTCCTGATTCATACTCCAAAAGAACCGATAAATTTGTGTCCATAACACAAGGCCAAACGGAATCTTTTTCACGATTTATTGATAGATTATATTCGGCTTTAGAACAACAACATGATTTAACCCCTGAAATGAAAGAAAGCACGTGTAAATTATTGGCCTTTGAAAACTGTAACTCATCAACCAGACGACTCCTGATTACCTTACCTCAAGGATCATCAGTAGCCGACATGTTAGAATTAATGAACAGGAATGTTCAGGAAGCTCATGCTGCTGTGTTTGCTGCTGCCGTTCGCGAAGCAGTCCGACCTGCTGTTCGCGAGGCAGTACAACTGTTAGTTGCAGCGAAAGGTGGTCAGATAAAGACATGTCACAATTGCAGGAAATTAGGTCATTTTAAAGCACAGTGTAGAGCTCCAAGACAAGGAAAGGGGTGTGACAATTGTAAGAAAGACAATCACAATACTAATGGGTGTAGGAGATCAAACCAGGGAAACTCCAGACCGAGCGCGATGGCCTGTCTCCCTGGGATAAAAATAGAGATGGCCTGGCCTGCGCAGACGCAAGCAGGATCAGAACAAGTGACAACCCCAATGCCAGCCCTGAACCCGCCACCCAATCAAGTGGTATCACCTGCATTCCCTCCGCCACAGCAAGGAGTGCTGGAGTGGACTTGGAAACCGCAGTAGATGTCATCTTACAAGGTTAAAGTATACTGAATTGATTCTAATTTGAAGGGTCCTTTGGGACAAGGGCTTAGTGCTCTTTTAGTAGGGAGATCATCTACTACTTGTAAAGGCATATTTGTTCAGCCTGGACTAATTGATGCAGACTTTACTGGAACTGTCCAAATTATGGTACTAACATTAACACCTCCTGTGTTCATACCTGCAGGAAGTCGCATTGCTCAATTAATACCTTTTAGATCTTGTGTACCAGTGACAGGAGCTGACTCTCGCGGAGATGAAGGTTCTGGTTCCACTGGACAACTGCAAGTATATCTTACTTTAGACATACACAAAGCAAAACCAGAATGTCATATTGACATGGTAGCAAAGACTGGTGAAATCAAGAGGGCCAAAATGCTTATTGGCACTGGTGCTAATGTGACCATTATCTTGCATCAACAGTGGCCTCCTCACTGGCCTACGGTGTCGACTGCTACTGGTGTTTTCGGAATAGGTGGTGCTCAAGCCACACAAGTCTGTTCATATTCCATATGTTTCCAATTTCCTGATGGTGCGCAGATTAGTACTAGACCTTATGTTATGGAAGTCCCCATTACCCTAATAGGGCATGATATTCTTGGTCAATTGCATACTGTATTGATTACTCATCCTTTTTTAGGAATGGTCATTGGTGAGCAGCCGGTTTTAAAAATCACCTGGAAATCCCAAACACCAGTCTGGGTGGATCAATGGCCATTAAAACAGGAACAGCTGCAAATTATTCAGGATCTAGTAGAAGGACAACTGAAAGCCAGAGCATCTTAAAACGGCTGTAGTGTAACCCTTAGTTATGCATGTTCCACTAATCTTGTGGGGGAGAGATGTGTTAAATGCAATGGGAATAGCCGTTGGAACTATGAACGAGTGAAAAATTGTGTGCACTGCAAAATTTAGTGGAGGAGCAAATTGATCATGGGCATATAGTCCCATTTAAGAGTCCTTGGAACACACCTGTATTTGTGATAAAAAAGAAATCTGGAAAATGGCGTTATTTACATGACTTTTCTAGACAAACTACAAGAGCCCTTAAATAAGCAGGCAGACAATATCGCTGCTAGATAAGTTTTGCTTAAACAATTAGCCTTAGAGAATGCAAAACCAGACTTATTGCATTGTTAACTGCATGATCACCTGTTACAAAGATTGCTTGTTTTACCAGAATTGACTGATGCCGACTTTAGGAGAGCGATGCAAGTAATAGCTTGGATGCCTATGCCTCCTGACTTTATATTAAAGGGCACTAGAATCACTCAGCTGATTTGTTTTTTTTCAGCAATTGTACCCCATGAAGGAAATCGCATACGGGGAGACAGAGGCTGTGGTTCAACTGACCAGTCCATGATTCTATAAACACAGAAACTATAAAAAAAAAAGGATTACTGTAAGTGAAATATTTGTTAGACAATCGATATAAGCCTTATTAGATAATGCATGTACATATTTTAAGTGTTGTATGCTCCCGGCACTGTGTGTAATTTAAATATCCATAGCATAGAAAAATTGTGGATCCAATAGTGATAACCAACATTGTATGAATGTATTTGGCTAGCTGAGAAATGAGTGTTCATATGTGTGTGTGTGTGTTTGAAGCGCTTCAAACATTTGTAAGACTTACAAATTGGTTTTGATTAATCTTGAAAATATATCTCTGGGACCTTTCAATCTCAAATGTCCACTAAGCTGGCAAACCGGTAGATTTACCTGGGGATCTTTGGAATGAAAGGCTTCAGAAAAAAAATTTAAAATACCTAGCAAAACATAAAAACAAAAAGAAAAAAAAGAATAAAGCCTAGACTTGCAGCTGTATGTGTGCGAGTGCCCCCACGCCCTCCAGTCCTTCTCCTTCCTTTCTAAGTTTTTTTTTTCTTTCAGCTTTGAAGAAGTCCAGAGGAGTTAATGGGTGTTATCTCTCTAGGGGAATGCCAATTTGTGAGAAAACTCTTCATTCCAGTGTCACTTATCAGCAACTGCTGAGTCCTAGTGCAGACAACCTTTAGGGATAATTGAGCCAATGACAGAGGAAAATTCAAATGATTCATTACAAATTATTGAATGGATATTTTACCACATAAACGTTAAAACC
This sequence comes from Clamator glandarius, assembly GCA_033459285.1. Lineage (NCBI taxonomy): Eukaryota > Metazoa > Chordata > Aves > Cuculiformes > Cuculidae > Clamator > Clamator glandarius. Next base: position 11,878 of record JAUNZM010000695.1, read on the forward strand.
AACCAACCAAACAAACAAACATAGTCACTAGATTTAAAATGATTACAATGATAACTACCAAGGAAGAAAAAGAAGTGTTCGGTTATTAGGCCAAGACTCAACACTCATTTATATCTCAATGACAAAGAAATACGCTAAGTTGTGCATGGCAAATATTTTAAATTTACAAGTAGATCTAACAGATTATCCAGGAAGAATTGATATCCATTTACCAAGTCACACCATTACTGAACATACCCATCAAGTAGTAAAAACATTGTTAGCAAAACAAAAAAGGGAGGAATCAGGAGAAACACTGCAAAACAGATTGATGAAGGTGCAGTATGTAATAATTTTTTTGCGATTAGCAGGAGATGATCAAATTGTGCCGATGTTGAAGCATATGCAAACCGTGTTGTCAAAATTAGAGCAAGTACAAGTCAATTGAGGTTTAACAAGGCCAAATGCCGGGTCCTGCACTTGGGGCACAACAACCCTAAGCAGAGGTACAGATTGGGAGAAGCCTGGCTGGAAAGCTGCCAGGAGGAGAGGGACCTGGGGGTGTTGGTTGACAACCGACTGAACATGAGCCAGCAGTGTGCCCAGGTGGCCAAGAAGGCCAATGGCATCTTGGCTTGTATCAGGAACGGCGTGACCAGCAGGTCCAGGGAGATAATTCTCCTTCTGTACTCAGCACTGGTGAGTCCGCATCTCGAGTACTGTGTTCAGTTCTGGGCCCCTCACCACAAGAAGGATGTTGAGGCTCTGGAGCGAGTCCAGAGAAGAGCAATAAAGCTGGTGAAGGGGCTTGAGAACAGGCCTTATGATGAACGGCTGAGAGAGCTGGGGTTGTTTAGCCTGGAGAAGAGGAGGCTGAGAGGAGATCTCATTGCTCTCTACAACTACCTGAAAGGTGGTTGTGGAGAGGAGGGTGCTGGCCTCTTCTCCCAAGTGACAGGGGACAAGATGAGAGGGAATGGCCTCAAGCTCCGCCAGGGGAGATTTAGGCTTGAGATTAGGAAAAAAATTCTTCACGGAGAGGGTGGTTAGGCATTGGAACAGTCTGCCCAGGGAGGTGGTTGAGTCACCGTCCCTGGAGGTGCTTAAGGTGAGGGTGGATGAGGTGCTTAGGAGTATGATTTAGGGATTGGTGGGAATGGTTGGACTCAACGATCCAGTGGGTCTCTTCCAACCTGGTTATTCTGTGATTCTGTGATATTCTGTGATTCAATGTGAAAGTGCTATTGAAAAACAGTTACTATGGGCAATGGGCAGGTCTGTATAAGCTATTAACATGGGGATGAGGTTATGCTTGTGTTTTAACAAACACAGGACCAATTTGGGTACCTGCAAGGTGGATCAAGCCCGTGTTGCTGTGTGACAACTGTTAAGCCCCAGCCACGAAAGCAGTTGACACGAATGAGGAGGGTGTTAACATTATGGATGCTCTTAATCCTATAGGTGATAGTTAAAGGAGGTCCCTGGGTGATCGATTCTTGAAAGAATGTGTGTATTACAGGATGGGTATGAGAACTGTTGGTCAAATGAGAAATGTTATTTTTAATGGTGTTAATTGCTTTAACAATTATCCCGTGTGTTATACAACGTCAAGTCAATCATATGTTTCACCTGAACGCTTTAGTCATTGAAAAACAAAAAGGGGGAATTGTGGGAACATTTTACAGAGAACAAGGCCTGGATGCTGTGATACTGAGCAATTCTAACAACGCCTTGAAACAGAGCAGAAAGATAAACAAATGCCAGCTGGAAGGAATACAAGAGCTGGTTCAGTGGGAACGAGTACCAGCTGAAAGAAAAACAATTAAAGAGAACTATCAGCATAGTTAATTTTAGTGTAACTTGGTTTCCTAGCATGTGCAGTAGTTTAGCCAATAATATGTTAGTAATAGCTTTATGGACAGTTACCTTTAACCAATAATACACTGTAGGTACCCTTGTGGGCACCCAGTTATGTAACCGAAAAGGGTTTATAAAGAAACAGCTAAGCTCAATAAATTGAGCACTAGCTGATCATGTTGATCTCTGTGTTTGATTCTGTGATGCTTCCGTCAACACCCGAACTCAACTTGGTCCTCCTGTAACAATTCCCTTCTCACAGGACAAGCTGTGAGCACATCATGCCCAGGCAGGGGAGCATGGCTTGGAGCTGGAGAAGTGGTGCATCCTTTCTAAACCTGCTAGGAGGATGTGCTTCATGTTCTGTTTTGCTATGTTTCGTCTTTTGGACTCTCAGTGTTGACTAAGTACATATATCTAGCCCCAGCACAGCGTATGACCTGTAAGCACAACTGTGTCATAGATGTTATCAATGAAATGTTCTTATTTTCCCAGCACTCTCAGGACTATGGGATAAGCAAATGACTGGATAAAACATCGCTTAAAGGAAGTGATGTGCACATTCTTTCGTTTTCTTAAATACCCACCAGAGCAAGATTAGGCTCCCTCTTTAAAATACTAGCGGGCTTCCAAATAAAACAGACGTTTTCTTTCTCCTCTTCAAAGGCATGCTGCTGCTCAACAGCTTGGGAAATGATGATGGATTAGAGGTGTCTGGGAGTAAAGCTGAGTAGAGCAGCCGGCTATGGGTGAAAATGAGAGGAAGAAAAGCCCTGTGGCCCTAGGGTGAGGTAGGATGACCCCAGAAGCAGCTGGGCTCTTGTGAGGAGCAATAACATTGGAGGCTGGGAAGAGGGAGATTTCCTTCTGGAGTCTGCCCTGCAGGAGCCACAGCCTCAGGTGGAGGGAGGGTTGAGGAGGGCCTGCTTACAGCTCTGTCTCTCTCCTTCAGTAGCTCTGGGAACCTGTTATGAAAACTGGAGGAGCTCTCATTGCTTCCTTTTTTCTTTCCCCTGCCATCCATAGCCTGCAACATAATCCGGGCCCTGCACAGAAGCCTGGAAGCCTGCACAGATGTAGACAAGAGCACTGATGGTATTGAACTTCTCACAACAGTTTCCTCTCTCCTGCTAAAAATGCAGTGCCTAGTGAGGGTTCAGGCACCATCATCCAATGCTTTCCTCCTCACCACACTTCACTTAGCATTTCAGATCTGTCAGGTGGCGCTGTTTGCAGCCAGGAATACTGATTTTTCCAGACCTCTGTGGTGGTTTTAGTTCATTTCCATTCCCCAGGAAGATTTCCCACAGCAGAAGCAGGACTGTTTCCCTGGTCATGCTGAATTTTTCTTCCTATGTGGCCTCACACGCTGTTAAACATAAGCCCTTTAGCAAAGAAGAGGTGAAGAACACATTTTCTTTTCCCCACAACATAGATCCATGAGACAAAAATAGATGCAAAGGAAGAAAGGTTTTTAAAACTTAGAAGGCTGGAAAGGAAAGCTTCTTTTCTTTTCATTTCCAACACACGGAAATATTCCCCATCAGCAATGACTAAGGTCCACAGGAGGTTTCAGCAGCAGCTCAGGTGAAATTTCTCACCCAGGTCTTTTATGTTGTAAACAATTTCTACCTAATCCAGAGCCAGAAGTCTAGAGGGTCAGGAACAATGGAAACAAAACATCTAGACAGGGATTAATTATTTCTTATAAGGAAGACCACAAAAGAATAATGCTCTCTCTTTCCATACCCCATTTTCCTGAGAATAAATTTAAGAAAAAAAAATGAAAAAATTACATTGTAAAAGTAGCCTCCTTTTTGCATCAGTTGCAGCTTGTCCAGCCTGGAAGTGCTCTGAGAAGTGTTCTGCAGTGGTGATCCCATAGCATAATACATGGGTGTGATTCCTTCAACAGTTCCTCTATGTGCAGGTTGTTGTTAAGTCTTTGTGGCTTTAAAGCACTCTTTCTAAAAGGCAATTTTTTGCCTTCTCGTCTCTTTCTATGACTTTCTGTCTTGCTTTAGCTATATAATTCTTCTTTCTGCCTTGCTAGGTTTTACAGTAAATTAAAGTAGGGTGTATGCTTTCCATTACATATGTCATTTCAAACACTGAAATTTTCAATCAGTCTTATATATTATAAGTACACTTGAAAAGCAGCATGTCTTGTTTGAAATCCCATTTTTTGTGACATTCAGAAGTAACACCAGCAGTTTCGGCTACAATCCTTATAATTACTTTTGCTTTGATTAAGACAAATTGATTTCCCAGAGTTACGTGTTGCACAAAAATACAAAATACAGAAAGGCCCTATATCAACAAAATTACACAGGTTTTGCAAATTGCCCTGACTGCAAATATTTATCATTTGAACATCTGTCAGAATTGTACTTCCTAGAAACATTTATACTAACTTTTTTTCTGAATGCAGATGGAAAGAAAGATGAGGAAGGGAGCTTAGAGGCAAAATTATACAGCATAAGAAATACAATCTAATCAAATGTCTAAAGTACATGGACATTAATTTTGCCTGCTGCTCTTTCATAAATAATGCTCAGGAGTTCCGGTGGTTTTTTTCAGTGTCCTTCCTCCGTTGTCTCAATTCAAGTTGTTCTAGTTGAAAGGGATGCTGATAAATTTCTGGACAAAATTTCGAAGAGACCTAAAATCAGTATTTTTTTTCTAGTGGAGCCCAGATAACAGACAAACCCAGGTTACTTTTTATATGAAAAATTCCACATCTTATCAAAACTCAAGAAAGTGTGTGTGCACATAGGAAACAGTTGTGGAAGGGTGCAGTCTGTATCTGCTCCATCCCAAGCAATCCAGCTGTTATCCATCTCATGTCCATCTCTTGTGCCAACTTTAACTTCATTTCCCATGGTCAAAATAACAAATGGCTAACAAGCTTTCATCCCACTTTGGAAATGCAATGTGCTCTTAAGAAATATCTTTGAAAGGCATAAATCGAACGTTTAGTCACTGAAGACAGAATTGTCCTGACTGTATAGAACACTCAACAAGCTTTAGGATCACAGAATCACAGAACCAGGTTGGAAGAGACCCACCGGATCATCGAGTCCAACCGTTCCCACCAATCCCTAAATCATGCTCCTAAGCACCTCGTCTACCCTAACCTTAAACACCTCCAGGGACGGCAACTCAGCTACCTCCCTGGGCAGACTGTTCCAATGCCTAACCACCCTTTCCGTGAAGAATTTTTTCCTAATGTCCAGCCTAAATGTCCCCTGGCGGAGCTTGAGGCCATTCCCTCTCGTCCTGTCCCCTGTCACTTGGGAGAAGAGGCCAGCTCCCTCCTCTCCACAACCTCCCTTCAGGTTGTTGCTGATTCTACAGCTTGAGATGCTCTTCTGGCTGTTATGGGGCTGAGTGTATAAGTGTGCCAGATGTTTCAAGACAAACATTTAATAAATAGGCTTAAGGAGATCTCTGTGTTTGCTACAATAAGAATCTGAGAATGGCTCAAAGTACCAAAGAGTACCAAACCACAGGAGCTGTAGTAGCAGTATTCAAAGTTGGCAGCTCCTTGGAGAAGAAAAGTTGCTCAAAGCAGGTGTGCTGTCAGTCTGGGCACTGCAGAGTTACTGGGCTGAGGACAGTCAAGGCTCTACACAGATTCATGAAAAGTAGTCAGAGATGTTGAGTGTCCCAAAAGGCCTCAGTTTCTGAAGGTAGATGCTCAGCACTTTTTAAAAAATTGCATTTATTTCAAGCTGTGTACCTGAGAGCATGAGCTGGTCTTGGCAGTTCATTTTTGCAAGTGAAGGTTTTTTGGATGCTAGCTCAGCATTATATTGAACATAAAATATAGTATTACGCATGAGTCACAGAAATAACTTGCCTTTTAGGTTTTTTCCCTCCTTTATTCATTTATGAGGAGTGGAGTGGGGGTGGGATGTACTAGACCTGCAGCTTCTGTGCTGCCAGAAAAATTTCATTCTTTTGTTATTTAAATTTCTGACTTAGCTCTAAACTTGCCACCTTGCTATACCCATTCCTATTCACAATTGTTTGTTGATAAAAAAAATGTCACTGAGCCATTTTCTTTAAACTTTCTCCTTTTTTTTTCTTTTCAATATCACTAAGTTTCATTTATTGCATGTTTGCAGATTCTGCAGCTTAGGACGTCCTTCTGTTGTCCTTGCTTCTGATGTTAAAAAAACTGCTCCAGCCCTTCACAAGAGACTTTCTTCTATCTGCCAGGAAAGAACAAAAGAAGCTTTAAAGATAAAAGGAAGAGGAAGACACATTCACTTTTTAATAGTCTAGGGACTGGACACTATCCCCTAGAACAGTGGAGTTTGACCGCAAAAGCCTAGAGATGATTGAATTAAGCTCACACATGTAATGTTTCGTTCCCACAGGATAGCCCCAGGTGGACTTTCAGCAACGGTCTGTTGCTAAAAAGATATATTTTAAAAAACCAAACGTGATCTGGAATCAATACAATATTATTCTTTCCTGTTCTTGCTTTCCACTTTGCTGCTTTCAGCCTGACAATGCTGTAACCTTCGGAGTCACCTCTGCAGAGATCCTGCACGCTCTGGAGCAACAGTGGATGCTCTGCAGCTGTTTGCTTCTTCCCCAAGGTCAGATAACAGAAGTCTCACATCTAAACATTTATATCTTCTGGTTTATGCTTTTACTGTCTGAACATGGAATCTGTAAAGTCTTGTGCATTAAAAAATGATGCAGATTTAAAACTGAGATTTTTATTTTGAATACTCCCTTTTTCCTCAGCACACTGTTGGTAAAAACCCATGATGTTTTTGAGCATCTAAAAAATATCTTATGTTCATCAGACAGGTAGGAAATTTACATTCCAGTTAATGTTTATCTTTAATAATTGTTGTGATGTGGGATTAAAGTTTGTTCAAAAGTATGATTTTTCTACAGATAAGAGACACTTGGCTTTTGGAAATAATAGTGTGATTTATTAGCATGATTTTTCAATGGTGAACTGGGAACTTAAGTAAATTAAAAAGTTCCAAGTCAGCAATTCAGACTGACTAAACCAATGAGTGGAAGGAGACTGGGAGGAGAATGAGAAGAACTTGGGAGGAATTGACCAATAGGTGAATTTAGCAGGTAGTTTTTAGGGTGATGACCACTCGGCAGCCCTAAAGACCCCCTCAGAGCATGCACAGAAGGTGCAAAGAATGATTAACATTTATTATAATTGCATATAAATATGTGATTACATGCATGATGAATAATGTAAAACTTTCTGGAACTTTTTCTTTTTAAATGAAGGCAACAAACCTCTTGAGATGTGCTTGATTTGAAGAAAAACTTGCAAGCACCCAGGATTTGCTCAAGCCTGAATAAAACAATGTCTTTCTCTGTCATGTAGTTATTGCACACTGGGTATCAGATCCGACTTTTTGGACAACAGTATTAAAGCTTAATTTATTTTCAACAGTCATCCTAGAATTTACGCTTTTTAGGCGGGTGCTGGTGACTCCTACATTCCTACTATCTCCTTCAACATTAACAATTCATTCTTCAGAAAGATGCTTTCTTAGAAGCTGGGGTTTTGCTTAACTTTTGATGTACTTTAACATATCAAAGCAAATATTAAAATCAATTTTCTAAAGAAAAAGAACCTCAAACCCCTTACACAACAATTTTTTTTTTTGAGTCTTCACACAAAATCTTCTTAGACTGATAATCTAACTTATTAAAGAAGAACGCGTAATCCCACTATTTAGGAATATCACAATTCTGCTTCAATAAACCTGCAATCTTTTTTCACCTGGACACCTAGGCGAGGCCACTCAAAATAGACAAATCTTTTTTGAAAATATTGTACTAAGCACATCAAAGCAACAGTGTTTATTCAGTATTTGTATACAGCAGAAACTGAAGGTGCAGGATGATTTCAGCGTGCTGCAGTTTTCATTTCCTGCATAAAAATAAACTGTGTACTACAGATTAGAGAGATCAGACAACATTTAATATATTTCTGATTCAAGAGGCATAATGGTCAAGATAAGCTGTGATGATGCTCCGAAGAATAAGATTGTCAACAGTTTAAGGTCAAAATAATGTTATGATATGTCACTCATGGGCCTGTTGTCAGATAATATGTTCTGGCCATGGAGATTTGAGTTACCTGAGCTGTCTTTATTACAACCATAATAAAAATGAATAAGAATAGGTTTAGTCTTTCACTCATTGACTTAATGTCAAAGCTGATGCAGTATAGTGGTGGCTGTCTTACTGTAAAAGATCAAGTGACCTCTATTTTCTAGTTGTTAGTTTTGTGCAAAGCGGTAATCGAAGGTGGAATTGATTCTGCCACATTGGTCAGCAAAATGCTGAGGACTTGAAAAGAAGATGTTTTCTTCAGGTCAAAGCCAGAGCTGATCTTTCAGGGCATGGTAACACTGAGGCTACTCATGCAGGTGTGGTACAACTGACTTGCCCAGCTCACCAAGGCTGATCTTGCAAGAGGGGACAAACACTGATGTCACTATGACTTTGCAGTTTAACTTGAACAACTTTATCTGGTAAGACAGATGGATCGGGTGGTGGTCTAAATGCTCAAATCAGCTGACAGACACCTGGGGTGAAGAGGAGGCCTCACAGTCTGAGGTTGTTTCAATTAAGAACAGAAAGACTCCCAAAACCACTTACTGAGCTCTTCTCCCCAACTGCCGAGTCCTGGCTTCTGACGACACAACCAACCTTGCCTAGAGACAATGAACGTATAGTAATTGACATAGTCCCACCTCACCAAGAAACACCAAAGAGTTTCCAAAAAGTATAGAAATGGCACTCTTTTGTGGTGAGAGTACCACCTTAGCCGATGGACGGGTCAACAGGCCTGCACCTCTCTTCCCCCCAAGAATGGACCCCTTTTTGGTAAGAGTCACAACACTGACTTTGCCAAGTGTTACCCAGGAAAATAACTACTTACTCAAGTCTCAATTGGTACAACCACTTTTTTTTATATATATATACGTGAATATATATGACCATTGTTAACTGACTGTAATCATCTAGCACTAAAGCAGCGAATGAATTTATCAGTGGTGATCCTTAACTCGTTTTATCTGCCATTTTAAATAAATTACTTACTGTTCTGTCTTCAAAATTGTCTCAGTCAGAGTCCTGAGGGGAGCTCTGATAGCCACTGCAAAATGGTCTACACGGCTCTGGTGACAACATGTTTGGCTCAATGGCAGCAAGTATTAACTCTGAGGATGACAGCCTCCAATGAAACTCTCACAGATAACACTAACTCTGACTGGCGACCAACTCATAAACTTATTTCCACATCATCCTTTAGACATCATCCTTTGTCCAAGCCTGGGAGCAGGGATGGATCCAGCCGCAGATAGGCTTCCTCTCTGAGAAAAAGCTTAGAAAGCAAGGGGATCCATCCTGAACCTCATGACTCAATAGGAAGGCATCCCTCAGTCACCTGTGAGAGCTTCACCTATTCATGTGGCAGCAATTTCCCAAATATGTCCTCTCTCTTTTTCTTCTGGATACTTTGTCCAAGCAGAAATTGGGCACCTTAATCATATGTCTATTTTTTCCAGACCAGTGACCTCCTCTGTGGATCTACTGCACAGTAATTCAAACCAGATGCTGTCCCCAGGCAATAGAAATAGGTGTGATGCTTCCATGAAACGTCACAAACATTTACCGCACCTGTGTCTGTGGGGTGCATTAAGCCTTGGGATTGCAGCCAGGGATGTACTCCTGGTCCATGCAGAAACCGTGCCCACAGAGCACAGGCGGTAGCTCCAGTATGTATTTCTCCTACAAAAATGTATCTAATACACTTACAGACACTGATACTGAAGGAGATACTGTTCTTAAGACAGTGAAAAATGCAAACGGCTAACAAGATAAGTTTTGTTACAAGCAGACACAGTAACGCTTGGAATCAGATCTGCAACATCTTTAGGTGCCTAAAGATGCAGGAGGCTGCTGTTGAAAGCTACACCAAGGTGATCTGTAACTGTGATTAGAATGGGCACAGTTACCTTGGCAAGCTCCTAAAAATTCAAAAAGATGGATAAACCTGGCCTTCGTACCACAAACAAGAACACATTGAGCAGTAGAGGTTGTGGTGGCTTAGATGGATTTTGTCCAGGTCACAATAACTGTAGGATAAACTGAGTAAACACAATCTCAGCGTATTAGGATTTAAATGCCATCACCAGTAAAATGAAAGAGAGCAGGAAGCAATAAATCTCAGCAGTATTAGACTGATTGCATTGCACCACTGTTGTACTAATCCAATTGTTTTGCATATAGAATGTGTGCCGATGCAGCTGAGGTGGTGTCAGTATAAGAAGGTTTATCTTTTTACTCCCACTCCTAGGTACTCTTCAATTCATACTAGAGGTGATGCATAAGTATGAATTTGATTTTCTTTCCATTGAAAAGAACATCTCCAAAATCCCTTGTCAACTGTCCCTGGGCCAACTCAATATTTAACTCTGTATATGATGCTGTAATTTCTATGATGTCAGTATGTCCTCCTAGGATCCTGACTGATTCCAACAGCGTGACTGCTCCTTCATGATAGAAAGAGGAGATTTTACTTGGAATTCAACTTTAAATACTGTAAATTATAGAAGAACTCAGGATATCTGTTTATCAAAAACATCCTTGCACTGCCAGATTTAGAAAGAAGGCCCCTTTGAAATGATATTTTCAGACACCTTTGCACTATTAGGCACCCAGTAACAAAATAGTAACTTTTGCAGAATTATAGAATACAAAGTCTACTAGGAAGCCTTTGTTAGATGACTTGGAGGGAAAAAAAAATCCATTAAAATTCTGACAAATACATGCAGCCAAGCCATAAGACAATGTTTTGTTTCAGCTTATGCTCTTTTGCGTTTCTAATGTTTACAGTGTGAACTATACTACAAAACTGCTGTACTAGTCATGTTTAGTTCAATAAAAATGTTTTTTATTTGATCAATGCATTAGGGTCTTCTGTTGGGAGGTTTTAATTTTGGGGATGCAGTACTTTTGCAGGCCAGGGAGATATATGTAGAAACCAACAGTACTGAAAACTGACTTGCTGCACACAGCTGGAGAATGTATGGTGTATTGAAGCAGCAAGCCTTGTTGTGGAGATGAAAGAGCCCTAGCTTGTGTTTGTATTCAGCCAGTTAGATAGTGTAGCAAAAACCTCAAGGCAAATGGTTTCATTAAATATTAATTTGCGAAGCGCTTCGAAGTTAAGGTTAAGGCATGTTTCTGTATAAAACATAATATTATTCATCATCTAAAAAAGCTGGCTTGGATGCAATTAAGGAATAATCCTACAGCTCTCAGCAGAGTAATTCAATGGAATTCAGGGAGGTCTTGCATCATTTAACACAGACAAACACACAACAGAAGAAGGGCTTGCAAGTATCTCTCCCTTTTAATTTAGCAGATCTGAGGAAAAAAAGTTGCGTTAGGGTTTAAAGTGTGGCCTTTGATTCTTATTATTTCAGGCTTATCAAAGCAGGTTAGCTCCTAGAAGACAGCAGTAAGCTGTTTACAGTCATTCTTGGTATGGTGAAAATTGGACAAACAGTAACCTTCGCAGCAAAAGTTGTTGGAAAGTTTCGCATAGGATGGGCTACAGTTCAGCCGTACTCTCCAGTTCCTTCCTTGCTCCTGAGCAAAAGTTGTTGCTGTTGAATAAGGTGCTCGGAAGCTGCAACAAGAAGCTCTTTCCAAGACAGTGTGCAGTGAGCAGAGCTCTGGGAGGGCTGTGGCCCCTGTGAGGATGGCAGCATGGAAGCCAGCACGCTGAAGCAGAGCGCCTGTCCCCCTGTCCCCAGCGCTTCTCCTGCTGAAGGTGATGGCTGGGTGGCACAGTCTGTGCTGACAGTGATGGGCACAGCTGACCTGCAAGGCAACTGGCACATTGGGAACAGCAGACAGGGGCTAAAACAATCTGCACATGCCCTTTGTTTTTTTCAGTGCCACTGAATAAACATGGTTAACAGTGCAACATTGATTCAATTGTAAAGACAAAACATATTTTATCTGTTCCTAAAAGGTCCGTTTTTTAAAAAAAAAATGTTTGGGACTATTCAGAGCAGTTATGATGTCACACACAAGCTGAATTCACAAAACATACAGGAAATCCAACCAATAGGCTATTTTTTTCTTGTAATTTTTGTGAAGTACTTTAGAAAGCACTTACAAATACGTGTTTAAGAATATACTTTCCTCTAAAAACAATGACCTTTACTTTACATATTACTTGCTTGTGAGTCTTTACACAACGCAGCATGCTATGCTGTACACAGTTGCTCAATGAATGTAACAAGTCCTATAAATCACTGTTAATTTCACTAATCACTCGTAGGCCTGTTTCCTCTAACAGCTGTATTTTCAACCATGTTCCCAAATGCCCTACTACAAAGCAACTGTTTCAGAATCTCATCCAGTTCCTGTACTAGACATTAACTACTGTTCACCTCTGGAAGAAGAAAAAGGAGAGGTAGAAACCTGAATAATTTAAGAGAGTAGTAGTTACCATGAGAGGAGGTTACACTGGGGCAAGTGATGATTAATTTTCCACCATACGGTCAGCTTCAATATTCTTTGTTAATGAAATCACAAATTAACTGCAGTAAGCCACCTTTGTTAACTACTAAAAACCAGCTGAAGCAGGAGAGCCTAGCAGCACCGTACCCAATAAGGCTCTAGAGCCAGCTCAGTTTGGAAATTACTCCTAGCCTTTACAGGCAAGCTGTTTTCACTGCAAGTAATAACTCAAAATGCACCAGAGACCAAAACAGCTTTTGAAGTGCCAGCTTAATGCTGTCAAGTGTGAAGCTAAGCGTAAGCCAATTTTGTGAAAAGCCATATGAGTTCCTCTGCATTCACTGGCCACCAAGCTGCACAGTAACAGATGTTTGGTATCATCTAGCATTTACTAAAGAGCAACCTTCAATAACGTAACATAACATCCCATAACAGATAACATAACATATAACATAACATAATATCACATATAACAACATAACCTAACATAACATATAACATAACATCACATAACATCTAACAACTCATAACACAAAACATAACATAACAGTTTTCTTACCAGGAGCTTGTATACCAAAGGAAACAAAGTGCCAGCAGTCTTGGGGAAGGAAGGAAGCAAGAAAAACCTCAAGGATGCGATAACAGACTACACAGAAGAATGTCTATCGCAAAATAACTTAGTGGAGAACAGTTTTTCTGCCAACAGGTGGGATTTTGTGATGTAAACATTAATTTGCAAGCTTGCAGAGAACCCACCACTGCCTGTGCCCAGCACACACAGACACTGTTGAGAGTGGAGTTTGCCAACCAGTCACAATAGCGCTCCACTACCCATCACTTTCTCTGTATTTAAGCATATGCAGCTTCAGTGAGAATAGCAGTGCCATAAGCTGAACTCCGGCCACAGCAGACTATCTGATATCAACCCCCTTCTCTGCAAAATAACTTGTGTGCCATATGAGTTTTCTGTTTCACAGTACAGTGGAGGTTGGAAGGCACCTTTGGAGATTAATTAGCCCAATACCCATCACATTCATCCCGTGTCCAGTGAGATTCTGAAGACTCCACAACCTCTCTGTGCAACATGCTCCATTGTTTGGCCATCCCCACAGGAAAAGTTTCTTTCCTGATGTTTAAGTGGATTCTCCTGTATTTTATTTTGTGCCCACTGCCTCTCATACTGCTATCGAGAACAATCTGGCTGCTTTTACTCCTCCTGTATCATGTATTTATACACAACGGTAAGATCCCTCCTGAGCCCCCTCCAGGCCGAGTAATGCCAGCGCTCTCAGCCACTCATACAACAGGCGCTTCACTCCTTAATCTTCTTCACAGTCTTTTGCTGGACTTGATCTAGTACATCCAAGGCTCTCTTATACCCACCCAGGAAGCACTCCAACTGCCTCACCAGATCAAAGCAGAAAGGATCATCTCCTGCCAGCAACACTTCCTTACACAGCCTGGAGGGCTGTTTGCCTTAGTTGCAGGCTGGCTCATGGTTGGCTTGTTACCTACCATGAATTCCACTGCTTTTTCAAAACTTGCGTGAGTACTAGCTTTCCCTTTCAAAAGAGGTTATGTTCAGGACCCAGGCATCACTCAGATTGTGATGATTCCCACCACCTACTCACTTCACCTGCTCTAGTCCAGAGAGCTGGCAGGAGGCCAACCCCCACCGCACAGTTCAGAGGGAGCAAGCTTTTCAGTAGCAGGAACAAGTTTAGGAAGCTCCCAGGACTATTAAAGTATAATTTTAAAGTAAATGCTTTACTATCAAAGCTTTCGTAAGAGCTGCCAAGAAGTTGAAAGGGGTAGATAAAAAAAAAAAAACATCCAGAAAGCAATTTAAGAACACAAAAAAGCATGCTAGTTGAAGTTCTCTACTTTCCCAGAGTGATGGAGCAATATGAATAAGGGTGCATCTTCCCAGTCAAACCTGTGCAAGTATTCATGTATCACCACAGCCTGTAGAAAGATTATAGTCTTTTATTGATTTCTTTTACAGACTCAGATTTACTTTCAATAATTAAGTTCAATAAATTGATTCCCTAATCATAAAAACTTATTTTACACATTATGTACAGGTATTCAGAGACTACAGCCATACAGCATGTCACAGCGATACCACAGACCTTCACAGAGAACAAGGCTGGGAGGGACGCTAACTGCAATGACATACATTCAGAGATCAAGTCATGGATATGCACAGTGCATTTGGCACAGCTCACTGAAGATTGTCCACACAGGGACAGTAAAACAATCCCAACTGAGTGATAACATGGATTAGTTCAACTACATTAATTCCAGGAGGAACACTTATTTTACAATTAAACTAGCCATCAGAAGAGATTTGATTAGGTTGAATCAAATGCAGCTGAACTAATCATTTTAGTTTCATTAAGCATCCCACTACAGACAAATCCTAGAGCTTGAGATCTGGCTCCAACCTAAAAATATATCTTTTTAGTTAAGATATGCAGAAGTTTGAGAACTGAGGGGAGCTCAGGTATTAGAAGCATTCTTTGGCAGTTTGATACAAATATAAAAATAGATTAATTTGAGAACTAAACTAAGCTTTTCCCAATTTTTATCTTTACTGCCAGCACTGGAACTGTTTCAGTAACACAGTAACACAAACAGTAACTTAAACGCAACCTCATATTTTACTGAAACAAAATTCGTATTACAGATAAACTTCAATATTCAAGATAGCCTGTTGGAGGCTATCTACTCCACACAAAAAAAAAGTGAAACTTACATTCAGTGAGAAATCTTTCATATGGCAATGACAGGACCCAGGAAATGTTGCATGAGTGTTCATGTTCTCTGCTATGTGGTAACTGGCAAAAACCAGAGACCATTCTGCAGAAGGTAGCCAACTGTAGTCTGAGCATTCCAGCTCACATGGAACATTATTTGAGGTAAAAAAAAAATTAGTCAAGTGATTAAACATCCTTTTCTCTTTTATGAGATAAAGTAGACCACAGCTTTCTAGTAACTGCAATTTGATCTTAGTATGAGAAAAGAACTGCAGGCCATGAGTTTATGCAATCTGCTTTATAATGTTACATCATGCTACAACAGTCAAAAGACAGTTTCACAAAGCAGCAGATATTAATTTCAAATCTAATTCCCTTTTAAAAGCAGTTGTTTTACCTTCTAGTGACATGCCTATCCTGAATGATACAGCCAGACTCATTCTGAAGGGAGCGGGGATGGAGGTAAACACTTCCAGAATGAAGCGTCCAACAATTCTACAGCCTGCAGGGCAGAAGGCTGCAATATCAATGTTTATG
This sequence comes from Clamator glandarius, assembly GCA_033459285.1. Lineage (NCBI taxonomy): Eukaryota > Metazoa > Chordata > Aves > Cuculiformes > Cuculidae > Clamator > Clamator glandarius. Next base: position 27,552 of record JAUNZM010000695.1, read on the forward strand.
TCCAGTAATACACCTCTATATATTGCTTTATCCAAATGCTGCTATAAAGACTCACAATTTCAAATTACTTCTAGCCACAGGAATGTAACTCAGACAGGGTATTCCACACTGAAGACCATTTAGCTAATATATCTATTTAGTTATCTCAGTTTTGAGATAGTGTAGCATCACTTCATCTTCTCTGTCTGCTGGAGACTCCCATGCAAACCTCTCATGCACAGTTCAGAACAAACATAGTAAAAGGCTTAGGAAGACTCCCTCTGCTGAGTACACAAGTGTAAGCAGACATGGAAGTGAACCTAGACCACTTCCAGACTCTTCAGCAAGCGATGCCAGTCTTAGCCAGCTTGACACTTTAAGAATTTTATGGAGAAAATAGGTATACAAACAATACATAGTACTGTTTATGCTTATTCCCTAGGGAAAACTGACACACCAAAAAGTTTCACTCAGGGCTGTAGGAATACTTTGATTTTACCTCTTAAAAAAGAGATTATGGATAGTGCTACACAGATTCTCTAACCCACTTACCATAGAAGCTTCCATTCCTTTTTATGGAATCTTCTCAGTACTTCTAGAACTGGATACCTACTGCCATCTTAGTCATCACAGTCAAGTTGCAGTCTGTTCTCGTAGTTAACAGAACTGACCCCTCTGAATTCACATCTTATATAGTAAATATATCTGAAGATAAACCAGGTGATAAGCTCTGAAATGCCTGACCATGAAAAATCAAAAAGAAACATGCTGACATGAGAGTTCTTGCTTAGATTTAACAAACTTCAGGGCATGGAACTCCTATTTATGTTGCCCTGTAGATCTCACAAGACTTCATTCTTCCATGTTTTTTTTCACTTGGACACAACAGTGAGGTTAATTCAGCTTTGAACAGTTTTGCTTGCAATAACTATCTTTTTCATAAAGGAAATCTGTGAATTTCTCCCTCCCCATAAATTCTCACGCATTCACACAGACTCTCTAGAAAGGTAAGACACTTTATTGAATTTGTTGATAAATTAAGAAAGGACTATGAACCAGACTTATGGGTCACAGGTGCTTGTAAACAGACATCAATTTCTTCCGACAGAAAGCCTGACTCCATGTGCTCAGCGAGAAGTCACTTTCCCCAACGTTGCTCACAGGCTGCATAGTGATGGAGGGCAGAGAAAAAGTCTTCATAACTGATGTTCAGGTGGGAAGGCAGAGAACTGAGAAACCAAATCAGAGAAGTTAAAATAAGCTTTTATAAACACAACACGATTCATGTGGCCAGGCAGGAATATCACTACTTAAAGCTAGCTATTGTCCAAGAAACCTTGTAAAACTATTCTCAACACTGTTATTGTCACTCTGCTCTAGTAACTAAACTAGCTGTTAATACCATGTCATCCTCTAAATCAAAGCCTACCCGTTAAAGCACACACAGCACTTCAAATTAGTGAGAAAGATGGAGAAGCAAAGATCTGTCCAGGCCTTAAAGTGTCCTGTAAATGTCCTCAATTTTATGAAATACAGCAAGTCTACTCAGTTAAGACATGGCCAAAATTTCAAAGTAATCCAGAAGAATGATCACCTTATGTTATCCTATTTCCTTTATATCCTTAATTTTCCTGATAGAAACCTGCAAGTCACTCAAAATCCACCTAAGGAACATAAACAGAACTGGGATCGGATCACTGAAACCAGACGGTGACAGCTGCTGTTCCTTAAACCTGAGGAGTGAAGTCTGCAGTTCTCTAATTGTGGCTGAAGGAGCAACAATGAATGTTTGACAGGTTTGATTTAACAATTTTCAAATACCCTCTAATCAATTTCCAGGCACCTTTGGTTAGACAGATCTCCTCTTATGGTAAGTCATGTAAATATTTGTTTAGTTAGATATTATTCCAACCTGTTCCACAGTATTTATAGGCAACTCACATGATTTCTGTCAGTCTGATGTGCCATGGAAGGAATCCTAATGTGCTGTCCACAGGACCAAACTTCAAGACTAAATCAGGATCAGGAAATCCATTAGTACCTGTAAGAACAAGTTAAATTTGGTTTCATCAAATTCATTAGAAGATTTGTTTTACTTCTAAACCCTATGGTATCTGCTTTTTCCATTAAATGCCCTTTATTAACAAAAAAAAAAAAAAAAAAAAAAAAAAGAAGTGAAGCTCCTGAGGAGAAGTTAACAATTAGAAGCCCAAGAGAACAGACTGGTCTTGCACCGCCTGAACAAGACCAACCGAGCAAAAGTTTAGGCAGCCACTGCAGGCCCAGCTGGACTATTATTTTTACATGAGTAGTTTTCAAAGAGTTTGTAAGGAAGTGATAGGAACAGTTACACTATTTTGAATAATGGCAGATCTTAATACTGCTGTTTAAACTGACTTGTTCTAGTCTTGTCTTGTCAAACTTGATTTTAGTAGCGCAGAACATGCTGCACCCTGACCCATACCACCTGATAAAGTCTTAACCCAAATATGTGGGGTTGCAGTCGAGTAAAAGGACTACTAACACAAAACTCAAAACTTAAGGAGGTTCCACTGAAGAACAATAAATTGACATCACAGACCAGCAGAAAACAAGCCATAAAATCCCACGCTGTCAGATAACCATCCTTTTCTCAGTATGAAGTCAGACAGTTAATTTTAAAACCAGCTTTTACTATGACATTTCAAACTATTGCAGGTGACATCTTCCCAGTTAGATGAGTGAGGCAGAAGAGAGCATTTCTTTTTTTCCTGTTACTAAGTGGACAGTACGACCCATCCCAGGGCAGCGCTAGACAACACTGAAAGACTTCACTAGATGTCCACACCCTTACTACCTATGCCTTAAAACGACAGTCACTGTCATTCCATTAAGGAGAGCTTCCTACTGATCTTCTGAGGTTGAAGACAGTGGCCAAATGATGCTATCACCCTTCCATACACTTTGGCCATGCCTGAACTCCTCCAGGCTAAAACTGACAGATAGGCAATAGGCTTAGAATGAAGAGTCTTAGATACAGCTTTCTGTCAATTCTAGCAAGTTGATTAGGGCAACATATGAAAGCCAGTACAGTACCCCATGAGGACCTAAGAAGGTAAGCTCTTCCTCATGCACCTGCCTAGCTTATCTGAAAAGCACTCCAGCAGTCATAACCCTACCTTGCTATGATGCTGCAATCAGTTGTGATTAATGTGTGGTATTTCTTGTTACCCCTTCCATTCTCCACTCATTATATATGTTAACTGCTTACAGTGCCTAACACCCACCTTCAGCAGACAAATACTGCCTATTTGCTCTGAGCTTCAGATGTTATTTCTCAATTCTTTTCTCACATGTTTAAAAACAACAAACCAATCAAAAGCCTTTTATGAGTTTTAGTTGCAGGAAAACTTAATTTTCTGAATAACAGAAAGGAAACTAAGGTCCCATCACATTTTACTCTGCCTAGGTTTTGAAACTGAAGCTAAAGATTTCAAATTTCACATCCTCCCTCCCCACTGAATCATCACAATAGTAATCCTCTTACAAGAGGCAAAGAAGCTATTCTCCCCAGCACGTGCATTTGTAAGGAAGGATGAAACATTTAGAAATAAGCGCCTCATGCCACAGCTCAAATCTTATCTCAAAGTTAAGAAAAACATAATAAAGCAAATGCTACTTATGTATTCAGAAGCTAGCATGTTAGTGTGAAGGAGCTTTACAGGGAAGCAGTGAATACTTAGAAGTGGGGACTCTTGAGGAAGTGGACAGCTTTTCCCATCAGCAGCTGAGTACTCCTCAGCTGGCCAGTTCAGCAGCAGGATCTTCAAGACTGCAATGGCTTTTCAAACAGGAAAAGACCTTCAGAGAGCCCAGTTAATGTTACTATTTCCTTCTGGTTCCTATCTGAAGGAAAATGAAAACGCACACTGTAGTATTACTCTCAGAACAGCCTGTTCAAAACACAGTACCGTGCCTTCCACAATGTATCCGCTTCTCTACCTAAACATATCAACACTACAGATAGTATACATGTGGAAGCTCCCTCAGAGCTGCTAGAGTTACAGCACTCTTCAAGTCCAGAGCACACAAGGCAAGGATTTGGGAGTAAACAAAAAAAAAATCTGGCAACATCTCTTCTAGGTCAAGAGTTCTGTGAAGGGAACATGAAGGAATTTGTATAGCTAATAGCACTAGCCCTTTTCTCTACACAGATTCTATAAGGCAACCTGTACAGCTTTAATTGATAGTCATGTTCTTTACTGGGAAGGCAGATGGCAAGTAGAGACAATATTATGATGCAGCTTGCATCTATTTTTCTGAAAACAAGCTGGTTAGCAGAGGCACTGCTCAGAAAGTACTCTTACACTGAAAAAAAAATTCAAGCTGTAAGAATTAGAGCATAAGGATTAAGAACCAGAAAAGCCACGACAAGCTAGAACCACACCATTTTAGGACTAGACTTCAGTAACTGCATCCTAAATATGAACAAGAAGTTTAAAAACTACATTACCAGATATTTAAATCAAAATGTGAAACCCCAGAATCTTACAGAAGTCACCAGAAGAGGAGGCTGAGGGGAGACCTCATTGCTCTCTACAACTACATGAAAGGAGGTTGTAGAGAGGAGGGTGCTGGCCTCTTCTCCCAAATGACAGGGAACAGGATGAGAGGGAATGGCCTCAAGCTCCACCACGGGAGATTTAGGCTGGACATTAGGAAAAAATTTTTCACAGAAAGGGTCATTGGGCACTGGAATAGGCTATCCAGGGAAGTGGTTGAGTCACCTTCCCAGGAGGTGTTTAAGGCACTGATGGACGAGGTGCTGAGGGGCATGGTTTAGTGTTTGATAGGAATGGTTGGACTCGATCTGGTGGGTCTCTTCCAACCTGGTTATTCTATGATTCTATGAACACAAACCCTAAAAATAGAGATACCCAAGTACTGAGAACTCACTCTCAACTTTGATTAGTAACTCAGACGCTTACATTCAATACCTTTCCATTAAGGATGCACAGAAACTATATTTGCCCATAACAATACAAGTAGCTTCACAAGCTGCTGCTAAGTCAGTCATAAAGGACTAGATCTTCACCTTCAGCTGTTCTAAACATTAAAACTAAGCAAATTAATAAGCAGGACTAGATACTATACTTAGTTGTTAGCCTCACAGATTAAAGCAGCCTGTTTTCAAAGTTTTGATAGACTAAAAGTTTAGATTTCTTTGTGTGTTCAGGTAATTGCATTATTCAAACAATAGATCTGCTCAGTTTAAGACTGGAACTAATACTTATAACATACGCAGACACTTAAATGCACAGGCATGAACAAGTGTTTGAGAAGCTTCAGTTAAACATTGTTGGCCAAAATAATAGATATATGTAGGTATCAACTGTCAGTTATTCAGGACGTGAACTGTTTTAAAGCAGCAATTACTAACTTCCTTAAATTGCCATTAGGGTATAACACTACAGATGTCTACATTACTTCTTCAGGTGCCTTATTAAAAACATTTAGTAATTCTGTTACAGTAAGAAGCTACCATGCGGCATGCTGACAGAAATAGAATTCAGTTTGAAATTAAGAGGAAATGTCCAAACTGCCACAGTAGTCAGTTTGCAGAGCAATTCAGCTGATCACGTATTTGAAAACAATCACTCCACGTACCAGTTAATGGGACCCACAACAACTTGACTGCAGACATTCAAGCTGAAGTGTGCAGTGTGAAACCTGAACCCTGCCAGGCTAATTACAGCTCTAATTAACATGCATCTATCACCTCGCAAAGTTGAGCAACTATTACAGTTCCACAGCACCACTGGTGAAGGTGGAGGTTCATTCTAAACTACTTCTCCCAGATGCCAGATGTGAAATTAAAGCAGCCCTGCCCTTTTCATAGCTATTGCACACAGCTATGCACCTTAGTGCTGAGTCAGTAACCTACGTGAAATAGTAATGAAGATAACCAAGCTAGTGTGGGTTACACATCAGCAAAAGATCAGCAAGTACTCTATCATTTGCATTCAGGATGATATCAGGGAGCAGTAACAGCTTTAATTGCTGTAAGTAGATCTGGAAAAGATTATCTGCCCACATCCAGGTTTGAAGCACGCGAGCTTGCAAGAAGTTAACCTAAGTTATAATGGTCTAGTTTCAGGTGATCCCAGCAGTACTTTTTCCAGAAAGCTCATCACAGAACATGCCATAGAGGTTGTAAACTCTGATAAGCCAAGGCTCTCCAATTTAGCATAAGGTTTCTTTTTTCTGTTTAAAGAAAAAAAGCTCAAAATAGAGTAAAGGAGTAAAAAAATTTTAGCAGAAGCCTGAAAACAATAATCATAACTCACCCTGACAGAATAGGCATATAGACATATTCTCTAAACCATAAATATACTAGAAAACAAAACCATTATGAATTAAGTACTCTTCCTCCCCACAGACCATATTATACTTACTGCTTAGTAAGTTGTCTAAAACATTCACATCCAGGTCTGTGTGTGTTCTTTGCTGCTGTGCTACCAACTGACAAAAGTCCTGAGCAGCTTTTACTATGTCTGCTTTTCCATCTTCTGGAGACAGCACCTTCAATGTAGATTGGCAATTTAAAACTGAAAGCACAAAACACAGTTTAAAAGCAACAGAAATAGATTTGTTTTGAATGTGCTTTAGATATTCACAAGATATGACTAAGTAACTTGCAGTTCATATATTATACAACTAGACACAGATAAACCTCTTGACCTCTATCAGAAATGGTGTGACCAGCAGGTCCAGGGAGGTTATTCTCCCTCTGTACTCGGCACTGGTGAGACCGCACCTCAAATACTGTGTTCGGTTCTGGGCCCCTCACCACAAGAAGGATGTTGGGGCTGTGGAGCGAGTCCAGAGAAGAGCAACAAAGCTGGTGAAGGGGCTGGAGAACAAGTCTTACGAGGAGCGACTGAGAGCTGGGGTTGTTTAGCCTTGAGGAGAGGAGGCTGAGGGGAGACCTTATTACTCTCTACAATTACCTGAAGGGAGGTTGTGGAGAGGAGGGTGCTGGCCTCTTCTCCCAAGTGACAGGGGACAGGACGAGAGGGAATGGCCCCAAGCTCCGCCAGGGGAGGTTCAGGCTCGACATAAGGAAAAAATTCTTCACTGAAAGGGTCATTAGGCAATGGAACAGTCTGTCCAGGGAGGTGGTTGACTCGCCTTCCCTGGAGGTGTTTAAGGTGCAGGTGGATGAGATACTGAGGGGCATAGTTTAGAGATTGGTGGGAATGGTTGGACTCCATGATCCAGTGGGTCTCTTCCAACCTGGTGATTCTATGATTCTCATCCACATCTTACAGAAGTGGGTAAGAGTCTTCTGGATTTGCTACATTACTAAAACACAAGTTCAAGGCAATTATTTTAAGGAGTCTTGTGAAAAGTGGCATAACGTAATTGAAATCTAAGGAATTTGCTTTAGTTACTACAGTGTCAGGCAAAGCAGTGAGAGGAAGGTGCCTAGATTGCAACTTTGGAGGGTGGTAAGCAGTACAGATTCCTACCCTAAAAGAGGAAGGTGTTTTAACAGCTACTGTGGACATTCATGTGACAATGATTAAGCTTAGACCATCCCTGAATGAGATCACAGTATTTTTCAGCAGCACTGAAGTTGATACAAGAGTTACAATATTGATCTAAGATTGCTACTGAGAAGCTAGAAACAGATAATAGTACCAGAATCACAGTCTAAAAGGTGTGAATTATGTCTGTGACTGAAGAGGACATTACACAACAAACTTACTGACTACCATATAGTGAGGTCAAAGGCTTCTTCCACCACAAGGCCTGCATCATTGTCTGTTCTGATAAGGTACCCAAGGGGTAAACTTGCCAAGGAAGTTGAAGGCTACAGAAACTGCACTAAACCCAGCCTGAAGTAACAGAGTTAAATACTAGGGTGTGGACACATTAGAGATTTACACAGAGCTTCCTACAGTTGTAAAATATACTAAAAAAATTGCATTTCTTAAAACTGCAGAACCTACCAGCAAAGGATCACAGAGTACAGACAGAAGACTCTTAAAAGCATATAAATAATCTATTAGTCTATCCAAAGCCACCAAAATAAAAATTATTCCTTTATATTGTTTTATTTGTCACATGTCCTATGTTAAAGACTATTTCCCTAGCAGGATTCATAAACTTAAGACATGTCATTTTGCTTTTCAGAAAGAGAAAAACTGTAGTTTAATATTAAAAACTGGATAGATGTCAGCTTGTTCAGTGCAAGGTATGAAGTGCCTGATCTGACTGTGGAGCCTTCCAAGTAAGAATGAAAAATTCTGAACAGAAAACACCCCTGCTTTTTGCAGTTTCCAGCACAGAAGTTTCCTGAGGCTTAAATGTACCCTTTCAGTCAGCAAGTCTGAGCAGTCTTTCAGTACTTCATTTGGACTGGATGTAAATATCTTGATTTCGGCCAAGTACAGCTAAGTATGCTAGAGTTTAAGACATTAATAGCCTGTCTACCTTGTTTTGTGCTTGTTATTTCAACCAGAATAAAGTGAAATTACACAAAACTTGGATGTTTCCATGTAAATGCTAGCACCTTAGCCTAAGTTGCTTATAAGGCACATTTATGCTACAACATTAGACTTCATACTGGAGAACTGGCACAAAGGACATCAAGATCCTGCCAGGTCTTGTAGGGGAAGGAAAACATAGCCTGCAGCATCTTAAATACACCTAAATGTATTAGATCTTGTGTAGTGTAGTCTTTCCTTAAGTCTTTGAACTAAGTAATAATCTTAAAATATAAGGGTTTATTTTGGGTTTTTTATCATGAGATCTATTTAAATACTATGAGTTGAGTTAGGAGAGCTGTATCAGCCCACCCCTCTAAGGCAAAGGCCTGCTTTAGTAAGTATATGCTTGTGATTTACTATATTTTGAACAGACTTCTAATATTTGTGTTAGTCAGCAGACCTAAATGAATACTTATAGCAGATAGTATTGAATAAGGAACGCTACACCTTGAAACATATTACTGTTTTTTGCTTCTACTACACACAAAAGCTGCTATAATTTTTTTTTTTTTAAGCTTAGGCCTTTTGCCTTCCTAGTGTCATCCATTGCCATGACAACCAGCAGTTTTGCTTTCCCTTCTTCTCCACTCCGCAGTATAAATTCAGAAAAACGGAAGTGCACACATTGTTAACTTGACATCAGTTCCCTACTTACTTCAGCGCTTTTTCAACTCTCTCAGCAAAAGAATTTATCTATTGAAACAGCAGTCAGTTGAGCTACACTGAAGCATTAAAGGGGTTACAGTGTAACAGTCAGGCTAAAGGGAAGATCAGACTACCCAGCAACGATCACTATGGGAAGGAGAACACAATACTTCACTATTAGTTAATAACAAATAAGCAAAATATAAGTTTAATGCTAGCCCAGGAAGGTTACATGTGTTCTGCCAATCAGTGCTTAATGAATGAAGAAGTCACTGTATACAAGAATACGTTTAAGTAAAAGCACAGTTATGATTTATATACAGCTATTCAGAGTCATACCAATCCCACACACATTATTAATCTTACCTTGATCATCTTTGTCTTGACTTGCAAACTCCATGGTGTACTTCGAGCAATCCAGTCCTAAGAGTTCCTGCTGCTGCTTTAAAATTTCATCCATCAATCTTGAATTATTCCTCTTGAAAATACCTTTAAAAAAAGGTTGCGTGTTAGCCAAATCCTATAGAGTTCTAGAAAATACACATGACACTAGGCAGGAAGTAAAAAGAAAAAAAAAAAAATCAGGTAGTCAGTATCGGTTTCAAACTGGATTTCACAAGTACAATGAGATTCCAAAGTAAATGCTACTGCACATGACTAATTTCAGTGACCTCGGAAAGATAACTCACATGCTTTTTTTGTTCCTCTTTCACTCTGGTTTAAGTAGCCAGCTGCAATTACTTAAGACATAGTTGAAGACTTACTTCATCACCCTTAGTATGCTAGCAACAGATATCAATACCTTACTAGCACAAGACTGCCAAGTCTGATTAACACCAAGTTTCTTTAATGCTCATGCTGCCGAAGATTTGTGGCTTTAGTCTGCTATCACTTAATGCCACACCACTAAGACTGCAGGCTAACAAAGTCACCACAAAGCAAGAGCCAGGAAATTAAATCAGTTACTGGGTCACAGTAACTGTCCACTCTTATGCCAAGAACAATGTCAAGGATTTCCTAACAAGAGGATTTCACAAAGCCTTACGTTTCAAGGAGTTAATGTAGTTCCCAAGGCCTTTTCATACATACATGCTTATGGTATACACATTTTAGGGCAGAAGATTACAAAAACTTGCTTAACAAAACACACTTGGGTTCCTGTTCCAAAATGAATCCTAGCTCTTCAGACAACACAACCATTTCTAATTAAAAACCGCAGTGAAAATTAAATACTACAGCTTAAATATTTACAGTGCAAAAGCATAGCTAGGTGTATTTACTTTGGAACTGATAATGCTTTTATCACATTGTATTCCTGAGCTGTTATCAAGAGCATAGGTTTCATTCTGAAATCCTACATCAAACACTTTTGTTGCCCAGTCTAAAAATGCCCACACAATCATCTTACAAGAAAAAATGAACTTGTATACAATTTTATGGTCATCATTGAATGGTTTGGGTTGGAAGGGACCTTAAAGACCACCTAGTTAAAACCCCTCTGCCATGGGCAGGGACACTTCCCACTAGATCACACTGCTTAAAGCTTCATCCAACCAGGCCTTGAACACCTCCAGTTATGGGGCAGCCACATCTTCCCTGGGCAACTTGTTCCAGTGCCTCACCACTCTCATGGTTAAAAAAAAAAAAAAAAAATAAAAAAAATCTTCAAATATCTAATCTAAAGCTTCCCTCTTTGAGCTGAAAATCATTACCTCTCAATCCTATCACTGGACTCCTTGATAAAGAGCCCCTCATCATCTTGCCTATAGGCCCACTCCTCTTTAAGTATTGGAAGGCTGCTATAAGGTCTCTCCAGAGTCTCCTCTTCTCTAGCCTGAAGAACCCTAACTCTCTCAGCTTGCCCTAGTATGGGAGGTACTCCAGCCCTCTGATTGTCTTTGTCACCTTCTTCCAGACTTGCTCTAACAGATTGATGTTCTTCCTGTGCTGAGGGCCCCAGAACTGAATGCAGTACTCCAGATGGGCTCACACAAGAACAGAATAGAATCACCTTTTTAAACCACTGGTCACACTCCTGATGGGAGTCTGGGATACAGATCGCTTTCTGTGCTGTGAGGGCATTTTTCCTGCTCACGTTGAGCTTCCCATCCACCAGCACCTCCAAGCCCTTGTCTTCAGGGCTACTCTCAAACCATTTTCTGCCAAGCCTCTATTTGTGCCTGGGATTACCCCAACTCATCACTTCAAATTTATTCTGGGATTAGAAACTCCTACAGACAGCATTTTCCACATCAGTTGTGGTAAAACAGCATGTAAGTGTTAGGTTAACACCATTAATAAATCAGGGGTTAGTTTGCGTTACGAAGTGATACAACGTGTTTATTTTATATGCTAGCCTTTGGGCCTAATGAGTTAGTATATTTATACAGACATCATTATAGGTTTTAATAGAAAGTAAAGCATCTAGGTTTCCTCCCACCTTGGATACTTCCTGCAAAAAATAATTTACTCATTACACTAGTGTTAGTGATGCTTATAACTGATTTCACATGTTGACAGACAATCAAATCTCAGTAAGTCAGCAACCCTTGATAGAAAAGGTGTATTAGAATACTTTAATGTTCGTTTAGACAAAGCGAAATTGTCATACTTTGTGCTCCTGCTCACTAGCGTACCTTAGAAAGTGAGAATTCTGCTTCGAATAACACCACCTGTTACAACTCCGCTTGGATAAGTGTTTTCTGCTTAGAATTAGCACCAATTGTCTTCCTTACACTTAAGGCTGCCTAAGGTCAGCAGCAGTGCAGTTGAACAATTGCTAACCCCCATACTGCCTTCAGGTAAGATCAGTATAAGGTTGTATGTGCCCCACCTCTAAGACTTGACTTCCATCCACCTTTCAAGATGAGAAAAAAAACAAACCTTGTGTTCAATACTCAGAAAAAGTTATCATAATTAGGAAAGGTTCCCAATCTGGAAAACAGCTGCTCTCCCCTTCACCATTCAAAACTAATGATATAAATTCTTTTCTCATACAGACTTGCTTTCAACTTATGTGGAAGAATGAACAAAACTGGAAAGTATTAAATTAAGACTTAAGTCTCACTGCTTAGGAACACTTGAATCCTGTCAGTGAGTTGGTCGACTCATGCACTCTTGTTTACTGTATTTATCATATATAATGTTAAATCATATTATGGACTAATTACAGAAAGTTCATGTTTGACAAGAGTTCTAATACATTTTAGCAATACAACAGGCATTTGCTATTAAATGCGGAAAATTTCAGCCCTATTACTGTATCTAACATGGAACACAAACAGGAAATTGTCACTATTATTTCTCATTAGAAACAATTTTTGGTTTTGAACAGCAGAAAAAGTTTTGTTTAGTCAGAACTCTGGAGTCTTTGCAAGCTGATACAAATGTGTATATGCTAGCAAGTCAAGTGTTTCAAGTGTTAGGCATATTTAAGCACTATAATTTAGAAAGAGAATATATAACTTTAGGGATAATTCTCTGTTTTACAGCACAAGCTGCAAGCCTGGTATTGATTGACCCTGGTGAAGGGGCTGGAGAACAGGCCTTATGAGGAGCAGCTGAAAGAGCTGGGGTTGTTTAGCCTGGAGGAGGCTGAGAGGAGACCTCATTGCTCTCTATAACTACCTGAGGGGAGGTTGTAGAGAGAAGGGTGCTGGCCTCTTCTCCCAGGTGACAGGGGACAGGATGAGAGGGAATGGCCACAAGTTCTGCCAGGGAAGATTTAGGCTGGACATTAGGAAAAAAATTTTCACAGAAAGGGTCATTGGGCACTGGAACAGGCTACCCAGGGAGGTGGTTGAGTCACCTTCCCTGGAGGTGTTTAAGGCACACTTGGACGAGGTGCTAAGGGGCATGGTTTAGTGTTTGATAGGAATGGTTAGACTTGATGATCCAGTGGGTCTCTTCCAACCTGGTTATTCTATGATATGATTAGTTCCCATTAGACCTGAGGCAAACCAGAAGTATTTTTGCTTCCTGCAGTAGTCCTTCACTTGCACAGGTCTTCTCCAGGCCACATGCCTTTTGCTCAGTTCTACCATAGGTAAGAGTCATGCCCCTTTGTAGTTATGTGTGGTGTTGCAGCATTTTAGGGTTAAACACTGACAAGTGCAGTTTTTAATTAAGAGACTGCAAGTACAGCAGAAGCAAGGCTCAAAACTACAGTAATCATGAACTGGAGAGGAACAACTGGCACAGAGGAACAACAGGTGGTGTCAAGCATTTGGCTAGCTAGACTATCACAGCTACCACCTGGTAATGCCTTCATTGTATTTCAAAGCTCAACTTGCTCTGCAGCAGAATCTGGTAAAACACAGAGTAAGAGTCAGTTCCTTTCCTTACAAGGGGACACCTTATCCAAAGTTAAGCCTAGGAAAGGAGATCTTTTCACAGCCCTTCAGCTACTTGCTTTTTCTCAACTCACTTGCAGTAACAACAAGGGAAAAGTCATAAGGTAACAAGTCCGTTTAAAGTGTCAAAGCATTAACAGTTTGAGAAACATCAAATCATAATCCAATTCAAATAATGTACATGCAAGAAACTGTTTCGACACATGAACAACTCGTGCCTGCATCCTTGTGCTGAATCATGCTAGCTGATAATGGAGGAAAGCAGAGTTTTGAGTCCTTATACTGGACCTCATAGGATACGGACAGGTAGAAAAATTTATTAGGCTTGTCCATTCCAAGAGCCTATAAAAAATATAATCCAAGTTTGAAAGTGGCTAACCAAATAGGAAGAATTCAAGTTAGAACTTATAACCTTGTAGGTGGATTGTTCCTCCCACATTTCTTCATGGAGGGACATTGTGTACCAGGAATACAACAGCTCAACAGCAATACAGGAAAGAGGTGCTATATTCATATTACCCACACCTGTAAGGAGATCTACAGATAAGCATTAGTTAGCCCTTTTAATAAATGTGGTCTGAGGACTCCTCCCAACTCAACAACAAAATGCAATTATGAAATGTCAGGTTTCATATGGGTTCCAACCCACAGCAGATGCCACATGATACTGGTATTTCAAAGTGTTAGTGTGACACAAATCCATGAGTACTTATCTCCTCCGCTGAAATGAACACACTGAACACCCAGAAAATTTTATGGATTTGATCAGATCGGCTAAACTACCAAGCAATTTTGAAGAGACTAAATGCCTGCACTTGGGACTAGTGAAATAATTTTTTATTTACGGCAATACTCTATCCTTTCAAAGAATCTCTAAGAGAAAATTAGTCAGAAGTAAAGCAGTTCACGAGGAAGCAGAATGAAGAAACCCAAGTTCTCAATATAGTCATACTCTGGGTTTAAGAAAAAGCCCTCTCACCTGAAGCATCTATTCAGGAGCCCAAGTACTCAAATGAAGAGATGCAGCAAGCTCCTAAAATACACTGACCTTGTCCCATGCTGCTTCAGGAAAGCTTCACCGATGGACAGAAGAAACACTCAAGCAAGCTTTCCAGTGGAAAATAACAGAAGAAAGTTAAAGTATGTAACATAAGTCAAAGGCTTCTGCTCTCCAGCAAATATTTTAATGGCTAACGCATAATTGCATAATCATCAATGCAAGAAGGCTGCGTTATTTCTTCAGATATAAGGTCTTGACCAGCACCCACTGGATTTCTACCAAGCAATAGGATTGGCAACACAGAAATAAATCCATGGTCAAAAAAATAAAATATTTGTCAATCTGGATTTAATAACCAAAGTGCACACAGTTGCATTAAGTTTATTACAGCTTTGTTCTGCTGCACATCAATGAAAACTGAGAGAATGAAAAGGGTCCCCAAACATCAGGGAATGTAAAAGCTTGACATTTTATGCTTCCAAGCCTGCTGCAGCAGAGGGGGAAAACCCAGATTTGAGTACTGCAACTCCTAACACCATGTTTATTGCACTACAAGACCTTTACATTATAGTCCCCCTTGCATTCTACAAAGCACATTTTACTCTATTCATCTGACACACTGACTGACCTTCACGGATTTGAAGAAGACAGCCAAGTACCTGATCCCATTCTGAAAGCATTATTCAATACACTTGTAACATACTGGGCTGCCTATAAGATTCAGCACAACTCCAGCCAAGTTATCCTTACAGTTATTGGTGCAGTTGCTGTAACATACTATCGTCAGCTGGGATGCTGTTATTTATTTTGACACCAAAGAATACAGAAACAAACTTCTGTTTAGTCATTTTGTCAAAGATCTAGAAATTCACTACTACAAACAAAAAATCAGCTTATCTGGCACTTTCTTTGAAGAACTTCATGCTTCCCTCTCCTCCTATGGAAGGGGCAATTAAGGACACATTTTTAATTTAAGCCTTCTACACAAAACTGACATAGTATTTCTTCCAGAAAATGCAATGATGGAACACCACTCTTGTAATCGAAGTTTCCTGTTGCAATGAGAATAATCTCAGTACTACAAACAGGAAAAAGATTAAAGTATACCTCACTACATCTAACACAAATTCAGAGCAGTTGTCACCGTGTTTCCTTCTTGACCAGTGACAACATCAGTGGGGGACAACCTGTCTCTGAAAGTTGACAGTTGGCACAATTGTATGAACACAGAATCTCACTGAAGCAGCTCAGCAGACCAAAAGTAAGTCTCACCACCTGAGAAGATGAAAACAAGTGCACAGCATAATTAAGGTTCAACCTCTGCTACTGACAAGAGCAAGCTGTACCGCACTTTACTCACCTCCACTATACCAGTGTCACTGCTGAGGGTTTCAGTCAGCACTGTTATTCAAAACCGGATTTAGTGACAACTGCAACATCCTACTTGACAAGTCTATCTGGGAATACTGTGTGCTCAATTCACAGACACCATAAGGAGCTTAGCACCAAGAGAGAGGCAACATATCTGCTATTACCTGAAGTAAGCACATACTCAAGACATATGAATGACTACTTGGTCACTCTCTGAAACCAGTGTAAAAGGCTCAGCTGACAAGGTGCTATGCAAAAAAACAGTCATGGCTGCAACTTTATCATGGATGTAACAATACGTGGAAACAATAGCACATGATCTCCAATATTTTTTTTTCCCCTAAATTGCTGCAAGGTTATTTCAGCTACACTGTTCTTGAGAGAACATAACCTTGTCATTTCTGGTCATATTTATAGTCTTACAATAGTCAGTCTTAGATCTTACTGGATCTCAATACACGTGCTGTAGAAGCAGAAGTAGCTTCTCCACAAGGAAGGAGAAGTACAGAAGGAGACAGTACAACAGTGCTGGCTCCTCCTGTCAGTCAGGATCTTGGCAACAGTGGCTACATAAGATCACCAAGAAGCATGAGTCTTGCCTTGATCTGTTTCTCAAGTCAATACTCTTCTATGCAATTTGTGCAGCGCAATCCAGGGGCCTAAAAAGGAACTAAGCATATACAGATAACATTCTGCAATACTGCAGACAGCTCGTTTGAGGTTTGACAGAAATCAGAAGTCCTGTACAATAAAACATCTCTTGTCAGGCTATGAGGGAAACTCTCACTCATTTGGTACCAATACCAGTTCTACAGCATTTAACCTGGTTGAATGCTTTCCAAGTTGAGAGCAGAAAAACATCAACACTTAAATGGCTTTTCAGAAGGGGTTGACTGTTTTCTGTGTCCTTGACATGTTATGAAAACATTTTTTACCACTTGTTGACTTCCAAATGAGGAAGTAATCTCCCATTGAAACACAGGAGCCCAATATTGCTCAGTTTCTTAAGCAAACCTTCAAGAACTTAATGAAAATCAAGCTATACAAAGGATCAGATACAAAACAGAACTATTGATGGCAGTGGTTTTCAAAAAAACCCCAAACTCAAAAAAAAAAAAATCACAAATGCCTATGCTCAGGGAAAGGCCTGTGAACCTCAGACGCTTTTGCACATGCACTTTAGACAACAATAGATCCCACTTACTTACGCAGAAGGCATGACTGAGTTTTTTCTTTGAAGAGTACTAGAAGACAACTATTACGGACTGTACCTCTAACCTTGTATAAGTCTATAGAGAATCAAATTTGCATGACATCTCCAGAAAACCATTCAAAGTGGCTCAAAACAACAGTTAAACACTAATCTCCTACAGTCTTCACCATTGACAGCAAAAGCACAGGGATCTTCAGCATGATGCTTTCCCCTTTTTTGAAGGGGACAGAAACAAGACACAGTTCATCTCATGTATTATTAACCCTTTTAAGTTGATTGCTTGTCTAGTCCCAGTTAGAGATCATCTCAACAACTGGGTAGAAAGCTTCACCTAAGAGTAACTTGAATATGGCTGGTTTCATCTCCTCAGTAGTAAAGGACAGGTATGAGGAAGACTGATTTTTAACATGATTCTTCTACATAATGTTAAAGCCAAACTCTGAGCTTATCTTTAAGATACTTAGTTATACTAAATCAATGTAGCTGCACAAGGCAGAGTTCAACAGTCTTACATCTGAGATCTAGTAGTGAGTAAAATCACATAGCAGATAGGAAAAAACACAGAAGTTTTCACAAGCACTGGCTCAAAGTTAATGTAAACATCAAGTAGCACCAAGTCCTACACCAATCACAAACTACGTAATTTAGTTTTACAATGCAGATAGCACACAGGATATACATACTTGTTTAGCTACTTTTACATCCTGTCTCTTCACATGAGAAACAGTACATGAAAATTGGTGGCTACTCTCATTCATCCACACCTAGAAGTTCAGACCTAGCTCATGAACAGAGTTTGGGGCCTACAGGAAAGATAAGGAAGGGTTCTTTATCAGGGAACACAGTAACAGGATGAGGGGTAATGGGTTTAAGCTGAAAGAGGGGAGTTCAAGATTAGATATTAGTAAGAAGTTTTTGACTGTGAGGATGGCGAGACACTGGAACAGATTGCACAGAGAAGGGCGTGGAAGCCCCATTCCTAGAGGTGTTCAAGGCCAGGCTGGATGGTCAATCAGATCTAGTAGAAGGTGTCCATGCCCATAGCAAGGGAGCTGGTACTGGAAGATCTTTAAAGTCCCTTCCAACCCAAACCATTCTGTGACCCCTAAGGGCAGGCAGCCTAAAGCTTTTCCCTACTAACAGCCCATACCCTGTGCAGTCACGGCTCTCCAACACCAGCAGTTCCTGCCAGCCTAGGCTCTCCAGGAAAGCCCCATGACTTGCTCACTCTGGTGAGTAGGCAGGCTGTGATCAACCCAACACAGGACCTGGGGCAGGAAGACACTCGGGGCTTACCATGGCCTGAGGCTCTGCAGAGACCAAGCAGCCCCAAGGGACAGGAAAGGAGCTGCCACCCGGCTCGGAAAAAGAGTTGGGGTGCAGGAGAAGGAAAAGAGAGGAGGGGAGCAGCGGGCCCCGCCGCTCACCGTTATGGTCGTAGACGCTGACGTAGGAGATGCCCACCGCCATGCACCACACCACTAGGCTCGCCATGTCCGCGTAGCTCGGCTCCTCCTCCGTCACCACCAGCCCCATGTGCACCGGCAGCTTCCGCAGGGCCCGCCCGTCCGCCCGCCACCGCTGCCGGCTCTGCGCGCCGCTGCCGGGCCGCCTCCGGGCCGCGGGGGCCCCGCGGAAAGCGAGGGCGCGCGCGGCGGGGGCCAGCAGGGCGCGCGAGGCAGCGGCGGCGCGGCGCCAGAGCCAGGCGCGGGGCCCGGCGGGGGCGCGGCCGCGCAGGCAGCACAGCAGCGCGCGCTGCAGCCACAGCAGGGCCCGCAGCAGGGCGTGCAGCGCGCGCCAGGCCAGCCCGCCCACGCCGCTCATGGACGCCGCCGGCCGACGGGAGCGCGCGAGGCAGCGGCGGTGGGGGGCGGGAGAGTAGCCGAAGGACGGGAACCGGGGATAGGGAACGTCCTCAGCCGCGCCGCGCCGCCATTCCCCTCCACTACGTCCGCGTCCACCGCCCGGCAACCGCCACCAGCGCTGCCATCTTCCTGCCGCGCCGCCTGCTCTTTCACCTCTCACCCCGCCACGCGCCAGGCGCCCGTTGGCCGCGAGGCGGGATGGCGTCACTTCCGCCGGCGGAGAGCGGAGGACGTGGCCCTGAGGGGCGGGGCGAGGAGGGGATGGGGGGGTGGGAGCGGCCCGGCCTGGGGATTGGGGGGGGCCTGGAGGGGCGGTGGAAGGAGTGGGCTGGACCTCAGGACGGGAAGCGGGGCCGTAGGCGGGGCCGCGGGTGGGTGGGCGGGGGGTCGGATGTGGGCGGAGCTGCGGGGAGAGGGCGTGTGGGCGGGGCCTCTAGTGTGGGGTACGTAAAGTGGGCGGGGGCTTGAATGTGTGTGGGTGTGGTCTGTGGATGTGGGCGGGGCCTCGGTAAGGGAGTTTGTGGGCGGAGGCCTGTTGACGTGGGCGGGGTCTGTTGAACGGGGGCGTGGACTAGGGTTGTGGGCGGAGCCTCGGCACGGGCCGCGCCCCCGAGAGTGGCTGCGTGCGGTAAATGAGGGGCGGTCCCGAGAGCCGGGGTTGTGGCCTTTGGCGCGAATTTCACCACGCCCTGCTCGGCTTCGAGCCTCCTGGCACGGCTGCCCAGGCTCCCCGCTACCTCTGGGGCTCCTTTTAAATCCCTGCCTTTGGCCAGCCCCGTGCTGGCTCTCCCGGCACGTGTAGTGCCTTGTTTCATAGAATCGTGGAATCACAAGGTTGGAAAAGATCCACTGGACCATCGAGTCCAACCATTCCTGTGAAACACTAAACCATGCCCCTCGGCACCTTGTCCACCTGTCTCTTAAACACCTCCAGGGAACGTGAATCAACCACCTCCCTGGGCAGCCTGTACCAGTGCCCAATGACCCTTTCTGTGAAATATTTTTTTTCTGATGTCCAGCCCGAACCTCCCCTGGCGGAGCTTGTGGCCATTCCCTCCCATCCTGTCCCCTGTCACTTGGGAGAAGAGGCCAGCACCCTCCTCTCTACAACCTTCTTTTAGGTAGTTATAGAGAGCAATGAGGTCTCCTCTCAGCCTCCTCTTCTCCAGGCTAAACAACCCCAGTTCTTTCAGCCGCTCCTCATAAGGCTTGTTCTCCAGCCCCTTCACCAGCTTTGTTGCTCTTCTCTGGACTCACTCCAGAGCCTCAACATCCTTCTTGTGGTGAAGGGCCCAGAACTGAACACAGTACTCGAGGTGCGGTCTCACCACTGCCGAGTACAGAGGGAGAACAACCTCCCTGGACCTGCTGGTCACGCCGTTTCTGATACAGGCCAAGATGCCATTGGCCTTCTTGGCCACCTGGGCACACTGCTGGCTCATGTTCAGTCGGCTGTCAGCCAACACCCTCAGGTCCTTCTCCTCCAGGCAGCTTTCCAGCCAGTCTTCTCCTAGACTGTAGCTCCGCATAGGGTTGTTGTGCCCCAAGTGAAGGACCCGGCATTTGGTTTGTGCTGGTTTTTGATGTGGAAGGAACTCTGAATGCACAGAGGCAGGTGTCTTTATTAAACAGTGTGTTTCATCCTCGAAGTGTGCTGCAAACCCTCACTGCCAGGAGCTGCGCGCACCGGGAGGTTCTGCAGCACCAGCGTTGCAAATCGAGGTGTCACATGGCCCATGGTAACCTACAGTGTATGACTGTGTGTCGGGCAAGACAGTGAGGCCTCAGGGTCGCACACCCCATTCAGCAGCCTCCCTCCAAACCTGCAGTGCCCAGGGTTTTGCTGCCTTGGCTTGTAACAGCACACTGATCCCAGGATACAAATTCCCACTGTAGGCAAAAGATAGAGCAAGAGCTAACATGCTAGCCCTGAGCCATCAGACGAACAGGTGACACAGGAATATATATTAGGTACTCTATTGAAACAATCTGCCACTATAAAATTGAATTAAGAATTCTGTATTACAAAAATACTTTTCTTGCTCAGAAAGTAACTACTTCTCAGACTTCTAATGCAGACCAAAATTACCCAGCAAAAATAATACAGCATAACTAAAAGGAAGGCTTGCACTGTTCCATAGATATCTAAATCTTTAGCTTCCAAAATTATGTGGTATGTTAAAAGTCAAATTGTAAAGAAAAATGAGCTTTAGTCTTTCTAATCCAGTTGTAGGGCTTAATGTGTTGAATACCTAAGCAACCCAAGTGCCAAAGGCATTTGCATAGCTGACATAATCAAATAGCTGCACTCTGACACCTGATAAAACAGTCTCTGTGAATGTGAGTGATTACTGAGTCACTGAAGATAAAGAATAATAGAAGCTGTTTGCTTTGGAAAGTAATTTGCTGGTGTCATGTCTCAGTTATCAACTGAGATATATGAACTAGCAGGAAACCCCTTAGATTACTGTTTGTAAGTCACTGGTTTTAGTGGTCTCAGTAATCCAGATTGGTTTAGTATTCAAGCACTTTGGGAACTGCTTGACAAAATTTGTACATTTATCAGAGTTGATGCATACACCACCATGTCCCTTTTTTTTCTTTACCTGCAAAAGTCTGGAGGGCTCCTGCCAGTGAAGGGGGGCACATGTAGTGTGTAGTCCCACGTGAAGTACACCTAACCCAAAAGTATTCACACAGCTTGAACATTATTGCAATAAATTAGCTATTCAGCTACCAAAATAAACTGTTCCAAAAGCTCCATCTCACTTGATCTTACCCTAATATTTGCCAGAGACCTATTTCCTGAGAATCTCCCTTCCTTTGTTTACAACAATGAAATTGAGTAAATTGACCCTAGTGTTTCCATTCCTCACTATTAACTGACTTTGGAACTAGTATTACATATCATTAAGCAGCACACTGATTATTCTGCTTGTTGCGCTTTCTGTGATGAAGATGAGCATTCTATGTTTTGCCTGGAGCTCAGCTAATTTAGTCTCATGTCACATAAATAGTCTATAACAAATAAAAGAGGCAAATATTTAAGGAAAGCTGAAATTCTTTTCCCAGAAGTAATATTATTCTCTGAATAATTTGAGGAATGGCCCACATCAGTGTAACTCTCCATCTTGAATTGCAGACCTGTGAGGTTTTTTGTGCTGAATGCCAGACTGCCAGTGATAGTATCTTGTAGTATTTTTATGGGTTTTTTTTAATGCACTATAAAAATGTTCTAGCATGAAAAAGGTCCATACAGAGTTACAGACTGCTCTTCTAAGAGCTAGTAATTGTATATTTACTTCCCTCAAACTACATAGTACTAATGACATAGAAAACTTTTTTTACAATTTTCAGTTTACAATGGCACCCTCACTATAGCCCTTCTGTCACCAGCTATTGCATATTATAGCACAAATTAAAAAAGAAAAGTTGAGGACAGACCAGCAAGCTGGTTGTCACTAGGGATGCTGGTGCTAGTGGGCAGCTCTAGACAACTTTAAGGTTCGCCGTAGATTAACCCTCAGTTAATCTAATTCATAATCATAGTAATCATCATCTGTGTTTACTCCAATGCTGGAGGCCTCATTGGGTTTCATTTTCTTTCTATCCTCTTTGCCTCTTTCCATGGAAGAGAGGTTATCTTCACACTGCTGCAGAATCTTTTTGGAAGACATCCAACTTTCTCCTTGGCTTTCTGCTGGTGCCGCGCACTGCCCTCCCCTGACATCCGTTCCTTTGGCCACCAGTGCTCTTCTGGTTCTGAGAAGGTCACAGGTGCAGTTCCAAGGATTTCCATCTAAATACAGATGACGAAGACGAGGCAAATACTCTAAGACTTTGCGATCCAAGGCAGATATCTTGTTATTCCGTAAATTTAAAACTTGAAGAAGTTTTAAGTCTTTCAGCTCTTGTTCTCCAACATCCTCTATGTCATTTCCCTTCAGATCCAATCTAGCAAGGGTGTCTGGAAGTCTGTATAAAAATAAAACAACAAAAAGGTGCTATGTTCAGTATATTAATTGTTTGTTTAATTGGTATATGGTGGTGTGTATTTGCCCAGGCACATTTGATGTATTAAAATAAAACTATCATTAATAAAAAAAGCCATCTTTGCAAAAAAAATTGTGGTTCTGAAGTATTCATGTCTTTTTTTTTTTTGAGTTTACGGGAGTATTGTCTATATAAATTAATAATATCATATGTCACACGAACTATTTCCTAAGTTATTGCACTTTTATAGTATTCTAATTTTCTCCTGCTGTAGTTAGTGACAAATGCTTAACAGAAATTCTAGTTAATTGGCATGGAATATTTTTAATAAAATTTAATAAAGTTTATTAAAAATCATTTTACTATAGTTGTATGCAAGGTGATGAAATTAAGAGTTATAGTTAGAGGTTTTAAGGGAACTTATTCACTGAAGCCCTCAGGGAAATTATAAATAATACTACCAAGAGCTGTTTAGAATAGAACAGCAGTATACCACAACCAGTAAAGTTTCATGTAATAGTTTATCTCAGTGTAATGATACAAGACACCTTTGAAAATTACTAAGGTGCATTGTGACCCTCACCAGTTATTTTTTGTGAAGCTAGGTTTGACTTCTTAGGCTGAAATGTGGTTCCCTTATTTGTGTAAATCTCACAGCTTCAGTGGAACTATTTCAAGAGAGTTCTGTATTGTGCTGTATTTCCTAGGGAAGATGAGAATTCATGTGTCGATATTGTGAGTCATTCCACAAAATCTGATCTTACCAAATGATTGTGCCTGCAATAAATCTGTTTTGAAACCTAACCACAAGCAACAATTATATTTGCCCAATACGACACTAATATCAGAAGGGTACTCTAGGGTAAACCCTAGTGCCGCTGATGCCAAAGGCAGTAGGATGTCATCTGAGAGGTTTATACATTGAATCATAGAATCATAGAATGCCAGGTTCTAAGCGACCTAATGGAACATCTGGTCCAATCTTTTAGGTGATATATAGTTTAAATGAGAAGGCCCAGAACCCTGTCAAGATGAGCCTTAAAAGCCTCCAGTGCAGAGGAACCTACCACTTCCCTGGGGAGATTATTCCAATGTTTAACTGTTCTCATGGTGAAAATTTTTCTTCTGGAATCCAATTGGAATGTTCCCAGGAGAAACTTACATCCATTGCCCCTTGTCTTTTCTATGTGACTTCTCATAAAAAGGGAGTCTCCATCCACTTGGTAGACACCCTTTATGTACTGGTGCACGGTAATAAGATCTCCTCTAAGCCTTCGCCAAACCCAGTTCTCTCAGCCTTATGTCATATGGTAGGTTTCCTAGTCCTCTGATCATCTTATTGTCCCTTTTCTGGACCCTCTCCAGCCTATCCGCAGCCTGACTAGCAAGTTCTTAAACTTGTGAAGAGCCTTATTGCGACTAATGTTAGAATTAGGCTTTATGGCTGCATTGTGTGACTGCAGGCTGTGCTGATCCTGAGAAAGCACTGGAGTAAAAGATGAATGATCCTGCTGCTGGCAGAGAAGCCGTGCTCACTTGGGAGCTGACCATGGCAGTCATACTGTGCTGCAGACACTCAAGGAAGTATCGCCAGACTCTTCCTTGGGGACGTTCAGGTTGGATATCAGGAAAAAATTTTTCACAGAAAGGGTCATTGGGCACTGGCACAGGCTGCCCAGGGAGGTGGCTGAGTCACTTTCTCTGGAGGTATTTAAAAGATGGGTGGACAAGGTGCTCAGGGACGTGGTTTAGTGGCAGATAGGAATGGTTGGACTTGATAATCCAAGAGGTCTTTTCCAACCTAGGGAGTCTATGATTCTATGATTCTCACCACTTCCTGCAAGATTTTATGGAGTACAGGCTGAAAATACCTGGACTTGTGGGTCATTCTCAGAAAAAAACAACAGACATTTTCTTTCCTCTCACTGCTGCTGCATAACTGCTCAGACCCATTTACTGTGGCACATTAGCTATATTTTTTAACCTTTGACACTGGTGACTGAATTCTGGGAAAACTGTCAGAAGTAATACTTTTATTTCTGTATATCCATGTGTACCTGGTGATCATCAGACAATTAAGTACATAAATTTTACATCTTGTTGTCTTATTCCCCCTCTTCTATTTTGATAGGCTCGCTTTGAAATCTGTATTCCTTGTTGGGCTGAAAATAAAAATCCCCAATATCTCCTTAAAAGCTGTACTGTTTAAAGGCTAATGGAGAAATCCTTTCTGTTAATTCTCTTGACTATGAAAGCTGTAAAATAAGATGGATTGGACAATACTAAAGTACCTAGAATGCATTAAACATTCCTGTCAAGCTAAACTGAAATCAAATATTTATACACCACTAAATCACTTTCTGATTATAAAGCTGCTGCCAAATAGATTGAAATGCTAAAGGACCTGATGCTAAACAAATTGAAATTTTACTGCATTATTTATTTGGGCTACTTAAACCTGTCCAAGCCATACTAATAAAATTTAATATTGCAGTTGTGTTAAAGAAGTTGATGTTAATGGACTTCACTGTTTTTTGCCATGTTATTGCATAGCTTCTTGAAATAATAAAATTGCCACCTTATATCTGACCAGCCTCCATCTACCTTAACCTACTATCTCTGATAACATCCATGACAGACACTCAGATGAACGTGAGAGAACCTGTAGGCAGGGCATTAATGAACACAGTGTGCCCAAGGGATGTTTTTTCTGTGCTCCTTTGACTAGAATTTTGCTTATAGCCTTAAGCTGGAGAGCTTATGTGCATGCCAAATATCTTACAATGCGTGACTTAAATGAAACTGGGAATGCTAATATCCATTGGAAAAGCACAGTCTTTTTGACCAGACTCAGCTCCTCAAATATTAATATCTTAACAATAAAAAAATCAGTGTGAGTTGGTAGAAATATCAGCTTTAAAATTGCTGTCTTTCCCTTTTATTGGATGCTCTTTTAATTTTGTCTTATGGGGGAAGATAAATCTAAGCTGCAGTGTGACTTCTCTGTAGTCATTCAGTTATTTTCTCCTAACAGGTTCCTTTTATTCGTGTGCTAATTAAACAAGGTAGTCTCACGGCAGGGAGAGATGTGAAATGAGTAGATTCACTGGGGGCCACAGGTATAACCAGAACAGCTCTATTTCTATGCTGAGACTACTAGCAAGAATGCTAATTACTGCCAGTTATGGCAATGGGTTTATGGTATGGGCAGACTTCTGCTGCCTTGACTGGGTCTGAATATGAATTTTTTTACCAGTTTGGCCCTCATTCACATAATGTAAGGAAGGGGAGATGACACCTGGGAACTAGCCGTCCTCAGATTCACTTGCCTCAGTGGAATAGAAATGAGGAGATTCTGTTCCAGGGCCAGATTCGAAAGCTGTGCACACTTCTGAAGAGCTCCTGCCTCAAACATGCTAACAGCATTGTTGTCAAGAAACAAGTGCTTGAGGTCTTGTAGTCCTTGGAATTCCTGTGCTGTCACCCTTTGGATCATGTTATTGCTGCAGTCGAGTTTCTGCAGTCTGCTGGGCAGCCTGAGTGGCATAGCGTGGAGCCGGTTCTTAGAGACATCCAGTGTTGTTAAGTTAGGCAGGAGCTGGGCTCCATCTATTGATGTTAGCTGATTTTCTGACAGGAAGAACTCAGATAGATTTTCTAGGTGTTTTGTGTCTCGAAGCCTTATTGTTTTAAGTTGGTTTTTCTCTAATTTTAGTGACAGCAGGGATTTAGGGAGGTCAAGAGGCACTTTTGTTAGAAAATTGCCACTTAGACTGAGAAACTGTAAATTTTGGAAAGATGCAAAGAAGTTGGTTGGGAATGAGTTCAGCTTATTATCAGCCATGCTCAGATACTTCAGACTAGGAAGCTTAAATGGTGCAGACACAGATTCTATGTTGTTGCCATCCAGAATTAGACTCCGTAAATTGCAAAGAGAGGAAAATACGCTTGGAGGTAGAGTCACAATCAAGTTGTTCCGAATATCGAGCACCCTTAGTTTCATCAAACCTTCAAAATCAGATGCATGCAGCGTGTTGATGGAATTATCAGCGAGTTTTAAAATCTCAAGACCAGATGGAAGGAAGGTGGGCATTTGCTTTAGCTGGTTTTTGTAGAGTTCCAGGGACTTCAAGGTGCTCAGGGCTTTGAAAGTGTTGTTTTCTATTAATTCCGTGCCACTGCATGACAAGACCAGCTCTTCAAGGGCTGACATTCTCCTGAAGTCAGTAATCTTAAAGAGAAAAAACAATTAATGTGATAGTACAAAGTCTCTTTATGTATCTCCTTATTGGTTACTTCTTCTGGATGCTCTGACAATTTCTACTATATATTAGGAATCTATATACAGAGAATGAGAAACTAAGAGAAATGGTATTGATAGAGATGTTACTATAGGTACCTGCCTTTTGCCAGTATTCACTTATATTTCTAAAATGCTGTTGTTTAAGTCCATATTGTGTCTGGTTTTGAGCAAACACAAATGCTTGAAGAAGGAATGGTCCTTTTATTTCTGCCTCCTGGGCAGTCTATGTAAAACAGAGAGCTAATATCACCATTGGCAGAATTCTCTGCAGAGAGCAGATAGTTGGTAATGTCACTGGACTAAACGGAGCTTGCTGGAGCAGTTCTGAGTTCACAATACAGCCATTTGTATGTAGCAGGAGTAGTGTCACCACAGCATATATTCCCCAGAGGAGGTACATATGGATATCATAACATTTCCCTCTTATAAACTTTTGTCTGGAAACTAAAATTTTAAACATTTATTTCTTCTCTCCCCTCACTCTCTCTCCTTTTTTTCAAAGTAAGACCCTCACACATGAAGAAGATGAAACCAAACTTGTCAGATCAGCTTGGTCTGCTTGTTACATTTAGGTTTAATGAGGGAATGTACCTCCACAAAAAAAAAACCCCTTATATACTTAACATTAAACGACAAAGTTGTCCATTTTTTTCCATATACACTTCTGTAATATATATAAATTGTATATAGCAAGTATAGAACTGCATGGCCAGTTTTGGTCGTGACTGGGAGGTTAACCTTGCAAAGCTTTGTCATGAGAAATCCCACAGTAATAAACTGCATTGCTCAAGAGCAGAAAAGTTTAGTCATGTGTGAGTAAATATAGCTTTAAGGAAATTGAAACAAATGTGAATGTTTGCAAGTTCAGCAGAGTTTCTCCTATAAGTTCAAAAGCAGCAGTTCCTGCTTTTCCTTAGCTGATTGCTGTATGTTTCTAAGAGGCTTAATTTTCATCTTATTAAGTGACAGAGAGCTATGTGAAGGTCACTGTACAGACATTCATTCTGTAATGATATTAGACATATTAGCGTGGATTATTATAATTCCTATTTTCCACCTATTTGGTATGCTTTGCTAGGCCTTGTGACTGTGCTGTTTTGAGACCTCAACATTTACTCACACTGTTATAAACCACAGTTTTTCTAATGTGAATCAAGACATATTTGAAAGCCTATTTGCTCTCTTTTTGCTATGAAATGATGCTTTATTCTCTAACTGGACTGTCTGTAAAGTAATACTAATATAGTTTTAAATTTTAAAAAATACATTTTAAAAAGTAGATCTCCTGAAAATAGATCTAAGGTAGTTATTTTAATAGAAGAATTTAAATAATTTTGTTATTTTTAATTATTTTTTTTTGCTTTCACAATTTTTGTGAACTGGAATTTGTTATAAGGAGTTTCTTAAACTGGTCCCTTACTTTGAGGACCAGATAAAACAATTTTCTTTTAGCAGGTGTAATCCCATGTATTAATATAGTTAGAAATAATCTAAATGTTAAAGTAAGAGTAAACAGGTTATAGTTGGGCTTCAAGAGGAGGCAAAAAATATTGAAAAATTCTGATAAATTTGATCTATTTTTGTTATTATTAAGTCTGTTTTATAAACCACACTTTGTAAATATATGAAAAGCAAAAATCAGTGTTTTCAGTGATGATCAACCCTGTCAGAACAAATACAAAGTTGATCTAAGTAAAAGAGACCTACTTTTTTCCTTGTTTTTCTTCAAAATATACTGTATTTGGCATAAAACCCCCGTATCTTCTTATCTTTTTCATTTCTCCACAATTTTAATAGTAACCAGTGCAAAGTAATGTCTGAAAATAACTGATGTTCAGTTTGAAATAGTGTTCATTCATCTGAGGTGGCTAATGGCCAAACCATAGTATAGGTGAATGCTTACACATAGAGATATCTTGGGGGTCAGTTTTGGAATGTCTAGGCTTTCATTCAACTTCTTTTGAAAACAGATTATTTTCCCTAAGATTAGGTAAAAAAAGGATTTAAAAAAAAAGAAAAAACAATGAAAAGCAACCCCAAAAATCCCTATAGAGTTAGTTAGTACTTCCAGACATGGACTCTACAAGCAGAAATCAAAAGCTCTTTCTACAAGCACTACGATACATGCCAGTGCAAATGCTCAGCTGTGTAAAATTAAGCATGTGTATTTATGATGTCAAGACCTCAGAAACATAACTCATTGCATGGAAATAAAAGTGAAAAGTACATTCACAGACCCAGTCTAATCTTAAGGAGGGAAATGACATAACTTAAGGCAGACAGCATGTAGTAGAAGTAAAGCATACTGATTGCTCAATTGAATTAACGCATAAGGTGAAAAGTTTTCTCCTTAAATGGTTTCATGCATCATTTGTTCTGAACAGTCATAAAACATTCATTCCAGTTCTCCATTCACTTATTCACATCTAAATGCTTTATAACACTTGACTTTTGCTCTAGTCAGAACCTAGGGCCACTTCATAAGTAACTGAGGAGTATCTGAGAGCTATGGGCAACCAGCCTGAAACAGAAAAATGGCTCATTTTCCTTATCTTCGAAAGAGGTTGGGGTTTGTTGTTTTTTTCCCTCCAAAAAAGTGTATTTCCTAATAAAGAATTCGTTGTCAGATCCTTTGTTTAACTAGAGCATACCAATATAGCTAAGTCACACCAGTGAATTTCGACTCTTTTAGGCGTGGGAATGAAAACAAGGAACTCAGAGGTGTCAGTAGTGGCTAAAAGGAAAATAAACTCTCTGAGTTAAATTGTAACGTTACTGTCTCTCAATGAGCAACATAAAAAGAAGACGTTGTAAGATGCCTTCTAGCCTATTTAATTAAACCCTGTGCAAAATCAGAGGCATTTCAGAGCAGTTAAATTTATATTCTTTGTAAGATGATAAGCATACTTAAAAGCATTTTCTTTTGAATTAAATATTTGTTATTATTTGTAGTAAATTACTACACAGCAAGCATGTAAAATGCAGGTGGTTTTGTTTCCCTTGTGTCTGTCTATAGGAGCTGAATTTATTGACAAAGTTATATTTTGGGGTAGAAAACAGAGGGGCACTGTTCTAAAGTAGAGCAAACTGAGCATAAACAGATCATGTCTTTAATAATGTGATCCAGTGGTAACTCAAGAAACCCAGAAGAAACAACTTGTATTAATACAGATAGCTGTCAGGATCAATTACAGGCTGCTGTTGTTTATATGGGTAATTAAACCCAGTGCTGCTTTTAGAAACATCTCATGCTTTGCCTTAGACTCTTATTTACTTGCTTCCTCTGCCATTTCTAAAAACATTTACCTGACACTTGCAGCTCCAGGGACAGAAAAATAACTTCAATTTAATTCACTAGGGAACTAATTCTAGCAACATAAAACCTTTCCATTTACTGTGAAAAAGTTTTACATTGTATGAAAAGTAGCAAAAGCTTTTAACAAGTTAAAAAATTACTTTGGAAGTCAATGTTATTTGACCACATGAAAAAAAAGTCAATATTTAAGTTGTAGTTGTAAATTACTGTTTTTCGAGTTGCATACAAAGTATCATTGTGGCAGCATGAACTAGCACTCAGAGACTGCAAGATAATGAAAACATTATAGGAATATATTTACATATAATTTAAAACTAAGTAAAAATAAAACCAGCTCTGGCAGCATTTCACCAGTTTTTAGAGCATGGAATAAGGTTGTCCCTTCACTTGAAAGCCACAACCATCTGGACAGCCCAGCTTTTGGTTACATCACACTACAGAAAGTATTTTTACTGGATTTTTTCCTACCTGGAGTTGTTTAATTTTGCTGTGACTGATGTAGAGTCTCCTGGTGGTAAAAGGAATCTCTCTGGGGATCTCTGTAGTTTTGTAGCATTGCACTGACTGGGCAGGATCACAGCTGCATCTCCTTGGGCAAGTAGTACTAAACCCATTGTGAAAAGAAAAGATGATGACTAAAAGGTGAGGTAAATACATCTTCCAAAATAGGAGCTCTGAAATTGTTTCAGCAACATACACCTTGAATTAAGCACCAAAGTCCTTTTATACCACGAAATCTGATAAAAGGATATTATGACTGTGTATTTTATCCCAGTGAAAAAACAGCAAAAACAATACCGTAATTTGCTTGGGTTAAAATGTTGGCAGGCGTTACAAAGAGTGAGAAACTTAAACAGTGATAAGGTGCCTTTACATTTGTAGGTATGCGAAATTAGTGTTATTTATTACCTGACATCCAGTCTGCAAACATCCATATTATCTCCAGTTTCCTAGTTTTGTTAAATGTGACACTACAGAATTAGTGGAGAAAAGATAAAGAGCTGTTTTATAGTGTGGCTGTAAAACCTTTGTATCTTCTGTGACCCACTATTGGAAACAGTAGAGACACAACTATAGCCAACACCAAAGCTTTTTTACTCTTCCTCTTGTGCTATTCACACTATTTCACCCCCTCCCCCAAACTCGAACAGTTATTATTTTAAAGCTAAAACTTTTATTCACTTTCTGAATTTTTGTGGTACAGCTGAATGTTGCTGGTTGGTACACATTGTTTAAAGGCTTTGGAAGCCTTTATATCTTATCCTACTGATCTGCTCTGCACTGCTACCTGTTTCCTTCCACCCTCTCCAACATAACTTCAGCAACAGCTAATCCTATGCCTTGACTGCAAATCTAGGGCAGTTATTTTTCCAAGCAGATGATGTCAAGTTGATTTGACATGGATAACTTAACTGGGGACAGTCCTCGATGGGAATGCCTATTGGATACAGCTGGGTTTACAGTGGACAATTGCCATATTCGCTCCTGGAGATCCTTCAGTCTCCGTAATCCTCTACATTGCAAGCACAAAACTGCAGCCCAGAATTTGCTAAACCAAACAGCAACAGCAGAAACCTTTTCCTAAAGCAGGTTGTCAAACTGGTACATTTGGCAAGCTATGCAGAAAATTTCCACCTGACTTATGCCATAGTGATCAGTTCAGCAAAAATGACTGAACAGGATTCGCAGTTGTGCTTTAAAACAAATATTTTAGCGTATCTTGATTTAGGGTTTGGTACCTGGTTGTGTGGATTTGTCAGCTGTTTGTGGTATATATCAGCATGTTCTGGAATAGTCTTTGATACCATCTGCCCACTGTCTTGCTTTGAAATGATGAGGTCACTAAGAAAATAATTTTCAGGATAGTATGTAGGAATTCACGTTCCTCAAAAATGTCATCAAAACCAACTGCTTTTTGCTCAAGGAGAGTGAAAAGAAAGGCAGAACAAACCCTACATTTTGCAGTACTGCAGAGTCAGTCTGAGAATTCCTTTAAGTAAGAACCACATATTATATTCTCCCATATTTTGTAAATTATAGGTCACTCATCTGATGTTGGAATTCACAGCTGTAGTTACAAGGCAATGCCACAGTGAGGTGCAACATTCTTGGCTCTCATACTTCTGAGCAATCCTTGGTCTTTTCAAACTATAAAAGGACACGTTATTGGTTTAATTGTTCATTTACATTTATTAACTGCAATGATTTAATCAAGAATGATATTATGTATCCATTAATTTCTGATATATGTCTGCTTTCGGCAGATAGGTATTTGAAAGTGATAGCTATAGAAGATGATCCTATTAACTCTGTTCTGTACAAATTCTGATGCCCATCCACCAGAGCTGATGCTTTTGCTTTTGCACAAAACTGTGACCTGTGGGATTTTACTGATTCTGGGAGACCTGCTGGCTACAGTACTGACAGTGACAGGACAAGGTAAGTCTAGCAGGATGACATGAGCTATGTAAAAAAAAAAAAAAAAAAAGATGTATAAACATTCCACAATCTCTGCTGTGGAAGCAGCACTGCTGACCCATGAGTTGCACAGCTTCACGAGGCTAAAGTCAACCACTAGCAGCCAATTCCTGGCAGTACTTTTTATGCAAACTCTCCACACCTTTTGATGGGGATTCCTGTGTGGGACTAGTG
This sequence comes from Clamator glandarius, assembly GCA_033459285.1. Taxonomy (NCBI): domain Eukaryota; kingdom Metazoa; phylum Chordata; class Aves; order Cuculiformes; family Cuculidae; genus Clamator; species Clamator glandarius. The sequence goes on from JAUNZM010000695.1 coordinate 60,775, forward strand.
GCACAATATTCCTCTCCATCGATTCTCTGTCAGAAGAATGAATGATGGCACCCACAATCTGCCCATGTGAGAAGTCCTAGGGACATTCTGCATTGTGCTTTAAACAAAGGCAAACACTTCCAGTCAAAACCTGTTAAGCCCAAAGTCCATGTGAGAGGCTTTCATGTTGTTGGCATTTAGTATGGACATTGGTTATAGAGTATCATGGCAAAGTAAAATATGTGGGACAAATCTGGATAAAACATAAGTTTAAGTTGATGGAAGTTAGAAGATCTTTCAGATCTGAAGGGCAAAGTTTGGGTTTTTTTTTTTTTTTTGCTAAATATGTCTGTTAGTCTAATAAAAACGTTGTCTTTTTATATAAGTCTTGCCTCATACAAGATTTCAGTTTCGACAGCACTGGTGTTTGGGCCTTTTCTTTCTTCACCAAAATCAGAGGTTTGACAAAAGTACACATATACATATTAAGACATATTTTTTTTAACCTAAGATTACATTTAGAAAACCACATAAAAGTAAGATGACATTAAAATCAGAAGAACGAATCTATAAATGAATCTGCTCTCATTGCAGAGTGTCTAGAAATGTCTGAGTAAAGACAGCCCGTAAAACCTGAAGGTGGATCCCTTGTAATGTACATGATGCCACAGACCACACAAGGGAAGCTGCAGTCTTATCACAACAGACATGGAAAAGCTGAGCTCTTGCAGTCAGGGTGTCCCTTGCCTATGAAAAGAGAGAAATTGCAGGAAAAGACCAGGTGAGGGCCTGCAGAAGGCATGGACAGGAGCTTGGTCTCTGAGGGATATCACAAACAGAAGCATTTTGGCAACTAGGAGCTGCTAAGTGATGGCGTATGCTCTAAAGAATTCTTGGCATACTTAGCTGCCATATGCTGTCAATGCCTGCCACTGAGTACGTGTGACTATATAATTATTTTTTGCTGGAGGTTTTTAACTTGGATTTGGAGCAGTTTTTTTATAGGGACAACAAATAGCATTTGTCTGCTGCAAAGATTGCCTCCAATCAAGTACTCCTCTCCTGAGTTGATTAGGCTGCCAAGGGAAACAATCATTATACCATTTAAAATAATATTATACTTCTCCTAATCATCTGTTGAAATAATCTGAACTGCTTTACAGAAATGTTTCTTAAACAAAGAGCCTCAGAGAGTTACACTGAATCAAGGATGTCAGCCCAGATGCATTCTAGGCAAAGTAATAATACCTAATTAATATAAAGATTATAAATCAATCAAAAGTCATTTTGCATTTTATTCCTACAAAATAAAACTTCAAGTGGTGTTTCACAAAACCAATCAGAGCCCTGTCTGAAAATGATGTTGCAATCTTCTTCATAAGCCAAGAATTTTGTGGACATATTTTTTTATCTGCTTTAATAATATGTGAAGAATGTGCTTACTAACTCTAGGAAAGGTTATCTTCATATACTGGAAACAGCTGCTGGATAACTTCAGGCAGATTTTTCCTCCACACAATAAGGTAGGTTTCCTTTTCTTCTTCCATGCTGGCTACATAGAAGGGATTAAAGTGATAACCCCTTAGGAATTTCTCACATTTTGTCTGCCAGTGGCACGTTTGCATTCCAGAGGAGCTAACACAGTGAAACCAGTTGAAAAGAATGAAACTTTGTTAAACAAAAATCCACATATCAAGGCATTTTAGTCATTGCCAGTTTTATGATATTGCTGAGGAATACTAGGCTAGATGATCTAGCCTAGTATCTGGGGCAGGCATCCCACAAACAACAAATAAGCAGCATCCATGTGAAGGAGGTTAGTTTACATTCTTTTATACACATATGCCACTTAGGCTGCTGTAATTGGCCTTCGAAGTGTTGTTGCTAATGGCATCCACTTGATGGAGAACTGTTATTCATCAACAACTGAGCAACTGCAATCAGTGCCCATGAAACCACAGATTGCAGAATGGTATAATGACTGTTTTCTAGTAATGATATTCCAAGTTAGTTCCAAAAGAAATGAAAAGGGGTAAAAATAAAGAGGGCATATACAATGGCCAAATCCATTCTCAACCTAGAATTTGAACACACAGGTCTTTTGAGTATAAACATTTATGTAAGATGTGTAATCAACATATCATAGAATCACCAGGTTGGAAGAGACCCACCGGATCATCCAGTCCAACTATTCCTATCTTGATACTTAAGAAACATATAAAGCAATTTCAGTACCCTAATCCCATGGCCCTGGTGCCTGCTGCTTAGTTACTCGAGCAGCCACCTTACTATGTTTGCTCTGTTAGGAATAAGTGAAGCTTGCCCTGATGGATGCTCTCAAGTCTCCAGAAGCGTTTGAAATAGCCTGAGCCCGATGTATTGCAGCTTGCACTTTGGTTAGCTTTAAGTTTTCTGAGGTAAGTAAAGCCTCCTCTGTCAGAGTATGTAGAGACCATGCCTCATGCAGTTCTACCTAAAAGTGGCAAGGATGGATCATACAGTCAATATAGGAACCATGACAATTCTGTTTCTAGGGTTTTGCATACACAAAAGTGGTTCAGGTCAGTAGTTAGCCACTGTGACCCATGAGGGTTTGTTTTCAGAGTCCTATGTGAAACAAACTATTTCTGGGCCTTCCATCTCTTGTGAGTGTCCTTAACCTTTAAGAGCAGCCTGCTTAGTAACTGCGCATCCAAGAGTACCAGAATGGAGCTTAAACCATAAGAATTGTCTACTGTTCAAACGGTGAGGCACAGTTTCTATAAGATGAAGACTCTGAAACAGCAGTTTTAGAAATTATACCCACTATATGCACAAAAAGAGTGTTTAATTCTTCCATGCTATGAAAGCTGAACATTTGTGGTATGTCATTATTAATTTAAAAAAAAATAAAACAAAAATTCAGAATGAAAAGTTAAGCAGCAGTGTGTAAGTAGAAATAAGCACAGGAATAAGACCACAATAAGGACAGTAAAAAAGAAAAGATGGCCTGAAGAAGTGACTTGCGGAATTTATCTGCTATAAAAAGAGGCCAATAAGGAATGAATGTTCACCTCAAAACAGTAGTGAGTGAATTGTTGCACCTATGAACTGTAAAAGGCATCCAATTATTAACTCTATAGGCCTGCAAGGCAGGAAATATCCAAACTGTAAAAAACTAAAAGGTCTGGGTTTTGTTAGGAGAAATTTTCTGTAATGACAACTGAAAATGCATGTGCCTTTAAATATCAGTGTAGATGATAGTGTAGATTACTCCCTCCTCTGTAACGTGCTTCACAAAAGCACATTTGTCCGACTCCTTTTTCAGAGCATGAAAATCTTGCTTTGTCATCTCAGTTTTTCCCCCTGCTTCGATACTGCAAGAATATTCTTTGTTTTCTCTCTGCTCCACCTTTTGCATCCCTGCTTGTGACTGTACAACCACCTACACAAACCACCCAAGATGCTTCAGCGCTAACCACACAGAAGATGGCCTTGACATGCGCATGTGCTTCAGCCTGGCACACACAGCTGGGCAGCTGCAATTACATAAGTTTCTGGGTGAACTGACCTTCATGTGCAAACACACATGTTTATATTGTAAATTGTTTGTGCAGAGGCTAGGTCTAACCAAAGGTCTGCAGAATATCTCACACGACATTTTCCCTCTCTTGGCATGGATGCTAGGTATCAAATATACCACAATTCATCACAGTATTTTTTCACTTTTGATTTGGAATTACATTGTTTTGCTTTATATGAAAATGTGACCTCTCCAGACTTATGGTCATTTACTCTTTGAGCACAAAGTAAGTTTTCAGTTAATTTATCAGGTACTCCAGTAATCAGTTGAAGTACATAGGTTTAAATTTATAAAATACTGTTTGTACTCAAATGTACTTAACAGCAGTGTAACACAGACCTCGCATTCTCAATACTTTAACTTATCTAAAATACATGCATAAACTGTATGTGAAGAAATTAGCTGGTGATTATTTTCATCTAACTCTGCTACATGATAGAAAATGTGAACACATTAGGAAATTTTCAGTGAAGGCCTTTTGACATGAGAAATAGTAAAAAAAATTTAATTCTTGATGCATAACTCGCTGCAGCTATTTGATTGTTAAAATGTCTCTTAGGTGCAGAAAGGATTTTTACTGCTAGATTGGTTGCTGTTCTTCAAATGTTCATAAATTCATTTGCTGATGTTATCAGGATGGAGTGTACTACAGCTTACTTTAAATTGATTTAATCTAATTGAAGGCAAAAACTACTAACCTTTCTTAGGTTCAGTTCCATAATTACTGCACAGCTTGCTTACAGAACAGAGTTCAGGTTGTCTGATGCTTTTGGCAGGAATTTCAAGGGTAACTGGAACTGATGAGAATTTTATAGAGGATTTGCAAGTACAGTTTTGGGATAATTAAATTATTCATGTATTTATACTTAGAATCATAGAATAACCAGGTTGGAAGAGACCCACCGGATCATCGAGTCCAACCATTCCCATCAAACACTAAACCATGTCCCTCAGCACCTCGTCCAAGTGTGCCTTAAACACCTCCAGGGAAAGTGACTCAACCACCTTCCTGGGCAGCCTGTTCCAGTGCCCAATGACCCTTTCTGTGAAATATTTTTTCGTAATGTCCAGCCTAAATCTCCCCTGGCAGAGCTTGAGGCCATTCCCTCTTGTCCTGTCCCCTGTCACTTGGCAGAAGAGGCCAGCACCCTCTTCTCTACAACCTCCCCTCAGGTAGTTGTAGAGAGCAATGAGGTCTCCTCTCAGCCTCCTCTTCTCCAGGCTAAACACCCCCAGCTCTCTCAGCCACTCCTCATAAGGCCTGTTCTCCAGCCCCTTCACCAGCTTCGTTGCTCTTCTCTGGACTCGTACTTCTATCAGTAATATCCGCTTTTAATTTCAGTCCTCTGGTATTTCTGGTGAGGAACATAAATATCACCTAATGATAACTACATTTACTAAGATTTGGCATCACAGCTGCAGATTTTCTTAATAATTTATAGCATTCCTTCTCATTTATCCGTAGTCCAGCAAGTATTAGACTGATATTATACTGCAGGTAGGCTTGTAAAAGAATAGTATTTGAGAAGCTAATCTTTGAGTGGAATAAGCAGAGACAAAACTTTGTTTGACTTGTGAAGTGTAAGGACATGCAAAACAAAGGTAGCACTGATAAGGGATGAAAGAAATAAAATTAATGACCACAAAACCCTGATACCACTGTAGATAAAGACAATTTAAGACAGAGCTGGACCAACCCCTAAGCTAAAGGAAAAGGACACTACAAAAACTGAGAATGTGTGATTCTTCGAAAAAGAAACATGAATTACATTAAGTATAAGATTTTGAAGGCAGTATTTGCTATAAATATATTACATAGTAGCTGTGGGAAAGTTCCTTCTCAAGATAAGCAGATACTGTTCAAATGCACAATAGAGACATATTAGCAGAAAATTCTAATGCTTCTCTAAGTGCTAGACTACTGTACTGTTAAAAAAGGCAAACATAATGTAATTCTGTAGGTGCTTTGCCAGTGTGATATTTACCAGAATCAAAGCCAAAGATAACAAAAAAACCCTGATACTGCTGAAACAATTAATTTTATTATATGGCTGGAGTAATTTAAACAATAATAATAGCCTAGCTTTTGATAGGGCAAATACTTTGATTCCTCATCAGATGCTGCTCTGTATAAAACAGTTGATATGGCTGAGGAGAAAGAACATTTGAAAGAAGGTCAAACAAATGCTCCCTTAATCTGGGTTCACTCAGAAGCACTTGGATGACTTTAGCCATTTAAACCCTCTACTCAGCTACTATTCTAAATACCACGATTTACTGAGCCAGTAGATTCATTTCTATGGGTATATAAAAAGGTGTTTGTAGCTTTTGTTTCCATCATAGATGTGCTTAACAGCAAAAGCACCCCAGTTATCTGCCCAATTCGTTACTACCTATCTTCCATTCCAGTGCAGACAATGGGAGCAGTAAAGGGCAAACAAGCAGGTCTGTAATAACACCCTGTAAGCTTCTTGTCAAGCCTGTGATAGCAGATCCCAGAGGAAATGTGATATCTACTGTTAGTGGTGAGCTTTGCTTTTATCCAGCTCTTCTGAAAGCATGGATTGATGGAAATGCAGTTCTGTTCTGCTTTGACATACCTCTTCACATTTCAGATGAGTGGTCTAAACACTGAGCTGTAAAGTGGTATCTTTTTTGTCTCTCTGTGTCCCAATCAATTATTTATGCAAAGTGGAGCAAGGAAAGAAACCCACCCCAGGATGCCTTACAGCCCAGGGGCTGGTTTTCTTGGTATCCAGTCCCCTGCTGACAGGATGACTCCTGAGCCTCCCCTCGGTTGTGCTGGCAGAGGAGTTTGAAGGCAGCATTAGGGTACTGATCTGGGTTCAAATGACCCTTTTTCTCTTTTGAGATGGAATTACTACTTTGATGCAATAAAGCCAAGGTGTATGAGATCTCTGCAAGGTCTGCTAATAAAGCTTCTATGGAAATCAGCATCAATCGCTGTATTTCAAAGGGGATGAGCTGTTAACCAAGATGAGTGCCTTGGTGAAAGCATCATGCAGAGATAGCTTATTCGCTGAAATGTATTTAATTTTCAGAACCAGATGAGTAAAAAGCATGGAAATACTTTTTACATGGGTATATCTGCATTCCTCAGTGCTTCTAGAGATGTAGAGGTGCCTGGGGCAGCCCATTTTACACGACAGTTGCAAGTCTGCATCTTTGCTGAGCATGAGTGATGAATGTGTCTCTGCAAATCATAGAACTGTTCATCTGGGAAAGACCTTTGAGATCATGGAGTCCTAACGTACCTGTCTGCTACTAAAACATTTCCCTGAGCATCTCCTCCACACGTCTTTTAAATACCTCCAGGGATGGTGATTCAACCACCTCCCTGGGCAGATTCTGCCAGTGCCCAGAAGAAACACATAGCCTATGTGAACACAGTAGTGAAGTCTTCTCTTTCCTCTCCCCCTCCTATGCAGTGTATGTGTGTGTAAACATGTACATTCTGGTCGTTTTCCTGGTATTCTGGCTATTGATACTCCTGTCTCTTGGGCCCACCAAAAAGGGGAACTTTTCTGAAAGGTACGAACAACACCAGGGAAGGGCCTGTAAGGGTATTCATCAGGTAAAGTTCCTCTGTCCTGTACTGCATCCTGCAGTCACCTCTGGTGCATTCCCATGTGGGAATGGGGACCCAGCTTCCTCAGAGGTGCCTCAACACACCCTGCTGGGAGGTGATACAATATGTGGAATATTTTAAAGTGTAATATTTTGATTTAAGCTAGTTGCATCTAAGCAGTTGTGATTTTTATAAATTAGACAGAATGTGATGAGTGTGACACACACACACACACAGGCTGAGGGTATGAGTAAATATTTGAGAAATATTTTTATTACTGATACTAGTATTAGGTCTAGATGTTACCTATAAACGAGCTTTTATCAAATGACACACACACACAGGCTGAGGGCTGATGGCTGCTGCTGCCTGCCCCGGGGCTCCCAGGGCAGGAAGGATTGGCCAGCAGCTCTGAAGGTGGAAATGCCAGGGATTTGCAGGCAGGAGGATCAGAGGCACGTTTCAGAAGCTTCACTCGTAGCCTTCCAGCACCTGAGGGGGCCACAGGAAAGCTGGGGAGGGACTTTTTACCAGGGCATGTAGTAACAGGACAAAGGGGAATGGCTTTAAATCATAAGGGGGAGGATTCAGACTAGACATTAGGAAGAATTTCTTCACAATGAGGGTGGTGAGGCGCTGGCAGAGGTTGCCCAGGGAAGCCGTGGCTGCCCCACTGCTGGAAGTGTTCAAGGCCAGGTTGGATGGGCCTTGAGCAGCCTGATCTAGTGGGAGGTGTCCCTGCCCATGACAGGGGATTTGGAACTGGATGGGCTTTGAGACCTCTTCCAGCCCAAGCCATTCCACGATTCTATGAAATGCCAAATGAAACATTAAAAAATAACATTCTTTTCTAGTGAAAAATCACAGAATGGGTTGGGTTGGAAGGGACCTTAAAGCCCATCCATTTCCAAGCCCTCTGCCATGAACCTGGCCTTGAACACCTCCAGGGATGGGGCAGCCACAGCTTCCCTGGGCAACCTGTGCCAGTGTCTCACTACCCTCATCGTGAAGAAATTCCTCCTAATGTCTAGACTGGATCTTCCCGGTTCATTTTAATGCCGTTCCCCCGTAGTTCAGTAGGCCCCGCGGACCCCTCCCAGCGGATTCGCAGGAGCCGCAGCACGACCCGCCCCCTCGGCGCCCTCTGGAGGCCGCGCTCGGTGCGCTCGGGGCTCGGCTGGTGCTGCCTCGCCGCCTCCCGTCCGGAGTTGTGGCAGGCAGCGCCAGCCGCGCGCCGGCACGCCGAGCCGCCCGCCTGACAGCGCTGCCGCGCGTGCGCCGGCCGCGGGGCTCCCTGCGTCCTGCGGCGGCCGCGCCGGGCCGGGGGTGGCGGGAGCGGGGCTGCGGGCCACAGGGAACCGCTGGGGCCGGGGGGGAGTGGCTGAGAAGGGGAGACGGGGCTGAGGCCGGGGAGACGGGGCTGAGGCCGAGGGGGAAGGGGCTGAGGCCGGGGGGAGCGGTTTTTGCCCTGCTCGGGGCTTCGAGAGGCAGAGGCAGAAGCATAAGCAGCTGAGGCAGAAGCATCATAGGCAAAAGCATCATCATCATAATCATCGGCAGCAGAGGTAGAAGAAGAAGCAGCGACAGGAGCAGCAGGGGCAGAAGCAGCAGCAGCAAAGGCAGAAGAAGCAGCGACAGAAAGAAGCAACATCAGCAGCAGCAAAGGCAGAAGCAGCAGCAGCGGAGGCAGAAGCAGCAGCAGCGGAGGCAGAAGCATCCTCCTCTTCCTCTTCCTCCCCCTCCCCCTCAGAATGTCGGCGTCGGGCGTCGGTCCGTGCGGCCCGGGCGCCGCGGGCGGCTCGTCCTTGTCGTCGGGTGGCGGGGTGTCCATGTTCCGCTGGCTGGAGGTGCTGGAGAAGGAGTTTGACAAGGCCTTCGTAGACGTGGACCTGCTGCTGGGTGAGATCGACCCAGACCAGGCCGACATCACGTACGAGGGGCGGCAGAAGATGACCAGCCTCAGCTCCTGCTTCGCCCAGCTCTGCCACAAGGCGCAGACCGTCTCCCAGATCAACCACAAGCTGGAGGTGAGGACGGGGGCTACCGCCACCGGGTTTAGGAGAGGAACCGGGTATTTCAGAGTAGAACAAAGACTACAGTAAACTAGGAGCTTTTTTTCATTGCGGTCTTTATTTCACCATAGTGCTTGTAGTAGTGATGTTTATGGTATTCCTCTCTTGTGAGACCTCATTTGGAGTGTTGTGTTCAGTTCTGAAATCCTCAACGTAAAAAAGGATATGTAACTGTTGGAACAGGTCCAGAGGAGAGCTACAATGATGATCAGAGGGCTGGAGCACCTCCCATACGAGGACAGGCTGAGAGAGTTGGGCTTGTTCAGCCTGGAGAAGGAAAGGCTCTGAGACCTTATAGTGACCTGCCAGTACCTGAAGGGGCTACAGGAAAGCTGGAGAGGTACTTTTACAAGGGCATGGAGTGATAGGTCAAGAAGGAATGGCTTTATATTGGAAAGGGGATGATTTAGCTTAGACATTAGGAAGAAATTCTTCACTGTGAGGGCAGTGAGTTGCTGGCACAGGTTGCCCAGGGAAGCTGTGGCTGCCCCATCCCTGGAGGTGTTCAAGGCCAGGTTGGATGGAGCCTTGGGCAGCCTGGTCTAGCAGAAAGTGTTTCTGCTCATGGCAGGGGCGTTGGAACGAGGTGGTCTTTATGGTTCATTCCAACCCAAACTATTCCATGATTCAGTGATTCTGTTCTTTGTGCTTATATGGCTATGCTGTCATATACATTTTAATATTGAGTGTGTATGTATGTATACTGTCAACCTGCGTAGTAGGCTTCATAGTACAGCTGCAGTAAAATAAGATTTAGGAGTTTATAGTAGACAATGGGTATCTATTATATATTATACAGACTCGTGGGGACTGTACCCTCCCTGAGGTGGCAGCTGGGGCCTCACCTGTGTCCTGTGGCTGGTGGAAACCGTGTTGGGAGCCAGCTGGGGAGGGAGGGAACCCTGCCCCGCCTTTTGGGAGGCTGTATCCAGCCCTGCAGGATTCAGGCCTGGCCGTGCCAATCCTCTGGGCTTGGTTATTACAGCATGGTCATGGAGCGTTACATGCCAGAAAAAGTTCTCTTTGATGTTGAAAGCAGCAGTCTTGGGCAACAGATGCCACTGACTGGTCTTCTGTATGCATTAAATCTCTAATGAATTTGGAAAGCCTTTTAAAAATGGGACAAGGACGTAGGGCCAGGATGCTTAAAGCTTATAGTCAGTGGTCAAAATGAGGAGATTATTCTGCTTACAAGTAAATGAAATGGAAAAATGGATTGAAGATCATCTCTGACGGGTCCTCTTGTCCTTTCATACTCTGAGGCAGATCATATAGTTCTCTGGCAAAGTTACTGTTAGAAAACTGATAGCAGAGATCACACATTCTGTGATGAGATTAATAACTGCCATCACTGTTTGAAAGTTTTCTTCATGCTGAATCCAGAATTTCAGTCAGGGTGGGAAGAAAGAAGCATCAGCTGGTGCCAAGCTGGCTGGTGCCAGTGCTGCTCAAGAGGCTATAGGTCCTGTGACTTGTGCAAGAACTGGGGTGCTCTGAAAGTAGATTCTGGGGAACTTGACAGTCATTTTATAATGGTCCCACCCGAGTTGTCTTTGATTTAGTAGATGTTGTCATTTGTCTTGTCCCTAACAAATCTGCATCTGAACTGCCCTCTTGTCTTTCTGTTATGTATTAGAAGACTGTTGATTCGCCTTCCCTCACTTAGCTTTTCCCTGGGCTAAAACTCCAGTTTCTTCAGTGTCTATTGTAGGCCATGCATTTTAGTGTTTTATTGCTTGTTCTACAAACTTATAAATATAAGGGAGTAAGGGGGAAAAGTTCTGCAAAACCATGAAGATACGTGCTTTGTAGAGCTTTAATAGACAAGTAAACCACTGAATTCAGTTCTTTCAGTCCTTTGTGTTATACTTATTACAATAAAGGAATTTAAGAGTCTTCAAACAGTAACCTGCTCTCCGAAAGGTCTTCCTTGCAGTAGGAAGTAAAGTAAGTAAATTGTCTTTGATTTTAATCAGATTTCTTCCTGGTGTGAAAACACTGTTATGCAAAATAATCTATAGAGTTTAAGAGATGAATGGGATAATTCAGAGTAGAACAAAGACCTCATTAAACTAGGAGCTTTTTTCATTGCAGTCTTTATTTCACGAGAGTGCTTACAGTAGTGATGTTTGTACTGTTCTTTGTGCTTATGTTGCTGTGCTGTCATACACATTTTAATATTGGGTATGTATGTATGCTGTCAACCTATACAGTAGGTTTAATTGTACAGGTAAAGTAAGATTTACAAGTTTATAGTAGACAATCAGTATTTGTTGCATATTACATGGGGGTGGTGGGTATTGTGTACAGACTTGTAAAACAGATGAGTTTTTGGATTATGTTAAGCGTATGAGTTGATGCTTGGTAAATATTTCCCTGAAAAAGCTTCAAGTGTAAATACTTTTAAAAGAAATTATGAAACTCAGATCATGAAAGGTATTTGAGTACCGAAGATCATCAGAGGCACCTAAATAACTGAAGATCTGCGCCTCAATCTTGAATAAGTTGAAAAGCAAAGGAGCACTGTTAGTAGTTGTAATAGCATAATTATTGTGTATGTTTAAGTGCGTGAAGTAATCGTTTGATAAAAAAGGTACTGAGAAATCAGAGTGAGTGCTTTAGGTATGAGTAAATATTTGAGAAATATTTTTGTTACTGATACTAGTATTAGGTCTAGATGTTACCTATAAAGGAGCTTTTATCTTTCAAATAGACCTTTAGAAAGTTATAGTATTATCCTGAATGTTGTTAAAATTTTAGGACCTCATGACTATTAGAGTCTTAAACCTGAAATGAAAGCTGCCATTTAAAATCTGCAAATGATGGAGCCGCTCTGTTGAGAATGAGTTTCTTGTCTTTTTATGTGCACAGGTGTCTACTCAAAAGCCTCAGTGTTCGAAATGAAGGATACAGTTACATATTTCGAAAGAAGTCACTAATGTTGATCCTGGAGTTTAGGATGTGATCAGTTGGTTTACTTTTTTTTATAATGCAAGTTACTGTTTTTCATGTAACTTTAAAAATTGGAGTAATTTCTTCATAGCTCACAATTATAAAAGTGTCATTAGTCATATTTTACTTCCATATAAACACATATTCAAGCCAACAAGTTAAATCCATCTTCAGAAATATGCCTTTGTTTGGATAAAAGTAATGCTTTGAATGTGACAGTGACTGTTAAAAGCCAAGACCTTACTTCTGCAGCTGTGTTTGCTTGCTGTTGTTGTACTAAATGAGTGATATTATTTCCTAAAGGAAAACCAAATTAGTAATAACAAATGATGAATATAATTTTGTTGTGTATGGGTTCCTTGACTAGAGTCTTGCTATAATATGATAGATAAGAATAAAAATGCAGTTCAGACTCTGATTTATCAACTTTATCAGCTTCATATTCATTCTCTGATTGATACCATTGCTTTTAAGAGGCACAGCTTGCTTAGTTTGGTGGCTAGAAGCTCCTGCTGTAGCACTTCAGTGCGAAAGAATGTTTTGGCATCATTGCTGTATATCTACTGCTAGAGAGATGAGTCTAGGTAAAATATTATATGAGGGATGTTTCTGAATAATGCAAGTAGTGTTCCAGGAAGACCGTGGTGTCCAAAGAGGGAGTTATATGTTGCCAGTTCAGAGGTAAATTAATTTAAGAAGAAATCTGAACATATGCAGATGCACAGTGGATGCATGCAGGTAAATTGACTTGTGTTTAGGGTGGTTAGAGTTTATGAAATAACTACAGCACAAATAACATTTGCAGTCCTAAATTAAACTAATTAAACAGAAGGGGAGAATGATTTGTTTTCATATTTTTCCTGCTGGTCACAGTAGGACAGAGTTGAATTAAGTAGCTCAACAAAGAGGAGAAAGAGTTTTAGGTGACAGAATACACCATATTTTCTGAGATCAGCTTCACTTCTGTATGAACAAATGAAGAAGCGTGTCTTGATGGAGGACAGTAAGGGCCTCAGGCTATTAGAGGAAAAGGAGATGACATCCATTTAAAACAAGATTTTTGTGATGCTCTGTCTCTCGGAAAGCATTATAAATCAGCAGATGCAGGCACTGGCATTCAGTACATGAGATTTCTGTAGATTTTTAAATAAGAAATTCGTAGGAATAGAGTTTTCTGTTTGACTGTTGCTTGAAGTAAAAAAAAATACATGATGCTTACAGTGACATTGTCTGAATGTCTCCATTTCAAAAAACAGAAGTTCTGTATAGTAGCAATTTAGTGTAAATAAAAGAAGTAGGTTGATGTGCCAGTGAAAACTGAGCTTGACTTTAATGCTGGCACTTTGACTGCTAACCTGATACTGTACTTTTAAATGAACAAAGTAGAAAGGAATGTCTGGTTGAGCACACCCTGTGTCTTGGCAGTTGTGTTAAGCCAAGATACATGCTAATGTTAAGGAAAATATTTAAGTATATGTTTAATAAGTTTTATGACTATGTATATTTATGTCCTTGATGAACTTGGAATCAGGAAGTTTAGAGGAATATGTGAATTCTTTTGTATGTAACTTGTTAGTGTCTCAGCTGCAGCCGATGTAACTGTATGTAGGTCATCTGATCCCTATTAAAAAAAATAACTGGAACCCCAAGCCCCTAAGCATAGGTGGGTTTATGGGCATGATGACTTTTCATATAGTATATGAATAGTGTATATCCTTTGGAGCACACTGCAGAATTGTAGTCCTGTGTTGGTTTTTAGCAGTACTTTTTAAACCAAGGTGGGGCTATATGCCTCCTTATGAGGGTCTGTTTGGATGTTTTTTCCCCTTCTCTCCTTTGCTTGTAGTGAGGAATACACATTTTTGAAGACCTAAATACCTTTTTGCTCCCAACAGATGTGTCTATGAAACAGGGCATAGTTGCAATAACTTCATAAGAAAAGTAAACTAAGATTTTTCAATGTCATAAGAATTTCCAGTATTTACTGAGATGTTATTTTATTAATTACTCTTTTAACTCTGAGTAGTATTTCTCTTTCGGAAAAGAAATCTGTTGGTGACTGTCATATAAGTGTTGGTCGATTTATGTAGATGAAAACCAAAGTTTTATGGTGCTTTACATGTATTATTATTAATAATGAAATAATGGCTTTTAATTTCACTATAAATACAATCTTTTAATTTCATAATAAATACAATAATTTCTTGACATAGGCTAGTCATTTTCATCATTGGCATGTCATAACCATTCTTTGATTCTGTTGAAATACAGTGGGCGAGGATATCAACAAAAATTATAGCTTCTGAGAGTATGTTTATTGCAGAAATTTTGTACAGTGCTGTTACATTGGTTACTTTAGGGAGGAGCACAATGAGATTAATAGGGCTCTGATCTGTTTCATGAGTTCTCATTCAAGCTAGTCCATTACATTTAATGGGGTTGCATGAGAAATTGCAGCAAATGCTGCTTAATAGACAGGGAAAATCAAACAGTTGGCACTGAGGAAGGGTAGAGTGTTTTTGTCTTTTGGAGAGCTGTAGTTGAAGTGGTGACGTGATGCTAGTGAGATAATGGAGGCAATTCTTTCTTCCAGCAATTAAAGAAACATATTTAAGAGATGCTTCACATCTAGGGACTGATGCCAAAGTTAAGGGTCTCAATGAAAGTATATTAGTACGTGGGCTGTGTGGTTCCTAACTGTGCATGATGGTCTCCTCTATTGTTGAACCACCACCACTTGTGTGTCTGCTGTCTGCAAGTATGTTTAAGCCTCAGGCTGTAAGAGCCACCTGTCATGTCCTGAAAAATTGTTTTCTATCCAGCAGTTGTGTAATGTTATGGGAAGACTTAGGAATAATGATTTCATTGTCTGTAAAGCATAATCAAGGTTTTTTTTTTGTTGGGTTTTTGGTTTTTTTTATCCTACTTCTGCCTTTAAGTGATGTTTCTGTCTTTAAAAAATTGCCCCCAAAATTTAATGTTAAGCAAACATGCTACTGTCCTGTCTTGATACTTATGTTACTTTTTTCAGGCCTGTGCTGGGGCAGAAGCCACAGAGTAATTGCAGTGTTGTAGTGTGCTCTGTCGTACTTCGTGATCCTAGATTTTTCAGCCTTTAAATCAGAAGGTCCCCACCAGGAGTGAATGTTTAAGTACATAAACACATATATTGGTAAATTTTCTGGAGTCTAGTATAAATTCTGTGAGGACATGGTGCTGAAGAAGTAAAAATACCTCGTATACTTTATTTGTCTATGAATTTTGGTTTGATCCCATGCAAGATTCATAAGGACCTCTCTTGTAAAATTAACAATTAAAAACATATACGTCCTAGAGGTGTTTTATTGGTAACAGAATTGGAGCTTGTGAAATCTCACTTCCTGCTGGTTTGTGGGGAATGGCTTTTAATGCAAACATCGCACACTTCCTCGGCTCATTGAGACCTTCTAGGTAAGGCACCCTCAGTTCTCTCCCATGTTCAGTGAGTTTCCACACCACAGCATCCTTTCTCTTTTCATCTGCCTACGGTTTTGGGTGGTTGGCTGGACAAGAGGCAAGAGCATAGTCCCTAGCTCAGTAATGCTCATGGGTGCCTAGCCACTGTGCTGTTTTTGCTCTTGTCTCTGGGTAGGTTAAACAGACTAGCTAAGGTCTGACTCTCACTGGGGCACTAATCTGTCACTCCTTGCTACTGAGCGTCTGTTTTGTGCAAAACTTGTTGTTTATGGGACCTTCAGTTGTACACGCCTTTACCACTCTAATGGATTTGTTTGAATTCCAAAAATGGATTCAATTCAAGTTGGCAGGACGGGACGGTGAAATAAGGAGAAATGTACACGTACAGATAAAATGGTGGCACTGGGCTGCCTTGTTTAGGAAACTTAAGATAGAAATTAAATGAAACGTTACTAGGTTTTGTGGGTTTTTTTATTGCTAATCTGTTATTGGCATCTTGAGATGATATGGTGGAAAAAAATCATCTCTCATTTAAAAAAAGAGTTTGCAGACCTTTATGAGTTTAGAAGACTTGGTATGAGAATGAATTAGGTGTTCCCTAGAGGCCTGAAATGAGAGGAAAAAGAGAAAAGTCTTTAAAATTTGCTACTTTGAAGGCATTTGAGTGCTTGGCTTATGACTTCTAGTCACTGGAGGCTGGTAATAGGATGGATATTTTTGTATGTATCTGGCTTTTCTTTGCTGAAAAATCTGTGTGTTTTCTAATATGTCCATTATGCTTAGTCTTTTTTCAAGCTAGAAATTGATATACTGAAAAGTGCATTGTTACAAACCTCAGAAAGCATTGATTACACTTTGATGTTGAGGGAATTCAAGTCTTCCTCTCATTTATATTTGTTGTAGTGAATAATGCTACTGCCTTGTCCTAGGATTAGTCAGGCCTATGACCTAGCTTTCAATTCAGCTCAGCTCTGTTTTGAGTCCCTGTGCCTGGGTGGTGGGTTAGGCTTAGCTATTTTTTAATTTCTATTAGTTAAAATAAAACTCTTGTCTGTGCTATATAACTTACTTGAATGATAGCTCAGAAAAGGAAGAAGCTTTGCCCAGAGCTAAAGCCATTGTTGTTATTTTATCTGACAATGCCATGTGTCTGTTTGTGCCCCCCTGCCCCTGCAACTGGTTTCCCTTTCAGTAGTGAGAGGTAGGTTGTTTCCTGTCAACATGGTATGTTAGTCAGCATCATCCCACTTTCTGAAGTTTTTTTCAGTCTGTGTATGCTCTTTCTGATGCTTTAGATCTCCAAGGTTGTGATACTGCCATCTTCTAATGTCTCATTCAAGCAGTGGTGGTTATGAGAAACGGCAGCCTGTGGTTTTGGCATGCCATCTGTCTACCTCCTGTTGCATGGCTCTATACACAGAATCAGAATCACAGAATCAGAATCACAGAATCAGAATCACAGAATCAGAATCACAGAATTACCAGGTTGGAAGAGACCCACCGGATCGTCGAATCCAACCATTCCCACCAATCCCTAAACCGTGCCCCTAAGTACCTCATCCACCCTCACCTTAAACACCTCCAGGGATGGTGACTCAACCACCTCCCTGGGCAGACTGTTCCAATGCCTAACCACCCTCTCCGTAAAGAACTTTTTCCTAATCTCAAGCCTAAATCTCCCCTGGCGGAGCTTGAGGCCATTCCCTCTCGTCCTGTCCCCTGTCACTTGGGAGAAGAGGCCAGCACCCTCCTCTCCACAACCTCCCTTCAGGTAGTTGTAAAGAGTAATAAGGTCTCCCCTCAGCCTCCTCTTCTCCAGGCTAAACAACCCCAGCTCTCTCAGCCGTTCCTCATAAGGCCTGTTCTCCAGCCCCTTCACCAGCTTCGTTGCTCTTCTCTGGACTCGCTCCAGAGCCTCAACATCCTTCTTGTGGTGAGGGGCCCAGAACTGAACACAGTACTCGAGGTGCGGTCTCACCAGTGCCGAGTACAGGGGGAGAATAACCTCCCTGGACCTGCTGGTCACGCCGTTTCTGATACAAGCCAGGATGCCATTGGCCTTCTTGGCCACCTGGGCACACTGCTGGCTCATGTTCAGTCGGCTGTCAATCAACACCCCCAGGTCCTTCTCCTCCTGGCAGCTTTCTAGACAGACTTCTCCTACTCTGTACCTCTGCTTAGGGTTGTTGTACCCCAAGTGCAGGACCCGGCATTTGGCCGTGTTAAACCTCATGCCATTGGTCTCAGCCCAGCAGTCCAGCCTGTTCAGATCCCTTTGCAGAGACTCCCGACCCTCCAGCAGATCGACAATTCCACCCAGCTTAGTGTCATCTGCAAACTTGCTAAGGGAGCACTTGATGCCTTCATCCTGGTCGTTGATAAAGACATTAAACAGGGCTGGACCCAGGACTGAGCCCTGGGGAACCCCACTTGTCACTGGCCTCCAGCTGGATTTAACTCCATTTACCACCACCCTCTGGGCCCGGTCATTCAACCATTTTTTCACCCAGGAGAGTGTGCGCCCATCCAGGCCGGAGGCTGGCAGTTTCCGAAGCAGAATGCTGTGAGAAACTGTATCAAAGGCTTTACTGAAGTCCAGGAAGATACATCCACAGCCTTTCCCTCGTCCAAGAGTCTAGTCACTTGGTCATAGAAGGTGATCAGATTACTCTGGCAAGACCTGCCTTTCATGAACCCGTGTTGACTGGGCCTGATCACCCGATTCTCTTGCATGTGCTTCATGATCGCACTCAAGATCACCCGCTCCATGACTTTCCCCGGTACCGAGGTCAGGCTGACAGGCCTGTAGTTCCCTGGATCCTCCCTGCGCCCCTTCTTATAGATGGGCACGACATCAGCCAGCCTCCAGTCCAGCGGAACGTCTCCAGTCATCCAGGACTGTTGGAAGTACAAATAACTCTGTATTTGTACTTCACTTTATTGTTGCAGTTATTCATCGTTTCCTTCTTATATTTACATTGTAAGTTGTTGAGAGCAAGGTCCACATTTTTATTCACTAAGTACAAACTTAGCGTAGGCTCTTTGAGTGTGGCTCCAAGATCTTATAGGAATAAATGATTTTTGGTTAGTTATTCTAATGCTGACTTTTCTATGAAAAAATTTACACGTGGATGAATTAATATTTTTTTTGTGAGAGTTCAGACCATCATATGAAAAAACTATATGATACTATATAAAATATTTGTAAGAGACCTCAATGTTTTTTTTTTTCTAAGGCTCCTAATGAAAAACAGTAGTTAAGACTTTAAGAACTCCATGACTGTAAATGCAATCAATCCTTGCATTTCAGCTTACATATGTTACATTGCCAGTTTAAAATAGGTACTTAGTATAAGATAATTTGTATCAAACACAACTTTTTGATAACTCATAAATCAACTTTTAGAGTTTAGCAGTAGCTAAATATGGTGATAATCTGAAGCAGTAGCACTTTCTCAAATAGTATGTGTTTTTTGTTATTTCATGGAAGAAAATTAAGAACAGACTTATGAAATGACCTTTTCTTCCCCCACCCCTAACAGATCAGATCAGTCTTAAAGAATGGTTTTGGTTTTTTGTTCAGAACAGCAAGGAGAAAAATGGTAAGAAACCAAGGAGTACATCTTTTATAGGTGACAGTGTGTGGATAGTAATTGGAACAGTAAATCCAGAGAAATTAACAGGAATGTGTCTGATAATTATTGGTGAATTGAAGAACAAGCTTGAATGAGGTGCTTCAGAAAAATAAGTTATTCTGTCAGTAACGCTGTTCTTTTTTTCTTAGTCTTTTCAATATTGACTCATTTATGTAACTTCTCTGAGTTCTTCATTAGCATCCAGTGTTGAACTTATTTATTTCTCGGAACACTTCATGAAAAGCTAGTGAGTGCTGTCCATGACAAGAAAGGTGGGAAAAGTGGAACATTGAAGAGGCTTGACTTTCTTTAATATAGAAGAAACTTGCTTATTTTCTGGTTGATTTCGGTAAGGTTTTGTTTCTGTGGTTAAGGCATAGACTAGACAATTTCCATTGCTATTGGCACTAAATTCCATTTATGGATCTTGGTCTGGGAAAAGTATCCAAGACTTCAATGAGTCAGAAACAAATGAATATATCTCAGAAGGCATTTCCTTTCCCACACGTGTCAGAACGAAAGGAATAAAAGAGCTGTGCAAATTTGGTCTCTCTCATGTCCTGTCTGCTTGTTTTATCTAGGGTTAGATGTAGGTTTTCACAATTGACTCATACTTCATGAGCTGCAGTCCAGTCCTGCTGCTAACTGTGTCGGGGGCATAGTCCCACAAATGAGTTAGCAGAAAGAAAGCGAGGTGTTACCTTGCAGTGAGAAACTTGCTAATGCATGATAATTACTTATCTACATCATTTTATACAGCCAGAATCAATATTTATTTGCTGAATCAGCAAATTCCTATTAAAAGGTGTTATGAAAGTGAACATACTACCTTCTCTTCAACCTCTGCCCCTTATTTGTTCCCCATTGCAAGTTTCTGTTCTCTATTTGTTATTTGATGGCTCTTCCTAAGCTCTCCAAACCAGGAAGCTCAGTGGTCTCCTGTGGGTGGGTCTTCGTTACTTCTGCCACCAACTGGCTTCTCTGCAAATTCTAGAGCAGTTGCAGGTGACCTTCAAAATACGTGTCATCTTTCCTTCAAAAGTCTTGTTGGAGAGTAACATCCAAAAAGCTACCAATTAAAGGATTGGTACAGTTACTAGTGCAACATGCATTTATCTTCATCGTGCTTATATAGTGGAAACATTATAATTATATGATCTAGCATCACCTTTTCCTGTAGAACCCCTGCCTCATGCAGTGAATGGTGCTTTCAGAAGGAGTGGCCTTACCAATAGTTCTTGTTTGTGCTTGTCATTTAATCACCTATCTCTGCCTTTTCTCTGTTTTTTTAACTGTCTTCCAAACCTCAGTGTAGAACTGTTGAATTTCCAGTGGTCTTTCCACGTGATACCTTTATCACAAAAGGAAGGATTGCGGATAAAAAACAGTGCTAGTAAGAGTAATATAAAGGAGAACTAAGTGAACGGCTAAGCTGAGAATGGCAGAACTCCTGTGAAATAATGTAAAGATTTGTCGGCCTTTGCAGAAGTAGATTACAGGGTTTGAAACTGGCTTGCTGTGTTTGCTTTTCGGTGTGACTTTTGTTTCTGCATTTGCTCATGGGAATAGATTTATGACTTTTCATAATGTGTAAATGGATTACTTCCGTGATGTGCGCTTATACCATTTCTCATTTGGCTCCCTGTAGTAAAACAACAGGATATGAATTTAAATCCTAGGTCATATGCAGGGTACTACTTTATCTTTTTTGTTTGTTTGTTTGTTTTGTTTTTATTATGAGCACAGGGAAATACCTTTTGGCCAAAATTCTTTTCTGTTCCTTGTATGCCATCCTCTACTAGGTGAGGCTGGACAATATAAAACTGGTATAATTTATCTGGTTTGACACTATATGCTTTTCCAGGCATTTTGAAATAGAATGAATGTCTCTCTGTGTTATACATATATTAAAAAGTAATAAAAATTAGTATGTTAGTGTTAGGACCTGTTTGAAAGAAGGAACGCATTACCAGTCTTTTTTAAAAGTAAAAGTAATATCATGATACTATTATATAATTACATAAAAGTAACCCATTTCTCTAAAATCATATGGTTTTACAGTATTTTGAATATCATCTCACTGTAGGAGACAATTTCTGCTTTAGAGTTCTGCAAGGCTTTAATTCAAGGTTTTTTGTCATCCACGTAGTTGGAAGGTAGGAATTCAGTCAGATTCCTTCCTAAACAAAACCTAAATGCTGACCTAGCCTATCAAGGCTGCTTTTAAATGGACAGGGAGAGGTGCTGGGGAGTCTGGTGTGAAATCAGCAGAGCTCATGGGTAGGATGTCTCTCACCCTCTAGTCCCAGACATGTGGGGTTAGGGGACATGTTTTGGGCCAGGAAGGGACATAATTCTTCTTGGCAGCAGCAAACTGGAGATGGGTTGACTCATCTCATCAACTTACACTCTAATTTAGATATTCTGAATCACCTCTGGAATAGCCTACTTATTCCTGATAATTATGCTGGAAGCTTAAGGAGGCTGTCCATCTAAATTATGTACACAAAGTTAGACCCAGTAAGTACTCCCCATGATAATCAAATCCTTCCTGGCTTTTTCTTCTTCTTCTTTTTTCTCTTTTTTTTTTTTTTAAACTGATCCAGAACTTATAACGTAGTGATTTGTGTAGTCAGATGGGGTTATTGTTGATATTCAGTGCAAATTTGATCACTAACATAATGTTATTAAATTATCTAAAATACCCTACTTTGATATATTTATTTTCTGAAGAATCATGGCTTTTCTGTTTTACTTTTTAGTTTTAAATTTTTGGAAGCGAAAATGTAATCTGGGAATTTACTTAAGAATATTAACCACGATCAAAATTCCCCTCCTCTTAGATCATCATCTGTGGGTATTTTGGCAAATACTAGCTTTAAAGCTTATATAAATGTTTATATTTGTATATATTTACTTTAAAAATACTACTTGAACTTAAGGATAATGAGTAACCTGGTAAACATGTTAGAACTTGTCTTTTATTACTGGTATGTACACTGAATGTAAACTGTATTTAAAATATTTCAAAGCCACGTTTTTTGATAGTTAATAGGTCTTCCTGGTTTTCTACAAAGGCAGTTTAGGGGCATGTTCATTCATGGCTTCTGGTTTGCCCACCTCATTTACTATTTCAGTTAGACTGTTGATAACATACCAATTGTAAACTGGGTTATTTGATTTCAGGATAGCATTAATAATTGTAATTTTACTTGGGTTAATATTTAATATTAAATTAATATTTTTTCAATATAATTTAATAATTTTAAAGTTCTAACTTGTGTTTACATTGCTGTGGTTGCAAGTCCTGTATAGGTTTAATGTCATTCCCTGCTTTTGGAGTGGACGTGGGCATCACATGCCATTGTCTGCATGAGGAAAAACCCAGCTACTGTTACTTCCAGCAATCTACTTGTTTGATGCTGAGTCTGTGGATGAATGAATTTTGTGGCGGCTGGGGAGGAGAAGACCCTACAAATCATCCAGTGTTTAAGATGAGACAGAGGAGTTTGTGATAGCATGTACCCTTATCTATATTACACCATGTATAGCATATATGCACCAGCAAAGGATGTATTTGTGTCTCACAGTTCTGATGATCCCATTTAATTGTTGCTCTGGTTACTATGATGGATTATATCTTCACAGGCACAGTTAGTTGATCTGAAGTCTGAACTGACAGAAACGCAGGCAGAGAAGGCAGTGTTGGAAAAGGAAGTGCACGATCAGCTTCTGCAACTCCATGCTGTTCAACTTCAGCTACATGCCAAAACGGGGCAGAATGTTGATTCTGGGGCTATAAAGGCAAAACTGGTGAGTATGGTGGCTTGAATGGAGGATTATATTATACTTTTCCCTTTCCTGTCTGAAGTTCTTCCTTGAAAACTGTAAATAAGCTGGTTATCAAGTTTCACGTGAAAAATGTTAGAAAGTTAACTTTTTCTTTTTTAGATAATATTTACAGTTGGTTGTTAGCAGCCATTAAGAATAACTTAAATTAACATCAGAATAATGAGTAAGATTTTAAGAAGCTGTTTTTTCATAAACCCTTTTTCAGTGGTTTCTTAAAGTAGAATAAGAAAATATTTTGGTGGTTTACAAAGCTGTAATGTGAAAGCTAATAGCTTCCAATACAGAAATGCAACCAAATCTTCATGTATCTTAAAAAAAACTGAAGTGAATTAAGTTTCTTGGTTTTATTGTAGATACACTCTGATAAGAGTAAGAATGGGATTGTTTTGCCATTCTGAAAGTGGGTAGATGACATCATGATCCTCTCTCTGTTGTCATTCTTCCTCAAGGATGCTACTGATGCATCTGTGGTGCTAGTGGTTGCTACAGGCAGCACACTGTCAGAACTCAATGAACCACTGATAATTTTGGTACAATATGTTTTTTAGAAACTTAAACCTTTACAGAGCCCACCAAAAGTTAACGTTAATAAATCTGTGCAATTAGTTGTTATTGACCAATAACCAGAGTGTGGCCTGCCTTGTTACTAGCCCACAGCTGAAATTCAGACTCTAATATTCAGACTTTGTAAATCAGAACAAGAAAGTAGTGTTGTACAAATTGTGTTTTCTAAGTATTGGCATAAATCAGAGTCTAGTTCTTTGGCTGTTTTTAAAATTGCTTTGCAGGTTGATTACAGATAACTAGTCCCAATATGTGGAACATCAGATTAGTCTCCTCTGCCAGTTTGTCCTGTTAATTAATGTACAATAAAACACAGAAATAGTCTATAAGGCTTAAAGGCTATCTAGGCTAATCACTGAATAACAGGAGTAAGCCAAATTCTTCCTGCTTCAGTTTCAAAAACTGCAGCTGAATTAGAGCTATGTTCCTAGGTCTGTATGCTTGCCTATTCAGTAGAAAAGTGACATTTTTTTAGATTGTCTGCATATAATTTATTCTGTATTGATTTATAGCTTAAGCATGATGAAGTTTCTTCAGAGCTGTCAATAATTTGTATAGCCCTGTAAATAAGCATTATTTAAATACCACCAGCATTTTGTAAGTGTTGGGTTGCAGGTTTGTGTGTTGCTATTTTTTAAAACTAACACATTACTGTGAGTGATTTTGGTCCCTAAATTTTACTAGTGAGGTTTAACTTCTGAATGGCCTAGAAAATATTTTTAACCTTACCTTGTTATAAATGATTTCTAAAGATATGTTAAATCTCCGTGCTATTGACAACTGTCTTCTTCCCACAATTGACAATAATTACATTTTACTTACCTTTGTTTTTCAGGTTTCATCTGTGTTGAAATTTTATTTATTCACAGCCTAGCCTGATATTCTCTCCTTAATTCTATTTAGTTCTTCCTTTTTTATAAACGTCTGGACTAGTCTTTGGGTTTTGCTCTACTTTGCCTTTAGGGGTTTTGTACTTGTAGTGGAGAGAAACTCACTTTTAAACTGTTACAGATATAGAAATCTATAAAGGTCTGGGCACATTCAATAAGCAAAACTGAAGCTGCTTTAATGATAATAATGGGAAATCTGAGTTTTAGGTAAATAAAAACTGTCATGCTGACCCTCTGTCAGTCAGGCAGCCTATGAGGGCGAAGAGAGGCTGAGTCAGCAGAATGTGCAATGGGGGAATAAAGTTCTGTATTAGTTAACTTTCTGCTTTCTTTGTTAACAACCCCCACTCTTGTGTGTAGACTCTTAGTGTAAGTGTACTCTGCAAAATGCGAAATTGTACGTGGTGGTGTACTAAGACTTTTTAAAATGTTTCAATTGGTAAGCAATTGATAACATCACGTAGTGTAAACTGAATTGCTTTTTAGGTGTGGTGTATCTGCTTAGTCCAGGCACAATAACTACTTCTTTGTAAGAGTATGAAGTTCCCTAGTGGATTTTTTTTCTTGAGTTTTGCAGTTGCTATATCTTTTTGTGCTACTTCTCCCTGTCCTTTGTCCCTCTTGTAATACTTACTTTGTTATTTTTTTCTGAAAGGAAAAACATCTATTATCTGTACAACAGATATTATATTATGGAATATTTTTTCTATGTTACTTTCAAAACTGCGTTCATGCATTTTGCATTATCTTGCTGTTCTTTAAAGAGATTCTTGGTATTTTAGGAGAAAATATTGTTTTCAATACCACAATAAGGTTAAAATGTTTAATAAGATATTTAATCTTTCACTGCAAAATACCAAAATTGTACCACTTGTTCTTTATGCCTTCTAATGAAATACACAATTTGATAGTAAATTTCTTTCAAATAAGTCATTTCTGTTTTTGCATTTTCTTGAAGTTCCTGTTGCCTGTTTCTCTAATTATGGAACTCTTTTCTTCTGTCTTAAGTCTGTCCTTTCTGTGGATGAAATGGTAAGTATGCTCGTTGCCTTTTTGTATGTTTAAGCAGTGCTTCTGTTTTGTGCAACAAAATATATGTTTGCCTCAGAAACTGGCAAAACAGATCTGGCTTTTTCTTTTTGTCAGTTGGCAAGATGCGATGTGAAGAAGTTTCTTTGCATTTTAGTTTTCCGTTTCTAGTTTTGGTGCCTTCTTTCCTAGATGTGTTCTATTTTTTATTGTTACAGCTAACTTGGGGTGATACCTAACAACTTGACATTCTGAAAGATTGTTCTGGCAATATCTTAATTTTTTAAGGTGTCCACAATAAACACTCTACACATCTATCAGTGTAACATGAAGTATTTTATATATTTTATAAAAAAAAAAATTCTGTCAGCTTCTCCTTCTTTTCCCCTTTTCTCAGCTCTTTTTATGGAGACGATTTAGTATGTTTTACTGGCTTGTATTACAACCCAAAGCATATAAACTCAATCATATGTAGTTAAGAAAAGGTGATGCAAAATTAGATTATCTTTCAGTTTTCCATGGTGATAGACTTGAAAAGTTTTTAAACAGCTTTTCTGCTTTTATTATGTTTTATACCTCATTATCATTACTCAGTGTTTGCTCTTTGAAAAGCCACAGGATAGCTGGTAACTGTAAGCTTTGATCTTGAACATTGCAGTTGCATTTTTGGCTTGGTGTTCTTTTATATTACCAACAGATTTTTTTGTTGTTGTTTTCTATTTTGCAGAACTTATGCAATAGTAAGAACACTAGAAGGTGTGAAACGATTCTATAACTTCCTCATTTTTTTAAAAGATTTTTTGGAGACTTATCGCAACTCCTGACAGTTGGTCAAAAAAAAGGCATGTTCTTTCAGTTCATCTTCAAATGTTCTGTATTGCAAACATTTGATTTTCCTTCATGGTGATCAATTGAAGTTAGTCCAGAGTAGCATTAAGAGTGGCTCCTGGGTGTAGTTTTCCACCCCAGTCAGAGTAATAGTTTTAGTAATGGAGAAAATGTAATACCACAGAATTGGGGTTTTCCCCATTGGTCCTCATATTTTAGCTATAGCATTTAAAATTCATGACTAAAAGTAATTTCTCTTGGAAATATAGCATTTTAATTTCTGCTTAAATTTAATTTAAATGCTTAGTCAAATTCAGAGAAAATAAATGGAAAATTTTAGTCTTGCTGAGAGCTTTAAATCTGGCTGCTTTGTATAAATACAGTCAAGTGTGCTATGTGCAATTTGCTAGGGTAAGCAAATGCTTCAAATCACTTTAGCAATTCACTTTTCTGCAGGAGACTGGAATTCTGCTCCCAGAGCATATTTCAGATACATCAAGAAACTCATAGATCTCTAAAGCTTTTTTCTAAAAAAAAACCCCAGGACTGGTACATTGTAACAAATCATTGGCAAAAATGATATGATTTTTTTAGAGTATGACTTGCTATTCAGTAAATAAATCATAAAAATATCCAGTGAGGAAGAAAATGGATTGTTGGGTGTGAATAATGTACCTTTATATGTCTACTTTAAGTTCTAGTCTTTGTCTTTTTATATTTGTCAGATAAAAGATGTTCTAAAAATTAATATGTACATGAATGGTGGGCCTATATTCTAGAGCCCCTTGATGGAAATATGTACAAAACTAACATAAATGGTACAGGAACACTGTACTTGTTTACAGATTCTTGGCTACTGTAAAATGAGTATTAAGTCTGAGCTGTCACCCTTCTTACAGCTAGAGCGTGTGGCAGTTTGTTGGTATTCTTGTAATTGCCCTTTGGCTACTGGCAATAAAAGTGAATTAAAATATCCCAAGATCATCATCATAGTAGAGAGAATTGATATAATTTTAGAAACTCCTGTTCTTTAAATGTAGATTAGTCAAAAATCTTGGCCTAGGAATGATCCTGCAGTTTGGAAAGGGATTTGTTGAAGAGTCATTTTGCAAGACAGCCCTGAACTCAGTAGCCAGAGACCAAAAGCAGCTTTGTGTGATGAGTTTTTTAACGTGCATATGGAGTCAAACCTTATCTGAAACTGAGTCAAGATGGGAATTAAAGGAAGTGAAATGCCAGTGATTTCAAATATGGTAATATTAGCCATATTCGTGTTTTTTATATTGAGACTTGGAGTGGTCTCAGACTTAAGCACATTCACAATTTGATAACAGATTTGTCTTGCCAGTTCTGTAAAATTCTGTTTCTGTCCTATTGCTTCTTAAGTAGTTCTTCCTGATTTTATTTGTTTAATAACATAATTAGTCCATGTACAAAGAACACTTATAAGTATTCTAAATGTCTTCAAAAAAGTGTTGTTGTAAACCTAATTTGTATTGCTACTTCAGTTTACAGACATTTTTAAAAGAGGACAGTAATAGATCCTGTATCTCTGGTATTTTCCTGGTTTGCAGTGTTTTTCCCCTCCCCCTTTGTAAAATAATATAAGAAAAGATATAAAATATACAAGTAAACAAATGCACTCTTCTGAAAGTAGGTTTTGTAAAAGTTGAGGATACCAATTCCTTTGACTCTGGTATTCTGTATATTAGAACAGATAATGACTATGCATTTTCTGTGCATTTTTGATCAACCACTATGGAAGTAATTTTTATTTCCATAATCCATAGTGGTGGTGAAGGTTCATTTTGTAGAGTGATTGGGTTTTTTTATAAATCTGTTTTGCACTAACTTCTCCTAAGTTTAGTGAGGGTAGATGCCTTCATGTGTAGAACATCTGACTTTATTTTTGTGATCTCCAGAGTCTGATTTGAAAATGGCCTTAGCTAATGTTTCTTAGTTGTTTGCTTGAAAATAGTTCTCGTTTTAAGGATATACAGACTTTCAGAGCATTCTGTTGACATCTGGTCATATTAAAAATTGTAGTAAAATATTTAAATAATGTTATAAAATTTAAATATTTAGTGATTTTTTTCATTTTAAAAATAATCTTTTCTTTCATTGTATGAATCTTCTGTTTGGACACAGAAAAAAGTAAGGATAATATTTGGGCTACTTAAATTTTGCCACGCGAGTGTGACAGGGAGTATCGCTGTTGCTAGTTTCAGTCCTTGGACTTAGAACTAGTACGTGCATTTTGTGCTAAGAAGTTGTAAGCTGGATAAAAATCATGTCAGGAGCACAAAGTTGAATGCAAGGCCTCCTCTCCCCAGAGGAGGAGAGTACGCAAACCATTATCTGCAGTGCCGGCGTCCCTGCTTTCATTTTTTTTCTTGCATGCATGCCTTGTTCACAGGAGAGTTACTTCATGTTGTATATAAATGCTCTTTCATTATTAACTTTGAGAAAAGCTTTCAATGTTTTTTTTTTCTTTTTAAGGAGAGAGAACTTGAAGCTAACAAGAAAGAAAAAGTGAAAGAAGCTCAGCTGGAAGCTGAGGTGAGGTTACTGAGGAAGGAAAATGAAGCTCTTCGTCGACACATAGCTGTGCTTCAGGCTGAAGTTTATGGGGCAAGATTGGCAGCCAAGTATTTAGATAAGGAACTAGCTGGAAGGTATGTAAAGTAAATCCTTTTCCTTTAGCATGAAATGTATTTTGGTTTTATGGTCTTGCTTTGTGTACCCAGGGGCACGTCTAAAGTTAAGACTAAGTAGGAAAAGTCTCATGTGCACTTAGTTGAACAAAAGGAAGAAACAAAAATTCCCTGTGGTTATTGCACTTGCACTAGTTGCTGCATTGCTGTGTGCTGCAGCCAGATGAGGTGTAAAGATTGTACAGTGTATTGATCTTTCAGTTGTAATATAACATGTTTTACTCTCTCTGTCATTCTGTAGGGTCCAGCAGATTCAGTTACTGGGACGAGATATGAAGGGACCGGCTCATGACAAGCTCTGGAACCAGCTTGAAGCAGAAATACACCTTCACCGTCACAAAACTGTTATTAGAGCTTGTCGAGGTCGAAATGATCTAAAACGACCAATGCAAGCACCACCGGGACATGTAAGTTGAAAAGATGAGCTGTTTCTCCGTAATTACCAGAATTTGTGGAAAACAGATGAGAGTTACTTCTTCATTTTGGTGATTATTTTCACTTCAATATTGCATTCTTTCAAATGCTACTTCTAAATATGTAGTTCTTTTGTGTGATGAAGGACAGTCGTATGCTGAATAGCATGTCCCCATAAATGACCATGAAAGATTATACAATTGCTTTGACTTACCTAGGAACTCTCAGTCCTTTTGCAAACTGAGCCTGTGCTCTGTGTGTGTGTGTAAATATAAATTTAACAGCATAATTTTGTTACCTAGGTTTCAAAATATAAAGCCAGTTTATTTACAAAACCCAAGAAGAATAACATTTTTAGGACTAGATTGAACAGAAATTAATATTTACAAATTTTTTGAAGGCCAGGTTAATTGACACTCTGTAAACAAATTGATTTTTTTTTTTTTCCTCCAAAAGGTTTTTTTAAAATAAAGCCTTTCAAAGGGCGTCTTGATCACCCCGGTATTCAATGCATAAGCCCAAACATTTTCAGGAAAGTGCTCTACTTTGATCAGTTCTAAATATCTTAGTTGGTCAGATGGATCTTACTGCTTATATTGCTAATTATGTATGTAATTTTGTATGTATTATTTCAAGGGTATGCATAATGGCAACAGTGGCTTAACAAAAGCAAAATAAATACCTCGATTTATTTAGTCTCTTTGCATTTTGACTTAGATGGCTTTTGGCATGGTTCGTTTTTATAATTAGAAAATAAACTTGACCAAGCAACCTCTTCATTTGGACTATATTATGTCGTCTTCTGTAATTTGATTAGTTTTAAATAGCTGTTTACTTCATTTAACTCTTGAGAAGTGATCAGCATTCTTTTATGTCACCTGTTTATATTTTTAATATGTGGCTGATTTCCTTTTGAAGTTCTATGCTGTACATCACTCAACAAATTGAGGTGCAATTATTCTCATCAGGATTGCATAGTGAGGAATCTCTTCTGGTTTCATACACTGTCCATAGAGGGGTGGGTAAAGTGTGTCTTGCCTGGAGCTAATCTAAAACTCTGGTTTTGGTATACTGCCTGTATACAATTAAAAAAAAAATACAGGGATGCATCACTTCTTGGTTCACACATTTATATTTATACTGTTCTGTTTTTATCAAACTAGGATCCTGATGCCTTAAAGAAGAGTCAAGGTGTTGGTCCAATCAGAAAAGTTTTGCTAGTTAAAGAAGACCACGAAGGACTAGGAATCTCAATCACAGTAAATACTTGCATTTATTTTCCATAATACGGAAGAAGCAATTTTAATTTGTATTTGCATTTCTGTAAAATATGTGGATCAGTGAATGTATTGTTAGAACGTCTGAAAAAAAGCATACGAAAATCCATAGCTGTGGTCATAGAACTTGAAGACTTAATTTTGATAGATTAGCAAATAGATAACTGCTACTTTATGTAAAACTTCTGATTTCAGTTTATCTGTAGGGTGTATACACTTTATCAGGTGATCTAGTGGTAAATTCAGGTGTGGTATGTCTGTAGAAGAGGAGAAATAATCTGAGAATTAACTTCCAGAGCTTAGCTGTTGTGATTGTAACTTTTTTCAAAAGTATTGGTATTGGCATCTTACACCTAACAAAAACTGTATTAACTTTTTACATCAAATTTTGAAAATTCTGACTATTATACTTTTATTCTAAATATGAATATTGTTTCTTGCAGCTCGGTGTGGTACCTGATGTGCTTTTTTAATAATGTTTTGATGTTATCTCATCAGCTTATATATGATTTTAAACTTTCGTTATTACTCAGAATTATTTCCTTTGACTTTTTGAGCGTTTCTTTGAAATTTGCCCTTTCTTTGGTGAGGAGAAGAATTAAGGGAAGCATTTCATATGGTGTTCTTCAGCATCCTTTTTGTCTGAAGCATGCCTTCTAATAAAAGTTGAAATAAGCACTTTAAGAGCAACTATCAGAATATTGATTTTATGGATTTTATGCTAATGGACATCTCAGTTAATTAAAGTTTACTTTTTTTTATAGGGTGGGAAGGAGCATGGTGTTCCAATACTGATCTCTGAAATCCATCCTGGACAACCTGCTGATCGATGTGGAGGATTGCATGTTGGTGATGCTATTCTGGCAGTAAATGGAGTTAATCTAAGAGATGCCAAACATAAAGAAGCTGTAACTATTCTTTCCCAACAGGTCAGTTGGGACCTGTTATCTGTAGGCACGTTTAGGTGCTTCCTGTGTCCTGCCTGTTGAATTACCTTGAATGTTTTCTGTTAAGCGCAGTGTTACGCTAAGCTACAGTGATTCCTGGAGCTGTATTGCCTTACACTTAATCCTCTTATGTCTTGCGGTGTAAGGAGAAAAATGCTGGGGTTCAGTTATACCCACATAATGGCTAGTAATTCTTCATTAAGGAAATTGGGTTGTTCAGTTGCCCCACAGAAGTAGTTATTTAGTGTAATGTATTTTGTTCGTTTATGACTGGACAGTTCCAGCCAAACAAAGATCTTGATATGTGGTCTAGAATCTTCTTTCTGCCTTGCTTCCCATTTTCAGACAGTTAAAGAGGTTCACTTGATTTATCAGAACACTTACTTATTAGAAGTCACTGTTTCACGGAATCATTTAGGTTGGAAAAGACCTTTAAGATCCTGAAGTCCAACCATAAACCCAACAGTAGCAAGTCCAGATTTCAAGTTTTAAACGTATTGGCACATAACTAAGAAATTCAAGTAACTTGGGTAAATCTTGGCTGGAGAGCTATACTTTTCTAATCAGAAAAAAACTTGATTCAGATACATATTCAAAATATTCAACAAACTGTAAATGTGTTTACAACAGTAAAATATATTTATTTTAGTAGCCTGGCTTTTCTCAGTAACCCTATTACATACCTGTGCAGTAGTAAGTAAATTTGTAATTTTCATTGCATTTTAGAGAGGGGAGATTGAGTTTGAAGTTGTGTATGTTGCTCCAGAAGTTGATTCAGATGATGAAAATGTAGAATATGAGGACGAGAGTGGGCACCGTTATCGTTTATACCTTGATGAATTGGAAGAAGGTGCAAATTCAAATTCTAATAGGAAAGATGCAAATGTGGATGTCAAACCCTCTCAAGGTAAACCTTGTTAAAATTTGTTACATGCAGTTTAATTCTGAAGTCTCAATATGGAAACCAGTTTCTGGAAAACACTAGTTTTATATTAATTGTAAAGTTAATCTACTGTTAATTCAATTAACTGCTAGTAGGCTGTCAGCACTTTTGGTTGGTCCCTGACTTGTTGGCCTGGTTTACTTAGATACAAGTAAATTAACTGAATTAGTTTATGAGTTTATTTTTTTTTATGTTCATCTTTTCCCAAAGATTGAAATTAAAATTTATTCTTATCTTTTCCTGCCTCTGGTCTAAAACTGGTTAATTTCCCTTAACACTTTATATTGTTGGCTTCTTCAGATCAATTTTTTACATCAGAGAGGTGTAGAAACAATTCCTGTTCTGCTAAAAGCCTCTTAGTTCTTATTTTAGTAGTCATTTCAGAAAACTCTCTAGTTTCTACAATAAGGCTCACTGATCTGTCCTTCTCAAGATTGCTTCTCTTCCTTAAATAAAATTTCTTTTTAACTTGCAGTGTTTGATAAGAAACCCAATATTGATGCACATGAAAATGGAGACCTGGGGAATTCGGTTGCAGCACCGTTAGAAGACGTTGCACCCAAATTAGCCTGTTCTGCTGAATCTTTGTCCTAAAAACAAACAAACAAAAATCAACTGGACAGATCCTGTCTTTGGGAACAATTGATAATCATTACTGACCGCTCCAAGTTGCATATACTAGTGTAGGCTGTAAAAGGATGATTAAATGTCAAAGGGAACTGTATTACTGTTGCCTGGAAAAAAGGCGGTTACCTCAGGGCTTCATTGTGAGCAATTCTAAATGTGGAAGACTGTCTTTTGCGTGACACACAGTAGTTATCTAACACATGGCATGTAAAATTATTTTTCTTTTAATAATAAGCACCAAAGCATGGTATTTCTGAAAAGGATAACCTCAATACTTTCAACTTATAATCTCATTGCTGTCCCCAGGAAAGCAGAATAGTATGTGGCCAACTTCATTTTGACCCTCTGATATTTTTAATGGGACAACTGATGTTCAGTTTGGTGTGAAACAAGCTTTAACTCTGGAAGAATGGAAATGAGAGGGATTGTACCATTGCATCCATGAGTTTTGTACTTAGGATTTTTGAACTGTAAGTTATAAAAGGATTTTTTTTTTCAGAATAGCAAACCCCACAGTTTTTATTTGAGTAAAGACCATAAAAACGCAAATGGGTCAGTGAAGTTCTTTCTAAGTGTGATCCTTCAGACCACGATCATTTTGTCACTGAGATCTTTGACGTTATTTTAATGAAATTGTTGCCAATTGTTCCATTCGAAACTTGTTCCAAAAGTTTTTAAACAAGAGTATTATTGGGTTTTAAAAGCAAAATTAGTTTAAATAATACTCACAATTACGTGGGCCCTTTGGTATTTTCTTCTGAGCATTGTCAATTTAGCATTCGTTCATGAATGGATATGGTTGCTGCTAATAAGGAGTGGTTTGAGTTGGTCATCGTTAGCTTGAATTTATGAAATGCTGAGTGCTTTTGATGGGTACTGAACATATTCATTTCACATTAAAATAATCATTAGGAAGAGAAAGTTGAGTGTGCAGTACTTTACAGGAGGTGCTCAGAATCGTATGGTGTCTGGCCCTTTCTGTGTTATGTTATGGCAGTCGTATTAACCTACAATTGTTTTAATGTTGAAACAAAAATGTTATTCCTTTTTGTAAGAGCAGTGTATCTTAAAAAAACTTGTAATTGATGTGCATCTAAAGGCCCATGGCACGGCTGCAAGTGGGAATGTTGAGGATGGTTTCTTGGCCAGTTTCTCATACTCCATTTGTAGATCTTTTGGTGAAGTGCAGCACTCTCCACATGCAAGCTCTGCATTTTAATTACATTTATTATTTCAGCATACAGTGCAGCTTTCCTGTTCACTGCTGTGCAGAAGATAAGATTTTATATGTTGAGAGAGGATCTGATGTGAAAAAATGTCTTTGCAAGTGTTACTGTGTGGGTTGTGCATATGTAAGAAAAAAACCTCAAAGGCCTTTAGAATAATATCAACTAATCTTATGTTCTAAATTGTGATGTAGAACACAGTTACTTGTCTCTCCTAGGAGCACTATATATATGTTTGTAAAAAAAACATAAAAATGTATATACTTTATTCAAAGATTTTGGTATTTATAAATCCCTTAACTTTGCTATTTACATGATTGTTTTGTGTATGTGTGCACGCATGAGTTCCACTTACTCAGTGGAATGACAGTATTTGGTTAATTTTTTATAAAAGTCCTTGTCATACAGCTTATTGTTGAAGGTTTTTAAAATAGTTAAAGCTGTACAGTTTTCACCAAACAGAAACTAGTGTTTAAAAATAAAGCTGTGTGAAGAAGAAACGGGTCCCCAGGCAAGTTTCTTTTTCTGAATCTTCAGAAACTTGCAGACGCATTAGCTGTATGCTAGCGGATAAATCCACTACCGCAACTTTGCATCCAGATTCGTGTTTTTCCCATGGTTACTCAGGCAGAGTCCACTTTGAAATTGCCTGTGACCTGGACACTCAAGGATAGTTCAAAGCCAAGTAGTGATGATCTTGTCTTTGAAAAATCTTTGCTGTGTGAAATCTTTCTGCAGTTGTAAAAAATGAGCCTCATCCAACCAGTCTAATAACTTTTAAAAAAGACATTAAATTTGCCTGTACCATTTCCTTTTATTTGAGGGAAAGGTGAAATTTTTAATTTATTCATTCTTTCTTCTTAGCACACCTTCTTTTCCACTTAGGCTAGAACTGTTCAAAAGCACTGAAGTGGAAGAATGTTTCTAGAGTTATTTTCCTAACATTTCCTGTCCCCGAGTTTCTCATGATGCTTGCTGGACCCTTTCTTTGCTCGTACCATGTCTATTTTTAACCTATGTATGAGATCAACAGAAGGAAAAATTGCTGAGGAAAATGACTAGGAGTAGACAAATGAGGTAGCAGTAAATTATCACCAGATTTCTTTCCCTGCAGTTTTTATTATCTTTGTTTAGAAAGCCCTGAACAGGAGAATTTTGCTCAGACACTATAGTCTGTGTACATGTATTCCATGCTTCCTACGAGCTGATTTAACATACTGGTTTATTGTAGTCATATGGAGATGCTTAGAGATTAATATTTAAAGTGAGAAAAGCTTGGTAAGTTGAGATTTCCAGATTTGACAGACAAATGTGTATTCTTCCCTTTGCCAACAACTGGAAGACTCAGTCCTGCTCATTCGCAGAGGTTATTGAACGAGTTAGACTTCGAAAAATTTCCAGGTAAAGCCAGAATTCAGACTTAATTTTTATTTTTTAAAGTGCAAAACTGTTTACTTGTGTGTATATATATTTTTACTTAAAAATAAAATAATATTCTAAAAATAATTCTATGATATTTTTTTTTGAGTAGATAATTCCTTGCCTGTTAAAATAAATCTTCATTGAGACAATTGTATTCTACGCTAAAGGTGGACAGTGTTTGTTGGGACCAATGTTAATTAAGAGCATGTAAGTTAAGGGAAGTGCTTTATGGCAATAAATTCAACTCTAATCAAAGGCTGTATGTAGTATTTCCTTTGTAGAGTGTATTCTGGGCAGTGAAGAGTGTTTGTATCTATCTCAATATATGTTAATCCACAGTTGTATCACACAAAATTCAGGTATGTGTTGTATCTGTCCAAACATTATTACATCATGCATTAATCTTATTACTGTAGCAGGTAGAGCATTTGCAACAAATGTATACATCTAGTTAAGCTGAATATAATATATTTTTGTTAGCTTGTAAATAAATGTACTCTTCTGCATTGCAGTGATTTCTCCACCTAAGTTGGACTGATATTTAATTTTCTTCTGGTTTTATATATAAAATACAGATATCTAATCCTGTGTGTGGTCTTTTTCTGTTATGCATGTAGTCCACATCCAGCCAAAAAGCTACTACAAGGAAAACCAAAACTATGTAACATGAAGTTTGACAGTAATCCAGTCTGGACCAGAAATGGCCAAGTACATTTCTAGAAAGCCGAAGTTATAGGACATATCTCAAATTTCATTATTTGAGATGCATTTTCTATTGAAAAAAAAAAGGAAATACTTGCAAAGTCTGGCTGTATAATAATACAGTAAATATTCTGCAGCCTTTGGCTAAGAAAAGCTGTAAAGACCCAAACCTGCCAAAGGGTGAAATTATATGGATAAAATTGTGAAAACTGTCATTTTTCTTTCTTTTTTTCTCTCTTTGTTTGTTTTCAATAAATTTGGAATAACAGGTATATTCTGATTTTTCCACTAAGGTTACAAAATACTTATATAGAAGATACAATTTTTAGTCCTGATATTAAAATCCATAAAGTATCAAGTTCACCTGAATGAACAGAGAGCTCAAGTGACAGGTAATGGTAACTGTGGTAGTAGTGTAATTATGGTAGTACTTAAGGATTTTAGAATCTCTAAGTGGAGAGCAGAAGGCTATGAGGGTAGGAACTGTCTCAGTAGACAAGCTGAGTCACATTGGATGAAAAGATGTATAATGCACAATTGGTGAGGGCTAGAGCTGCAAGCATTTATTTTTTAGCTCGTAAAGGTTTTTAGGAGGGTTTAGATATGAGTGATTTCAACAGATGGAAGGAAGAGAAAAGGAAAGAAGACTTAAACTTAGCTGAACTGTCATGAAACAAGCAGAAGATTAGAGGCAGTTATGAATTAAGATGGAAATAGATGGGAAGAGGAGGGAAAAAGAATTCTATATGTCAACTGGAGTCACGGAGGATGGTTCAAAATTCTTTTATGTTCTAGTGACTGATTGCAGGAACTTAGAAGCTGCTTTGCATTTCTTGCCAGAGACCCCCACATTACAGAAAAGGAAGAGAAACGTGTCCTGACTCAGGATACGTGCAGGAGTCCATTTTTGCTCAGCCCAACAACCTGAAAAGAAAATTACGGAAATTATTTCAGGCTTGCATTTTGTCCAGAGTGTGTCTGTTCCAAATTAATGTGATTTCCAAGAAAATTACTCAACAACTTTGGTTTATCTTTTCTCAACAAGACAGTTACAACTTCCTGTGTTTCAGAGTAGCCTTGCCTGGTGTACCCTGTCAGAGGGGTGCTTTGGTGTCTGCTTCTGGTGCCCACACCTGTGCTGTGTGGGGCACAAACAAGGCTTAGGGGCCAAAAGCCCAAGCAGTATTTTTCAAGGGTACCCTTTGTAAGAGAAAATTGAAGTCACGTGGGTAAATATTGTGCATGCTTTACGAGTGTTTAATTCAATTAGCTGTTAAGTTTATTTGGTTTCTCTGTCAGCCTGGCATGCTGAAGCTTCTTTCTCCCAGCTGTACTGAGGGGAAGCATTGGAGCTACCATTACTTTGAAGGCTCTACTGGAAGATGCTCTTCCAGCTCTTCCAGTCCCCTACGAGAGATATGTTAGGAGTGCATTGATCCCTAAAAAAAAAAAAAAAAAAATCAGGAAAACTGGCTAAAATTGTGCTGTTTTCTCTTTATCTCTTTCTACTGGAGATGATGATCCTGTTTCCCTCATTAAGTCTTTGGTCCTCTCTATTTATTCAAATTCTACTTTTGAAATGCAAACCCACTGCTGCTCTGAGCTGCAGCCTGAGCCATCTCCCCAGCATCCCCTCCCATCAGTCGCAGCAGTGCCTGCTCTCTGCTGCCTGGGTTGGTTCTCAAATAGGCGGTTAGGAAAATGTAAAAACGAGGAAAGCAAAAGTACAGGCATTCACAGACATGTTTTGATAGCCTGAAGTGCTGGGAGTCGAGTGTGTGGAAAATATTTGGTAATTTTTCTGTTGAATAGCAAGCCTCCAAATTGTTAATAGATACATCTGTAAATCTCCTTAAGTCCTGTTGATTAAATCTTAAATTTCCTTTTACCTGTGCAAACATTTAGACAGTTATTACTTCTGTAAAATGGACTGGAACAGAGCAATGTGAAATTATTTAATGATATTTTATTTGCTGTTATCCCAGTGTTTATTATCAATTTGTTTAGGAGAATGAAAGTGTTAACAGTCACACTGCTGAACTGGAGTACATTTGTATCTAGTCTTCTGACTTACGCTGCTGGAAATGTCCTTGCCCTGAACATTTTTCTTCTGACAAGAAATGGGATGTTCCAGTTCACTTCCTGCTGGAACAACCTGTGGTGAGTTTGCTGCTGTTGAACTTTCTTCAGCTGGGGGTAGGTGAAGGGTGATGTGGATTGTACATGCTGATCCTCTTATGAGATCAGAGCCTTTGGGTTACAGCCACAAAGGCACCAGTTCTGCCTAGTTTCATTTACAATTTAAATGATTATTTTTGGTTCTGTGGGAAGGGATTTCCAGTGGGTGCTACGACTTAAACCCTTCAGTGGGTACACACCTCCCCTGCTGAGTGCTGGCAGCGCTAGGCTTGGAACTGAGGAATAGCTATCAAATGAGTTGTTACTGCACCGTTCACTGTTTATTTGATCTTCCTTTTCATTCATTGTGACAGCTCAGGTATTCTGCAAACTTATGACAGATGTGCGGTGTCATAAGAGAGTCCAAGGAGCTGGCAGAAATTTTTCAGATCTGAGCTCTGTTGTGCTCCTAAGGTAATTATTCTAAATCTGGGTCGTGTATTACTAATTTTTAAACCAATTTTATATTAAGGTGAAGAACAGCATGACTTATGTAGCAATTATATATTAACAAGACCACTATGTATTCTACTAAGTTAGTATGATTGTCTTGAGTGATATGGTGAAATAGGAACTGTATTTTGAACTGACAAAAATTTATGCTATTTTCAAAATGGAAACTTGTCTAGTACTTAGTAATTGCAAATTGTGGTCATAGTCACAAAATTTTTAGTGCTAAGTATTTGCATTTGTATTTAGTGCCAAAAGGGGGCAGCAGCTTCCTTCAAATCTATAGTGTTAACCAGACTACGAGAAATAGAGCCTATTGTTTTGTGGGTTGTTTGTTGACTGTTTAGGGTTTTTTTTAATTTAAAAATAGGAAAACCCATTATTAGTTAGAACTATTTCTAATAACATGTACTCTTAAGATAATAAAACATCCAATCTAGTTCATATCCTGTAGCAGTACTATGCAGGAGACACATCTTATGGTAAGAATTGTCCTCCGTGCCTATGTAGCGTATGTACAGGCACATGTGAACATACATAGAGACAATTATAATTTCATGGATTCATGACTTCTTTAAGAAGGTTTAAATATCCCCATCAATTATTTTAAAGGTGAGTGGTCTTCTACTTTACAAGCTGACACCCGAGCAGTGAAAATTTTGATATCTGTAGGCAGATGAAGCCTTTCCAAGGGAAGGAGCCAAATGCACCAATAATAAAATAGGTATCAGATAGGTTTGCAAACTCTCCTACCTGCACTTCAATATTGCCCTTCAATCATGATATACAGCCCACCTTGATGCATTCCTGGGATCTTTGATGGAACAGAGGCTGCCTATGGTCCTCTCAGAGTGTAGTGAGGAGAATTGAAAAAGAGGAATCTTTACATTTTGCTCTAGTCCAGTTTCAGGCAGTAGCATCTCTATCAAAGGAAAGGGGAAGGTCAGTTCACATTGACCCACCATCATCTTTTCTCTACTGCTACTGGTTTCCAGTAACAACCACCAAATGGTAGTGCAGTCTCCAGGCCTTGCTAGCTGCCATTTCACCAGGTGACCAGTGAACTTACAAGACAGGTGTTCTGTGGCATAAAGTATTTGTGCCCTTGATGCTGGTGCCTTATGCAGTGGCATCATTGTACTATTAATGGGGAGGGGTGGAGTGTGACTTCATCTGTCAAAAAGTTACCTATATAAATTAAATATGTACCCTAAAGGGGTATCTTTTTATAAATGCCATCTGCCAGGCATATATAAGATAATAGAAAATTTATTGCAGTATTGTTACAAAAATTGTGGTTTGATTTGTGTTATGGGGTCTCATAAAAAAACCTTGTGCTTATGGTACCTTACATGATGAAATGCTGAAAGTGCTTAGATATCCGTGGAAGTTGCATGAGCTGTCCACAACCTTTCCACATCCACGTATGACCCTGGCATTTCTATATAACGGGCATGCTTTATCCAGGTCACCTTGTTCAAATTTTATAAAACTGTCTGTCAGAACAGATGGTGTCACTTAAGGATAAAAAGCTTAGCCATAGATGTGAAGAAAAGCTGCCTCCTCAAGTGAGGTCTGCTGGCTCATCTTAGTCTTTATCGCCTCTGTCTTCTCTCCCTGCATGACAGAGGACTTCTTACAGGTTTGCAAATAGTGTTTTTGAAGGCTTTTACATATTTAGGTGGGCTTGATTTGTTGCTACAGCTCTGGACAAGTAGCAGCATTTCTGTCTGTCTCCGTTTGCCCATCTGTGAAATGGTTGCCTGGGCCACAGAAATTTAAATGTATAAAATATATTTGCAATGGCTGAAGTTTCAAGTACCTGTTTAAGGCACTAAATCATTCAGACCAGGGTCTGGGGAATCGCTAATGTAACTTACTGTCTTTTTGTTGTCTTTTATGCCCCTTTTTTATGGCAAGCATCACCATCTTTTCCGCTATCTGCCACTTCTCATGGAGGGAGGACTTCTGATGAGCCATGAGTTGTGGGTCAGGGTTCAGTCATTGCTGAATTTTTTATTTTAAATTGTTCTTGGTATTTCTTTTAAGCCTAGAATTTTGGCATTACTTTTTTGCCTACCTTCTAGTAGGTAATATACATGTGTTTTCAATGTCTATTTTTGTCTGTTGTCATCTGATCTGGCTGAGAGAATGTCACAGGTTTTGAATAATCTGTTATGCTGTAAGTTTTCTCACTCCTTTTAGTGGCTCAGACTCATGGGAGGAAATGCTGAGATCAGGGACACTGTTTCTCTTCAAGTGAGCTGGATGTCTCATGGCAGCCCTGTGGCTGTGTTGCAAGTGTCTTAATACACAATAAACTAACTCAGCCCAGGACAAGCGGTTACTGAATAACCTCTACATATTGTAGGTGATAAATATTTTCCAGGACTTGCAGACGCATAGTGTGAGGCCAAGCCTAAACAAATATGGTGATGTTTGAATGAAAATGTCTCCAATTCTCATGTCCAGACTATACAATGAGATAGCACAGAAGGTCAGATGCTAAGCGTCCTTCTTGTCATGGATAACATGAATTTCCCCCAACTAAGAATGTCTTCCCTCTTGTCTTTATCTAGTTTAGAAATACTTTATCTGACCCCTTCCCACTGTGTCCTTTACAGCTGGTTGGACTGTACCAAAGTGCATCAAGAAAAGAAGCCCTCAGGAGAGGTTTCTGTTTTAAGTTTGGAAGCGATTGTGCAGAAATGGCACCTCCCCTTTAAATAAGCATGTTCTTCATAATAAGCTGCTTCTTCATAACATTGTTAGTTTTCTTAACCCCACACAGCTATTGCAGGGTAGTTTTTAATATAGATATCAACAACACCAATGAGTTTCAAGTGAAACGATAAATTCTGCTTTCATTTCCCCCACATCAAACTATTGTAGCAAAAGTTGGAAGTCAGTACAAGCTTACCTCATAACTGACATTGGAAAGAAAAGGGCAATGTGGAGTTCTTGTTTTGGAAAATAATAAGGAAAAGAGGAATGCAACAACAGGTACCTTGTCATTCCTTGGGTTTGGCTTGATTACAGGCTAGAGGAGCCCTTAAGACACATTCACTGAGCAAACCTAACCTGGATTTGGAGAGAGGATGAACAGAAGAAAACTGATGTATTTCTATAAGGTTACTTTTCAGTTGGGTGCCCAGCCCTATAAGACTTCTCTGAGACCACTGATTCCTTTCCTAGACATCACTAAACTCCTGTTCATTTCTTTGGTTTTTTTGTTACTTGCCCTCCTGAAGTGAATTAAAATTCCTTGGAGAAAAATTACCTGCTTGCATTGCTTTTGGCAAAAGCCAGGACACAGACAAATAATTGCACTTCATTTAGCTTTTATTAATTACCTCAGTGGTGAATTTATATGCACGTTTTTGAAGGTGTTGCTGAAGTGCAGTACTTCTGCTTCAGGGTCAAAGGATGGTAATGTAGCTTAGTGTAAATAGTGTAATTT
This sequence comes from Clamator glandarius, assembly GCA_033459285.1. NCBI lineage: Eukaryota > Metazoa > Chordata > Aves > Cuculiformes > Cuculidae > Clamator > Clamator glandarius. Next base: position 103,543 of record JAUNZM010000695.1, read on the forward strand.
GTTATAGCAAAGCGCTTCCTTGCTGTGATTTTTAGAACCCTCAGAAGGAGGGAGGGGGCCCTCATGCCAGGAGATGGCTGACTGGGGACATCACAATGGGAGCTGACCTGTGGTTTTCCTCTAATACTTCTCCCATTCAACAGTCGCTGTAGGTTTGCTGTGTGTGGTAGACGCAGGTTAGACCACCTGAGCACTGAAAGACCTCTGGTGCCTTCTGCAATTTTGTGTGTGGTCACTACGCTATTTTCCTCCAGTGTAATGGACGTGAGTCCTGGACCAGCTGAGCTTCTGGTAATGTGTCCAGAGAGTCTAGCGATGATGGAATGGTGCTGGGGAAGGTGCAGCAACACTTGCCATGTGCCTACATGTGATAGGATTGTCCAACACCATAGAAAAACAAATCATATGTGTATTAATGACAGTGATCCACCAAACAGTTAAATATAGTGAGTTGTCTGCTCCTGTAATGGGTCCTAAAGACTGACGTTCCCATCCTGTGTAGGGACTGTTTTGTGCTTCTGGAGGAACTCCACTAAATTCTGTCCAGAGAGTAGAGAACTGTCAAATGGCAGTTGTTGGGAAAAATCTGAAGAAAGTCTGCATTACAACTCAGTCTTCCCAGGGTTTAGACATGCCAATAATGCAGACAAGCCATGGGATTCACAACCTGCTCCTAGTGGCTGGAATCCAACATCATGTAGGGTTTTTTTTTAAGGAATCTCTGATTTTAAAACACACTGCCATGATCACTGCCGTGTTAGTTTAGTGGTTTTAACTCTCATCAGACGGAGGGGATGCAGGTTGGCCTTGGGGCTTTCCCTGCCTTCCCCCTCTATGCAGACACTGCAGTGGGCTGTGAGCTGTTTGAATTCATCCTGTGGATAAAGTCTAGAGGGAGGTGAGGCCAAATGCTTGATCCAGGAAAAGACAGTAAAAGAGAGCAGATGGTGCTATGAGTGAGTGAGTAGGACATCATCCATGATGCTGGGGAAATCTATTTCCTGTTGGATATAAAGATTCTGGTGGGTCCTAAAGTAGGGTTTGTTACCTGATGTTAAAACTTGAAAAAGTGAAAGAAATACTACTTAGAATTACACTTCATAGGGGGAAAAGAAGATTTTGTACTGAGTGTTGGAAAGGTACTTGACAGAAGAAATAATTCTCAATCTATTTCCCAGTCTAAGGAGGTGAGAGCAAAGACCATTTGTATTTTTGCTATGGTGTTCTGGGCACCTCTGTTTTTTCTGGGGGGGAGGGTGTGCTAAGTAGAAGGCACTAGCTGGAAACACATGCTCAGCTGTCATTTCTGGTTTTCAGTTGTAGGCAGTGTACACCACCTTTCATACTTTCTTACTTCAAGAACCTTCTTCGTTTCCCTTGGTTGGACATGCGTTCAGTTACAGTGTGTGACCCTGCTCCTGGCAAATTCAGAGGCTTGCCATCAACTGCAGCTGGGACAGGCAGGCCCTTAGTGCTCTGATCAGTTAATATTTAATCTTCTTGTGAACTCTGGCATGGTTTTACGGTCACAGCCTACTGAGAGTGCCTGCTCAGGAAAGAAATTTAGTATGGAAATGCTACTGAAAGTCACCGTTGAACAGAGGGTCAAACTCTGCTCTCACACAATCTTCTAGAGATGTTGGAGAGAGACCTAGGGCTAATGCAGCCCTTCCAAATGTGTTAACATGTCAGAATTGGGTATACTGTGGAAGGAAGATTTTTAATTGTGGGATGTTTGATAAGGCTACATGTGTGATACCTGCAACTGGCTTTGATCGCGAGTACAAGTTGATGCAGATGAGGTGGAGTTTGCTATACCAGTGTGTGAGAAGCTATTCAGAGGAAAAAGATGAGAATGAGTCACTACCACTGGGAAGATTCAGGCAGTCCCCCTTCCTACCTACACCACAATTTAGTGTCTCCACCACCAACAGGATAGACAACACAGGTAGGAAGTTCCCTTGTATATCTGCTGCTAGGATCACTAAACTTCATGTTTCCCAGGCTGAGGTGGAGCAGCCGAAGGCTTTTTGTGTTAACTGCCCTCAGCAGTCACTCAGATGTGAAGCATGAAGTGTCACAGCAGTGACCAGGAGCTGTGATGGACTACAGACCTGCTGTGCTGCTTCCATCCCAATCAGCACTGAGCCACAATAACACAGGGAGGATGAAGATGTTTGGGGATTTATTTTAAGCCATCTTTTGCAGTTTTGTGGGGTTTTCTTAGGGGGAGTGGGGATGAAGGCAAGATGCAAATTGAGACCAAAATTTTTATTAGGCTAAAACAGCTGTTGAGATGGTGTTTAATGACCGCAGAAAGGGGCATGTGCTACCAAGAACATTCTGACACTTGTAGCATGCTGCAGATGTGCAAAGCATGTGGAAGAGGTATGCAAAAAGATTATAATAATCCAAGCCATGTCATCTGCTGCCTGGTCCCTTGCACTGCTGCATTATCTTGATGCCTCATAAGGTGGGGTGTAGCTCTGATTACCGAACTCTTCTTGTTTGTAAAGTGACAAGTCAGGCTAATTAGCTGTGTGGGTGGAGCATTAGTTTCAGGCTCATCGGGAGGGCATCCTCATCCTTTCCTCAATTATATGCATCCTGCAGCAGGGTTGGGTACAGAAGTTTGTTTGTGGGTGCTTCTTCTCTAGAGCTTATGGACAGAGCTAAATGGGGCACTGAGAATCTTTTTTTAGCCTGTCACACTGGGACTGCGAATTGCAGCAGCGCAACTGGCACTTTTGCAGGTCGTAAGGAACGCTTTTTTCTCACCCTGTGGGAAATGTGACAAGAGTGGGCGTGCAGCGATGAACAAGTCACAGAGTTAAATAGCAGCCCTGTGTGACTGATTTACAAATACCAGTGTTCTTTATTTACACAGACATGTAAACAACAGAAGGTAAACAACACCGCCCAGCCTGGTCTAACAAACAGGCTGCTGCTGTTTCACTTCAGGACCTGAGGTGTTTTAGACATTTCACAGAAACTGTATTCACAGCAAACACAGGAAGGTGACGAGGTTACCTTGACTCTCTTTTCTTTGCCTGGGAATCACGTGCATGGTGTGGCCGCATGAAGAAATGGCACCTCAAAGGCCTCAAAACAAGTATATGCAAAGAACCCACCAAGACCTTGCCTTAAGGTTGCATACGGCTGCAGTTAGCAGTGTTTTGAGTCGTATCACTGCAACTAGTCTGTGCTCTGACAGCACGTTCCATCCAAGCATCTAAAAGCTCTTTGCAAAGAGACCATGAATTTTTGTTGTACTTCTTGCAAATTATGCCCTGTTTACATGTGGGGAAACAGAGGGCCTTTAGACATTGACTTTCCCAGAGCTCAGGTTTTACTGGTCTCGTTTCCCAACCATGTGCCTTAAGTATAGCACCATTCTTCCTTCCCAGAAGTATATCACCTCTCAACACTTTTGAATTCAAGGTAAGGCTCCAAGTTCTGCAGGTAGAAGGGCAGTGGATGGTCCCAGTCATTACAAGAAACTGGTTTGCTTCAACGATGCCTCTGCTGAAAGGGGAGCCAGCCACTGTGCAGCACATTGCACCCAACCCCACGCTTTTTCAAGTTTGTCTAAAAACAGAAATAAGGATAACATCTGCTGCAAAAGCAAAACTATTTGAAAACAACTGTGCTCATCTGCTGTCTTGCAAATTTAACTGTAACAGTAAGTCATACACACACACTGTGATTTACTTAGTTGAAGTATTTCAAACAGAAACGTTACACTAAATTTGTAAGACAGAAAAATACCTAGCAGAGTGAAGAAGAGTTCAGAAAGTTTGCTGCTTTGTGCCAAAGAACAAATTTCCTTACAATTTAGCAGCAAAAGTATTAGCTAGGGCTTGAACAGGATTTAATTCTCGGCTGTAAATTCACATTTTATTTCTACAAATGTTTCCTGAAAAAAAAACCCAACAAACCAGATTGACAGGTATTGAGTTTTTCTTGTTTGGTTTTGTTTTTTCTGAGCAGAGTGATCACCATGGCTTGAACCTGAAACTGGTTTCAGCCTCTATACTTGTTGACATGAATAGCAAGTTAAACAGACTTGGCTCATACACCAGATAAAATTCAAGCATGTAAGAATTGCTGCTAAAAAAAAGAGCCAGGAAGGTGGGTTTGAGCACAGTATTTAAATGCTCAGCTACCTTTTCTTGTGCACACTATGCTTCAAGTAGTTTTACTTCTTCTACCCTCCCAGTAAGCACTACAGTGATGCCCTATCTTCAGTTATCACAGGAAAGGAGATGAATCACCACACCCATAAGATACACCTTTTACAGTTGCCAGTACAACAGCAGGTGAATTAAAGACAGAGAAGGAGGCCTGTTTTTCTTAAACAGGCATTTCTGCAATCCTTTCATTCCCCCAGGTGTAAAGGAAACTTAAGAAATTCTCCTTAAATAAAAGCTATGTACAAATTGCACACGTTGCAAATGGAGCACTGAGATCAGTTACAGAAAATAAGATGTACAGTCTTCAGTGATAACATCTCTCTTGCTATAAACAGTGATAAACAGCATATGCTTTCTTCAGATGTCAGAACCCAGCAAGACTGCAATATTATATACACAGGGCTTGTTTGCCTTCTGCCTCCCGCAGCGGAGTCCCTCCAAACTCTGTTTTCGCTTCAGAAAGCTGTGCAGTGACGTTCCTGTGCACCACGTCTCTCCTTCTCGGCAGATCACAAGAGAGCTGTCATTGCTGTCTGGCTTATTGGTTTTAGGCAGTCCCTGGGTGTTGAGTAACCCTCGCTCCCGAGGGCGCTGGGCTGTGGTTTCTGGTAGTCCGTGCTGTAGCTCATGGAGGTCAGAACACCGTTAACTTTGGGTTTGTCGTAGTTTACGACACTCTGGGGTGTCTGATAGTCTCCATTCCTGGCATCAGTCTTACATGAACTAGAGAAGCTGCCAGCAGAAAGGGATTGTTTCTGGGATGAGACAACAGGTACGTTGTAGCCATTTTCAGAGTGGAAATTATTTTCTCTTGCTATGTGCCTCTCTATGATAGGGGTGGCATATTCGGGCTCTTGGCTGGTCAGGGGCAGAGCATATTCGTGCCGATTAGCTCTGTGCGGACAGTGATAGTGATTTTCAAACTCTGAACTCCCCCTTCTTCCCTCATCTTCGGTGTCCATGGGTCTAAAAGTAGATCCTTTCCGTGTTACCATTCCAGTCCCAATCATGAGAGGCTGCTGATAATCTAAAAGGAAGCATCAAGTGCTCAATAAGGCACAGATGGATTGTTTTACCTATTCAGTATTTCTGCATTGATAACTATTCATGTTGAAAAATTACTGTTACTCTATTAAACACATGTTTATCAGGTATGTGAGGAAACCCTGCCCCAGTGCTGGTACTGCAAGCTCCTGCAGCAATCAAGTGTTGCAGAACATGGCAGAGCTTTTCATGAAGGTGCTCCAATCTGCCACCCCTTTTCCTACTCCTTTCCCCACCTACCCACCCAAATAAATTAACATAATTTCTGGATTTTACTTGAAAAAGCCCTAAAAAAGACAGAAGTCAACAAAATATTAGCAATTAACTAGACAAATGAAGATAAACAATCAGCTTTCCAAAACCAGTGTCCCATTTTTGGAATAATTAAAATGCCTAGAGGATTCTTAATGAACCTCACCAAGTGCTGGCTTTATTTAAAAGGCATCTTGTGGTAGCTGACTGACAAGGAGGATAAAGTTAGGTGGAACGGGAGCCAAGAGAGTCAAGGGAAGTGTGAAATGTGCTAAGCCAACTCGGCACTGCTGCAGGCGCGTGAAAGGGGATGAGCTGTGGGAGGAGAAGTGGGGCTGGTGCTGCCAGAGGAAGCAGCCGATCACCTGGTCAAGGGGAACAACAGGGATAGAGCTGGGCATGGGCACACAGGCTGAGCAAGGAGTGAGATGGAGGAGATACAGTCTCAAGCAATGCATGTTTGCACCTCTAGTCGAGGCGGATGCCAGGCTGCCATGTAAGAAAGAGATTTAGACTAAAAAGGTTTTAAAAAAAAACAGTAGAACTATTATGGAAGATTCAGCGTTCTAACTTTCTCACTTTGGTGCTAGTGACAGTTTCTTACAGATACATACAGTGGCCTGAACAGCTCTAGTACGCGACACTGCTAAAGTGTCATGTTTTGACACAGGCGCGAATTAGTTAGCTCAGTTTCTGTTCTGGCATCGTGGTTCATCTGACATGAGTGTCGAATTCAATCCCATATTTCCTGTGAATCTTTTTGGCAGTTCCTGGCTGCTTCCCAAACTTCAGCATGTAGGGTGAAGGTGTTATGCTATTTCACTAAGTAAGTGGTGCAGCTCTTCCCGGCGTCGCTACTGCCATCCCCAGCAACCTCCCTCACTCAGGATGAAGCATCTCAACACACTCCTGGCTGCCTTTGATAACCATCAGGCAGCTGAGGATTTGAAGGCAGGGGATTTTCTTGTAGCATGTTAATGTCTATGCATATTGCATCCCCTCTGCAATTAAATTATTAAATGACACCTTTCTGGGCTGCATTCACATTTTTATTTCATGTTTCTTATTTTTTAAGGAGACTATAGGTGAAATCCTAGGGCTGGGGATCTGCCTGAGCTAAGGCTTCCCACACAAGGCAGGAGGGGAAGATGGAGAGAGCAGAGCTCCCCAGGCACAGCCAGGGGAGGCAGGTAACCATGAATTGTGAGTAACTTTTGTTCACGCCCTTTCCTTCATGAAATAAAACTGCTTTATAGATCTCTACATATTTATACTGAAAATTTCTGTAAAGGATTAAAACCATCTTTGAAAGATATCCAGGGTAGCACCATATGGAATTACAGTAACCATCCATTTGCTTTTTAAATGTGTTTCTCTGCCAAATGCATTGGAGAAATTCTATGGTATTTCTAAGGTCTGGAGGCTGGAAATAGCAAATTAATTTTTCTGGAAGACTGCTGATCACTGATCCCATGAAATGGCTGGTCTCACTAGCCTTTCCAGACAGGCTAAACTAGGCAAGGATAAGACGTGCTAAGAGGATGAATAAAAACCCCATCCCTTTGGGATGCAAATAGTACCAATGTGGGGATTTTCTCTATCCAACCAGTGACCCGGAGGCAAAGGATCACAGAAGAGAAGCACTGTGTTTTTTTAATTTCTCTGTCATCGACCTGCTTGTACTTCAGTGGCTCTCATCTCCAAAATACTTCAGGTACCAGGAACGCTGCACAAGGATCTCAGCACAACTTCCTGCTGTGCATAAAACATAAAATCCAACTGCAAACCAACTAAGCAATTTTTCTGTTTGCTCAGCAACAAGAACCATTGTATTTTCTCCCCTTCCAGGGACATTTGTGTTTAAACACAAAACACAAAAATCAGTCAGCAAACATAAACCATCCTATCCGAGGTTACCTTGAGCTGTAACTGTTTCACAGTCAGGACATCTTTCCTGAAAACTCAAAAATATTGCCAAAATACCGGGTTTTGGTTTTGTTTTTTTTTTTCCACTGATATATTTAGCTGCTTCACTGTATATCTGGGGTGAACATGGATAAATCTGTTCCTGGGCCTAAGCTTGTGTGAGAACTGGAACTTGTAACATTACTGGCCCATCCCTCTTTCTGTTACCTGCTCTGCAAGCAGAATAAAATCATAACAGTGCCAGAGTAGCAATTGTTACCTGCCATGTCACTGGTGACCAGGTCTAGTTTTTGTGGTGTTTCCTTCTCATTATTATAGCTTATGGTAAACTCAGTTGACTGATGTCTAGTGAAGGGCTGCTTGATTTGTTTCCAACAACCTATAATACAGAAATAAAAATAGAAGGCTTATCAGCAAGTTAAATGCTTACAATCAGAAGGCTTAACAGAAATTCTAATTTTTAGTGTACTCATCACTGTCAATACATTAAAGCAGTTAAATAGCAAGAGTAAAATGAGCAGTTTGTAAAAAAAGCCCCCAGGTTTGAGCATGAAAGGGAAAAAGTGAATCATCAACTGGGATTTCCAAGTGAAAATGAAACTTTATAGAGGATTTTCTTGGCAAGAAGGACTTAAACTCTGTAGGTGCCTGCACTGATGTCTTAACAAAGTACATCAGTAAAACACTAGTTTTGAATCATTTATGTGTTTTACCATTGCTTAGGTGGCTAAAATAATGCTTAAGTTGTCTTTTTTCAGTAAACTAGTATGGTTTTCCATTTTCTTGATGACTGAGCACCTTCACTCTCGATTAATTTGTTCTAACAACTTTCTTACGAGAGAAAAGAAAAAATCCAGCATGTCAGAAAATTGCCTGGAGCCTGCAACAGGAGGCCTCTGGAGAGGTGGCTTCAGCTCCCAGCTTACTATGTCCCAAGCCTGGTTCATAATGGCTTAGGAGCTTGATTTATGAAGCACACACACACAACAAACGATCTGAATGGGTAAGAAGCTGTCTCCAGTTTCTTGGGATTTGTCCTCATTAGCAAGTGAGAAAAGATTATGATGTGACCTTGAAAAATCATATTAGCAAATATGGTGTTAAGTACAAATTAATTTTCTAAAGAGGGTGAGCTGCAGTCGGTAACAGCATCACTTTCACTGATGTCAGCATCAGCTGAGAGATGAAATTTCGGAGCTGAACTTTTGCAAGGCACTCATCAAGAGATGTGTGAATTGCTTAGTGGAAGGCTGAAATTCAGATATTCCTCCATTGACTTGGCTGGCCAGGAAGAACAGCTAAATCCCAACTCCCAAGCTGACAGGAGAACCCACTCTAGAAACTGTTATTGAACAGGATGAAGAATATGCTTCACTGAGTTTTACAGGCATCTGCTAAAGCAGTGTCCTCAAGCCTGTTCAAGTTTTACACACAGAGACAATTCAGTATTGTTAGGCTTTGTAAATAAAGCCCCAGCCAGGGATGGCAGTGAGATGGAAATATTAAAGCCATAAAAAATTACTAGCCTTTGCTCTCTTGGAGAAAGGCAATTCCCTGTTCTGTGGGAAAAAGAAAAGGAAAGCAGCAATTTTCTGCAAAATAGGTATTTTTGAAGAGGGAAGGAAAGGGAGGGCACCTGGGACCACTCTTACATGCTAATTTATGCACTTTGTATAATAGATCTTTTTCTAATTGCCTTTCTGTCATAGAAACCAAATTATATTGTTTCTCAGGGCACTGTACTGGGATGACACAAGTGGGACTACCATTTGCCATTTACCTTGCATGAAGATATGAATTTGAATGAGAAAACATGGTTGCTATTTCATAGGGATTTCATGCTTACTTGCATAAATCCCTTCCCATTGGCTCAATGGACAGAACAGGACAAAGCACATGACTCCCCACTAACCTGATTTCTGAGCACTGGATAATCCGTAAGAAAGACCTTTGGCTTCTCGCCTGTGAGGAGAGGAAAGCATTTATAAACATTTACGCTCACAGCATTTCAACTTCATGCTTTAGCTCCAGCAGAGAGAGCCTTTGAGTTCAGCAGCTGAGGGCAACACTTCACTTTTATTTCCAGAGGCCAGTGTTTACTAGAACATAAGGCATGCAATACAGTGTTTCAACATTTCATTTTCCCCATCTATATGGGAGCTGTGAGTGTCCCTGTTAAAATTTCTTGTGTCTCCCACTCATTGATTTGATGTGTCCATGTCCACACCTGCTAATCCAGATTATGTTTTGGGTCTGTTCTTCTGAATTCTTTGACTAGTTTCTCAATTTACTGGGAATCCAGAGCACAGCTGGATACTGCTAGTGATGAAACAATAACACCAGAGCATTGCTTATATTTCCAAATCCCAATATCCTAACATAAGCATTTCCCTCCTCTACATGCAAGGGCAGCTTCATATGAATGGACATATAGCAGGAACCACAGTTAGCAGTGCTTCTTCCAGTCCTCTGACTTGTGAAACGAAGTGGCTGAGTTTTAGCTGCTTACCAGTGTATGTGTGCAACTCCTTACAGCTGGGTTCTGCCTTCAGCCCACTGGTTTAAGTGCTCTAACTTCAGGGACCAGGAAGCAGAAACACAACCGGAGGGAAATGAAACAAAATTATCCAGGTAGATCGCTCAGATTATCCCTTCACTGAATTTTTTACTTGACTTTGGTGAGGAAAATATTCTATCTTCAATTGCATTACTGTCTGCAGGTATATACAGGCTGAAGAGAACAGCCAGTTAAGTTGGGCTGTTAACTGGGGCGTGTAGTTTTACCATAGAATCATTTAGGTTGGAAAAGACCTTTAAGATCATCAAGTCTAGCTGTAAACCTAGCACTCCTAAGTCACCACTAAACCACGTCTGTAAGTGCCACATGTACATGTCTTTTAAATACCTGTAGGGATGGGGACTTCACCACTTCCCTGGGTAGCCTGTTCCAATTCTTGACAACCTTTTTGGTGAAGAATTTTTTCCTCATATCCAATCTAAACCTCCCCTGGCACAACTTGAGCTTCATCTTCTTGTCCTATCACTTTTTATTGGGAAAAGAGACCAACACCCACCTCCCTAAAACCTCTTTTCAGGTTTCAGGTAGTTGTAGACAGTGATAAGTTCTCCCTTCAGCCACCTCCAGGCTAAACAGCTGCAGTTCCCTCAGGCATTCCTCATAACACTTGTTCTCCAGACCCTTCACAAGCCTCGTTCTCCTTCTTTGGACACACTTCAGCACCTCAATATATTTATTGTAGTGAGGAGCCCAAAACTGAACACAGTATTAGAGGTACAGCCTTACTAGTGCCCAGTTACAGGGGGAATATCACTTCTATAGCGATTTGCCCTGCTAGTCAAACTATTTCTGATACAAGCCAGGATACTCTTGGTCTCCTTGTCCATCTGGGTAGCCTGTCAGCTCATATGTAGATGGCTGCTGACTGTCACTGACAGGTCATTTATTACCAAGCATCTTTCCAGCCACTCTTCTCCAAGCCTGAGGATAGTATGGGGTTATTGTGACCGAAGTGCAGGTCCCAGCACTTTGTCTTTTTGAAGCATTTGGCCTCAGCCCATATATATCCAGCCTGTCCAGATCGTTCTGTAAAGCCTTTCTTTCCTCTCTCAAACAGAACAACGCTTCCACCCAATTTGGCGTCCAAGTTAGTGCCCAGCCTCTGACCTCTTTAACTTCACTTTTGTCTGACTAGTGGAGACAATACAATGAGAAATGCAATTTACAGACATATGCCATGAGTTCCACTCCAAAGAAAGGCTGCTGAACAGGATAAATTCCCAGCTCCCTAGTAAAGAGGCTGTGAAAAGAGGGCACATAGTTGGGTGTGCTAGCTAGGTATCCACTAATAACTCCTGTGACAAAAGCCAGTATCTTACTTGCGTAAGGCTGCACAGATACAAATTCCAGAGAACAGGAACAGACAGAGCACGATGAGGATGGGGACAATTATAGCTGTAAGCTTTAGGCCTGCATGAGGGAAAAAAAGAGGGAGAAAAAAGGATAAAAGGTAAATTGCTCTGAGGCTGATAATTTTTACTACAGAGAATACTGCAAAAGGCAGACAATATTGCAGGAACACTCCTTGCAAGAAAATGTAAAATGATAAAACTGCAAGTCCTCGGCTGTACATGTACCTATGTGGAATAGTGTCAAGATATGAGAGTTAAATATACTTTCTCAAGGCCTGACTTTTGGCTTAAAATCTATATGCATCCTTACAAAGAGCAGTTCTTTGTTATTACACGCTAGGTAGCTTTTAAAAAGCCACTCAAAGCAACTCTGCTTTCAGTCGATTATAAAACTGCCAAATGAGACTGCAATTTTACATGCTGAGTATCTGGCTTATGCTAAACTGGTAGAAACATTTCAGTCAGAATAGTTCAAAGATTTCCAGGAGTGGAGCTAGAGGAAAAAAACTGTTTAGCCCCTGTTAAATTCTAGCACAACATGATTTAGAGCCCGGGTATGAAAATCAGCAGTGTCAGGAGTACAACACTCACTATTCTCAGAAACAGCAGGCTGTGAGAATAAGGTAGTACACATGTCTGCAGGGTATTACCATTTAGGGATGAAGTCTCAGTAGATTTCATTTTCAGTGAACATGGATAAAATTTACTCATACCGCTACACAGATGAACTGAGCTTGCTCTTGCCAAGAGCAATGCAATTTCAGAAGAGAAATAGTGAATGCTTCTTACAACCATTTATTTTTACATAGGCGTTCCTATAACTATCAGGTATCTATTGAGTAGTAGTGTTTGGTTTGGTGGGTCCAGTAATTCCTGCCTAGCCATGGGTCCACCAAACAGCCAGTATAAGCAATAGATTTGTGTAGTTGCTTTTTAAGATCTAAGAAATCAGCTCCACAACATTAAAGGATGTTTATTCGAGGGGAAGTATGAGAATCAATGTTTTCTGAGCCCTTGTAAACACAGGCATTATGAAGAAGAACGTAATTACCAAACCATGCAGTACTGTATGTTGCTTTGAGTCGGGCACCTGCTCTGGGGGGGATTCGTGGTTGCATAGAGAAAAAGTAACATTTTTGTGAGACCACTGCCTCACATATTACAAAAACTATAAAATACAGGAAAAGAGTGTGCAAGAGCTCCTCCAAAAATGCCGATGAGTACTCATTATAGTCCCTTGAGCCATCTACCAAGCATAGGAAATAAACCAGTACGACAAGGAAACTTAAGACTAATGTTTCACACATCAAGGAAAATTGAGGCTTTCAATCTCTTTCTGTGCTTTAAGAAAAAAAGAACCTGTGCTCCTCCCTCTTCTTTCTGTTGATAAAGTCTGAAAGAAAAGTAAAATCTTGATTTGTGAGAAAGTTTAAATTTTGCTCAGGCTGGGCTGACGTCATGACGCATCCTAGAGAAAACGCAGCCCTACGTAGCATTACCTAAGTTAGTTTCTTCTGATGGGATGGGCTCTGTAACAGTCCTGTCTTCTTTTCCAAGGGAGGTTTCTGTGCTTTGACTTGGTTTCTGCCACATTGAATGCGTAAATGAACTATTAACTGCAAAAGAGAAGGAGGGATCAGTGGCACTGTGATAGCACTGGGGGCTTCACAGGCACCACACTTGGGGAGCACTGTTTAATCCATACCTTGCATTATTCGACAACCCATCAGCTCAAGCTTCAATGCTATTCTTTGGTTCCAAGTTTGAGGGATAATTCGCACATAACGGGCCACTATTGGAGGGATGAAGTTATTGCGTACTATATCCCCAGAGTTGGAGTTGCCCTGGAATACCTGCAACAAAACGTTAAACACTACATTTGCTCTGTTTTAAAAGTCTCTTTCTTCAAAGTGCTCCTGACATCCAACTTCAAAGATTTATCATAAAACTATTATATTGGGATGCAGCCATAAGATTTTTGGAATTGAGAGTTCTGGAAAGAAATAGCCTTTCTAGTTCTGACAGACAATCATATTTTTCTGTTATCTCAGAGAAGAAATATTATTACTCTGTTTCAATCCTGTGTAATTTCTAGTTAATGTATGCCAGTATAACACTATCATTTTTGGTTTAATAGCACTACATTACCCTTACTTGGGCAACAGGGCATAAAAATGCAAAAGGAAAAGATTGAAGTGAAATATTTAAAAAAATTGCAGCTGAACGGTCAGTTTTCTGTGTCAGACTTGAAGAGTGACTATTAACTACACACTTGTGTCTCCTTTTGCATGCAGTTAAGCAGTTTTTCCCAGAATTGACTCAGCCCAGGTGCAGAACAGTAGTCTTTGCAAAATCAGTTCTTAGAGATGCTTCATCATGATCTAGGAAAACTTAAAAGGCTGAAGAGATATGAAAGTGAGCTCAGCTTATCTTAGATAAAATGCCAGGCCACATAGGGTTCTGATGGGACAAGTTTTGTCATGTAGCTTAGCTGAAACTAAGATCATATATAATACTTCCATAAGATTATTTGCATGCAACAAGTGATTGTGGAAAACTGCAAACTAGCAGATTGTAAATAGCTAGCCTTCACAGTTCATCTATTACTGCATTGATTTGTCACTTTTTGGACCAACATTTAACATTTTAACAGTTAAACATTTAAAAAATCTTAAACCAGTTAACACTGTGCAGTGAAATTCCTTGCCATGCAAGCTACAAAATTCAGAGCAAGTTGGAAATCTCTCTGAAGCTCTACTAAGTTTTTAAAAGCTGTCATCAGGACTGAGGATCAGGAAGAGCTTTATCCTGAGGTAAACTGAGCTCCCCCAGAAATTATGAGGGAAGGTCTGACTTTGAATGCTATGGAGACAGAGGGCTTTGGGTGTTTTGAGTTTTTTTTAAAGGTAAGAGGTTTTCAGGGTAAAAATTATCAGACAAACCTGTAAAGTACATCCTTTGTCTACAGGACATAGTTGCACCATTTTTATCTGTTCATTGTTGGTTACTCAGTCTGTGAAAGCTCTTGTGTGGACAGGTATTTTGGTGTAAGAGCATTTATTTTAAGTTTAGTTATATCTATTCGTAACAGAAATAGGCTGTGACTACAGACTTACATCAGACGAGTCCCACCAGTGAGGGGCGGGGAGCGAGGGAGTCCCTGGTGATGGTAACACAGCTCAAGCAGAAGCATGATCTGCAGGTGCAGCTTCACCAGCAGCCCTGTGCTGTTCTCTCTCACTTTGGCAAGGAGGGTTGACCATCCTGGTTCATCTGAAGCTGAATCTCAGCTTTGCTGGTGCCGTGCTGACCAGTGCTTCCACACTGGTACAGTGTTCCTAGCACGGGCAAGCACTGAGCTAAGCTGAAGAGTCACCCAAAGAAGCCTGTTGTACAGCTTTATTTATGGTGTTTTTTTTAAAAGGAAGGATACAGACATACATATGCCTCCCTCTGTGTGTGTCACAACTTTAGCAAGCACTAGATAACTTCATTGTTTCGACAAGCTTGCTAGCTACTCCCTGACTCTAAATTACATTGGTGAAGACAACCCAAGTCTAGACAAGTCTGAAACTCCTAATCTTTCTTGATAGTGAAAGCCTGCCCATCAATGTCAAGGCAGTGTACACATTATTGCTGTGTGTTTTCCTTCCCCACCCACTTTCCCTTACCTTTTCTTCATTGCTCAGAATCCCTTTATACGTTCTCCATTTTGAGTTGTTGTTTTTGTAGTTCATTGTAAATGTCTTTACGTAAAAGTTGAAATTCAGCATAGTGGATCCAGAACCACTGGTCTTAATGCCTTTTAACAAAATGCAAAATACATTTTCATTTGTTAGGTGTCTTTTTTAAAGGAACGTTTTCAAATGGAAACACAGAAGCTAAAATGATTCGGACAACTTTGCCTTCAAAGGCTTAATTCACTTTTCAAACTATGTTAGAATTCAGGGGTGGTTACTGAGTTTAAAAGTTGGGTGGAGAATGGAAATCGGTTTTAAACTGTGAATTTAAAGCAATAGAATGTTTAACAGAGCTCCAATTAATGACTCAAAAAAATATAATTGCTTTTTGGTATTATGATCCATGCCGGCAATCTTTATATCTTTAGCAGCAACTGTAATCTGCCAACTAAACTGGAACAGTCATCTTTTTCACCTGGGCCATTATTTCCAAGGCTATGATTTTAATGTTTCTTATTGATTCCAGAATGACATCATTAATAGGTCTCAAGCAATCATTTATCATCCATGCAGACTCTACAGGTACCTGTGTAAATCTTTGGTTTTGAGCGTACAGCATGTTTAAAGATCAGGTATGAATGACAGTTGAGGCCAATCCTATATGCCTATAGGAAAACCAGTCTTATAAGTAGCCATAGATTCTTAAATATGAAAATACTACTCATCAATGCAGTACGTTTCATTACATTTAATGAAAAAAATATTGCATTAGTGCATTTTTAGCCTTTTGACTGCACTTAGTTTCTTCTCCAGCTGAAACCCCATCTTCTAATAACTAAGCAGTCACATACCTGTTATCCTCTTCTTCTCTCCTAAGTCTATCTCCAACCATTCACGATTGCTGCTGTGGTTAGAGGCCCAAGCCAATCCTGAGACTTGAAGCCAAACCTTGTCAGGAGACCACTGATATAGTTGCCCAAATTCGTTGGTCTCCTCCCAATAGGAAGAGGCAGTAACTTGGCTCTTGGAGAGGAATCCTTCTTCCAGACTGAGAGATTTATTGCAGCCTAGGAGTTCCCACACAGACAGACAGAAGGAGTTATTTTGCAGTTTCACAGCATATTTTTATATTAGACTAGCAACATATGAAGACCACCCACAACAGTAAAGTCAGATGTTGCTTAATCTAGTGCTAGCCTGATGCTGTCCATTAACTGTGATGTTTGCCTGTCAATTTGCAGTGAATGATCCAGTACCAGAGCCCTGCAGTCCTTCTTCTTTACCAGTTTAGCTCCTACATACATGACACCCACTGGTTATATCTGCTATTTTCCCCTGCCATTTTGTTTTTTAATTTCTCATTATAGTCTCATCCATGTAAAGTCTTCTTATATTTTTAGATTTTCCTCCTGAAACATAATATTTATGTTTCAAAATTGGCATTAGCTTAATTTTGCTGTACAAAACATTTCTCAGATGAAGGCACTGTATTGAAAGGAACACTTTACTGTAAATATTTCATGATTCTCACCTGCAAGTAGAGCTAGGAAAGTTACTCATTAGAGAAGCTCCTTGATACTGCTGCCAAGAGGTGATATCATGAAGATAATTGCTCCAGGTGATTATTATAAACTCCATCAAAAAGCCGCAAAATTTCAGTACATCAAGGTTCCCCAGAGAAAACAGGCCAGTGGAATAAGTTTTCAATGAAGTTAAAAATAATTCCCTGGCAGTTTCAAAAGCCTTATACATGTTCTACAGTTTTCAGTGGAATAGTAAATGATTTTATCTATCTCAGATGACTGAAATACAATTCAAATGAATGAGCATGAACTTTTCCCTCTGCTTTGCTATGTTTTATACAAATGAACAGCTTGACAGATTAAAGACGCTTTTGCATCTTTGAAAGTCATAAACAAAACTCATTCTGTATCAGTGCAATGTAAATATATTTTCATTCCTCTCCATGTTTCCATTCTCTTCTTGCATAACAAAGATGGAATTTATAAATGTCTGAAGAAAACTTGCTTTCATTTTCTGCCACCCAAAGTACATAAAAATGGGATTATCTGATTGCCATTTTTCATATTCTGACATCAGTAATGTAATAGCATAATACAATTTCTGTTTCTCATCTATGTCTCTGTGACTTATTCCTATACTGTGTTTTTTTTCTAACTCACTTCACATCCTCTCAATTTTTTTTATCCTACATGCCAATTTTAAAAAATTGCTGTCCTAAAATATCCGCCCTAGAGGCAGCTTGATGTTCTCCTGATTATTTTTTGAAACTTTAACAGAAAAAACTCAAGTAAAAAAGGTAAAATTCAAATAGCTAAAAATAAAGCCATTATTCTTACCATTTGATGTAAATATAAACCGCTTATCTGACAGTGAACCACTGTAAGAAAAAAAAGGTAATTCAGCTTTTCAGGAGGTGGTTATGGGAACGCCGAGGTACAGTTTCAGAATCACTGCTTATCTAGTAAAATATCTCTGGCCAGATCACTACTTATTTTCCTGGTTACTGACCTGAGCAAGAGTAGTCTTGGGCATCTCTCACAGTGACTGAATTACCATCAATTTTTTAATGGTTTTGAGAGTTTGTTATGCTATAAAGTAGTGAATGAATTTAAATCAATTTGGCAGCCTCTTACAAGCAGTGTTCCCAGGGCTCAGTATTGAGCCCAGTTCTGTTTAATGTCCTTACCAGTGATCTGATTGCCCAGGGAAGCTGTGGCTGCCCCCTCCCTGGAGGTGTTCAAGGCCAGGTTGGATGGGGACTCGAGCAGCCTGGTCTAGTGGGAGGTGTCCCTGCCCATGGCAGGGGAGTTGGAACTAGATGATCTTTAAGGTCTCTTCCAACCCAAACCTTTTTATGGTTCTATCCTTTTCTCTAAATTGGAGAGATACGGATCTGATGGGTGAAAACTTCAGTGGATGAGGAGTTGGTTGCATCCAGTAATGTCCAATGGCTTGATGCTCAGATGGAGACTGGTTACAGGTGGTGTCCCTCAGGGGTCCATACAGGGACCAGTACTGTTTAATATCTTTATCAATTACATGCACAGTGGGATTGAGTGCACCCTCAACAAGTTTGCAGGTGACACCAAACCGAGTGGTGTGGTTGACAGGCCTGAGGGATGGGATGCCATCCAGAGAGACCTGGACAAACTTAAGTAGTAGGCCCATGTGAAAATCATCAGGTCCATCAAGGCTGAGTGCAAGTCCCCACACCTTGGTTGGAGCAACCCCTAAAATCAGTACAGGCTGGGGGATGAAAGGATTGAGAGCAGCCCTTCCAAGAAGGACTTGGGGCTACTGGTGAATGAAAAGCTGGACATGAGCCAACAATGTGTGCTCACACCCCAGGAGACCAGTTGTATCCTTGACTGCATCAGAAAAAGTGTGGCCAGCACGTCAAGGGAAATGATTCACCCGTCTACTTGGCTTGTGTGAGACACCACCTGGGGTATCATATCCAGCTCTGCAACCCTCATCAAAGGAAAGACAGGGACCTGATGAAGCAGGTCCAGAGGAGGACCACAGAAATGATAAAAGGGATGGAAAACCTCTTTTATGAAAGACTGAAAGAGTTGAGATTGCTTAGCCAGGAGAAGTGAAGGGTCTGGGGAGACGTTATTGCAACCTTTCAGCACTAAAAGAGGGCTTGTAAGAAGGATGGAAGTGATTGTCCCGCTGTCACTGGGCACTGCTGGGGCTGTACCTCAAATACTGCGTTCAGTTTGGTGTTCGTCGCTACAAGAAAGACATTTTGCTGCTGGATGCATCCAGAGAAGAGCAACGAAGCTGGTAAAGGGTCTAGAGAACAGGTCTTGTGAAGAGCAGCTGAGGGAACTGGCGTTGCTTAGCCTAGAGAAAAGGAGACTGAGGGAGATCTTATCACTGTCTGCAACTGCCTGAAAGGAGCTGGTAGAGAGGTGGATGTTGATCTCTTTTCCCAATAACAAATGATAGGACAAGAGGAAACATCCTCAAGTTATGCCAGGAGAGGTTTAGACTGGACATCAAAAGTGTTGTCAAGCATTGAAACAGGCTTCCAGGGAAGCAGTGAAGACTTATCTATGGAGGTATTTAAAAGATGTGTAGATGTGGCACTTTGGTAGACTTGGCAGTGTTAGGTTAATGACTGGACTTGATCTTAAAGGTCTTTTCCAACATAAATGATTCTGTGACCCTGTGGAAGTGACTCCCTGTCCTATGAGCCTGTTACTTTTGTTACATGCTTCTGCTTTTCTCTGCACAGGCCCTGTACCACTGTTGGAAAACTTTCTTGTCCTGCTTCTCTGACCAGTACCATAAAAGCATTCAAAAGAACCAGGAATGGGAAAAGCATTCAGGGAGTTACTGGCAGTGCACTGTCCCAGCGCTAGGCCCAGGTCACTTTTCACTTATGGTGGCTTAAATTAGAGCATGCTCATCAAAATCAATCACTTTTTATTAATCTAAGTCCACACCTAGTTTGAAGAAAATCCATCCTTAGGTACCATGAAAGAATTACATTTGATAATGACTAACTGCATCATCTCTGACCATTTCTATTTCAGCTAGAAATGTATTTCAGCCAGAGTGCATAAAAACATCCTTGCTTTAACATGGATGGGAACTGGTTCTGTTATAAGCACAATGAACAGTTCTCATGAGGAATGGTCCAGTTTGCTCCATTAACAACACCACATCTATGGCTCCCCTTTTCTTACTTCTTCTGATGTGTTCTGCTTTGCTTCAGGAGAGAAAACATTTTCTGGACCACTGCACACAACCCTGCACAATGCAGGACAAAATAAATCATCAGTGTAAGGGAAAGCTATGCTTTCCTTGGCCTCCCATGGAGCCAATTTCTGATTCCCAATGAGATGCCCCTGAGGTTTCATTCCAGAAGTGATGATTCTGCCTAGCTGCCTTATAAAAATAAAGCCTGGATTGTAAAGTGAAATTAGTTTGGATTTCTTGAAAATCTGACCCCTTCAATGTCGCTCCAATTAGGTGCACGCATCACTTGCCCCGTTTGAAAAGCCTTGGCCAGCCTTACTGAGCAGTAAAACAACTTCTGCACTAAAGCATCAAGACAGCTCCCTTTCAGGCTGCCCTTTGTTTTTTGGCCAGGAAAATTTCCCTGGAGGTACTGTCGGTGGGCTAACAGTGGTGTGCACATCTATATGTTTTAAGAGCACAGCATACAGGGAATAGGAAAGTGGTCCTATGTCAAGGGCAATAAAAACACTGCCTCTTTTTTTCACTGAGGGAAAACTAATGACTACAGGCAAATGAAGCTCTTCAGAGATGACAGAGAGCACTGAGAGGGAGCTGATTTATTTGTAGGCAGAAGAGTAGCTAGAAGGAGAAACTCAAGCCCTCCCTCCCACGTCTTCCCCCCAGGCAATCCTCAGGGGTGATCAGATGTGCTCTGCTCACTTCAAACCGATCTGACGTTACAGCCAAAACAATTTTTTCTTTTTTAGAGAATACAAAGCAATTCATTTCAAGAGTAAAGAGGATAATAAACACTTATGGTGATCAGTAGGACCTACCAAAACCAGAAATCACAGTGTTCCTCAAATACTTCTTTAAGAGAGAAAGTTTTGTACTAAAAAAGTCACTCAGATTCAACTAGAGGGCTGCAACTTTAGCAAAAAAAAGGGGAGGAGGTTAACATCTCTAAGGTCTATAAAGCTATGAAATCAAGCTGAAATACTTCTACTATAATTCTGAAAGTCACTGAAGAGGACGAACTAATTCAGTTAGTGGTAATTCATCAGTTTCCTAATGTGACATGTTGTATTTGTCACACAACTTTCACTTTGTCCTTTAAGGAATAGTATCACACCCTGCTTCTTATTTGCCTGACAGCCTTCAGGATCCTGCCTAGCTAACAGTACCACTGGTGGGATTGCATGGGAGAGTTGTACTTGTAGCTCTTTGAAAAAAGGATGATGCTTCCCATAATAAATTTCAGTTAGTATGAAATAATATTTTTCCTTTTTCAGAGTCAGTCTCAAGCAAGCTTTTTATAAGCAGTGCAGATTTAATCTTTCACAATTCACAAGCATGTGGTCTCTTGCATTTTCAAAGGTGAATGATTTCACATGCTTGGATGTATGGTCACAGAATCACCAGGTTGGAAAAGACCTCTAGGATCATCGAGTCCAACCATACCTATCAATCACTAAACCATGCCCCTCAGCACCTCAATCCACTCGTCTCTTAAATACTTCCAGGGAAGGTGACACAACCACCTCCCTGGGCAGCCTCTGCCAGTGCCCAGTGACGCTTTCCATGAAAAATGTTTTTCTGATGCCCAGCCTGAAACTCCCCTGGCAGAGCTTGAGGTCACTCCCTCTTGTCCTGTCCCCTGTCACTTGGAAGAAGAGGCCAGCTCCATCCACTCCACAACCTCCTTTCAGGTAGCTGTAGAGAGCAATAAGGTCTCCCCTCAGCCTCCTCTTCTCCAGGCTAAACAACCTCAGCTTCCTCAGTTGCTCCTCATAAGGCCTGTTCTCCAGCCCCTTCACCAGCTTCGTTGCTCTTCTCTGGACTCACTCTAGAGCCTCAACATCCTTCTTGTGGTGAGGGGCCCAGAACTGAACACAGTACTCGAGGTGCGGTCTCACCAGTGCCGAGTACAGAGGGAGAATAACCTCCCTGGACCTGCTGGTCACACCGTTTCTGATACAAGCCAAGATGCCATTGGCCTTCTTGGCCACCTGGGCACACTGCTGGCTCATGTTCAGTCGCTGTCAACCAACATCCCCAGGTCCTTCTCCTCCTGGCAGCTTTCCAGTCAGACTTCTCCTAGTCTGTAGCACTGCACAGGGTTGTTGTGCCCCAAGTGCAGGACCCGGCATGTGGCCGTGTTAAACCTCCTGCCATTGGACTCAGCCCAGCAGTCCAGCCTGTTCAGGTCCCTTTGCAGAGCCTCCCGACCCTCCAGCAGATCCACACTTCCACCCAGCTTAGTGTCATCTGCAAACTTGCTAAGAGAGCACTCGATGCCTTCATCCAGGTAATTGACAAAGACATTGAACAGGGCTGGACCCAGCACTGAGCCCTGGGGAACCCCACTTCTCACTGGCCTCCAGCTGGATTTAACTCCATTTCCCACCACTCTCTGGGCCCGGTCATTCAACCAGTTTTCCACCCAGGAGAGTGTGCGCCTGTCCAGGCCAGAGGCCGCCAGTTTCCGAAGCAGAATGCTGTGAGGAACTGTGTCAAAGGCTTTACTAAAGTCCAAGAAGACCAAATCCACAGCCTTCCTTCGTTCAGCAGCCGAGTCACTTTGTCACAGAAGGCGATCAGGTTAGTTTGGCAAGACCTGCCTTTTGTAAACCTGTGTTGACTGGGCCTGGTCACCCGGTTCTCTTGCATGCGCTTCATGATCGCACTCAAGATCACCTGTTCCATGACTTTCCCTGGCACTGAGGTCAGACTGACAGGCCTGTAATTCCCTGGATCCTCCCTGCGACCCTTCTTGTAGATGGGCACAACATCAGCCAGCCTCCAGTCCAGTGGAACTTCCCCAGTCAGCCAGGACTTCCAGCCAGCTGGAAGATGATGGAAAGGAGTTTGGCCAGCACATCCACCAGCTCCCTCAATACTCTTGGAGGGATCTCATCCGGCCCCATAGACTTGTGGGTGTCTAGCTGGGCAAGCAAGTCTCTAATCACCTCCTCCTGGATCATGGGAGCTTTGTTCTGCTCCTCTAACTCCTGGGTGTGTACACACAGGCAACAACTTTCCTTACTATCAAAGACTAAGGCAAAGAAGGCATTAAGTACCTTAGTCTTGACCTCATCCTTTGTCACAGTTGCTCCATTTGCATCCAGTAGGGACTGAATATTCTCCCTGGTCCTCCTTTCATCGTTAAAGTATTTATAGAAAGATTTTTTTGTTATCTTTCACAGATTTGGCCAATCTTACATGAAAAAGTTAAACCCTCTTAAATTTGTACTGAGGTATCAGAACTGCTTAATAAATCCAGCCACTTGATCTTCATTATAGCATCTGTGGATGCAGGTCCACAAATGGACAATGAGACTCAAAAAATTCACAGATGCCTAAGCATAACAAGCACAGTGAAAAATGGAGTTAAGGTGGCCAAGGTCAGCTCTTGAGGGCTGGTGAACAAAAGCTGCAACTCTACCATCACATTATAATGCAGATATTTAACAGATCGATGCACTCCAGCAGCAGCCATTGATGAGGTCAATTTTGACTCAAGTCACTAAATAATTTATATCTTTAATACTGAAATCCACTATAAATGAGCTTTTAAAAACTTGAGTAAGCTTTTACTTAAGAGTGTCTAAAAAGCTCTTAAAGGTCTGCTGTCTAAGTGCTCATTTTTTCTCACCAGGACTAGTTGCTCCACAGGAATTTCTTGCAGCGTGTAGCTATCCTGAGGACAGGGATGTCATGCTGCTTTGGAATTACCTCTTACAAAAACCTTTGTAAAGCATGAAATGCATTGGTTCATTTTCTTAGTAAATGGGACCATTGTTTCTAGCAATAATTTTTCATGTTTTAAAATAAAATTATTTCCTTGTATCCTTCAGTTTCCCTCTTCTGGGATAATGGGCTCACACTAGTGATTCATCTGCTCCTGGGATTGTCCCAGCTGCCAGGAACAGCAGAGGCATCCCAGGAAGCGCTGTGTTCGTACTCCCCATTTTCCTCTAAATCTGTGCTATCTAGTTTGCAGGCATCCAACACCGTATGGGCTCATTTATGGCTCCTTTTATAGTATGTAGAAAGTGAAGGTTGTCTCCTTGGGGCAACCCAGTCCTTTTGAGGTGTGCATTATGCTTGAGCAGTGCCTCTGCCTGCCCCAGTATACAGGATAGCTATGGGGGCTGCACTCCTTGTTCAGGTGCTCTCTAAGAAGACACAACTTAAACTGGCTAAATTTGAGCCCCAGCAGTGTACATTTCAGCTCTCATTCAAGTAAAGGGGTTTTCATACTTGATGTAATAGAGACAATTTTGCATCTCTGTGAATGCATCCATTACTCATGTGAAATACATAGGATATTTTGTGAATTACATTAAAAGGATGTTTGGCAGTTAAGGTTAATTATGCAAACAGCGTTTTCCTCCAGCACGTGTACATTTGCTTTCTTTCCCACTTCTTTTATTGCCCACTAGCTCTTATACTGTGAAAAAAAATACAAATGGGAATCCCAGATGCCTTTCATTATAGTATTTGATGTGCTGCTGTCTGAGTTACTCCTTCTGGGATTCTCAAGGATCATGAACATACCAACGTATGTAAACAGTTCTGTAACACCTTTAGCTAAGGTATAAAATATTTAACTTAGGGTTTCCCTGAGCCACCATGTGTAATGGAAAGAATTTGTATAACTTTTGTGGAAGGGCTTGGTGCCTGAGCTGAGCTCTTAGTTGTCCTTTGCTTTAGACAAATTTATATTAATTTTCTTAAGCAATTAAGTTTTGAGAAATGTGTAAGAAAACCAGAAAATATTTAGGTTGTACAGCCCTTCCACTAGCAATCCACATGCTACCCAGCTTTTCATACTCTAGTACCATTATATATGAATCATTTCAATCTATGCTGAAGTTTAAGCACAGCAACACACCAAATGATTGTTTTGTTTGGGTTTTTTTTTTAAATGAATGAAAGCATGACAGAAATCATCAGGATGGAATGGAGATATGGGGAAAACAGGAAAAAAAATATAAAAATCGCATGTTCCCTTAGCTCTTGTAGGCTATGGAACTGAGGACAATTCCCTACAAAAACAAAGGGAAAAAAGCCTTGTGTAAAATTCAGATAACATTTTAAAATTAAAAAATATAAACCAACAGGAATGACAGAAGCAGTTGCTGGAAGGGCTTACTGTGCTGGGTAGAGATTAGAAGATTTATTTCTACTTCAACAACAGTACAGTTAATAATGAGAAGGTAAGTGGTGAATATAACATCCTTGCTATAAATATCCTAAAGGAGAAAAAACTAAACATATCAAAAGCACAATGTTTAAGAAGTTGTTCTTTAAACCACCTATGGCTCAATGGCCATTTTTATTTATTCATTCTTCCTAGATTTTTTTAAACTTTAACATGAAGTTGTCATGATTTATTGGCACATTGATTAAAGGTGTTTGTTGCAGAGCATCATACTTTCAAACTAAACCGCTAACAAACTAATTTGTAAAAATATTTCCGAAGAAAAAAAAGGAAAAGAAAATTCTGCTCTACATGGTATAGAACCACGAAAAACTTGAAACACTTCCCTGTATCCAATGCCAACACCATTTTAATAAAGCTGTAGAATTAAAGTCTCAGAACAACTAACATCTTTTCCTCCCCAAAACAGCATCCCCACCTGCTTCTGCTCATCTGACCAGTCCACTGCGCCCCAACATTTGCTCCCAGAGCCAGCCCCACCACGGTACTCACTCATGCGAGAGGATGCCATTGGCAACAACGCCTTCGTAGCGGCTGATGCCCTTCTTCTGGGTGACGCTGATCTGACCGCCCAGCTCATCCGCAATAATGCCTGCATGTATTGCCGACTTGCACAGCAGCGAGGTCTGAAAGGCAGAACTCATCAGAAGCCAAAGCTCAGAGGATCTATCTGACAAACTGCTTTCAATTCCAATCTGCTAGTATACAGGTATTACAGCTTATAAAATCCAGCAAAGCTCAAGAGGAATAAGAGGCAGGGGAGAGAGAAAGAATAATAGTCTATAAAAAAAAAAATCCAAAAGTCATGTTTTTATTTTCCAAGTGAAAAAGCAAGTAATCTGCTTCAGAGAAGGTGCTGTAAGGTTTTAACTTAGTAAACAATGTGTCACAAAGTCAAAGGCATGGCAACTCTTCTTTGCAAAAAAGAAAACCATTAATTACTTGATGGACTTGCCTGGAGGCAGACCTATCAGATTTTTAGGATTTGAGTCACAGCATATATAAGGAGATTTGGCTTTGTGTTGACTAGCTGCTGCTGGGTTTTAAGTACAGCCCATTCGCCAGGGATAACAGGCAGGATAACAGTGCAAACTACAGGTAGGACCATTTGTATGCCAACTAGGTGACAATAAGGGTACGGCAGAGCAGAGAAGAGCCGGTGGAAAGGTGCAAAGGAGACATTCCCAGGAGCTGCAGGCAGACATTGGTCTTGTTCAGACAGGCTCAGCTTGGGCTACGTTACTCAATAAGCAGGGCTGCTGGGCTATTCCTCATCAGGGAGAGCTGGGAGGGGGGGGACACAAAGGTAGCAGGTCTCCAAGGGAGCCCTGCAGGTTCTTCCCATCAGAAAAACTGAATCCTCCTTAACAGTGGAGGATTTCTTTTAAAAATTCTTCAGTGCAGATAAGATCTGCATGAGGTCATGCCATGTGCTGCTTTTCTTTCCTAATCACCCAAATGAAGGGCAGGAATAACTGCAGCTAATGAGAACTTAATGTCACATTTCTTTGTTTCTTCAGCTCTGCAATTTCCAAGCTGGAAAAACGTGCCTGAATAACTGGATATACAGGTTAAACGTGAACACTGGCTTTGGAAACTCAGCAACAGCTATATTTGTGATAGAGTGGGATTTTATTTCAGTGGTATGAAACACTTACTGCACTGTGAGAGACGTGATGATTTCACAGGCATGACAGGAGGAGAGTTGAGGGTGAGGGGCATAGAGAGGGCAGAGCACTGTGTGATATGAACTGTGGATAAATGCAACCACTCAGGCAACTTCTTCACTTTAAAAAATGAGCAGTTAAAACAACCCAAGAAGTGGTTATTGGCGGGATGTGATTAGGCAGTGTATAACTTTTATTTTGTCTCAGAGCAGATTGCTGGGATACTGCAGGTATAGTCTTAAAGCCCTCCTGTTACTAAAATGTGCTTTTTTCCTGCAGGAGATAACTTCAGAAAAGAAATTCAAATAGACTCCAAATAGGTAGAAGCTGAAGATGTAGGAATAATTAGTACATGGATGAGCAATGCCTCTAAAGAGACAAACCCTAGGAAGGGTTTTCCAGAAAGCCAGACACCATAAGTCAGTAGGTGTATTTGACAATCAGTGGACTTTGTTCTCACACAATTGATTGGTCTGTTTAAAAAGTGTCTCTGTGTGCTTGTATACTGATAACATACTCATATGCTGATAATAAAAGGAATATCTAACACAGATGGGAAGAATTACTGTCAAAAGCAAAGCATAAGTTAAAACCAAATTATGCTATGCTTCTCTTTTCCGTCTTTATAAATTTCATTATGCTGTGTACTTACATCTCTGTATCCTTCTCCGATATTCCCAGAAATGTCACCTGCTATGTCTCTGCAGCCAGCAGGACAATATCTGCTGTAGTGAGAGAAGAGAGGATTGTTTAAAATATGAACTGTAGTGACAATACACAGAAAGAAACTTGTACAAAAGAAGTGCTTTCAAACAAATGAGTATTTTAGCAGTAAATTCTGGATGATGGTCTGTTAGTGAGTCTAAGAGGTAAATAAATAGGCCCTTAAGTTTGTGAGTGGACTGCACACAACAGTTCACAAAGAATCAGAAAGGCAGTTTTGCAAGGGCATTTCAGTTTAATGCTTTTGTTCCAGAAAAGCTACCACAGGAGTTCTCAGCGCAGCCCAGATAAGAGCCTACATGCACATTCAAACAGCAGCCTGAAGAGCACAATTTATTATTATTTCAAACCCTATCACAAGGTTCAAGGAATCAAGAAATTATAGCTTGTCCTCAGATAATCTATATCAGCTAGGGCATGATCTGCTCTCAGGAGAAGCACTGAAATTTGAGGCTACTTAGAATTTCAAAGTGGATACTCTTTTTACATATACCATGTATATGTATGCTCAAATGAGACTTCCTCTGCAACTCTATTCCCTCATCCTTCTGGGCCACAGACTTCCATTCTGCACTAGTGCTTCTCTCAACCAGGCCTTGGACTATTACAGCACTGAAAAAAATATTTTCTTCTCCAGCAAACCAAGACCCTACCTGCCTTTCATAACAATTGTACCAGATGACGTCTACAGCAAAGCAACTCACAGCACAGAGATACAAACCCTCTTTACCTGTATTCAGCCTTTGAGTAGTGGTTTGCCCGTTCCAAACACGTTATTAGATCTGTGAAAAGTTTACAAATGTCAATCATCTCCATTGTAGGATATTGTAGACAAATATTTGGCTACACATGAAATTACATTTAAACATCTCTCTATATGATACTTAAACAATCATATTACATAGAAAGAAACAGTTATGGTTTTCCAACATTCTTTTCATCTCTTTTTTTTACTCTTTGTGTGATTTATACCTTCAACAAAGTTACACAGACCTCCCAAAATAATAAATGTAGGAAGCAAATCTTAATCTCTCCTATTCCTTCATCCTGTTACTTTGTGGTAGATGCTGGAATCCCAGAATAGAGCAGAGCTTCAAGGAGAAGGCACTAATTTTCTCTTTCACTGGGCCTGTATTGCAAAGTGCCTGGGTAGGATTTCAGCAGCTATTATATCTGGTTAGTATTATGGCTGCATCTTGCACACATGCTATTAAAAATATCATGGTTGATGCTAATCCAGAAATACTTAGGACTAAATATTTGGGCTGAAGCATGTGTGTTGAGAAGATAATGAAATAGTGGGGACTATGCCACTAATCCTTTAGAAATAGTGCTTTTGGATTTCACTTTACCTGGATGATCACTGCTGGCATAGGATAACAGAAAGCCTCGTCCTGACACATGGGATCCACTCTCAAAGTGAATAGTTGCTTCATTGCTATCCAGAATTATTTCTTTGGGGACAGGCATCACATTACCACAGTATGGCCCTACAGACAGAACAAAGAAGATTTCAGAAGTTTAGATTATATAATTAGACTGGAACATTCCCATGATTAGGTAAGTTTCATAACATACTCATTCTCCTTCAATCCAAATGTTGACAAAAGGGTTTTGGCTTCAGTCCTTTATGAGTATGAGCTCCAAAGTTACCCTGACAAGGAGTGGCCAGGATCCAATTGTCTCTCTGTGGTAGCAATTCCAGCATCTACTTCTCTTATCACATAAACCTTAAGGGAACGATTGATGCCTTTTCACCTTTGGAATACAGCATGCTTACAACCAACAGTAACTCATTAGAGAAAAGAACACAATATTCAAAAGCAATCCAAGGGATCTACACAGATCTATCCCCTAGATAAACTCTTCAGACTTGTGCAGCTCATGCTGCTGCAGCACAACAGCCATTCAGGGAAGATTAAGATCACAAACGGGATACCTGGTTTTCAAGGACCTGTGTGCCACAAGCCAAATTCTACTACAAGGCAGCACCACTTTACTCAGAAAATTTCTTTATTTATTTTCCTTTGAAAAACATCATCAGACCACAGAAGCATACAGTTCAAGTCTCTAGAATTTTAAACAAAAAAATGAGAGGGAAAGAAAGGGGAAGATGAAGGGAGTGGGACAGGGAGACAAGAGGCTTGTGCTCACATTGTATTAGATAAGAGTTTTATAGCTACCAACTACAGTATCTGGAAACAGTCTTTGGGACAGCTCTTTCTTCTGACAGAAGGCGTGCCCAGGACTTTTAATAATTACAGTTGCTTCTTCAGAAGTCAGTTCCCGAGGGGACCTTTCTTTTGAGATTGCCACAGTCTTGGCTCTTGCCTTGTCACCACATCTGGGTGCAAACACTTGTCCCTGGCTGCCCTTAGGCACAGTTGACAGAGAAAATCCAAAGAAGTTCATGCACAATTTTTTTAATTTATGAGGGTGCTTACAATATAAACTGCTAAGAAGAGGGTTTTTTAGTAAAATTACAAACAGTTGGGTTTTTTCCTAGGAGAAAAAACAAACAAGACCCTTTACAAGCTTTCAGCCCATCTGTTCTGCTGAATGACAGCTTTTGGATCCTAAAGGGTGCCCTTGGAAAGAAAAAGTATCACTTTGATTTTGCCTAGACCACCTCATTTTATTAATGGTTGCTATTTTGGGTAATTTGGAACTGACTTCTGAGATACAAGAAATTACAACAACAGCAGAAATTTGATGAGTGGTACCATTCCTAACAGGCTCCTAAGAGCCTCTTCATGATACTCTTGGGGGGGTCCTTCCCTAATACTTCACCTGACTTATTACAACCAGATCAGCCTATCAAGTAGCCCAATTGTAGCCCAGCGACAGCCAGTTGTCAGCAGAATGGGACAAACCAAAGGAGGAACTCTTGTCTTATGGCTTACAAAAATCATACAATAAAGCAAGGCAGGCAGAGAAAAAAGCACCGAGTGTGACATTTCCCTGGAGTACTCATGTTGAAAATGACTCACGACTTAGAGAAAACAATGTCTATAAAAAGGGTTAAACAAATTGCTTAGCAAATGAACTTATCAAAAAGACAGCATCTGACACTGTGTCATACCAGACAACTGCACGAGCGATTTATTTGAGAAGGTCTTTTGTGTCAGATTGCAGTGGGAGAAGTAAAGTGCTAAGTTGGATTTTTTTTTTCCCCCCAGAGAGAGAGAGAGAAAGGGGAAAAAGACAGGGAGGCATTATATTTCTTCAAAATAAAATACCTGGGAAAGCTTTAGTACTTTTCTTCTCTTAGGGACTGTCTCTACATATTTTCTCACAAGGGCTCTTTGGCTTTCTCCCTCACAGCAGTTGGCAATGACCTATCTACTCTGCAGGTATAATTTAGATGGCTGATTCACTCAACCACACACCAGCTGGATCAGGGCTATGTCTCTCCTTCAGTAGCAAGTCTACATACATTCCAGGTAATTATACAAACAAATCACATATGTTATAAGCATAAATAATGAAATAAAATAAGTCTAGACACAAAGAGTTGTATAATCCAAAAATTCAGAAACAATCAGCTTAAGAAATCAGCATGCAATGCCTAAAAACAAGTTTCTACTCTTGAGTTATAAAGCCCAGAGACTTACCAGGATATAGTTATCTTCTGTCAAGAGCAGTTCTAGTATACCAAGAGACTCCAATAGGTAGCTCAGAACAAAGAGGGGCTAGGACTAATTCCTTACAGCATAAAGTAGCAAGACACAGTATCCACTGAAGGAAGGAATATTTTCCTAAGGTTTATCAGTTTTCTGCATACTTTTTGGGGAAAAAAGAGGCACTTATTAATACTACAAAACGTTCACTTGTTCTTCTATTGCAAACTGAGGAAGCCTTGCAAAATTTTTCAACACATTTCTTCTCAATAATTCAGGAAATACCATATCAGTACTATGATGCCAGATCTTCAGACTTGCCTGGGATCTAGCAGCTTATTTCTGTGCATATAAATACAGAAATGAGCACTAAGAGATAGAGTTTAGGAAAAGTATAAGCATTATCTCACTCCTCTATTGCTGTTCTTAGTGAAACCTATCAGATACCAGTTTGACTTAGAGGTTCTGTTCTCCCTGAAATTGCTAGAGTCATGCGCAGTCTGGTTTTAGGAAAAGATGTATTCCACTCTTTTCAGTGCTTACTGTAGTTAAAATGACTGGTGCAAGCACCTTTCTGTATTGATTTACACAATAAGTAACCCAACTAGTAACACTTAGAAAATAAAACCGATTCGGGTCAAAACAATTCTCTGGGTTTGGTTTTGAGTGATGAAAATTTTATGCTTTCATCTGTTTTCTAATTTTCTTTCAAAAATGTTTTTGTTTTTAACCACATACACTCTTTCCTATGCACTTCCATACAGCAGCCCTCTTCTTACTTTAACATTGTAGAGTCAAAAATGAAAGAATAGTCTCCCAGGCTCCTTGCATTTCAGCTTGTGGTATGCCTGAATTAGTTGCACTTATTATATACACAGTAACACCCAGCAGATTTGCTCTCCATTGATTTACCTATTACCTTGAATACATATATCATGAGATTTTGTAGACATTAGAAGGTTAAAACCAATCAGCATCTGTAATCATTAGACTTCCTCTGAAAACTACATTTACTAGTCAGTATTTTCCACTTGGAACTAAGGTGACAAAAATACTACTTTTATCACCTACTTCTAAAATTCATATGTATTGTCCATCTTCTCTGTCCATTCTACCTAGAATCCATTGATTTCCCCACGCTGCCTATGTAAGTACTGTACAACCATAGTTGAGAGAGGATGGAGAAAGCCTTGGTTTGTGTCTGGTATAAAAATGAGAAACTTGTTTATAGAGCCTTGTTAATTTTTGCTGTAGCATTTGAGCTTGACTCTAGATAAATATTTAATTCCTAAACTTGAGACTAAGCCAAATTTGTTTTAAGATCCCTTTTGAGAACTGCCAGATCACATTATCAGTTTTTCATCTTCTAATGCTAGTTGTGAGGTGGGTTGTTTTGCATATTCAGCTTGAAAAACAAGTCGTTGATGCTGATCTCTCTCCTGTTTCCTGTTAAGGTGACTCGGCTGGAGCCCTCCTAGAGCAAGTAGGCAGGTTTATTTGGTTTGTTTACTAAGAACAAAGAAAAGAGTTTGATTTAATAAACAGATGTGTTACGTTTCATGAAACTCAGTAGGTGTTCTCCATATATCAGTATTACTACATCAAGATGCCATGGCCTTTTCTTCTTTCTGTGTCTCATTAATTACTACTAATAAATGGGGTTACATCAGGCTGGTGACCAGTCACTAGTGGGGTTCCATCTTAGGACTAATACTCTAATATCTCCGTAAATGACCTGGATGTAGGACTGGAAGGTTTGCTAACCAAGTTCACAGTTGACATTCTTGAGGGCAGAGAGGCCCTGCAGATGGACCTAAACAAATTGGAGAGATGGGTAATCACCAACGACATGAAGTTTAACAAGGGCAAGTGCCGGGTTTTGCACCTGGGACACAACCCTGGGTATGCGTGCAGACTGGGGAGTGAGAGGCTGGTGAGCAGCCCTGTGGAAAGGGATCTGGGTTCTGCTCAACAGCAAGTTGAACATGAGCCACCAGCGTGCCCTGGCAGCCAGGAGGTCCAACCATGTCCTGGGGCACATCAAGCATGGCATTGCTAGCCTGTTAAAGGAATGTGATTATTCCACTCTACTCCATCTCGAGTATTCTGTGCAGTTCTGGGCGACAGAGTATAAAAACGATATAAAGCTATGGGACAGCATCCAGAGGAGGACCACGAAGTTGACAAAGGGTCTAGAGGGGAAGTTGTATGAGGAGAAGCTGAAGTCACTTGGTCTGTTCAGCCTGGAGAAAAGGAGACTGAGGGGAGACCTCATTGCACTTTACTGCTTCTTGGCAATGGAAGGAGGAGAAGCAGCTGCTGTTCGCTACTCTTTGGTGACCAATAACAGGACCCAAGAGATCAGCAGGAAGATGTGCCAGGGGAGTTTTAGGTTGGATTTTAGGAAACGGTTCTTCACACAGAGGGTGGTGAAGGACTGGAACAAGCTCCCCAGGGAAGTAGTAATGGCACCAAGCCTGACAATATTCAAGAAGCATTTGGACAATTCCCTCAGACATATGATGTCAATGTTGGGGTTGTCCTGTGCAGGGATAGGAGTTGACAGGACTTGATGATCCTTGTGGGTCCCTTCCAACTCAGGTCATTCTGTATTTCTGTGATGTTCTGAATTGACTTAACTGTGGTTCTGTCTGTTCACCCCAGATTCTTTAATACAGAAATGTATACACATGTATTTAAAATTCTGCAGGAGACGTATTACAGACCCAGGGATATTTAATGTACCTAACCTAACATTTTCTACAATTAAACTAGTATTTGTTGCCTTTCATCCAGAACACCTGATCTGTTGGTAAGTTTTAAGTGGCTTAAAAGAAATACTTCTATTTTGGAATCATTGTCTCTAAACAGTACTAACATCCTGCAAAATACATGGTAAATTGCCTCATGGATATCCTTTGGCTGGCTCATCTGGAGATTCAAGAGATTATTTTACATGTCGTTTATTTTTTAAATGTTAGCAATAGTCTGTTGCTTTTGTCTTTTTCATAATAGCATTGTTTTGCAAATCTGATGACCTTTTCAGCATTGTCTGGGTTTATGAAGCCTGGTTTACTTCTACTGTCAACCAGACTCTGGCATATTTCCTGAAATTGCTCTGTTGAGTTATGTTCCTTTATTTTTCTTTCTTCCCCTTAAGAAGTGCTGTGCCTAGAGGGCTCTTCTCTTGCATCAGCTGGCAATGCCTACATGCCATTTGTTTCTGTAGTTCTTAATACTTTTGACCTCTTCTGTTACACTTTTGCTTCCTTCTAAAAGCAGTTCCACCCCTCTTTAGATATTTCATGTCTGGTCCATTCTGCTCATTCTGCTTTCAAATTCCTTAACTTAATTTGAAATCTCCAGTTTGACATCTGCAGAAAACTCAGTTTAGATTTCAACTCATAACATCCCCTCTTCAACAGGGAAATTTCTCCTTTTTCTTTAATGTTA
This sequence comes from Clamator glandarius, assembly GCA_033459285.1. Lineage (NCBI taxonomy): Eukaryota > Metazoa > Chordata > Aves > Cuculiformes > Cuculidae > Clamator > Clamator glandarius. The sequence continues at coordinate 137,974 of JAUNZM010000695.1, forward strand.
GTCTTTCAGAGTAAGGCATGGCTGATGAGCAATGTGTAGCAATGAACCCATGGATCAGCCTCTCCAGGATTAAAATTTCTAAAGGAGTTTCTTTGGGGAAAGCAATGTTTTAAATTGTGATCCTTATATTCTCATATAAAACCATTTGGAAGCACCTCAGTAGCTGAGGAATGACAGGCAATGTGATGAACATGGATTATGCTTGCTTCACTTCAGAGCTAAAAACTGAGCCGGAGTGCAAGTCTTTCACAAACATCTCACAAAACCAGCAAGGATCTGTTGTATGAAAGGATCTACGTTCTTGAAATTTTTCTCCATCCCATGTTCACACAAATGCTCCTCTTTCATAAGCAGTTACTCTTCCTCTCCCCTATCAAGGAGGACAGGAAAGAAGTGAGAGGAGAGAGGGGAAAGGAGAGAGGAGTAAGGCCCCATCTTTGCTCCACCCGTTCCCCACACATTCGGGAATAACCAGTGTCACACTGCAAGACGCACCTGCAGACAAGAAGTTCTCCTCTATCTATACTCTCCTATGCAGAATGTGGGTTGACACAATAGTCACATTCGTTAGTCAGCATGAGACAGCCCAGTTTTTCAACATTTAACTCCATACAACACAGTCTGACCTCAGACTGAGAGGTAAACATTTCCCATTTTAGGAAAAGCAACATAACTTCCAGTTAGCATTTCCAAAGAGTTGCTAAAGATTGTGATAAAAGAAAGAAAAAAAGCATCCAAGCAAAGTTAGGCTGGAGAAGTAATTACAATTTAAAAAGGAATGTCTGGGCCACCTGCACTGACTGTAGGTCTGCCTGCTTGACCTCAGGTGAGATCTCCCACTTCGAACATGCCTGTGGTTTTAGCCAAACCCAAAAACAGAAGAACAGCAGCAGTTAGGAATCATTAGTAAAAGAGTTGTGGCTGTTTAACAAAAACCACAGAAAAATACATGATATGCTTTATGCAGCTGAGAGGAAAAAAGACTTCATCCGACACACAAAAAGCAGTCATTCTTTGTTGCATAAATCTTTCCAAAGCTGAAACCTCAGGATACTGCAACCACTCTGGCAAAACCCAACTGTTAGAAGAATTCTGACTGTTAAGAGACTGCTTGACTTGATTGTCAGCAAGAACTTGTCTGGGCATTTCACTAGATTTCCCCAAACACCAGAAACAATACTGTAATAACAAGATTCTTTGAGAGGCGAAAAAGAAACCTGGACACACCCTTTATTCAAGCAAGATATTTATCACAATACACAATAAGGAAAGCCTGGTTTATGAAACCCCTTAAGACATAATGACAGGTAGGAGGCATCCAAAGGTGCTCGGTTCTGCCAACTGCACACACACACATTTGCATGCTCACTCTCAGCAGCCATCAGACATACATCTTTAAACGCTCAATTTGTCTAAGAGTCCTTAGTGACGAAGTGTGGGGTGGAGAAAGCATTTTCAGTAATATCTCTACCTATTTCATGCTAGTTACTGGCTGTAAATTATGCAAGAACAAGTTAACTGCACTAACTCTTGAAATTATCACTAGTCACTTGGCAGATCTGACATCCACCCCAGAGGAACACATCAACCTCCTACTGACTGCAAGTGAATGGAGAAGTAGGCACTTATCTCTTCTTTAATCCATCTCTCCAGTCAAGACTGATGATTATCTCACAAAATTAAGGGAAAAAATACTAAGCCATTAGTTGGGGAAAGAGAAGGAAAAAAAGCAAGAAAAAAGGGTCAAAAGAGATACAGAAATCTGATAAAGACATAAAAAGAAGCTGACTAAGACTAAGTTCCTGTTGAACTTCTAAAACACTAACGTTACACCTTCATAAGCAGTGCAAGTTGTGTTCTTGAGAACTACAGAGACCACATGGTTAATCTTGTTTTCACATATCCCTTTAGCTAATTAAAAAATCAGAAGCTGTTATTCAGAGCTCAGTATTTTTAATATGCTCAGATAATGTAATTAACTCGAGAAGAAAAGCATTTCAGTAAAGGTTGTACCTTGTCTACACTGTTGAGATCATGCTTCAGGTTAACTTTTATTCTAAATTCCTTTTATGGGACAAACCCCCCCCCATATTTTCATCCAGTGCAAAATTATTCCTTTGAAAGAAAACATTACCATCTATTTATTTCTCCTAGAGACAATACGTAAAAAACTGTGTTAGTATTTAAAGGTTTGTCAGACAAAGCTGACTCATAGTCACCAAAACTGTTTTGCTGACTGCTCATTATTTTCACATCTAAGTCTGGATACAAAGCTAAAAGTTTAAAAGACTTGCTACAGTATCTTTTCTTAGATGAACACTGAAGAAAATACTGTGTGGAGTAGATAAAGCGTTCAGCCACTCTGTGTCTCCAGTTTTAGAGCTTCATTAACATGAAGCAATATGGCAATATTGGAGAATTGATGGCAATATTGGAGAAATCTAAATGCAATGGCTGCTTTCACAGGTTCATCAAAGCTGTATCAAAAGTGAGAAGAACTGCAGTGTCACATTTGTATCCCAAAGGAGCAAAGAGGCTTTGGTAGATCAGCACAGGCAACAACACTGCATGCTTTTCTAGGAAGAAATTAGATTCTTAGTACTCCTGTATCGGTCCACAAAATTTGAGGAATGCCCTAAACTCAAATAAAACTTGCATGGAAGTGGTTTAATCTGTTGTCATCAATTTATGAATGTGAAGAAATCAATGTTACGGCTAACTTATATCAAATTAATCCATATATTTGCATATAATAGCTTCCCTTTACTTCATGGAACGTAAATACCCAAGCACGAATTGAGTTACTCCTTGCTGTATTGCACGAATCTCAGCAGAAGATTATAATGACAAATGAATCACAGTTACATGGAAAGACACGTGGGAGAAATCTGAAAGGAGAACAGTATTTTGTCATCTGAAGACTTGCTTACACTACTTTTATATTTATGCACGTAATCTAGGTTTTGCCTATGACCAATTTTCTAAGTTTCAGATACAATCCAGGATTGATGTTTATATATATACTGACATTCAGTCTGTTGCTTTTTGCAGAGTCAAAGAGATCAGCATGGTATTTAAAACATATTTCCCTTCGGAACTTATTGTCTTTTAATTGCAAACCCCTTACATAAAGACCAAAGTTTGCTTGGCTAATTTGAAGCATGAGTAATTTTCATACTGCCAGCTTTCATACTTAGCTTTTTAAATTTTCCTTTTAAAATCCAGGCCAAATACAGAAAAAAATGTAAAGATTAGTTTCTAATTGCTCAGATGTTTTCAATGCCCACAAAATCTTTTCAACTCTCCACCATTCGATGAAAGAACTTTGACGGCAAAGGTCAGTATCTTCTTGGACAAAGGGCAGCTGCTGACCTGCCTACAGATGTTCATGAAGAGGAGAGGGTTGCAAAGAGGAGATCTGGGCTCAGAAACAGCTAAAAGAACACTTAACAGACTGAATGGACTTAGCAGTGCCCACTCACAGAGCTTCTTTTGCTTACATAAATACATATTAAAACCCAGACCTACAGCTAACCTATGGAAAAAACTGACTTGGAGAAGTTCTAATCTAATCTATGAAGTCTTGTGTCTTTTAAAACACAAACTGTATAATGAATTTATGCATATAGCACTATTTCCATACTGCTGTTTGGCATGGATTTACCTGAATGTAGAGCAGAGACTGTAGGTATGCTAGTGGGAAAGTCTACAGTGAGCTGCAGACCACAAAACTCATCACAGATGGTATGTATGCCTAAGCTATAAAACTTGTTTAATCAGATATAAGCATAATCTGCTACTTATGCAGGTTGTTACTGAGGATGCAAATTATAGTCCACATGTATCAGACACTACCAATTAGGTCTGAAAATGTGTGTGGGAATACTTGAAAAAATTCATTACATGGAGCTGATTGTGTAACACACAGGTATTCTGTGTTTGTAGGCTGATTAAGTGCAGGACTGAACTATGTGAAGATATCTTCAGACTGATGTGTAAGGAGCCAGAATTTCAATCAACATCCAAGCTTCATTTTTCACTTCAGAAAAAAATATATTGATTTATTCTTGTTTCCCAGAAATGCCTTTGAATAAAAATGTCAAGATAGCATCAATAAAAATTATTCAAAGATCACAGAATCATAGAATGGTTTGGGTTGGAAGGGACCTTAAAGATCATCTAGTTCCAACAACCCTGCGATGGGCAGGGAGACATTCCACTAGATCAGATATGGTAATACAATATTAAACACCTATCTCTTACTGTCAAGTATAGTCAGACTGGTTATGGTTCAGAAATGAGGTAAACAACATTAAAAAATCTCACCATACACATACAGAAATGTTACTTATGCCTCAAATCAAGCTCTACACAAGGCTTAGATACCAACATGTCAATGCCCACCGTTTCAAAAGTTAATACCTCCTCACGAGAACAATAATTACCTTTAGCTTCACTTGCAAGCAAGACTTTAATATCTCACTTGATCTTGTCTTAGTAGGTGAGTGATAGGCCTATCCTGCTCATGAATGAAAGACAAGCATACCTCCTTACTACTAAGATCTCTTAAAAGTTTCTCAGCTTAGGAGAACCGCATACTTCACTAAGCCAAGCAATGAGGCTGCTGACCTGGAAAACCTGCACAGGCTCTGTGTAGCTCATCTCTTCATCAACTTTTCCCATCGAAACCATTCTGCTTGTTAAGTCCTGTGCAGCATATTCAGCCTTAGCTGACTGGAGGGCTACAACCCACTCCCAGCAGTTTTATGAACCGTCAGTTCATGAGTTTACTTCTGCATTGTAGAACTCCTTGCAGCCCTGAATTTAAATTGGACTTCCGAAAAAGAGTGCACTGACTTGAAAAACAGTTTGGCTCTTCTAGCAAGGCCTCAGGTTCTCCCTGGGGAGGATACTATTGTCGTTGTGATTGTTTTAAGTGCACAGCTACAGTATATTACTCACTTCTCTTCCTGTGCAAATCTCTTACAGGAGTGCAGACTGGCTGCATGCATTTAATATCTGCAAGTAATAAAGCCTATATATTAGCAAAGGTTATAAGTGATTAATACCTAGCAATAATAAAGGTTATCTCCCTTCTAAGCCCTGAACTGCCTTGGAAATAGATGTATGCATGATCCTTAACTCCATTTTTTCATCTTGTCTCTGCCTAATTCATGAGCTATCTCTTTCCTTACCCATGAAGGGTACAGGGGTGAATAGGTCCATGTACTTGCTGTACAAAAGCTGCAATGGTACAGCCCCGCAAGTCTTAGGGCAGAGACCCCCTGGGCTCAGCAGCCCCTCTGCAATGCAGCACAGCAGCACACCCAGCCTTGGCAGAACAACAGAGCCTGAGGGCCAGTGACCTCCCCCGCTGGGAATGGCACACTTGAATATGAAAAGGAGGAGGAATGGACACAGGTTAACACTGATTCTCACGTTTTGCTGAGTTGCTCACACTTTTACCAGTGCAGGCCTTAACCATGACCGTATCTTTTACATACCATGCACTGTTGAAGAGCTGTGGATGGTAAGGTAGCTGGATTCGCATTTCTGTGATTCAATATCCAGGTCCCCAATTTTTAAGATCAAGCGTTTTCCTGGAGGCACTTGGATTTTCTTTTCACAAAGAGTGAAGTTGGGGTATGTCCCAGGATAATTCTTGGATGCCAGAGTCCCGCTGTCTTGATACATCACCATGTGCCCACATCCATCTCCTGCAATAGGAGAATAAACAAGGAAGAGAAACAAAACGTATTCTTCAATGAAAAACATGTAAGAAAATACTGGCCACGTAATCATGTCTCCTGTGCACTTCCACCTTCTAAAAAATTATTTTGTAATACTCCGCCTCAGTTATGTTGTTGGAACATAGGTAAATAAAATAAATACAGTTGTATTTCTCTTGTAAAGCAGTAGAAAGAGGCATTGGAAACACTCATGAACTAAGATGTATTTGACGGTCCTGTAAAAACAGACTGGCTTTCGGTTTTACAGAAACCCTGAAGATGCAATTCCACATGTAAAAGACAGGATCCTCCTTTAAATAGATTCCTCCCAATTATCAGTCCACGCTTTATTTCCATAGAAAAAGCCATTAGACAGAGGGTAACTGAATCATACACGAAAGCACAGATGTGGTTTAATTACTTACTGTCATGGACCTAACTCATCTTATTTCCTGTTGGTTCTCTTGCACCATTTACACAACACAAAAAGCACAGGGGACAAAGCAAAGACACAAGAGGGGCTTCTAAACTGGGAGGCAAACCATTAGTGGTACGCAGGCTTCTTCATGTTAGCACGCCTGGGGAGCTGCTGCCTCCTTGCTCAACGGGTGAGGGTAGGTGCCCACAAAGTGGTTTCTTCGTGGTGCTGTGTAGGAGCCAGCTCAGCTGTGGAGCTGTTCCCTCATGGAGAGGCATCTGAGGAGCAGCTGCAGCAGAATATATGACAACAGGAAAAGGCGCATGGAAATACGGGGAGGAGGGACACCGACATGGAAAACAGGAAGCATACGTGGAGGGGGAGGAAGAAGGCATCAGATAAGAGACCTTGAATACTAAAGGAAGTAATTTTTAGTAAACTATTTAAACGTGTACTAGTAAATTACTAGTAAATGTGTATATTAAATCTTAAGCCATTTCACTCTGCCGAACCTTCCAAAGAATGGAAACTATTGCAATAGTGGAAGCAGTGCCGTGTGTACATGCATATAAAGGCACACCTCAGTTTCAGGTCAGTTAAGGCATAGGCATTCTCTACATAGGAGTCTTGTATACTGTTATACTTTATCACTGCAAAATTGAAGTTAGTCCTAGAAGTGTTCATAAAATCATGCAGAACTGGGAATTCACACTGTTCACATTAGCTACCCAAAATTTTACTTTTGGGCCTATTTTGGCGAAACTGGTTTTGGTCTGTTCATTTTAATTACTTTCTGAATTTTCTTCCACAGTCACTAGAAGGAATGAATTTAAGATTTGATAAGATTATTTAGAGACATACAACTAGAAAAGAAGCATTGGTAAAGAAACGTGCCATATCGGGGGTTTGGGGAAAGAGGCATGCTATGCAAAGATTAGCTTCAAGCTCTAAAACATTGACTCACTACTATATAATTACACTGCCATTTCATCCAACTCACTCAATCACTTTTTCACAAGAAACAGCATTTATTTTGAAGCTTTATCATTATTACAACTTTGTTGCCTGCTATTTAATTTTGTCACAGGTTCATGCTTGGAATAGAATTGAATAGGAGACATAGATCCAAAATTATATCACCATAAAACATACTAAATATGCTTTTTCAGATCTCCTTGTTCACATTCTTAGAAAACAACTATTGTTCAGGTTTGTTTTCCAAGATCTATTGATTCTAAAATGCACACAGAGGAATATACTCAAGATGAAAGGCAAACTGGCCTCTTGAGCAAATCAGCTTGAATAGAAACTTCCCACAGCAGGAATAAAAATATAAGGAGCAATTCAGCACATGAACTATCAATTTTCTGAACCTGGAGAGAGGTTCACAGAGGTCCAGGCAGTGAAAAATGAGATCACTTCCAGCAAGACACAGGACAACCTTGCTGCCTGTGTAGCCAGCTGCTGTGTAGTAAAAAAGAACTGTTCGTGGCCTTTAATTTAAACTGCATGTTTCTAACTGTAAGCAATTACTTCATCTGGGATGATGAAAAGAAAAGTAACTACAATTTGGAGCTTGGTTTTCATCTTAACCTTGCTGGGAAAGAAAAGGGAAAACAAAGGGAAAAGTTACACAACCACAATAAAATGTCATGGGGATTAAATCAAAATGAAAAGTTCAGTGTTCAAAAACATCTTGCTAGGCTACATTCTGGCCTGTGTCACCTAGGTACAATTCCAAGGATCCTTTGTGGTACAAAACTCTCCTCAAAAAGCTGAAAAGACTTTACTATCATGGCAAGTCCCTGATAGCTGTCCAGGTCACAGAGCATTATATTTCTGCAGAAAGTGTAAAGGCAAAAGTATGCACCACAGACCTCAGCCTGCCATCCTTCTCTATCAAGGTTATACGAGGTCTTGTTTCCAGGGAAACTCCTTTTTTAAAATCTGCCTTTGAGTAACTGTTAAAACATATTAGCACCAGAACAACTTTTGAGATAAGGAAGCATAAATACTGTTTTCCAACCTTTCACTGGTCATTCAAACACTCCAGCTGGTTGAGAGGCAAGTGCAGCATCGTCCCGCACCTTTAACATGCCTTGTGGCCTCTGTTCTGCCTACCTGCCTGCCTCAAAAGAAAAAATCATGACAAAAATTTGTTCACCACAAGAACCGAAGCAATGTGCAAAAAGTCAGACCAAGTCCTAGTAACTATTGCTTGCTACAGAGAAACCTGACTGCAGCTCTAAATATTGAGTTTCTCAGCAAGATTAGCAGAGCAAAGAAAAATCTTGCACTGAAGTTTTCTGAAAAACACACCTGAGGGAAAGAGACTGAAAAAATAGAGGGAAAGGAGAATAAACTTAGGATGCGATAATTCATTCAAAGACAGAGTTAATGACTAAGTGCAGTAAAAAATTTATAAGTATGACCTTACTATATACCAAGGGCTCAGAAATTGAGGCAAATTATGAGGAATTCAAAATATATCCCCCTTCACATTTTCAAATGAAAAATGTGCACAATTCTACCATTAGCTTTGTCCTTAGAAATGCATTGGCCAGACCTCCAATACACTGAACTTAAAACACAACTGCTTGTCCTTACGAAAACTACGTACCTGAGGTCACACTCTTTTCTATAGGCACAACACTTCAGGACAGGAATAAGTGTATTGAACCAGTCAGTACAACGCAGGGCTTCTTGCTACTATTAAATTTTCACTTAGCATTACTTCTAAGAACTGCTTTCTATCACCGTACTTGGCAAGAAGTTGGCAGCCTTGCCTCAGCCATCACTTCTCACTGGATGGGAGCAAAGGAAAAATATTTGAGCACTAGGTATTCAGCAGCCAGAAAGTATAAACACAATTAGATTTAATAAAAACTCCTTCAGTATAAGGAGCACATCAGTATAAAGAGTATAAAGCACATCAAACATGCTTTGTAAACCGAGTTCCAATGGGCATTTGAATCAAGATCAAGATCATCGTCTCTGGATCACAGGTGCCCGCCCACTGGCCTATGCTCAGGTTTTACCAAAGATCACATAGTGCTGGAATTAAGGCTGTTTACCACAGATAAAAGCAGTCTTCTGTGGCAAACAAGGGAAATAACTCCCCAAGAAATGAGAATCATCACTGGCTCTTGTGCTGCAGCAGCAGGCACCCCGCTTGTACCTTGTCCCCTCTCACACAGTGCTCACCGAGAGGAGCACATACTTGCATGCTTGTACCCCCCCAGAGGACACCAGTACATATCCCACTGGAGAGGGCGAGAGGAGGTATCACATGGCTGGCAGGTAGTACCATATCCCATCCTCAGACACATGCATGATGGACATGCACAAGAAAAGGTGAACGACTATCTATAGGCAGCTGTATCTGGGCTGTGTCTGAGCACTGTTGCTGACTCATGGGCAGGAGGGTCCCCTCCAGGATCTAATCTGCCCAGCAAGGATGTAGGTGATGAAATCAATGTCTACAAAGAAGCTCCAACCCCACACTGTGAGTTGCCCTGGACACAACCCCTGACAGATACTGTGGCTTTAGCAAAACAGCAGTGGTCCCAGAAGCAGCAGAGTTAGAGATCTCTGAAAAAAATGCTGGTTCTTTGAGATAACCTCCTGCTACCCAAAATCACCTAGCTGGTCTGACTCTATCCTCCTGTCTCTTCCCAAGTTCAGTGCTAAGCACCCTAGGCTTTTCCACTCCCTGCTCACACACAACTGGATCTGTGCAGTACCAAGCACTCAGCACATCCCCCTTAGAGTTAGGGAAGAGGCTACAGTTTTTCAAATAACTGCTATAAAAAGTTTCCATGTGTTGCAGCATTTGCTAAACATGTTTATACCATCAACTACAAAACAGCTACATAGCATGATATCAAAGTGCATTTTCAAAAGCGTTGCTACAATATCCCGGCAGCAAACATCTGCCTTCTTCATCCTTATGATTCACCCTCACTAAGCAATTAATAATGGACTTGGACCTGCTCCAGTGCTAAATACATGTTATACCTGGGTGTGCTCATCACATAGCCAGTGGCTCCCTGCCATCTTCCACCCCACTGCATGAGCCCCATTGGCCACCAGCATTTCTCTCCCAGCCTCTCTGGCTACACACTCCCACCACCTACCACCTCACAGAATCACTAGGTTGGAAAAGACCCACTGGATCATTGAGTCCAACCATTCTTATCAATCACTAAACCATGCCCCTCAGCACCTCATCCACCCATCTTTTAAACATCAATCTCTTCCCACTGGGATGAAGACCCGGAAAGTAACCTTATTTCTCTCTCTGCCTCCTCCTTCCCAGTTTGACATCCCTTTGGATGCCCACCTTCTTTGTGGTGCTTGGAACAAGGTGTGCTCCTAATACCCCACCAAATCTTGGGGAACAGAGTGCACAGGGGGCTGTCAGCCTGTACTTTTTTCTTCCCATTCCTCCTTCACTTGAGAGAAGAGAGCAGAAAACTGAGTTTTATACATGGATTCTGGATGCAGCCAAAAATTAGTGTTTTCTGAAGAGCCACAGGTGCAAAAGGACAGTCAAAGCAAAGAAAATGCCACCTAGTTGAGGGTACAGCTTTGCAAACTCTCACGAGAATCCCCATGGGGAGAAATGAGATTTGTCTTGTCTTCCACTTTGCTTTCCCTGAAGTAACAATTCTAGCTTATTAAAAGATACAATAATTACTGAGTCAAGGAACTCTTTATCCATGATCTGGGTTATACATACCAACAGAGAAGTATCTGAAAAAGAAATCAACACTTTCCAGTCAAACCTGTGCCCTCTGCTCATATGGGATAGGAGAAAAGACCAAGGGAAAAACAAGAGGTTTCTTTTTTTTGCCAGATGCCATGCAAAATCACTGGTGTGGCCTGACAACATCTTACGTTTTCATACAGCTACTCTGATTTTCATCATTAACAGAACTGTGCATGCAGCAAACATGACCGGGTTTGTACCTTCACTGTTTTCTGAGGTGATAGAAAAAAAACCCACAACACATAATTAAGTGCTTTATCTCTAACACCTCTGCCAACAGATCTGGGTCAAGAGCATCAACTCTTCACTGCACCATTATAATGGAAGAGACCACTGTATCATCAGGACCTAAACTAGTCCCTTCTCCAGAGAACAATGAAGATGTCAGACCTCAGTGCTTTTCGCGGCAATGGACTCAACTAGGTAATAAAAATGAAAGGCAACACTGCGGGCCCAAGGTACCACTGGGTGGACAAATACCCTCAGTCCTCCACCCGTCTCCCCAGCAGTGCTGGGGCCAGAGCTGTAGGAGCCATGGGGAGTGGCAGTGGGGTGACCACACGTTTGGGGATTTCACAGACCACCGGTCTCAGGGTGGGTGACATTTACACCAACTGAGCAGCTGTCTGAGCCCTGAGTGTAAAGTAGAATAGAAATCCACTGCATTTCTTTTCAGAAGTCCAGGCTTATGTTCTTCAGAATGTTTTCAAATACTGTGAAGACTATCTTTAAATAATGAAAGAAACACTTGAAAATTAAGGCAAGTCTATAATCATCTGGAAAAACAGTGAGTGCAATTTCCCATGGCCTTTAAATTATTATTAATATCTTTTCAAGGAAAGAAGTTCCCCACTTTACAGTATGCCCTACCATAAAAGAAAAAAAAATCATAGGTAATATTTTTCTTTGAATTACATTTTAATTTGTTTGACTCTATTAGGTTTCCAGGAAACACTTTAACTTCTGTGCATTTCCTCAGGACACTCATTTTGCTGCCCAAGTTAACCAAGCAGTGGCTGGGAGGAGGATTAACAGCAGGAAGGGAAGGTACAGCAGCAGAAGGAAAAAAGAAACATTGTGGAGTGCTGATTTCATTGCCCAGATTATTTACTTACTAACTTCAAAGGGATGCAAAAGTAGAAGGAGGTCAAACAAACCACAGTGTTTCTCCCTCCTCTTCACAGACATTATTTACTGCAATGTCCCTCTTAAAGCACAAATGAGAAAGCAGCAAATGCTCTCAAATTGGTTCCGCAGCAGTTCCATAAATCACAGATTCCCACCAAGTGCCCAGCTGTGATCACCCCTCAGCCGTTTGGACTGCAGCTATGGGCTGGCTTTCCTCAGGGTGTCCCCTGCAGCCAGCCTCAGGAGATGCTCTGCTTCAAATGTAGGAAGTTATTTTGGTAACCAGTTGGATCAATACCAATCGCCTTACCTAGCCAATTCGCTCAGAACTGTACTATAGTTTTGAGCGAATTAAGAAGTTTTTTAGGAACTGCAGGCACAACCACATGCCAGAGGCCAGAGAAATCTTTACAGCTTTGTTAACCTACATAGGAATGACTTTGTTAGATTACCACAATCAACTTGGGCAGCCTTTACTACCCCAGATATCTCTCACCTCTGCAGGAGTTAGCAAAGACAAAAACCTAGTGAGATCTGGATTTTTATTTATTTAGCTGCTAAAATCATAGAATGGTTTAGGTTGGAAGGGATCTTAAAAATAATATAATTTTCTCCCCTCTGCCACGGGCTCCCTCTACGTCAGGTTACTCAAAGCCTCATTCAACCTGGTCTTAAAGGCCTCCAAAGATGGGGCATCCATGACTTCTCTGGGCATCCTGTACTAGTGCCTCATCACCCTCACAGGAAAAGATTTCTTCCTAATATCTAGTCTAAATCTCCCCTCTTTTAACTTCAAAGCACTACCCCTCATCCTATCATTGCATTCCCTGATAAAGAACCCCTCCTCAGCTTTCCTGCAGGCCCCCTTTGAAATGTCTAAAGAAAGCAGAAATCTCCTTATAAGCAACTTCTTCCATCAATAGGAGGCCACATTCTACTGAAGAGGGAACTTTACACTCTGCATTTAGGTTTGCATACCTAACAAGCAGTAAGGTAATTCTTAGACTAACACAAATGTGAACTCACACAGTGAAACTCTTCCGGTTTAACTCTATCGATAAAGACTCGATTATTTTTGCTGTTTAATCAAATAAATTCTTGGAAAGCAACCATCTTATCTGCTTATACATCTTAAGGACTTGCATCAGGATGAAGCCTAACACTACCTGGCTACATTTACGCATGAGTTATCAGTGATGAGATGATTCAGATTACTGTAGAAATCACAGTGGCAAAAGGAGAGAATGGCAGCTGCATCCTAGTGGTCCCTTTCCTATGAATTATATATGAGGACACCGGATTAAGAAGTTGCTGTATTCTGTAAAGAACAAGATCCTATCACACACAAAGGACAAGATTTACACAAAAGCGTAAACAGTATCATACAGTTTGCTTGCTTTGCTTCCATTAAATACACAAATAGTAGCAAGCTAGGTTTGCCTGTGCTTTTCAGGATCACTACCTAGCGTCACGATCTCTGAAAGACAGACAGTACTAGGGTTCATGTCAAAAATAAGTATGTTTTAGTTGCCACTCCAAGGACTTGGGAAGTGTACTCAAATGTAGCCCTCCACAGAAGCAAGTTTCAGCACTAGAATCTGCTTTTCAGCACTCTAAATACAGCACTCTTGAGTTTGTGGGTGTGAGAAAACTTCTACGCCTTTTTAACTGCTGCAACAAAGGAGATTTGTAATTCTTAATTTATTTATTTATTCCTTACATAGCTGCATTTAGAATTTGGGACTGCTTTTTATTTATGGATGTGACATATTGCCGTAAATGACTACCTCAACACTTTATTAGCCAATGTGTTTTTGGAAATAGAAATGAGAACAGAGCTATACACTTAAAGAAATTTCAGAGAAATCTTAAATGCAGGCTCTCCACACTTAAAGAAATTTCAGAGAAATCTTAAATGCAGGCTCTCCTTTTTGTAGAAGGAAAGTTGATTTTTTATTTTCTAACAAATAACTGTCTACTTTAATACAAACATCCACATTATGCACATTATGCAGAGGTACTGGGAAGACACTGAGAAGTTTATTGCCCAAGAGACAAGAGGTTCTTGCCTGTTCCTCTGCACACGGCGTCCCAGCAACATGGCAGGGACACCAAACCACAGAAGGAGATGGAGCACCCTCCTACCCCATGCTGGGCTTCCCCTGGATTGAGGGAACAGTGTGACATCAGGGCATATGCTCTGATTCTGATGATTTGGGGCAAACATGCAGTTGGATTTTTATTAAGGGCTTTTCAGGCAAAGTAGGAAGTGCTAATCTTAACTGAGAGACGTATATATATGCAAACTGTTTGCTCTACTTTCTCCATCTGTTTTTTTCCCAGTTTTTTCTCTTCACTGTGCTTTACTGGAGATTAACTTACAGTATATAGCACCAAATTTGGACTGTGTGGGAAACATATGCTACAAGCTCAGGGCCAGACTTGAATATTGGGTTGCACAGGAATAGGAATATTCACAGCAGTGCTGAGGACTGACAAACCCACAGGGACAGGAAATTCAGAGATACCAGGGGAAAGAGGCTGAAGCAGAGCTGTTCCAGTTACAGTAGCAGGTGGGAAGGCAAAATTTCAAAACAGCTTTAATTTGGGTAAGAAGAAATGGCTGAACATGGCAGGATGAAGCCACCAATATCCTTTTTTAAGTATGTTAATCCCCTTGGTAGTGTGGTACAAGTCAGGCAAGACCAGTAGTTATCAATGATTAAGGGTGATCTTTTGAAATCAAACTTGTCTCAGCTTACTTGAAAAATCACACATTTACCGTTTTTGCATGTATCATTAGATCGAATGCGCGATTTGTTAGAAAGAAAGGAAGAGAGAAAGAACATCACTTTCCACAAAGCAAATTAAGCATACCTCCTATTATCCCAGAGATATAAATGGACAAATATCTCAAGAGAAATCTAATTGGTTTGTGATGGAAACAGTAATTGACATTAGCAAAACACAGCTTTTTGTTTTGCCTTTTGACTCAGTCAGCCTAACTTTGAGGAAGTTAGCTGTTACCTCCATGGTTATTGCAACCCATCAAGAAGTGGTTCCTTACAACTTCAGTAGAAACAAAGCAAAAACTAACTGAACTAAGATGAAGATATGGTAAAGGAGCTGCATCAGGCATCTGACCTGGAATTCTGAGAGCCAGAAATGGGTTTTTTTTTTTTTCAGTATTCTCACTTGACCAGCCTGCCTAATAGTCATCAAGGTATTAACCAGTACAGTACACTCAGAGGCTCCATACGCTAGGGAAGATTGTCATCTCTTCATTTTGTTGTTGTTACATACAGTTGCTGTGAAAGATATTTACCTAAGCACTATAGTGTGGGTTGTGGTGCTATGCATGATCCACAGCACCATTTCTGTATCTTCTGTAATATGAGACTGCATAAAAGGTATTTTCAAATGGATGTGAAAGACAGTGCAGAAAAGAATGTTTTATGCCACCCTGTGTACACCACTTGTACTGAAACACCATCCTTTCATTTTATTTGACTGAATTTTCTGATTAGCAGTAGTATCAAACAATCGTGTTCTCAAGTTTTGAAACACGGCAAAGCAGAAAGCTCTGAAGTTTTTCGCTCATCTTAAGAATGAGCACCTCAGGGTAACTGCTCAATTTATTTTGATACAACATTAATTTTCTTCCCACTTAAAGAACACAGGGACTGGATTTAATCTAAAAAAATAGCAAATTCATTTTTAAAACACAAGCATTAATACTTGCTGAAAGTCAGTGTGTTCTCAGGTACCTATTTTAAGGACCACAAGTTTAATTATGCCTCTTTTGTCTGTGACAAAATACTAATACCTCAGCAAGTGCTTCAATTCCCCTGTACCGTGCTGGTACAAGAAACAAGATAGGACAAATGCCTGACTTCGGGAGCAAGCTGAGACAACAGGGAGGGCAACAACTCTGGCGCTAGCCATGGACCTTGCTGACAGAGCCTCCAAGTGGAAGGGGACCTGCAGGATCCTTGAATTTATTTTACAGGTTAAAGTATATTTTTTCATACCTGGAGGACAAAGTAGACTTTTTTTTTCTTTTTTCTCTTTTTTCTTCTTTTCTGTTGTGAGTTCATTTTACAAACAAAGCGTAGCAACAGAGCAAAAGACAAGTAATTTTGGGCAAAAGCCACACGTCTCCATTCTCTGCAGCTACTGCAGCTGCAACAACAAGGCTCAGGAATGTAACAAAGCCATTCTGTTCAGATGAGTGAAGAAACCCACCTACGTTTCCAGTGCTTTGAGGTCTCTTCTTACTACACCATGAAGAAAAGTTTTGTTTGATTTCTGACAGGACACACAAGCCCTTTGTACAGCATGAGGGATTCCATCCAGAATTCCCCATGTGTTTTCATAATTTGAAATAAAACAAATACACAATTTTTATTCTGTAGACATGAACATCTGGAAGATGACATCAACATGACTTCAACTTCAATGTCAAAACATTAGACTGAAATCCAATACTGTTGAACAATTTGTGGTGGAAGCACCAGCAACTTGAACACCATAGATTAAAACTGTGATAGAAACAAGGTTTTCACAGTAGGTAAGGGAAGAAACAACATTTTAGAACCCTACTAAGTGCCTGGTGAATATTATTGTAATTACAGTAGCAGCTTGAGCCTAAAGGTGTGATGCTAAATATCAAAATGAAGATCCTGCTCTCCTAGGAGGCTCTGGATCTATGTTTATAGCCTTGCTCCACTCTACCTCCCCCCTTTACTCTCCTGTCCCTCTTTATAGCACTTGAAAACACATTTACTGAAGTTCTTTGGAGATGGGAAAAGAGAGCATAGCCTGGGTGCACTTGTCCTTCCCTCTGCCTTGCAGTGGGCCAGCATGGAACTGCCACGCAGGCAGCTGCTGCCACCAGGCACCAATCCCATCCCATCAACGAAACTGAAATAATGAGTAAAGGTGCACTGGGACTGGAAATCCTGCTCAGAGAGGATGAGAAAGTCCCACCACTACCAAACTAAACCTTCACATCTTGGAAAGAAACTCCCAAGAGGCAGGTCCTGCCTCTGTCAGAAGAGGAGACAGGGAGAGAGGGAATAAAAAACCCACGTGTTTCCTCCTTGCAACACTCTCAGCTCCCAGGCTTAATTATACAGGATCAACAACCCCAACCATAACTACTGGCAGTGTCTGTGTGCAAGCATCCAGCCAACCTCAAAAATCTGGCTTTAGTACTCACACAATTTTCATAGACAAAAATCAGTTTAACTAGATAGGTCATAATTTACTCTGAAAACAAAAATTAAGATACCTGTATTCTCTTAAACCTAGTCAAAACACTATCCTTTTTTTTTTTTTTTTTATTTAACCATCTCTCTTAGATTGTCCCAGTTTGAAGCTTCCTGTTCCCAGTTGTAATGCTAATTAAACCTTTCGGGGAAGTTGCGTGCTTATTCTCGTGTGCTGCTATTAACATTTTTTATTGCCGATAGTCGGGATCCAATGCCATTCCACACAATTCAGTCAGAAGAATTTTATTTTGATTTCGTCTGCCTTGTTTTATTCTTTGCAGATGGTGCAAACCCGTGTGTTGATGACTACATGCCACAGGAGAGCACATGATATGATACAGCCAGCCCCAGACCTTCAGCGATGTTGATGCTGAGGACTTTCGTGCCCGCCACCACTCAGGGCCACAATTCTCAGCAGTGTGTTAGCTCGGATGGGCATGCAACGCTATACTACTTCTGGTACCTAAAACAGTTTTGATGCACCTCCACATGGTAGTGTAAGCATCCTCAAAGTCAGTGCTTTTCAAACTTTTTTTCACTCCGCATATGTGGCTCAGGTGGACTAAAGGTGGCACAGTTTTGATAAATATAAATGAATGTAGTTTTATGTACAAAAATCAACAAGTAATTTGCATGAAATAATTCAACAGTCATGCATGTTATGGTTATGTGCAGGTAACAACTCTCACAAGGCATGTTTTTCTCCCTCCTTTGCCAGCGAAACTCCCAGTGGCCTCCCTGTTTCTGTTTTAAATATGTCCCCATGTAACCTAAAGAGAATCACAGAATCATAGAATAACCAGGTTGGAAGAGACCCACCGGATCATCAAATCCAGCTATAAAGGGTTTAGAGCTATTTATAGCAAAGTCTGTGTGACTGAAAACACTGCAGTTTTCACGTGGTGGGTACACATATTGCTTGTGAACTACAATCGGAAAACTCTTGCCTCCCTCTTTAGCAATTCTAGTCAGCATTCACAAGGCAAGACAGAGGGAGCCAAGGAAGGAAGCAGACGTCAGGATAAAACGCAAACAAACTGAAAATTTACCAATCACTTATATTCAGCAAGTGGAAAAGGGTGGGTAAAGGAAAGATCCGTCTCCACCTGCATTTCAAAATGCTGCAAACGGGCATGCAAAGTGGATTAGCATGGTCACGCCAGTATTCTTCTATATGAGTTTTGTAAAGCCCTGGAGGAACAGGCATAATCTCTCATAATTACTGCATATGCTGTTGTCACATCAAATAATAGCCTCGCCTCAAAATGTTTAAAAGTCTACTGCTCATCAATTCTTCCAACTGGGCATTTGGTGTAACTGTCAACAGACCCAGGAATACCGCGAGAAAGGTTCACATTCAGACACTGGTCTGCAAATTCCACATGAACTAATTTCATTGCTGTGCTTTGTTTGAAGTGAAAATAAATGAGTTATAGCAAGAGCAGTGGCTTAAATCTTGTTCTTAATAGAATAAAATCTCTGTTCTTATGCCTTCCTACAAACAACGAACCCTCAGGTCAGTTTTAAGACCTAGTGGCCAGAAATGTAATAGAAGAAAGGTTTAAAACTCTGAGAAGACAGACTTAAATTCAACTCCATCTCAGATATCGGCTGCCCACAATTGCATGGTTCAAGGTCTTGCTCAAATTGACCAGAGGGAAAACCAGAGAATAGTGAAAGGCAAAGATAATGTGTTCAGGTTTGCCTTCCTACTGCCTTGGATTCAACCTGCTGGAAGGAGATTTTTAGAAGAGATAGTGGGTCAGGCACAGATGTTTGAGGTTGGCAGGCAGGGAACAAGGTATATTTTGTCGTTGTCAGCAAAGAACTGGCAACTGAAACTGCAAGAGAAGTAAAGATCAATGTACACCAGAATAAAGAAAAATTTTTAATTATAAATCCCAAAGGTATTTACTACTCAAACACAGTCATAGATATATTTATCCCTATGTGAAACCTACTGAGCCGGTAAATACGTTTTAATTAAAAACGGTTCCCTGAATGCCCAGTCACTCCTATCATTATTCAACGAATGACAAAATTCCAAGTTCCATACATGTCTTCACACACATGCACACATATTTAATGTGTTCTCAAGAGCAGAAAAAGAAGTGACACCTGAGCTCCTCACAGTCACACTTGGATATGAGCCACGTTATGAAGTAATCAATACATAGTGGAAAAGAGGCCTTTCCTTAACTTAAAACTTAAGTAAGAGAACAGAAGCTATAACAGCAGCTTCAACCTTGTTCTGCAGCATCCCCCAGGAAAAACTGAAGGGGAAGGTGAACTGGTTGTTAAAAAGCAGGTTGCGCAGCCAGCTCATGAGAAGCCAGAGAAATGTACTCATTTTTAAAAATAAAGTAGTATTTTTAAATCAATATATTTAAACCAGCACATCTTTCTTTGAACCAGCTGGTGGGAGACACTGGTGGAGACAAGATACAGAATTAGCCGAAACTCAAGCCGGATTCACCCTGGCACTTCTCATGCTCCCTTACAACTTTTAAACCAAGTCAAGAAGCTCGAGCAACAGGAAGTTTGTATCCACTTATCTCCTTTCTCCACCGGTGTGATTTTAGAATACTTAGCCCCTAGTTCATAGGGTAATAACAGTAAACAAACAAATAGAATACCTGCCCCCTGAGGAGAAATGAAAGGCAGGAGTAAAAAATCTGATCTGTTTTGGAGAGGGTGGGCAGGCTATCTTGTAAATTTGAGTTTGGTCCGAAGAGAACCAGGTAAAATATTCTTGTGCTTCTCTGCTGCTGGTTTGATGGTAGAGGCATTTTGAACATAAATACAACATAACTGCCCTTTCCAATTAATTTGGGAATACTGAAAAGGTGTGGGTTTCATACTTACTGCTCAGTGTCACTTCATGCACTCAGAAATCCCAGCAAACTCTAATATTTCCAGCTGACTCTCCAAATGGCTTTCTCCTTGATGTCATCACGTGCAAGACAAACATTGGTGAAAGAGGAAACAAACCAAAACAAAACACTGATGGAAAGAAAGGACTGTGGGAATTTTTTTTTTTTCCTGCTTAAGTGCTTCTTGGAGCGTATCATACTGGAGCCTAAAAATGGGGAAACATACTGAGGACACAAGAGCAAAGTTTCAAGAGAAAAAGACTGGCACGTGAAGCCAACAAATGGAATGGCAACACGACTAATACAGAATGTTCCCCTTTGCCGAGATCCATGCTGGGAATCTCTGTTAATAGGAAGTTATGGGAAAAGATAGGTATAAAACCAGCCAAGAAACATACTTTGTACCACTGCCTGGATGCATCGGGAACGCACAGCACCGGGTTCTGGATTCCACACACAAGTTGGAATACAAACGGGGGCACTTTCACTTTGTCTGAACGCGCCTTCGAGCTCATTACGATGCTTAATTTCCAGCGTTAACTATTCGAGCAGTAGCTGTCAGCAAACTCAGCTAAGAGGGACGCATGAGGCCAGGCAGGTTACAAAGGGAGCTCAGCCGCGACGAAACGCGGAGCCCAGAGCGATTTCAAGGTCCCGAAGCGCGGTGCCACGGGAGGGCTCGCAGGGTCCCCCCGGGGAGCCCCGCGAAGCCCCGGCCCGGCCGAGGGCGCTTCTGCGCCCCGGAGACCCGCGGGGCAGCGGGAGCCGCTCCCCGCCCCCCGCCTACCGCTCGCCGGGGACTTTTCTCCGGTTATTCGAAGCGAAAACAGAAGGAAAAGTCCTAATTCACGAAAGGTTGAGGAAGCCGCGGCGTGCGCTTACCGGTTACCGCTCTAACCCGGCGACGGAGCGGGTCAGCCCCCCCCCAGCACTCACCCGGCTTCTCCCCCCGCGGGCAGAGCGGGGCCGAGGCTCCGAGCAGCAGCGAGAGCAGCAGCGAGGGGGCGGCCCGCGCGCCCCCGGTCCCCGCGGTCGCAGCCCTCGGCGGGTCTCGGCTCCCCCGCCGCCCCGCGGCTCCTCCCGGGCGCTCCGCTCCCCGCCGGGGCGGCCGGCAGCCCCGCATCCCCGCCGCCCGCAGGTGCCGCCGCGGAGAAGGGGCCGCGGCGCTCCCGCCTCCCCGCGCGGAGCGGAGCGGGGGGTGGAGAAAGGAAGCGGGGGAAAGGGGAGCGCCGCCCGCTCCCATTGGGCTGCGGCGGGGGGGATCGGCTCCTCCCGCCCCGCACCGAGGGGCCGGGCCGCCCGCACCGCCCCCGCCGAGACCGGCACCCCGGGACCAACCCGGGACCAACCCGGGACCAACCCGGGACCGCGCCGCGCGGCCGCTCCGCGCTGAACACTCGTACAGCCGGCTACACGTGTGTACGTGTATGTGTATGTGTGCGTGTATGTGTGCCTACATAGATATATACACGTGTGTGTATATGCCTGTATACATCTATGTATATACACACGTAGGTGGATATACATGTATATACATATAAATATATAAACAGATAAATATATAACATAAATATATAAACATATGTATGCGTACATATACATATATATGTATGCATATGTATATACATATATGCATGTCTATACACATGTATGCGCACATATATATGTACATAGGTGTCTATGTGTATACACATATATGTGTATGTATATAATTTGTATGCAGATATGTATCTATGCATATGTATATACATACATATATACACACATATACACACATATATATGTGTATATATGCATATATGTATAGATGTATGTACATATATGTATATACATACCCATATGTATACATACACATACATGTATATATGTATACACATACATATATGTATATCTACATGTATATGCATATATGTATATGCATGTATATACATATATGTATGTACATATGTATGCATATAGATGTTTGTATATAAATGTTATATACATATATACGTGCATGCATATGTATATATGTACATATACATGTGTATGCATAGATGTATATATAAATGTGTAAATATGTGCATACAGGTACATGTATACATATATACATATATATGTATATGGATGCATATATGTATATAAAGAGAATCATAGAATAGTTTGGGTTGGAAGGGACCTTAAAGATCATACAGTTCCAACTCCCCTGCCAGGGGCAGGGACACCTCCCACCAGCCCAGGCTGCCCAAGGCCCCATCCAGCCTAGTCTTGAACATCTCCAGGGATGGGGCAGCCACAGCTTCCCTGGGCAACCTGTGCCAGAACCTCACCGCCCTCATTGTGAAGAAATTCTTCCTATTGTCTAGTCTAAATTCTATTCATGTACATATATGTGTTTGTATATGCATGTGTATACACGTGGATATACATGTATACATATGCATATGTATTTATATATAGTTTATATGTGTATATGTATATGTGTATATACATACACATGTATTTTTTAAGCAAGCAGGATTATTTTGCCATTTTCAGTCTAATTCCCAAGCTCCTCTCCCACTGCTGCAGTGAGAAGGGCTGCAGTGGGGTACGTGGGGACCACGCGGGGTGCTGGGGCAGTGCGGGAACGAGTAGGGCCAGTGGATACCCAGCCTGATGGGGCAAAATGGGAGCATTCAGCAGCAGAGCTGAGGTCGTGGTGGGGCTTTCTGCCCCTCTAACACGCTCCTGGGGTGTTATCTCCACACAGGTGTGCAAAATACATGCTTAAAATTTATAAGCTTTTAAGTATTGAAGTTCTAAGCTGATTATAGATATTTTTTTAAAGGATGCTGTGGGCAGCTCTCTGTCTGGGTGAACTGGCTTCACTGCCCAGCTCTGTAGAAGACCTGTGGCACAGGGACACATGCAGGCACACAGTGAAGAAATGGATGCATCACCAGCAGCCTCAGAAGGCTGGCACAGCAAACACACCCCAGCAGCTGGCCTTTTAAAAGTATTCTGAAGAATTAAGAGTAACCTTTCTGAACCTGTATAGCCTCTTGGGATTTGAGTTGCTATGAGGCAGCTTAAATTCATGCTGCTGGTGGGTCAGAAATACTGCTTGCTCTGCTATGCTAAACTGAAGTATGTAATTATCTTGCATGTCCTAGAGACAACAGATAATTGTTAGATTAGAAAAAAAATCAAGTTTAGTAAACCTTTATTCTAATCAAGCTCTTGTTTTGTAAGTGTTAATGTCTGTTTTTTAACTTTCCAGACACCATATGTGATCAGGCATATTTTTTACCATGTACCCAGTACACCATGTTCTTGGTATATGTATTTAACATAGGTTTTTAGTAGTTGAGACTTACTCGTGCTTTGCAAAGGGGAGTTTGAAATCTAGGCTAAAACATTTGACGTGGTGGATGGCAGAGTGCTCCTTACTGCAGAAGTTTAGCAGTCAGACTAAACCTCGCTGGACCTTGTCATGCCAGCATCCTTCTGGCTGATGGATGTTGTGGTGGGTCACTGGCTTCAATTATCTGAATTATCTGAATTATCTAACTTTTAAAGAGGAGGACGTTCATGTGTATAAAAGTGGCCTATTTCTGATTTTGACTCACAGATTGTCAGGAACACATTGTCCGCCCAAATGGGGGTAATTATGAAATTGAAAGGGTGAGAAAATCAAACCGCAACAGCCTCGAGACTGGATTTAAAAAGAACACCAAATGGTGGTCATCAAAAATAGCTTCTCTAGTACCAAATACTGGTCCAAATCCTAATATTGACATAAAACCTACAAATGAGACCTAAGATAAATGAAAACATGAAGGAGAGAAATAAATACGATGCTATAGATGTTGCAAAACATGTATCACTTCTGAAAGAGCTGGTTTATTGAAAAGCAATGCTACAACATCCTAACATACATTGTTTTGTATCAGTTTCAGTCAGCAGCCAAAACCAGTCAGTCATACTGTGCATTACACTGGTTTGCATTCCATCAACTGAGATCTAGAATAATATCTTTAATAATACAGCCAGGTTTTGGTTGTATTTGTTAAGGGTCATGATAAAATAGGCAGAAAACTCCTGCAAGTCAGTCCCAAGTAACTTTGTGGAAGCAAAACTTTGTGGGCTGGCAGGCATCAGGAAAGAAAGCCTTCTCCTCTTTCTCCTGGGTATTGGAGGCTTAGCAATACCCTCTAGGACAGAAAGCTATAGAATCATAGAATAGAATCATAGAATAGAATCATAGAATAACCCGGTCAGAAGAGACCCACCGGATCATCGAGTCCAACCATTCCTATCAAACACTAAACCATGCCCCTTAGCACCTCGTCCACTCGTGCCTTAAACACCTCCAGGGAAGGTGACTCAACCACTTCCCTGGGTAGCCTGTTCAAGTGCCCAATGACCCTTTCTGTGAAAAATATTTTCCTAATGTCCAGCCTAAATCTCCCCTGGCAGAGCTTGTGGCCATTCCCTCTTGTCCTGCCCCCTGTCACTTGGGAGAAGAGGCCAGCTCCCTCCTCTCTACAACCTCCTCTCAGGTAATTATAGAGAGCAATGAGGTCTCCTCTCAGCCTCCTCTTCTCCAGGCTAAACAACCCCAGCTCTCTCAGCTGCTCCTCATAAGGCCTGTAATAATTCCCTTCACAATTATTTTTATTCAAACAATCTGTAGTAAAATGATAAGTCATGCCCTTGAGACCAGGGCTGTAAAATACCTAGGAGTGCTATTTGTTTTCTTTGGTGAAAGAGTTTACTGTACAGGAAGGCTGCCTTTTCAGTCTTCTCACTGCCCTGGGCTCTGCAGGAGATAGTTGCTTGTCCAAGACAATGTGTTTCCTGCTGCAAATGTCTATAACATTCAGGTGGAAACTTTACCTCTCCCAGAAGGTGTTGGAAGCATGGGTTTGCTATTGACTACAGCAGGATAATGAATAACACAACCAGAGCAGCAGCTTCTTTATTATTTATTTTGCTATTAAATTCACATTACTTTCTCATGCCCTCTCCCTGTCAGTTTTCAATATGCTGTAGGCAAGGAACTTACTGTCAGCTTCCAAGATTAAATAATCATTAAGATGAATGAAGTAGTCTATAGCCCTCAAAGCTGTTATTCAAGGACTTGTGCAACCCCTGTCATATTGCTACATTGGTTTAATGTGTACCTTTCCAAGTTTGCCTTTGTAAGGAGAATTAAAACCAGCTCTTAAATAAATATATTTTTAAAAACAAGGGCTTTGGGTCAAGGCAAAAGATTAATTCAGAAAGAAGGCATACATTGAGCTTTGGGTCAAGGCAAAAGATTAATTCAGAAAGAAGGCATACATTGAGCCTAACTAATAATCTGCAGGCATGTCAAACAAAGGGAGATTCTCAGCATGAGAACTCCCTAGAAGACCACTTCTGAGTGCCTAATGCAGCTGATTTTGGTCACTAACACTTCCTTTATTTGTAAAAGACAAGATTAATGCAAGCATGTGGACAGGCTACTTTTTAACAAGAGCATGTATCCTTCCCTAAATGTTAGTTTTCCAGGCTTTCCAATTTGGAGTATTTTGTGTTTCTAAAGCAAATAGTATTAGCATACAACCAGATAATGTATCTCATCTGGTATTCATTATATGGATAACTTTATTGTGCAGCTACCTGCAAATGAGAAATTATATTTTTACTCCATGGATGTCAGACCTCAGGATGAACAGCAAGACAGGGCTTCAAGGCAAAATCAGCTTAAAAATTTTAGAATGTCATTTATCAATGTGGAGGGGACATACCTTGGTTTCACTTATAGACTTCTACAGCCTATATCTTCATGGATCTTCAAAATACATTGAAGAGTTTACCTAAGGTTACCTTGCAAGCTTGATACTGTATACATACTTTGTTTCAGAAGTATCTTGTTTAGTATATTTGTTCTAGGGAAAAAAGGGAGACAAAAACCTAATTTATAGAAAGAGGTCTAGGTTTTGTATTATTGGAGCAGCCTTGCTTTTGTGTGGCTACCAGAAAAGTTCCTGTTTTTCAGAAGCTGTAAGCACTTTCTTTGCTGACTGTGTAGAAGTGGAATTGTAGGGCACAATGAAGTAGAGAAGACCCAAGGTCACGAATCACAAAGTGCAAGAACAATTCTAGACATTGAGACATATGTTAACCTTATCTTTTAGCAGGATAGCTTGTAGATTGAGAGGTCTTTAATTGGTCTTTATACACGGGTCAGGTTTTGTGTTTTCCTTAATGCAAAGAAAATAGTATAACCAATTTACAGGATAAAGCTGAGAACAAAATGCTCTGATTTCTGTGTATTCAGATACTGTGTTATGCCAGAAGTATATATGGTGGTTTTATCAAAAATCGGAAAATGAAACATATAAATTAAAAGCCTGAGATCTGTCTGGATTCAGTATTTGTATACAATATATGAGGAGCCCTCCTTGTGGGTTAATGCCATGCCCACAGAGCTGTGAAGGTGTTTCAGCCTATATAACACTCCCTTCTATTAGGATCTGCATACAACTAAACCAGCTGTAGGTGGACTGACGTTCAGGACTCAGCCTCTCACTACAAGAAGGGTGTTGAGGCTCTGGAACACATCCAGAGAAGAGCAACAAAGATGCTGAAGAGGCTGGAGAACAAGACTTACAAGGAGCTGCTGAGGAAACTGGAGTTGTTTAGCCTTGAGAAGAGGAGGCTGAGAGGAGACCTTATTGGTCTCTACAACTACCTGAAAGGAGGTTGTAGAGTGAGGTGTGTGCTGGCCTCTTCTCCCAGGAGACAGAGGGCAAGGGGTAATGGCCTCAAGCTGTGCTGGGGAGGTTCAGACTGGATATCGGGAAAAAAATTTCACAGAAAGGGTCATTGTACACTGGCAGATGCTGCCCAGGGAGGTGGTTGAGTCACCATCCCTGGAGGTATTTAAAAGATGGGTAGATGAGGTGCTGAGGGGCACGGTTTAGTGGCAGATAGAAACGGTTTGACTCAATGATTGAAGAGATCTTTTCCAACCTAGTGATTCTATTATTCTATATTTACCCAACTACTGCCACGACAGTGTTCACTATTCATAGCAGACTGCAAGACTGAGCTTTCCTTGTCAGAGCCAGCCTTGGTTCCGGTTAAGGTTCATGTTAGCAACCTCCATTCTTGCTTACTGTAAGCATCCTTTCCAGGTGTAAAGATGCACAGGAGTGGAGGAGTAAATAAAACAACAATTCCACTTTTCAAGTCATTCTGAGCAAGTAACTAAGGGGATATCATGACTGAATGCTTTATTACTTCAAAAGAAAGATGAGGCAAAAAACAGGCAGAAAAAAAAGACTTTAGACAGAAGAAACAGTTTAACTTACTCTGGCACAGGCTCTGCTCACACTTACATGGATCAGTTGGAACCACAAAAATCCCCAGAGGAAAGAGATCATAAAAACTCTTAAACCTTAACAACATGGAAGAAGAAATTGTGGGCAATAAAATCGGATAATAATCTCTGGGAAAGAAACCCAACTTGCAGCAGGTTTCAAGACTTTTATTTTCAGCAGCAGAGGAGGATGGATCTTGTGTGGGTGGCAGTGGTAGCATGGCCCTTACAAGCGCTGGCAGGGGATGCCTTTGGGATAATTGGATGCTAAGGAGGATATGCAGCCTCATTTACTACAACAGCAGTAGTTGTGTGTAACTCTAATGAGAGCCATATAGGGGATGAATGCACACTTTTCACCACTTTAATTGCTGTAACCTATCCAATCATATCACCTATTATGATGTAATTATGAGATAAAGCTGAAGAGTAATAACCTGTCCCAGTGCCACATATTTTGCAGTTTCTCACAGCTGCTTGGTAGTCTTAGGTCATAATTTGTCTTACTTTGAAGCAAAATGAAATAAAGTTGCTAAGCATGTGGATTTAGAAGATAATAAACCAGACATGCCATGCTGCTTTCTTAAATTCTACCAAGAAATATGGGGTAGAATGTTCATTTTCATTTAAACATATTGTTTTAGAGTTGTATTGAAAGATATTGTGATCTAAAGATTCATGACACTATCAAAACAGAGCCTTACTATGTCATAGTGGACTAGATGGCATCATCCTTGATCAACTTGTCAGTGACAGAGCTCTCATTGCTCTTTATAGGTGTTTTTAAGAATTTTCCTGTTTCTGTAATGTTTTAGAACTCATATATTTAAAAGATAGCATTTTTCCTCCTTAATAAGTGTGTAGTGTGTAATATTTAAACACAATTTGGTTGGGTTTTTGAGTTGTTTTTTTTTTTTTTTTTTTTTTAAGAGGACTTCACAGCTGAATGTGCATGTTCTGATTTTTTTTTTTTCCATGAGAAACAAATAGTCTTAATCATTTACTCCTGTTTAGGAGGTTGCATCCAAGCAGGGGCCAAGAACTTGTTCAAAATATGAAGCAATCCCGTGGTCACTTCCAGGAATAACCAATTATGTTTGAATCACATGCCTTTTTAATAAAGAGAGTAATCAGTCTAACTGCATTCTTCCAAGAAAGTGTGGAGTAATGGAAGGTGTGTGGAAGTAAGCAGTTTACCCATTTCTAACATAGCGAATGTGAGACTTACTCACTCTCATGTATACTAGAGAGGGCAGTTTACATATTGGTTTATTGATCACTGTACCCCTGGCTATATGAGCAAAAGCTTAAAGAGATGAAAGCACATGTAAGTGTGAGCTGAGGTACTGTCTGATTTAACAGAAATCATCCAGTTTACACCAGATCTAGCCCTTCTTCCTCACTTCAGTGTTCATGCCACATTGCAGTTTTCTTGCAGGGTGCAATATGAACTCCAACAGAAACCCTCAGGGGTTGAAAAGCAACTCCAGAGATGGATGTCTTTCCCTTCAGTTGATTTCTTTGAAGAGAGAGGGATGAGAATCATGCTTATTAATTTGGTAATTACTGATGTGTGAGACTGTGCTCCCTCCCCCTTCCCTGTGCTTGCTTTGGGCTCTATGGAAGTCTGCTCTCCTAGGGAGCTTCAGAGAAGTAAGCCAGTTACACATAGTGGAAGCATGGGTAGTAAATCTGCAATAATCATTATGTGTGGGGAAAAAGATTCTTGTGCAACTTTTCCACATAGCACTGGGACATTCCACCAATGAATTGCAAGGTCAAATTCTTGTAATTCATAACTGTCACAGCTGTGGATTATGACTGTATATATAGTTTGAGGGTTTGCTGTCCATTGCTTTTAAGGCCAGGATATTTATTAAATGTAAAAACTGATCAAGCAGCATCTGTTTTTGTAAAGACATCTGTGCCCTTTAAAAATAACAAAAAATATGGGCTTGACTTTGATTACTTTCTCATATTTTAATTACAGTATTCAATGTATAATTGTGCCAGTGTATGAAATGAAAAAAATTAGAGCCTACCTGAGGTATCTTGTCAAAGATGATATGATAGGATAAAAGAAAGTAAATGTAGCAGGCTGGTGAATGCTCAAATCAGTTTTAAGCATTATTTCCTCATAACAGAATAAATTATCAATAGATTTTTATTACAACTGTGCAACCTTTGCTTAAATTGCTGTTAGTATGGGTATTCACCAGTACAGTAGACAGTGAACACAAATGACTGCAGAAGCTGGAGGACATGGTCCCTTCTGCAGTCTCTGCTGTGGGTTACTGCAAAAAGGCACATTAGCCTTTTTCACTGAATACATTTTCTTGGGCATGTAATTTAGTCCCTATTCCAGACATTTCTGGAAAAGAAAAATAATACAGAAACACGTTATAAGAAATAGTTACGACAGCATCAGTTGTTTTAAAATAAACAGATCTGTTAACACATCTATTTTGATGTAGAGATTTTTTCTCTCTTCTTTGAGCTCCAGTGACTCCTTTGAGTGCTGGAAATGGGATGTGTGCATGTGCTTGTGTTTGTACATATAAGTAATAAAAAAAAAATAATAATCCAATGTATATCTTTATATACATTTGGGAGCATAAACATATAAGTTGGTATGACCTCCCTTGTTTAATGTGTCTCTCTTATCCTGCTTTACCTTAAGCTAGTATTTTATCATTACAGTTTAAGCATGCCATTGTTTTGCAAATCTTTTGAGAGTCCAGATGTGTTCACAATTAAAGGCCAACTCTTATTATTTGCATTACGATAATGCAGAGAGTCACTGCTTTATTGTGCAAGATCACATTCAAATACATCATGAGCAGCAGACTCACTCCCCAGGCTTCTCTCTATCAAGGGACAATAACATATCCTCAGACCTAAATTTAGTTAACAATAGCAGCAGTTAGAGTGAAGATTCAAACCAGCAGGGTCGAAGGGCCCTTTTTTTGCCTTTACTTCCTCTCTCACGGTTCTCACCTGAAGTCGTGTTGAGCCAATTCAACTTGCTGAGCCAGGAGAACCTTTTAACAAGGTGAATGGCTTTCTGCTGTATTGGGGATCAGAATTAGTTCAGTAGAGGATCAAAACATCACCAAAAATAGTGCAAGGAAGAATAACCTGGCAGGGCAGGGCAAACATTTGGGAATGTGGTGGAAGGAGAAGTGTCAAGCCTGCTCTTTTTCACAGAGCGATCAATTCTCTCAGCCTTAGCGCCCACCCTCACTGTTCGTCTTAAACTGTAGCTCTGTGTGCCTGCCTCGCTCCTTGCTCTGGCTTCTGCCAGACTTCTTGGTGGAGAAAACTTCCTCAGGAAGGAAACTTCTCTCAGCTGCCAGGAAACTTCCTCAGCTAAGGAAAAGGAAAAACTAGTTCAACATGCAAACAATAGCTTTGCTGTGGGTCTGACAGCATGTCAGCTTCGGCCCAAGGGGCTGCTTGCACACAGCTAGGGAGAGATAATTCTTTGACTGTTTTAAAGCATTGTAGTTAATTTAAAATCAATACATCTAAATGCAGGTGCCTGCTTTTGAGGTCATTGGAGAGGTCAGGCTTGGTTCAGTGGCCTAAAGAGAGGCACCTCCTGCGTTTTGAGATGCTTGGATGGTTTCCCTGCCTGTCAGCTGCTGGTCTGTTGCTCTGGGGTGACACCAGTCTACCTGGCCCAGACTGGCTCATGCCCTTCCCACAGCTCAGGATCCCATCTGCCTCTGCCCCACTGATGTCACAGCAAGGCTCGTCTCCAGCTCTCTCAGCCTTGTCCTGCCTGCCTGA
This sequence comes from Clamator glandarius, assembly GCA_033459285.1. Classification (NCBI taxonomy): domain Eukaryota; kingdom Metazoa; phylum Chordata; class Aves; order Cuculiformes; family Cuculidae; genus Clamator; species Clamator glandarius. The sequence goes on from JAUNZM010000695.1 coordinate 169,291, forward strand.
AGGCCTCAAGGACACGTGGCCCCATAGCCTAGCCTGTCCCCATCCCCAGGGAGTTGTACCATGCCTGGGGCTGCCCCAGTCCCCCTTGTTGCCACACTCCAGTCTAGGGGTAGGACAAACCCTACCTGCCAGACCTTGCCCTGGGGAATCCAGCTATGGTACCTAGATGCTGCCAGCCCTGGATAAACCTCTGGGATACCCTAGGACGACGCAGGTGTCACCACTGACCCTGTTTAGGCAATGAGACCAAGCCCTGGGCATCTCCAGAGCCAGGGAGTGGGTGCATGGTCATGGAGCTCAGCACTGTGCACATCTTGGCAGGGCTTGAACTGAATTTTGTGGCTGTGGAGGTGGGCTCAGGCTTTTCCTCTGTGGTGACAAATGCCTCTCAAGGCAAGGACATGCCTTAAGTCATGATGGCTGTTTGTAATCCAAAGGGCTTTGAAACCCTCAGAGGACAAAATCTTAAGATTTAGCTGGGTTGCCTGTGGTGTTGGCAGACATTAGTGAGTCAAGTGAAAAATGTCTTTCCCCCAGCACTTATCTTTTTACCTTTTCACCTGTTAATGCAGGTGGAAATGATAGGCTGGGTTACCACTCCAGGTTTTCTCATGCCAGTAGTCCCAGATAACTGTGGTCTTCCCAGGGGTTGTTTCCCTGTCCCTCAAACAGGAGAGGATCAGGTGTATACCCAGTTGTTTGACACAAGCTTGTGTTTGCCTATTGGAGGCTCAAAAACCTTTTAGAGAACTTGTTTTTTTTTTTTTTTATTTTTCCTACGACGAGATGCTTTGCTCTTGCCTGCAGGGAGAAAGGGAACTACTTGTTCCTGTGGACCAGCAACAGTGTCTGTACCCAGGAACTCTGCTCAGCCAGGAAGGACAGGAAAATTTTGGGGAAAGAGTCTGTAACTCTACATATTTGCCAAAAGGTTAGTGAGCCATATGCATCCAAGCGGTGCTCCAGCCACACACTTGCACAGGCAGGTAGCTGAAATGATAGAGTCCATCCCCTGCTAACTCCCCCAACAGTAGGCACTGATCCTTCTCTGGCTGTCACAAACTCCGTGCAGATGGGCTCTCTTCTTGACTGCTGGATGAGCAAATTATTTTTATGAAACTACTATAAGATAAAATGTTCAGGTATCTTCAAATATAATGGAAACTAGGAAGTGTTAGAGGTAAAGCCTTTTATGGGAGATGTTTATGCAGGCTAAGGATCTGACAATTCTGAAGATGTTTACAATATTGTGTAATCTTATGCTGCTGCTTCTGCTCTTTTTGTCTTTTTCTCCTAATCTTGCCTTTATATCTTCTTATACACTGATCTACATGCTCAGAGTGATAAGACACTCCCTCTACAGTATGCAATCTTCTTTCCTTCTGTTCCTCTCTAAAAACCTTTGCAAATCTTTTCCATGCAGTCCTCTTCAGACATGTGCATCAGGCCATTTTACTCTCTGCTACCTGTGTCTATTGAAATCTAGTTTACTCCAAACTTCAGACTGCACATTTGATTAGTAAGAATCAGAAGATACCTAATAGATAATACAGTTCAGCAAATCACTACAGGGCTTTGCAAACACCTTGCTGATCTATCCTCTTTAAACCAACACAAAAAGCAGTGTAGGCTTTATCTAATTAACAGCAAGGTTTTCATTGTCACACTGTGCTAGTCTTCTTTTCCCCCTGATGTGATACAGGATGATCATACAAATGTAGTTTAGTAAGCCCTGACATAGTTAAAGTATTTTTTTTCTGTTTTAATTTTTAGCAGCATATTCATAGATCCTTGTTACCTCTTAGTATACATTATCTTTTCTACTCTACCTTTCACATCTCTTGTTATTGTTAACTTCCACAACTCAAATATGCATAGTCTGAAATCCATTATAGTACTTGGTTTAATGAGACATTTCTCCAGTCATCATTACTGCAGATCAATAGAAACTAATCCCTGTCTCCTGACTGGTTTAGCTAAGTATCTCATGCATGACTGTCTTTCTGACTTGATCCAGTTTAACAGTCTGCTTCTCCCCCTCCCCAACCCTGCTCATCTAATCTGCAGAGATGATAGATATAAATCTTGAGCCAGACTCCAGAGGGTTTCTCTTGCACGGTCTTCCCTCTGTTTGTGCAAAGTGCTCCCTGACTGACTGGCTGCTATTGCCAGACAAACAGCTGCCTTAGCAGTGGCACTAACAAATAAAAGGGGAGGGAGGCAGGGGCAGTGGAGGGAAGCTTTTTGCCCTTAGGGTTCTTGTTCACTTACTTTACTGAGAAATTTAAAAACTAATGAGGGACAATTGCTAAAGGGAAATTGATAATAATTTGTGATCTTTGGAAAATAGTAAAAAATCCATCATGATGTTTTTCACATAAGCATATCTTTTCAAGGCTACCCCCACAAGACAAAAGGGTTAGAAACTGATGTGTAATAGCTGAGATTTTCCTTTCCATTACTCTGCCCTGTAGGCTGGCTATGGGTTTTAGTCTTTCCTCTTTCACCTTTCCCAATTTTCCTTCTCTCCAAAACATGAATGTGGTATAATGTCAAGGAATTTTTAGTGCTGTGTAACTGGACACAAGCAGTCTAGATTGGACACAGACATTTGTAGCTTTTGGATGTACCCCTCCTTGTCTCCTCAGGCATCCCTTTTTCTGTTTTTGTAGTTCTTTAAAGTGCTGCTGAGTGCTGTGGTTATGTGAAACTGTGTACAGATGTGTTAAAATTGCAGTGCATGGCTAAGCATTTCATTTGATGAGATTTTAGGTACCTGACTCATACCTGGGGACAGATTAAAATTTGGTGGCTGGACTTTGAGCTGATTGGCCTGACTTTTTAATGGGGGTTGCTGGACTGAGTCAGCCAGGAGCTACTGTACAATTTCACAGCTTTTGCTATGAGTGTGAAAATAACTTGAAGTAGCCATCAGTTTATGTTAACGTGCAGGGGTTTAACCTTTGGTAGCCTAGGAGATGCTTTCCAACAGATCCCTCTGGCTGTAAGGGTAACAACTTGTGTCTCTGCACTGAGGTGGATGATATGGGAGGCTGACAATGTCTTCTGCTGTGAACAGGAGCACTAAAACTCTGTGTCTTCGATCGTTACTCTGCTTCTGATACCATTAACCATATACACATGTGCAAACATGTGCATGCTCATGTACAGGAAAGGTTTATCTTAACTGCTCATGATAATTCCAGGTATAAAGGTGTTAGTTGCCTCTCTGGCAGTAGAAATATGCACTTTGCTCCTTCAGATATAATAGCCCATATTCATTGCTGCCAGGGTCGATAATTTATGTATACATATTTCTGCTGCTCTCAAAGCAGTTCCAAAGATGAATTCACAATTTGTGAGGTGATCTGATATATACTACTACTCAAGTAGGGTATCGTAATAGAGCTTGCTTTTCCCCGTTACTCACTACACTGCTAATTTTTAACCCTCATTCACTGCCTTCTCCCTTGCAGATACTAGAATTTTCTCTCTCTGTGCTGATCTTTAGGATGAAAGAAATTACATTTTGTAGATAGCTCTATAATATAAAGGACAAGGTTCAGTAATGATCTCTCTCAGAGTCTGGATGCCTAGCTCTCTGCCAGGATGCACTTTTATGGAAGAGATGCCCTTAAAAATAACACATACCTCATAATTAGTGGATTTTAAAATCCCTCCTTTTAAATTTCAGTTTCTAACGCCCATAAATACTCTCTGCCTGAAGAAATCTTGAAATTTAGGTGAAAAATCCAAAGGCTCAGGCAACTGCTAGTATTCATTTGGTCAATGTGTGAGAAGGAACGTAAACAAGAAAGGAGACAGCTAAGTACATTTTATCTTTGATGGTCCTGGGTTACAGTGACACCTGGTGGAAAACAGTGTTGGAAATCCAAGAAAAATTTCTGCATCATAAAACTAGCTGTTCTTTTGAATACTGTCATTATTTTATTAACGATCTATATTGTATTAATGATTAGAACACATTTGTGCAAGGTATGCACGTACTACACATCTATAAATGTGTGAATTCTCACTTAGAAGAACAATTGGCCTCAGTAATTGCAAATCTTTCCAGTTATAAAGAAACTGTTAGTTACGTGTATTTGTAAGCAATCAATTTTCTTTGCCTTAAGAGCCAAATGCCAACATTTTTACGTGGCTGCTAACTTCTTCAGGCTTTCAGATGCACCTTGATTACATTCCTCACCAGGATCTTAACTTGATCCCTCCTTCTCCCCTCCCACTGCTCTTCCCTATACATTCCCCACAAAAACCCAAAACACACCTAACAATAAATTTTATTCCCCAAAGAACAAACCCCCAAAGTGTTGAGCAATTAAATACAATTAAAATATTTTTTTAAAGATTGAACTTAGACACATTTGTTTATCTGGGCTACCCCCAAACTAGTAGCTTAAAGCTATGCCAGGCAGTGTTCCTAATCCTGAGTGACCACACAGATGGGGTGTTAAACTGTTAGAATAGTCCCTGTCTGGTTTTGGTGCACATCAACGCTAGCCCAAATAATATCCACAAACAGTTTGTGGGTTAGTAAGGGCTGGGAACCACCCCTCATCATTGTTTCTGTTGTGGCTGTCTTGTCCTGAAGAGATTTGAAAAATGAGGATATGAGTTATTCTATGCCTCCTGCAACGTTATGGTTACATTTTGTTTACTGGTATAGACCTAGAGACTAAATCCTGAGGGTCCGAGTATCAAGATCTATCCAAAGCACAGAGTGCTTTTCCTCAGAAAGAAATTGCAGCCTACAGCTGCCTGTTATTAGATTCCTCTTCAGTTTTTCTGCTCCTGTGGGCTCCTGTGGGCTCTGATGAAGTTCTTCAGCTGGGATGAGCTGGATTAGCAAAGAGCTACTAGTTAAACAGTAAGACTAAACAGGTTTATTTTGGCTGGAGCCAAGAAGTTCCTCCTTGAGTGGCTTTGCTGGTGCGCTGGAGGGAGGGGATATTAGCCTTCTGGAGTGGAGCAGTGACAAGCAAACAGGGTAGTAACTCCCCCTCACCTGTGTAGCTGAAAGCTAAGCTGGCCTTAGATGAGTCTTTGTCTTGTCTAGGAGTTTCCTTGAGTAGTGGTGAGGTGGCTGACAACACACAAAAAACCTTCAAATGCTTTCTGGGACAAGCGGAAGAAAAGGAAGGAGCCTGCTCCACGAAGACTTTCACTCCTGTGACCACCATGGAGCCATGTGCTTGGCTATATCCATCGCCTCTCTCCAGCCTGGCTTATCCTTTATCTTGTGCCGGTGCTTTTGGCTCCCTTCACCTTCCACAGACAGGCATGGCAGCACATGGGACTGTGCTCCAGATTCAATCAGAGAAAACAGCATCAGGTTAATGCTAAACAATTTGCTTATGTTGTTGCTGGGTTGGTGTTAACCAGAATCTCAGCCTGGTTTATCATACGACTGCAGGAACATTTGCTTGGCAAGTGAGTGAATGAGGCTTGGGAAGGTAAAGAAGCATTTAGGTGTGGTGGGAAAGCAGGTCCCCTATTTAAACAACAATGACAGGATGTGTAAGCCTAAACCAATCATTAAAATGCTGTGTAATCTATAAAGTAGCATATTTTATTTATAATGCATAATGCATAATGCACATGCACAAAAATAACATAGCATTTATTTATATATAAGTGTAAGCTGGATCGGCTTCCTATTACAATTCACAGAATGATTCTGTGGATAGCTCTTTGATACAGTACTGAGGTGCCACAGAGAGGCAGCCAGATGTGTATTAAGCTTGGGTTCTCACCGACTCTTTAATGTGAGCTTCCAAGTTTATGTAGAACTCTTCACATCTTTTTAAATCAGATCCAAGATTTATCCATCGGCTTCAATTTTTTTCCATAATATGGACACAAACTTTCTTGTACAACTGTGCCTGCTCATGTAGAGAACATCTAACAGATTCGCTCTGGTTAGTTTGTGTCTACATTGCATCAGAAGTTAGATAGGTGTTTGTTTTTAGTGGTATTTTGGTGTGGAAATTGAACATTTGGATACAGACATTAAAATAGAGAATTAATTAACATTTTTGTACTGATTGATATGACTGTAGTGTTCTAACAAGCTCATCATCACAAAGGAATTTTTTTAATTGCATCCACTTAAAAATATTTAGAAATATCTTAATCATAGTAGAAAGGAAGATTAGGTCAGTATTCTATCACTCCTTCCCTGTTTCTGTGTACCAACCTAAAAGCGCTGCACTTCATTTCCTCTTTACTTTAGTGATATTTATGTAAGGAGATACTCTAACTTTCATTGGTCAGCTCTTTTGTTTCAGTGGTTTAATAAGAAACTATGAAATAGATGTTGCGCAATTTCAAGACAAGTGCTCCAGGAAGCCGAAAAGTTGGTGAAGGAACGAGGTGTAGACAAGGATTTTAAAAATATTTAATAAGCTGAAATGCAGAACTTTCATAGTCGTGCCTCTGTCATCTAGACCAAAAGGAGTTTGTATGGCCAAGTCAAGGAAAGAGACAGACTGCCAGATAAAACAGTTTAAGTGATGAGGAACACTTCCCTATGGCATCTCCCACTAAAAAGGCTTGTTGGTTTTTGCTGTTTCTGGATTTCTGCTGTGTACTGTACTTCCTCAAAAAGCTGTCAAAACTTATGTACAAGTAACCTGGTAAGTTTTGAAGAACTGTATTTAATTATTTAAAACATAGATGATTGTAAGCACTGTAAGCATTTTCTATTCTATTTCAGCTTTTTCAAAATTATTTAAAGAAAGTATCTGAGTAAAAGCAGAGCTTGAGAACTTATGTTTAACTTTTGAATTTGTGAAACTGAGGAGGGAAGAAATCACATTAACCAGATTACACGTGTTTTTGTTTTATGCTTTATAGACTTAAATCCCAACAGCTTCTGAAATTCTTGTAACTATTGAAGACCTGGATTGGTAAAGGAGAGAAACCTTTGTTCTATCAGTTTATTAATTTTACTTATCAGTTTCTGTCTAGTCTGTGACTTTTCTTATATAAATGCAGGAAAACTGTTAAATCACAAGAAAGTGGCTGGGAATCTGTGGCTTGCATGATTATACTGCACTAACTTCAGCTTCTTTTTTTTTAAAGTCATTTATGCTTTAAATTGTGTATGTTTCTTTAAGTATTAAAGTAAGAGATTGGCTCCTTAATCTTATGATTTTTTAGTGTTCCTTTGATTAGTCAAGTGGAATTTATTATTTTTCTCTCTACTGATGCACAACAAAGATAAGCAATAACCCACAAATCAAACAATATTTCTGCATGAGGCTTTCAGGAGTTACCTCCTTGTTTCTGTTTGCCTAAAATGTGAATGTTGTTTAGAATAACATGTACCTTTGCTCTATAAAAAGAATATTTTGTGACTTGTGGCTGACTAAGCGTGGGAACCTACTGCAGAGGGCTATGTCCGGCTCCATTTTATTTCATACATTTGTCTGACAATTCCTTTAAAGCAATTTCTAACTCTTGCACCAGTGAAAGAGTTAATTGTCTTCCCTGATGGAAGCTTATCACACAGTGATAACTTTAATGGAAATCCTTTGATTTAAGCTTAAATTAATTCAGAATAAGAAATAAATTGCTCTTACTCTCAGCTTTGAAAGACAGGAAAATCACATTTATGTTCAGTGAATGTATTGTGGAAGGGTTTCAGATGAGAAAAATATAATCTTGGAGTCTTACAGCTGTAAATCTTATTTCTTGCCTCCAGTCTACTTATTGTGTTTACAATTGCTATTGACACCTTTGATTCTCATTATTACCACAGTGTGCCCAGTGTACTGAAAATTTATTCCTTGAAGTTGTTGTATTAAGTGTACTCTTTCCTGTTTGCAAAGGAAAACTTAAGAGCTAACATTCAGATTCTCCAAGGTTGCTAGATACATTCTCAAATCATTTGCACTTCACAGGTGGGGACTGGTTTTGCACGCTTTGATGTGAAAAAACAGGCACTTTAGCTCAAGAGGGCATTTGGCAGGAGAGGAAGGGCCGTCACCATATGGCTGTGTAATACCCCTGCAAAAAGAGGCCAGACAAAAGGCATTTAGCTTGAAGGAAGATCTTTCTGCTCACAAGAGGTCGAAGCCACTTGGCTTTGTCATTTATGCCCAACATAATTTTGAAGCATTTGTTATTGACTCACTGAACCAGAATCAGGAGACGAGAGCCAAATTCCTACCTGAGATAATTTAATTAACACCAGCTAATTCTGTCGGTGTTTTTGTTTGATGGTACTCTGAAACTGGTCTGGAGTGAGAAGCTACTGGTGTGTTAACAGTGGATTTCTTCAAATGAGGAAACATTAGTCAAAGAAAATTTATTTTACAAGAAACTGATACTCTAGCATGTTTTAATCAAGAATTCCAAGGAAATATTTTGACTCTTTGTAAGAATGTATGTGCTTCTCTTATAGGAAGGAGAACTTGGAATTACTAATCTTTGCAATGTTAGTGACATCACTGGAGCGGTGAGTAATAGTTTACTTTATTAATTACTGCCGTTTTCATGGGTACAACGATCGTATTGTCAAAGACTTCACATAAATATGCACAATTGCTTGTCTGGCACAAGTCAGTAGGCAGTGTACTTATATCTGGCTCAAATTATTAAAGGCATAACCATCCTCTTTTGTTTAAAGAAAATATATAAAGGGTGTGGATCTCTGCTGTGAGTCATGTTCACATTTGTGATCTACAAAGTTCTTAATCACTCATTTATGAGAAAATGAGTGAAATCTAGTGTAACCTCCAGAACATGATTGTTAAGACTGTTCTATTCAAGTGCCTTTCTACAGTTAAGGAGTTTAGCTTATTTTCTCAGTTATCTGATGTGAGAAAACTTAAAATGACAATTATTGAAAATTTAGAGTTCTGTAGGACTTCAAATGGCTGTGTCTGTCATGGGGGGCTCTTTATCCTGACATGAGCTTTCCATAGCAACATTTGTGTGAGGACTTCAGCTGAAATTCTCCAAGTTCAGATTTCAAATGTAATTCAAGCTGGCAGTTATGCACATTCTTTAAAGAGTAGTGGAGAATTCAGTCATCAATATTTTTCACAGAGACTAGTAGGAAGCAGCCACTCAGCTGCTAACAAGGCTGGGTCATTTATGATGCTGAGACCATAAAAGGCTGCATAGTCTTTACAATACATAGCAAGGTTGACTCAACTGTGTAGGTTACTGTGTGTTTGCTCAGTGTTATCAAGTCTTAATATTTTTTTTCATGAGTCTTTGCCATGCTGCATGTCAGCCCTGTTTCCAATGCAGTTCCTTTCCAGCCTCTTTTTAAAAAGAAAATGTACATGACTATTAAGAAGTGGATAGGGCAGAATGAACAAATGAGGTCCAACATAAAATCGAACCCAATAATATTTATTACATCTTTGAAAACTTACAGTTTTAAAGCCAATGCCTGTTGGAGAGTAGAGGACTTGTGTTAAATGGCTTTCCACTGTGCTTGGCTGTGCTTTGAAAGATTTATTTTTATTTCTGTTCTGTATTTGATTTTACATTGAGAAGGGCACTAAGCAACACAACCTCATTACTGTAGTATCTGAGTATGTATCATCTGTCATGTATTTGGTATTTTTGTTACAAAGTGCTGGAGATGTCTATCTTACCTGTAAGGAACTGGGATACAGTGGAAATGAGTTACTCGGTTGTGCAGATTGTTTTACTGCAGCTGGAAATTGAACTATTGTCCTCACCCTTAGTGCTGGCGTATCCCTTCTCTAAAAAATGTGATTTCAAGGCTCTTTTTAAAGCTACTGTCTGTCTTTGCAGTGCATGCAGGGATGTCAGTTTTGGAATGCAATGGTGCAGATCAATTGCCTTCTGAAATGTGTAAGTATAGCCTTAGACTTGGCTCTGTAATGCTTGTCTCCAGTTTATCAAGTACTTTATCCAATGGCAGATGTGGAGCAGTGTTTCTATGAAAAGATGAGATGTCTATATTTTCTCTCAGTATCTTTATAAATCCTCTTTTGGGGAGATGATAATTCTTGTTATGGGAGTTACCTGTAATATCAAAAGTTTCCATTGTGTTTGTCAGAATGTGGGGACATTTTATAGTTCAATAATATCAACCACTTACCCAGATTTTCCAGCACTGAGAAAGAACTAGAGCTTTTCAGGATTTTACTCTACTGGGGCCTGTCTCAGACTTATATGCAGACCATCTTTACTAGATTGATTACTTCTTTTTACTAAACCAGATGGATAAGAATTAACATTGGTCTGGGACAACTGCCATGATAGTTTTTACACTGCTCAGTTTTCTGGACCTCTTGAACACCTGAAGCTCATTCATCCCTGGCATCATTATAATGTTGACCTTCTGGTTTTCTAAGTGTGGGTTTTTCTTCTCTTATTATTTGCCATTGATAAGGCTTTGTAGTGTACTTTCACTGTAAGACACTTCTAATTAATTGATATAATGTGTTTGAAATACTCTGTGATTACATTTATGCTAATCCCATATTCCATTAATTTTCTTCTTGGCAGAACAAGACATATAACAGAACATGTGAGGTAAGTTAAATGCTACAAAAAAAAAAAATCACTATTTCAGTGATTACTATGTCCATGCAGTGCTAAGAAATATGGTGTAGGAACATGAAGTTAACAATCCGGATCTAATTACCTAAATGATTCTATGATGCCTTGATTCTGTAATGATTTTGTGCTTCCTGGAGCTGAAGAATGAGTTAAATAGCTGAATCCTTTCTTTCCAGCATGGTGGCTAAGGACATATTTGCATTGAAAACTGCTGTCTAGAGTGTTGCTTTCAAGAAAACAAATTAATCATAGAATCATAGAATAACCAGGTTGGAAGAGACCCACCAGATCATCGAGTCCAACCATTCCTATCAAACACTAAATCACGCCTCTCAGCACCTTGTCCACCTGTGACTCAACCACCTCCCTGGGCAGCCTCTGCCAGTGCCCAATGACACTTTCTGTGAAAATTTTTTTCCTAATGTCCAGCCTAAATCTCCCCTGGCGGAGCTTGTGGCCATTCCCTCTTGTCCAGTCCCCTGTCACTTGGGAGAAAAGGCCAGCACCGTCCTCTCTACAACCTCTTTTCAGGTGGTTACAGAGAGCAATGAGGTCTCCTCTCAGCCTCCTCTTCTCCAGGCTAAACACCCCCAGCTCTCTCAGCCGCTCCTCATAAGGCCTGTTCTCCAGCCCCCTCACCAGCTTCGTTGCTCTTCTTTCTGCTCACACCAGTATGAAATGCAGTACTATTTAGACCACACTCTAGGTGCATGAACATCTTGCTTTATCCACTTTTCCATTAATGACATCAAATATGAACCAGAGTGAATACTTACTAGGGCTGGTATGACACCTGCTTGGGGAGAAGTGGAAGCAAGGAGTGGAAGCTAAAACACAAAACACGGTCTTGACTGTGTAGAGTCAGAATGAAGTAACATGCAGTTCAGTAAGGGGGAAGGTGTTGTCCTTTCAAAAGAGATCTCAAATGGTGAGTGCCTCATCTGTGCTGCATATGGACTAGCATTGACAGTGCTAAGTATGAGGTAACAAAGTGCTGCTAAATATACAGTGCCTTTCTGGGCTCCTTTTAGCATGAACATAGGATGGGATAAGACAATTGCAGGATTATGTTTGGGATTGTAGAGGCTTTAGTGTGAAGGCTGTACCCGACTGGGGGCAGCACGCTTCAAGAGGGCAATCAAGGAGTTAGAGGGAATCTGAGTAGAACACAAACCCATTAGTCAGATGGAAATTTGATTAAAAGGACTGATTTTTTACATGCTTTTTAATCTGTGAAGTAGTGAGCATGACAAAGGTTTACAGATATGCTAAAGGTGGATTTTCAGGAACAGTCCAAGAAGTAACTAACTTACTTTTGCAGAAACACAGAATTAATGTGGGTGTTTTGTTATTATTGTTGGGGTTTATGGGTTTGGGGTTTTTTTGTTTGTTTGTTTGTTTAGGATGTTTTGGTCTTTTGTACTTGTATGGCCACACAATATTCCTGATAAATTCACTAATTCTGCAAGGGCTTTTGCAGGATTATTTTTCTATTGGATCTGCTGGCTGACTTGACACCCGACATAGGCTATCACCAGGTCACTGGACACTGAGAACCAGCCCATTGCAGTCTGCCGGGGATAGGAGGGAGGAAGGAGAGTGGGAGATTTCCTTTGATGTTGGCTCAACCCCTTCCTGTTGGGATTAAAACCTTGGTAGTATTACTCTTGTTGGATATTATCCCTCACTTAGGAACAGAGGAGCGGCACTGAATTTGATGGGAATATTTGCAAGAAAGAGCAGCAGAATCTGGCTCATACAGTGATGATTCTGATCAATGGAGAATATATGAGGATTTCTTGTTTTCAGGCAGAGCAGATGGCAAATTTCCTAAAAAAATTGTAAGGCTAAAGCCTTGGGCAATACTTTCACCTCAAGACAAAATTACATTTTTTTATTTGTCCAAAGAACAGAAGAAGAAGAATAAAAACATGACAGTGGTCAAAAAAATCTGTGTTTTATGAAGTAGAAGGCACTATGAATGAGCATGTAATCTGGGGATACTATCCCCTACAAACTAAACAAACCTTAGTTGTAAATGAAAGCTTGAGTGTACAGTTGATAACTGGTGTCTGCTTATACCTGGGTCTTTGCCTGTTAACGGTCATGATAATGCACTTGGAAGTATTTTATTTCTCTGAATAAGAAAACTTTGGAAAAAACATTTTAAGTACTTGCACCTGGCAGTGAATGCCTTGATGTGAGATAATGTGTATAGGAATATACTGCTAAGCAAATTTTAAAATCTGTCTCAGCTGCAACTGTGTTGTCTGAAATAACATGCCTTACCAGTTTCCGTAGGGTGCCGGAAGTGTATATCCTAGAATCATAGGAACAGCAATTAGAAAAATTTGCTTACTTAACTTAATGAATTGCTTCTGAATGATATAGAGGTTAATTATCACTTGAAATGTGGCTCCTATATGCATCAAACTTTAAGATTTTATAGGCCGAATGAACTTGCAGAATAAAATGAGCCCAAATAAAATGCTTGTCTAGAAAAACTCAAACCATCACTTCTTAGAAGTTTTGGCTTTCCAGGAGATGAAGTCTGACACGTAATTTTTAAGCTACTGAAATCCACCTGGAAAATACTACTACCTCTTCTTAAGTTGACCTATAAAGCAGGGTGACGTTGTATGTGTGTTCCTTGCCTAAACTGATAACTCTTAAGAATTTTCTGTTCTTAGAATGTGAGTGTGGAGAACTCACTGCCCCGGGGTATTTGTTGTGTTTCTAGCTTGTAGACACAACTCTACCAGGAGGAGTAATTACTAACAAGGAAGTGTGAATCAGGCATGGCTACTCTGACAAATTACTAATTTCGACTGTTTCGAAAACTGTCTGGAAGTACATTTGTAAGAGTATAGATCATAGAATCATAGAACCACCAGGTTGGAAAAGACCTTTTGGATCATCGAGTCCAACCATTGCAATTTTCCACTAAACCACGTCCCTGAGCACCCGTTTTTTAAATACCTTCAGGGATGGTGATTCTTCCACCTCTCTGGGGAGCCTGTTTCAGCTCTCGATGACCCTTTCTGTGAAAAACTTTTTCCTGATACCCAGTCTGAACCTCCCCTGGCAGATTGAGGCCATTCCCACTTGTCCTATCACCAAAAGACATGAAGGGGGAAAGGTGAAACTCAACTTGTGTCACCTATCATTAGCAAGTTAAAAAACATTCCCTGATTCCATGGTTCTCACTGAAGTCTATTTCCTACTTTATTGTCTCGCATATATGTGCTTTCCACAAAGGGACAGTGTGTAAGGGTGAAAATCCTAATTCAGTGCCCAGAGAACTGGTGGAAAGGCTCTCAGGAAGCACTTTGGAGCGAGCTTGTGGTACTGCTACTTTTTAGAATTAATGTAATTATTTCCATGGTGTTTGTATGTATTCAAAGTGCCTGGTGGATATGTACATATAAACATGTTTTCATAGTTCTAGGAGGCAGTTTGCCTTTACACAAAACTAACCAGTGAGTTCTGTACCTTACACAGACAGTTTCCTGTAAGTTTGGCTGTAGCCGTGCAGAGGATGCATATGGAACTGAAGCACAGAGTAAGTGTGAATAGAGTCCTGTGTCTGATCAGCAGTCTGATAAATTCAGATTTAAGATTATAGTCTTGTTCCATTATCTGGATTTCTTTGAAAAAATCAGAATTTATTGAGTGTTTTTATTAATCAGAAAATTACCCACTCTTCTTTTTTTCTTTTAACAAATACAATAAAGTTAATTCTATTCCATAATAAAGCCCCTTTGCCTCCCTTTCCTGGACTTGAGTCTTTAAAAATCCACTCTCAACTATTTAAGATGATACTTCCCCAAGACCAGTCTACCACCTTGAAATCATTGCCAAAAGCCCCTGTAATTTATATGGGAATAATTGGGTCAACACAGTGCTATTGAAATAGGCACCTTGAAAATCCTTTTGCAAGTTTTCCATACCTTCTTTTGGTTCCTATTCAGCAAAACATTACAAAATACCTATAAATATAAATGCATTTGCCCAAAAGCAGTTGCAGTCACATTTGCTCACATTGAGTTTGGCCCAGTTCAAGTTTACTTATGAAACTGTGTTTAAAATGTTATGTGATTTATTCAGCAACATTATCAATATATTCTTTTCTCTGTTTTTATTGACTTCAAAGATTTCAGGTATGTAATAGTCTATTAGCCTTAAGGCTCAGAGATTGCCATGGAAGATTTTTTCTTACTGTTATATTTTTCCCTAAGACTACTTGAACAAGCCTAGAGCACCGTTTGCATCTACCATTGAAAGCCACAGTGTCACATTAGGATGGAAGCCAGCTAACATCTCTGGGGTGAAATATATTATCCAATGGAAGTTCAGTCTGCTTCCTGGAGACTGGAGGTACACAGAGGTAAAGAAGGACACTCTCTTTCACTTTGCAAAGAAATATATTCTTGGTTTTGTTTATAATCAAGTCCAGTTTCGTTGGAGAAAAAAAAGTGCAATTTATTAATAGAGTCATATAAAAAACTAGATGAGGAAAGAAAGTAATGACTAGATTTTGAAAGAGAAGTGGCTGTAATTTACTGCTGAATTACACAGTTCCTTTCTCTTTCCCTAGCAGCTGGCTAGGATTAATAAAACATTTGGGATTCTTATTGTACTTGTAGGGCACTGATTGTGCTTGTCATCTCTGCTCTTGACTTTATTTTAGAAAAACATTAGGTGCATAGAAGAGGTTTACAAAATCATAAGTAATGTGGAGAAGCTGAGCAAGTGGACAATTATTTTCTGTTTCTTCCAACACAGGAGCTAGGAGTCTTGTTGAAAACGCAGGTTCAAAGCTAGCAAATCAAGGTATTTTCTTACTGAATGTATAATAAAAATGCTCCTCTGTTTCCTGGCACGTGTGAATTTTAAATTACTAAGTTTAAACTACTAAATATTAAAATTACAAAAATTCCTAAATGAGGTTCAAAGTGTCTAGACAAATTAATGGAAGAAATAATTGGTTTTACTAAATGCAAACGTTGCCATTGTTTCATGTTGAGCCATGCTTATAAAATGCCAAGACTTGAGGGTATTTGAAAGTAATATCACAGTAGTTTTTTCTATACCTTTTCCTAGAAACATATTTTTGGTTCTTGTCAAAGACATAGTACTTGGCTAGATAGACCTTTGTTTTGACTCAGCACAATTATCCTCGTATTATGTTCTTTGACGTCAACTGTACACTTGTTATCTGGCCATCACCTCTATTGGACCAATTTACAGAACAAGCTGGTGCCACAAATCAAAGGTAAGGATAATTTACTAAGCAGGAAGTTCTGAATTAATGATTGATGAAATAAAGAACAATGCCTTAGGATCATAGGTATTTTATGATGATTAGGAACCTTTGGTTCTTAAACTTCTAGAATATGTATCAACAGTATAAAATACATTGCCCATAATATGTTATTATTTTTTAATCTTATTTTTCGAATTTTCTATTATATTGTATCCATCCTTTCATCCATCCATTCATTGATAAGAACTGGTAGCAGGTTCTGAAGAAAAAAGAAGAGAGAATGTTCTGAAAGGATGGAAAATCAAAGTCTGTAGTGCAAAAATCTCCCAGAATTTCCTCTTATCTAAATTGATCATAGAATCACAGAATAACCACTTTGGAAGAGACCCACTGGATCATTGAGTCCAACCATTCCTATCAAACACTAAACATGTCCCTTAGCACCTCATCCACCCGTGCCTTAAACACCTCCAGGGAAGGTGACACAACTACCTCCCTGGGCAGCCTCTGCCAGTGCCCAATGACCCTTTCTGTGAAAAAATTTTCCTAATGTCCAGCCTAAACCTCCCCTGGTGGAGCTTGAGGCCATTTCCTCTTGTCCTGTGCCCTGTCACTTGGGAGAAGAGGCCAGCACCCTCCTCTCTACAACCTCCCTTCAGGTAGTTGTAGAGAGCAATAATATCTCCTCTCAGCCTCCTCTTCTCCAGGCTAAACATCCCCAGCTCTCTCAGTCGCTCCTCATAAGGCCTGTTCTCCAGCCCCTTCACCAGCTTCGTTGCTCTTCTCTGGACTCGCTCCAGAGCCTCAACATCCTTCTTGTGGTGAGGGGCCCAGAACTGAACACAGTACTCGAGGTGCGGTCTCACCAGTGCCGAGTACAGAGGGAGAATAACCTCCCTGGACCTGCTGGTCACGCCGTTTCTGATACAAGCCAAGATGCCATTGGCCTTCTTGGCCACCTGGGCACACTGCTGGCTCATGTTCAGTCGGTTGTCAACCAACACCCCCAGGTCCCTCTCCTCCAGGCAGCTTTCTAGACAGACTTCTAGTCTGTAACTCTGCACAGGTTGTTGTGCCCCAAGTGCAGGACCCGGTATTTGGCCTTGTTAAACCTCATGCCATTGGACTCTGCCCAGCGGTTCAGCCTGTTCAGGTCCCTTTGCAGAGCCTCCCGACCCTCCAGCAGATCCACACTTCCACTCAGCTTAGTGTCATCTGCAAACTTGCTAAGGGAAGAATACTTAGAATGCTGCACTTTAATATTCTGAAATATGTATGTGGTGTGAGTTGTCTTTTGCCCTGATAACACCCTACACAGTGAGTGCAGATGGAGGAAGAAAAAAAAATGATTGTGTTTGTTCATTTGTCTAGGTAGTATCTGAAAATTCATATACAGTCAAAGACCTTCAAGCCTTCACAGAGTACATGTTTCGAGTAGTTTGGATCGTTACATCTCAGCTGCAGCTCCATTCTCCATCAAGCCCCAGTTACCGAACACATGCTTTTGGAGGTAATGAATCTCATTATTAATTGCATCTTCCAGAACCATGTCAGAAACATTTAGGTTTCCTTATTGTTTCATTCACAGAAAACATTGGCACTTAATCACCAGAGTGGTGTGTTTATTGTTTGTAGGGTGGCTGCAGAATCATAGAATCATTTAGAAAAGACCTTTAAGATCATCAAATCCAAATAGAAATGTAACACTACCTAGTCCACCAGTAAACTGTGTCCCTAAGCAACACATCTACATGTTTTTTAAATACCTCCAGGGATAGTGACTTAATGATCAAACTAAAACACTATAGACTCTTTTTGTTTATATTAGAAGGTTTAGGGCTGCTTCCTGCTTTTAGTTTTAAAAACGTACACAGGGAAGTATATGGTCAAAATTGTGAGGGTATATTGGATTCTTGTGGGCATAATTATACATGTTAACTTTTTGACTGAATACACACATATTTTCCTGGGCACTAAAAGAAGTGAACTGTTGCTGAAATTTTATGCAGTCTTTATCATATTTAGTAGTATAAAATAATTAACAACTATGAAACGTAACAATGTACCTTAAAAAGGAAAAGCAATTAATATCTTAAATGCCACCCCAGAGCCAGTTATTTCTGTATCTTGCAGCTCCTGCAACAGCTCCTGTCATTAAAGATATTCAGTGTTCAAGTCCAAACACTGTTGAAGTTAGTTGGTCGCCACCACTTTTTCCGAATGGATTGATTGTTGGATATAACTTGCTACTGACCAGTGAGAATCACGAACTGTTGAGAGCTTCAAGAGGGCATAGCTTTCAGTTCTACTCCACCTTTCCAAACAGTACTTACAGGTATGAAAAGAAAAGATAACCAATAGGGCCGATTGTGCTGTAGGACTTCTTGCCCAGATGGTACAGGGTATGCCTAAATACCACTTCTGCACAATTCTGCTGTTTACTAATGCTCTTGCCTAAAGGCAGGGTACCTTCCTTGAGATAACAGAATTATTCCAGATGAGTTGGCTGCTTATGTGGAAGTCAGATGGAGAGGAAGGAAAAGCAATTTTACATAGGGCCAAAAGGCTGCATTCTCTTTAGCTGTTGTTTTTATTGTTTTTCAGCTTGTGTGGCATGTTTTCAGTATATTCAGGGAATGATAAAGCGGTCCTTTAATCATCTGGAAAATTCCTTCATTTTTATTAAACACAAATGCCCGCATTTTACTTGCACTGGTAAATACAGATCTTCCTTCAAAATGAAATTGAATTGCTCTTCTGAGTCTGAAATCCTATCATGAATTTTAATTTAGAAGATACTGTGGTTGTCCCACCTTTGGAAAATTTTTATTCTGGTTGATTTTACTTTTATTACAAATTTTCCAGAGTATTCTATTTAAATGGGCGTTTTCTGAAAAAAAAACTTGTTAAAATGTTAAAATGCTATCTGACTTGTTAAAATGTTTCTCAAGTGATCTTTTAGAAGAAACCTGTCTCTTTGGTTTATCATAGGTTCAGTATTGTGGCAGTTAATGAGTTTGGTGCTGGACCCCCTGCTGAAGCCAACATCACAACCCCAGAATCCAAAGGTACAAGAGCAGCAGAGTCCTTAGTGCTGTTTGTTTCTGTGGACAAAGTCACATTTGCTGGGCTAGTGTGTACCTGACAGAAGAGAATAATATTTAGACTGCAAATAGTGCATGACAGGTTGTACACGGAGGAGTCAACAGCATATCAGAGAGAGTCCTGTTCTTCGGCAGTAGACATTAGTGGGCTACACAGCATGGGAAAAAACTGAGATGCTGGTAGACGCAAACAAATTTGGCTGGAGTTGTATTACAGATGAAAAACACCTTAGCGGTCAGAGGCAGTGACTGAGAGGACATCCTTTCATTTTCTACATGAGATTTTAACAGCTAACAAACAAATTTATCTCTTCTAATAGTATTGAATACTTAATATGAAAATCTTTTGATGAAACACCCTCAGTTATTTCATGTCAAATACTTGAAGTCATATCAATTCTTGTTGCTCTTTCATGACAGTATTTATTTTACTATGTTAACTACTTAGTAATGAAAGTAATGATATGCTGTAAGTATAACTCAAAGAATTGCAGAAATATTAATTAATTGCCAGAGAAAAGTACACCTTGAGAAACAGAACAAGGGAGAATGAAATCAGTGTTACTAAAATGTATCTTTATTATGAAAACAAAACATGTGCCCCTAGTCTTGAAGAAATCCAGTTGTCAGACATCTGGAAACTCACTAACTCTAGCAAACACTTTAAGTCTGTCTCTGAGTCATCAGACTTCTGATACTGAATGGAGAAATTAGGCTTTTATCTTCTTTAGTGATTTTTAAAATATGACCTCTGTTTGGTTTTTTTTTTTTTAATAATCTCTCAGACACACCCACGTGTCCTTATCTGGACTCCAGTGGAGTCTGGCTGACCCTGAGCCGTAACATTTGTGCACTTTATGAAATGTCCAGACTGGTGCATCGGATTGTGTTCATTAAGTCAAGCTAATTACCAACCAACTGATGTGAGGTAGACAACAAACAAACGACTCTAATTGCTCCCCCTTCCCTTCCCCCCTCAATGCCTTCTGGGATGTGGAACCATCCCACCTCCCCTTACTAGTCACCATTTAAAACTTAAGTTGATTCCTGTGAATTGCAGTGGCACGCGATTTCTCTCTGTGGTAGCATGAACAGGAACAAGCCTTCCTCATGTATCATGTTCAGAAATAGTGTAACTGCATCAGGTACTGAGCTGTGTAGATATGAACCCTCAGAAGAGTCAGGGAAAGAATCTGGTCTCTGGGCTAGAGTGCAAGAAGTGTCACTGAAGAAGAAAAAAGCATGTGATGTTGGCTTTTTGTATTCTGCTCTAGAGAGATCACTACTGAAATCACTTGCAGTGTGTGCATCATGTGAGAAATGCATGCAGCTCAATCTATTACCCAGGAATGCATTAAGACATCATTCGATCACAGCCTAGTGGTATCCATATGAGGATGTGATATTTGATGGGGGAAGTGCTAGATTTTCAGGGACATGAGAAGCAAGACTAGTCATCCTTCCCAGAGCTATGCACAGGCCAGGCAGGAGGTATGGATTTGCTGCGGAGGTTTTGATGTAAGTTACTTGGGGCTGTATAAGCACGAAGCTGACTTATGTGGCCAAAGCTCTGCTTCTTATTTTTAAAATCTGTGACTTTATTAAAGAAAAAAAAACAAATCGCATTTTAAATTTACCAGTTTGAAGAAGATAGTGTTATCCCATTGTTATCTTTATCTGTGGAAACTACTTGTTCCTTGAAAAAATAATTGGTCAGCATGACAAAATACATGAAATAAACACACTTACACACTTGCTTTGCTCTTCCCCAGCTCTGTGGAATAATATTCTAGCTTGACTGGGCTTCTCAAAGAGGCCCAGGTGTGTTAAATATCCCACTTTAGCTGAATCTTGGAGTGATATGGATGTCTTATTGCCATTGTTTCCTTGGGAGTCCACAGGGTTTTATTTGCTTCAGCTTACTTTCCCTCACTAGGGTCTCTCCACTGTTATAGGAAAGGATGATATGAAATTCATGTAGTGCATTCTCACCCTGGGCGAGCAGCCAGAAGACACTGTAAGGAATAACTCTACCCACTTTGAACTCAAACTGTTTTAAGTTTTAGTTAGTTATTCCTAGTGGAAACTATATATGTAGATATGTATATGTGTGCATAGGTATATGCATAACTATTTCTGATGTATCTGAGTCAGTAAGATTCTTCTCAGTCATTTGTCTTAGTTCTGAATTTCTCCTTTTGTTAGTTAAGAAAAAAGCAACGTGGCTCTTCCTATCCAGAAACCAGTCTCTAAAGAAGAGGTACACGGAACATTTCCTTGAAGCAGCCCAATGCCTGCAAAATGATATTATACATCACAACATTACAGGTAAAATCAGATCAGGCTCCCTCCTTTTCCTTTCAAATATGACTTAGACCTCTGTATTCACCAAAGATAGAATCCCTCTCATCTAGCCTGAGACAATAACTGGCCTCCCTTTACAGTCAATGGGGAGAAATAGGAACTCTCAGAACATGATTTGACCTATGTGAAAGGATACCCATTGGAAAGAGATAAATTGTTCTTCCCAGTGCAACCTTTTCTTTGCTGAATCTAAGCAGCTACTTGAGACCTGGACTTCTATGTAGTAGCTGTCTAAACTGAAGTAAGATGAAGCTAGAGCAGATGTTTCCCTATGGTTAATTGATGTAATTTCTTAACGTGAATATGGGAAAGTGAAGTGGTTCAAACTTCAGAATTGAATAGAAAAAGCGTCAAAAGATTCTTGGCTGAAGAGTCTGCTAGTGTGTTAGGCACCTAGGCACAGAGCTCTATAACAAGGTATTTAGTGGCCTAAGCCAGTAGACAACTATGTTACCTCAAATTACTCTCCACTCTTCTTACCTACACTGACGCTGTATTTCATCCTTGGAGACAGGGTGAAAATCTGAATTTATCTACTAAAGTTCACAGAGTCACAGAGGTACCAGAGAATGAAAGTTGTTGTGACTAAATACCCTTTGATAGTACAGGGGTGGCACACAGAATGTCTAGCTTGAATTCTAGAGTGAATGGTGCTTTGTGAGGAGATGCAAATCACATCTGTTTGCCCTGGAGAGGGGCAATCAGTGTCAGTGTATTTGCATGTTATATATCCTCTTTCAGTCTGATTACTTTTCTGAAGGGTAATTGTTTATAATATTTTCACTTTTTGTCTGAAAGAAGACTAGAAGTGGAAGAAAATCAGTTAACTTTTATCCAAAAATGTTGGGTTGCAGAATGAAAAAAATATTTCTTCTTAAGGCAAGTAAAAAAAGTAGCTGAAAACCTGAAATTTATTTCTTATATTATCTGTGTGCACATATCTATCTTTTTTTAGGAATTTCTGCGAATGTTCATCAGCAAGTTGTTTATTTTTCTGAGGGGAATTCCATCTGGCTGAAGGGAGCTGCAAATATGTCTAATGTATCTGACCTAATGCTCTTTTATGCTGGCTGGGGGAATATTACATCAATCTCAGTGGACTGGCTTTACCAGAGGATATACTTTGTGATGAATGAAAAGGTAGTGTTCTAGGGCTTAAATAATTTCTTATTTAACTTGAACCATTACTGTGATTTATTTTAAATGAGAAAATCTGGTTTATATATAGATATGCATGTACAAAATATACTTATAGAAATAGATTTTTTACTTTAGTAATACTCACACACTTCAGAGATTTAAATAAGAAGAATGGCTTGAATATCAGGTCATATTTAAAGAAAACAGGCTATATGGGACTCTAGCTTTTTGTCTTATTTTTCTCCTCATAACCAGTATAAGTGACTTTGGCTCTGTTACTTGGTTCTCCATCTACCCTGTTCAGTTCTGATTCTGCCTAAGGAAAGTGGTCAGACAACTAGTTAGTGATTATAATGCCTATTATAACTGGCAAATTATGTATTATTTAATTATTTAATCAATTCATAAATCAATTAATTACTGTCTTGAGACCTAAGGGCAGCAGGAAATTGGGTTCAAACTAGAAAGAAAAGGAAGCAATTTGTTTTAAGATTGAAAGTTGAATGTTCAATCAAAGTTTAATCAGAAATGACCCATTATTTGAAAAGTGGAACATCAATGTCTTTCTGATTTCACAGAATGGCTCATTAAATGAGTACCAAAAACTCGGGTTAACTGATCATTTCAAATGGAAGATGAGACAAAATGGAGTTTTGAAAGCCACTTCCAAACGGATGTTTTTCTTGTTCATATTCTTGCATGATTTAGGGATTGGTGGGAATGGTTGGACTCGACGATCCAGTGGGTCTCTTCCAACCTGGTCATTCTGTGATTCTGTGATTCTGTGATTTCTCTTCTGAAGAGCTCATAGAGAAGAGCAACGAAGCGGGTGAAGGGGCTGGAGAACAGGCCTTTTGAGCAGCGGCTGAGAGAGCTGGGGGTGTTTAGCCTGGAGAAGAGGAGGCTGAGGGGAGACCTCATTGCTCTCTACAACTACCTGAAAGGAGGTTGTGGAGAGGAGGGAGCTGGCCTCTTCTCCCAAGTGACAGGACGAGAAGAATTGACCTCAAGCTCCGCCAGGGGAGGCTTAGGCTGGACATTAGGAAAAATTTTTTCACAGAAAGGGTCATTGGGCACTGGAACAGGCTACCCAGGGAAGTGGTTGAGTCACCTTCCCTGGAGGTATTTAAAGCACAGGTGGATGAGTTGCTGAGGTTTAGAGTTTGATAGGAATGGTTGGACTCAATGATCCGGTAGGTCTCTTCCAACCTGGTTATTCTATGATTCTATGATTCTATGTCCAAGAAAGAAAGTGTGTCATACCAGCCATGACAGCTCAGATCACAACTGTTTCAGATTGAGGTAAATATATAGATGGCAGTCTGGCACTTGATTTCCTGCTCATAAAACATCAATTTATAATAGTCAGAATTTGGATGTACTTTTGTAGACCTTTAACGCACAAAAGACTAGAAAGCTGCCCTAAATGATGAGTAAGGGATTATTTTCCCAGTCTTCTTGCCATGGCTGATTTTTCACTTAATTGCTCAGAGAAGAGGGAGCAGGATAAACAGCGGTGAGAAAAAGATACAAGTGAGCTGTAGACAAACATACTGATGACAAGTATTTCTGAATCCACTGCAGGTTAGAGAATTCTCAGTGTGTTGCTCCCAGGATCAGAGAAGTGCTTTTTTCTCTCTTTTCCCTTCCCTGCTAGATCATTTTCAAGCTACAGTTTGCATATACTCTCTAAATTGGGCTTTTTCCTCCAGCTTAGAGGGAGGATGTTAAGAGAAGGATGTATGACAGACAGTTCTTTTGGGGTAAGCTGTCATGGATGCATTCATATTTGTGCATAAGTCTTATAGTTAGACGACTGACAACTCAGGACCCCAGAAGGACCTAGGGCTGCCAGAGTGTTTCCTTGTCTAGCTCCCCTGAAGGAATCTCAGGTCAGCCTGTTTGCTTATTAGCAAATGCCCTATGAATGCATCACCAGTTATTCTTCTCATTCCCCAGATACATGTCTGCCATTTAGAGAACTGCACAGCAGCTGAAGACATCACTCCTCTTTATGTGACTTCCCCTAGGAAGGTTATAGCTGATCCTTATAATGGGTAAGTGTCCTTCTTTGAGCACTTGGTGTCAAAGGTGCTATAAAGCCCCTCTCTAATTTTCTTCACTTCATTAATCATCTAGGTTCCTGTTTCAGACTCTTGCCCTACTGAAGCAAAAATGCAATTGACAACAAATAGCAAACTACAAAACAATTGGAATGGAAGTGACATCATTTAGTGTTGCTTTCTGCATTTTCTTCCTTATGGTGTTAGCAGAGGAGATAAAGTATTTCCAATGCAGAACTTTTGTTTACAGATGTTTAGTGCTTTTATGAATAGGAAACTCTATGCATTTTAAATGTCCATGCTCAACACGTCACGTATTATGGAAGAATATTCTCCAGTAATCTGTCAGCCAAATTCCCATAAGGTCAAAAGTGATGTATTTAATTTTCCTAGGCTGTATATTAATAGCGCCAAGAGCATTTTTGTATTGCCTGCAAAAATACAGGCACAACTCTTAGCTGTTAAAATGTTTGTGACTCATCTACAGAGTTCTTGTGCTGTAGTTATTTGGGTCTGTTTTACTCCATGGCCAGCTACATATTTTGTCTCCTGGAAGATGGCATATACAAAGCAAACCTTCCACTCTTTACCGGCACCACCTCTACAGCTTCACCAGTAGTGAAAGCCAGCGATCTAAGAGACTTCATGATTGACTTCCAATCTAAGAGACTTATTTTCTTCAACAAAACAGAACAGACCTTTGTGTCAGCTTTTCTTGGTGGTTCAGAATTTCACACACTGCGATCACATGTGCCATTTAATGACATAAAGAGCTTTGTTTATGAGGATAACACGTTCACTGTCACAGATGGCTCAGCAGTTTTCCATGAAGAATTCTCTCCTGTGGGGAGTTCTAGCTTCAACGAGTATGTTGTTGATTGCAATTTGGCATATCCAGAGTACTTTGGCTTTAGCAACTTGCTTTTTTATGGGGTGTCAACTCAGACTTTTCCTTTACCAACTCTTCCTCGGCTTGTCATGGCACTATTTGGATTGGACCAAGCTGTGATCAGCTGGAGACCACCAGAACACACCATTGGAACCAGTAAGTTTGGTTGTTTCATCCTGAAATTCCTTTTCTTACCAGAGCAACAACTTCCTGTTTTCCCTTTTCCTGATGCTGGGCTTTGGTGACTTCAGTAGCTGATGCTTGGTTTGAAAAAAATTAACCCAAGATTTGTGAGTAAAATAGATAAATTTTCTGGCTAAATTAATACAAGTTTATAATGGTAAATAATTTGCCATCTGCAAGGAATTTTAAGTAGGGCTCCATCTTCAGTATGGTATGGAGTAGGAATAATTTTGGTTGCTGCATGTCAGAGGCATGCTGGCTATTGATCAATGACTGTGCTACAGTCTCTACATTGTGCATGTGTCTTTGAACGCCAGAAAATCACCTGGTTAGGGAAAATGTTGGTTATTCCAACATCATCCTTCATGAGGGATTGAACCACTACTCTTGTCTGGTCTCAGAGCTGGAGAGTGTAAATTTTTAATTTACCCCTTTCCTAATTCTCCTGATATCGGCATTTTTAGATGAGTCTTCAACATACAGTTTTCTCAAAGAATGTGTATCTTCTGATACAGTCATGCCATCTAATCCGTAACACCACAACTGTTTGCATCTCACAGGCCTATCTGCTTGGCAGAACTGGACCTATGATGTGAAAGTGTCATCTTCGCATCCATCCGAGGAGGAAAGGGTTGTCTCAAACATAAGTGACACTAGGTTTACAATGAAGGAGCTGGCCAGCTTCACAGCATACGAAGTGTCAGTCAGAGCTGTCTCTCCTGCTGGTGAAGGCCCATGGTCAGAGTCGTTCAGAGGCACAACTTTAGAAGAAGGTGAGAATTGCTTTGTCATCCAGGAGAAATGAAGAATAGGTTATGCATACAGCTTTCCACCTGGTGAGGCCCAGGCTCTGGGTAAAGATTGTAAAATGAATGGCAAAAAAAGGATTGTCCTAGAAATATTAAATGATATAGTTTAAGTAAGTCTGCTTTGTTAGGATAGTAAGATTCTCAAGTGAGTCCTTGTTGGTGTGGACAAATTCTATTTTCTTTCTCCATCAGCTGAAGAAGAACCGTATATTTTGGCAGTGGGGACTGAAGGGCTCTGGAAGCAGCAGTTGGATAGCTATGGGCCAGGAGAACGCCTCTATCCTCACATGAGAAATGTTACAGGTAAACACTACACAAACTGCATGCTACTGTTACAGAATTCTTGTCGTTTACTGGCTGTCCATAAGTTTCATCAACAGAGCTGAAAGATAAAAGTTTTCATTGCAGCAGTCTGTACTTGAATGCAGCTTCAGTGTGCCAAGCTTTTGTATCCATCCTCTTTCTTCTACTTTATGGATCAAATTAATCCTTAGTGAATCCTTCCTGATATCACCACAGCTACAGCAGAGGCAGAATCAACTCTCTGAATGAAACATATAGGTCTGTCTCCAGCATCCCAATATATGCCATATATTTACAATCATCAGGGCTATCTATATACTATATATATGTATACGTCATATACCTATAAGAAAGTATCTGTCTTCATGTTAACTGAGCCTGACTGTTTGCTTGAATTGATTTTTAATAATCTGAACTATATGGATACCTTTTATTGTTCAAAAAATAACGTCTTTTATTTGCATGTTTAAGAAATGCTTAATATTTTCCCCTTTTTCTTCAAGACCTCGACTGGTATAATGGCAGTCTTTATTGGATTAATTCTGTGGGCGAAGTTCAGATCTGGTCACTGAACAAAAGAGAGGGTAACACTGAAAATACTTATGTGTCTGACATCAGAAATGCAAGAGTGTTGGCCTTCGAATGGTTGGGTCAATTCTTGTACTGGGCTGGCAAAGCAAATACGGTAGGTATAGTTGCATTTTTTTAAGGGGAAAAAAACCAAACCCTAAAGTCAATAAGAAAGGCTGTAAAACAATATTTGAGAAGATAATCCTTACTTCTTGCAACTTCAGA
This sequence comes from Clamator glandarius, assembly GCA_033459285.1. Classification (NCBI taxonomy): domain Eukaryota; kingdom Metazoa; phylum Chordata; class Aves; order Cuculiformes; family Cuculidae; genus Clamator; species Clamator glandarius. The sequence continues at coordinate 196,779 of JAUNZM010000695.1, forward strand.
TTCATCTGGACCTTTGCTATAATAGTGTAGAACAAGGAGGCCTTTCTTTTCTTGTGTGATTTTCCAGAGTTATACAAGAATTTGGGCTAAAATCACAGAGTCACGGAATCACTTGGTTGGAAAAGATGCACAGGATCATCGAGTCCAATCACTCCTATCAAACACTAAATCATTCCCCTCAGCACCTCATCCACCCGTCCTTTAAACACCTTGAGGGATGATGACTCAACCACCTACCTGGGCAGCCTCTGCCAGTACCCAATGACCCTTTCTGTAAAAAATGTTTTCCTGATGTAAAGCCTGAACGTCCCCTGGTGGAGCTTGAGGCCATTCCCTCTTGTCCTGTCACCTGTCACTTGGGAGAAGAGGCCAGCTCCCTCTTCTCCACAACCTCCTTTCAGGTAGTTGTAGAGAGCAATAAGGTCTCCCCTCAGCCTCCTCTTCTCCAGGCTAAACAACCCCAGCTCTCTCAGCTGCTCACAGGTCTAATGTTCACTAATATTCACTACTGCAGGACACTGAAGTCTGAGTGCAAAACAGCAAATCAAACATGCTATCAACAGTTTTATTGGATTCAACATTGTAAAAGTAAGTGAGAATAGTGAAAATAAAGGCTGCCAAGCTGATCTCAGCAAAGAAGTAGATGGATGTTGTTTTAATCCTTATATATGCAGGAAATTTGACACAATTTTCAAGAATGACCTCTGTACTGTGATCTTTTGCAGAACACTGCAGATAAAAAAAAATAATTACAGTTGCATTTCATACGCTCTCATATCAGGAACATTGACATGTGAATTATTTAAAAAGTATCTGACTTCAAAATTGCAGTGCTAATTTATGCAGTGCCATCAAACCATGCCTTTCATTTCTTGTAAGTGCAAAGTCAGAAGCTGTTTTAAAAACTGGAGCTAGAAGGCCAGATTTCACACTGCCTTGCACCCTCATTTACACTTGTGAATAGTGAATAGGAAGGGGGTGAGAAACTCTGTCAGACAGAAAGCTGCCAAAAAAAATTAGAAAGGGAAAAGAAAGAGAAAATCAGAAGGGCTAAAGCCCAGCTAGAGCTTAGACTGGCCAGTTCTGTGGAGGACAATGAAAAGATCTTTGTACAAATCTATCAACAACAAAAGGAGGGCCAAGGAGAATCTTCATCATTTACTGGATGCAGAGCGAGCAATAGTGACAAAGGATGAGGATGATACTGAGGTACTTAATGCCTTCTTTGCCTCAGTCTCTTAATAGTAAGGTCAGATGTTCTCTGGGTACTCAGCCTCCTGAGCCAGAAGACAGGGAGAGAGGGCAGAACAAAGCTCCAAGGATCCAAGAGGAAATGGTTAGAGACCTGCTTGGCCAATAAAATATTCACAAATCTACGGAGCCAGATGAGATCCACCAAAGGGTATTATGGGATCTGGTGGAGGTGCTCATCAACCCATTTCCATCATTTACCAGCAGTCTTGGCTGACTGGGGAAATTCCACTTGACTGGAGTACTGGTAGATGTTACACCTGTTTACAGAAAGGGTCAGAGGGAGGTTCTAGGAAACTACAGGCCTGTCAGTGTGACCTCAGTGCCAGGGGAGGTCATGGAGCAGGTCATCTTGAGTTCTTATCACACAGCACACACAAGACAATCAGGTGATCAGGCCCAGTCAACATGGGTTTATGAAAGGCGGGTCCTGCCAAACTAGCCTGATCTCCTTCTATGACAAGGTGACCTGCTTAATGCATGAGGTAAAGGCTGTGGGGGTAGTATACTTGGAATTCAGTAAGACCTTTGACACTGTTACTCACACTATTCTGCTTGGGAAACTGGCTGCCACTGGTCTGGACAGACGCACTCTCTGCTGGGTAAAAAACTGGCTGGCTGGCTGGGCCCAAAGAGTTGTGGTAAATGAAGTTAAATCCAGCTGGAGGGCGGTCAAAAGTGGTGTTCCCTAGAGCTCAGTGCTTTATCAATGATCTGGATGAAGGAATTGAATGTACCCTTAGTAAGATCATGGATGACACTAAGCTGGGTGGAAATGTTGATCTGCTTGAGGGTAGGGAGGCTGTACAGGAGGATCTGAACAGGCTAGATCAATGGGCTGAGGCCAATGGGGTGAGGTTTAACAAAGCCAAGTGCTGGGTCCTGAACTTGGGACACAGCAACCCCGTGTAGTGCTACAGGCTTGGGGAAGAGTGGCTGGAAATCTGCCCGGAGGAGAAGGACCTGGGGATGTTTGTTGACAACTAGCTGAGCATGAGCCAGCAGTGTGCCCGGGTGGCCAAGAAGGCCAATGGCTTCTTGTGCTCAGTGCTAGTGAGACTGCACCTCAAATACTGTGTTCAGTTCTGGGCCCCTCACTGCAAGAAGGATGTTGAGGCTCTGAAGCTTGTCCAGAGAAGAGCAACGATGCTGGTGAAGAGGCTGGAGTCTTACGAGGAACGGCTGAGGGAACTGGAGTTATTTAGCCTTGAGAAGAGGAGGCTGAAGGGAGACGTTATTGCTCTCTACAGCTACCTGAAAGGAGGTTGTAGAGAGGAGGGAGCTGGCTTCTTCTCCCAAGTGATAGGGGACAAGACAAGGGGGAATGGCCTCAAGCCAGGGGAGGTTCAGATTGGGCATTAGGAAAAATTTCTTCATCAAAAGGGTTATCAAGCATTGGAAGAGACTGCCCAGGAAGTTGATTGAATCACCATCCCTGGAGGAGTTTAAAAGATGGGTAGATGAAGTGCTTAGTGATATGATTTAGTGGTGGACAAGTACGGCCGGAGTTGATCTCAGAGGTCTTTTCCAATCTAGTGATTCTATGATTCTATGGTTCAAAACTGGGAAAGTCACTTGTGTATATTCAGTTGATCATGGCTGATGTCTTAGAAGTGATGCTAAAACCAGTTCTTTCATCCCTAGATCTACAGAAAATCACTGCTGGGAGGCCATATGGATATTGTGGTTCATGTTGCGTTTCCAGTGAAGGATCTAGTAGTGGATTCAGTAAATGGCTATTTGTACTGGGCCACAATATATTCAGTGGAGAGTGCGAGACTGAATGGAGGAGAGCATCTTATGTTACAAGAGCACCTACAGTTTTCTGGTAAACAGGTGACTGAGTTTGAGTTTTCTTTTTAATTGAAGTGTGATTTAGTGGTTACATTTCTTGAATATAGTCATTGTTCATCATTGTCGATATCACTGTATTATGACCAGAAAAATAACATGATTTTCTTGCAATATTGTTATGTCATTTCAAGAACAAGGTAAGAATTAAATCATGTAATAACTGTACAGAAACTCCAGCCTGTAATTCTAAAGTCAGACCCTTGCAACAAAATATGACATTAAAAATGTCCTTGTAGTTGTGATGTTCTCCTATCCTCTCTTCTCCTCTCCAAAAGGCAGTTAACATTCAGAAAGGGTAGCCAAACTCACAATTAATTCCCTGTTATACTCATGAGTATTGGTGGAGGAAATGAAAAGCTGGTTTGGTGTGATACCTGCTATAATTGTAGAACTAAATACAGAAGAACTGAAAAAATTTTGTTACATGTAGCAAGAGGTGGCTGTGCTGCAAAGGTTCACTTTATTTTCCACACCTCTTCACCTGGTGTGGACTGTTTTCATGGGAAGTTATGTGATGTCCAAGCTCAACATCACACTTAAGCTTGTCGCAGATCTTCTGGATGATCTTTTGCAAGGGACTGACAATTTACAGTTTATTCTAAGTTGTAAAAGTCACCTTTCTTGCCTTTCCCTTTTGTTTCACTACCTGTTTCTCTGAAGTGCCAAATGCTAGCCTTATTTTTCTTGTTCCTGTTTTCAAGAACTTTGGCAGCAGTTAGACTGCTTGTCTGCTTCTGTCATTTTTTTTTTCTGCACCTCTTTCTATGTCAGTGATACCAGCCTTCAACCATCCACTCATTCACACCTCCTACAAACATCTCTCCATCTTCTATGTTGCCTCTACTCTATGTTGTGACTCCCTGAACTCATCCTCCTGCTGTGATGTCTACAGGAAAAAAGCCAAGTAAAAATGTCTAGATTGAGAAGTGACCAGTTATAGCTGACATATCACAGCATCATTAGGGTGGAAAAGGCCCACAGGATCATTGAGTCCAACCATTCCTATCAAACACTAAACCATGCCCCTCAGCACCTCATCCACCAGGCCTTTAAATACTTCCAGGGAGGGTGACTCAACCACCTCCCTGGGCAGCCTCTGCCAGTGCCCAATGACAGTTTCTGTGAAACATTTTTTCCTAACGTCCAGCCTAAACCTCCCCTGGTGGATCTTGTGGCCATTTCCTCTTTTCCTGTCCCCTGTCACTTGGGAGAAGAGGCCAGCACCCTCCTCTCCACAACCTCCCTTCAGGTAGTTGTAGAGAGCAATAACATCTCCCCTCAGCCTCCTCTTCTCCAGGCTAAACATCCCCAGCTCTTTCAGCTGTTCCTCATAAGGCCTGTTCTCCAGCCCCTTCACCAGCTTCGTTGCTCTTCTCTGGACTCGCTCCAGAGCCTCAACATCCTTCATATGGTGAGGGGCCCAGAACTGAACACAGGATTCAAGGAGCGGTCTCACCAGTGCCGAGTACAGAGGGAGAATAATCTCCCTGGACCTGCTGGTCACGCCGTTTCTGGTACAAGCCAAGATGCCATTGGCCTTCTTGGCCACCTGGGCACACTGATGGCTCATGTTCAGTTGGCTGTCAACCAACACCCCCAGGTCCTTTTCCTCCAGGCAGCTTTCCAGCCAGGCTTCTCCTAGTCTGTAGCACTTCACAGGGTTGTTGTGCCCCAAGTGCAGGACCCGGCATTTGGCCGTGTTAAACCTCATGCCATTGGTCTCAGCCCAGCAGTCCAGCCTGTTCAGGTCCCTTTGCAGAGCCTCCCTGCCCTCCAGCAGATCGACACTTCCACCCAGCTTAGTGTCGTCTGCAAACTTGCTAAGGGAGCACTCGATGCCTTCATCCAGGTCATTGATAAAGACATTGAACAGGGCTGGACCCAGCACTGAGCCCTGGGGAACCCCACTTGTAACTGGCCTCCAGCTGGATTTAACACCATTTCCCACCACTCTCTGGGCCCGGCCATCCAACCAGCTTTCCACCCAGGAGAGTGTGCGCCTGTCCAGGCCAGAGGCTGACAGTTTCCATAGCAGAATGCTGTGAGGAACTGTGTCAAAGGCTTTACTGAAGTCCAGGAAGACCAAATCCATAGTCTTTCCCTCATCCAGCAGCTGAGTCACTTTGTCACAGAAGGCGATCAAGTTAGTTTGGCAAGACCTGCCTTTCATGAACCCGTGTTGACCGGGCCTGATCACTCTTTTCTCTTGCAAGTGCTTCCTGATAGCACTCAAGATCACCTGTTCCATGACTTTTCCCAGCACTGAGGTCAGACTGACAGGCCTGTAGTTCCCTGGATCCTCCCTGCGACCCTTCTTGTAGATGGGCACAACATCAGCCAGCCTCCAGTCCAGTGGAACTTCCCCAGTCTCCCAGGACTGTTGGAAGATGATGGAAAGGAGTTTGGCCAGCACAACCGCCAGCTACTTCAATACTCTTGGGTGGATCCCATCTGGCCCCATAGACTTGTGGGTGTCTAGATGGGCAAGCAAATCTCTAAGCACCTCCTCTTGGATCATGGGAGCTTTGTTCTGCTCCTCTAACTCCTGGGTTTGTACACACAGGGAATAACTTTCCTTACTATTAAAGACAGAGGCAAAGAAGGCATTAAGTACCTCAGTCTTGTCCTCATCCTTTGTCACAGTTGTTCTGTTTGCATCCAGTCGGGACTGAATAGTTTCCCTGGTCCTCCTTCTGTTGTTAATGTATTTATAAAAAATTTTTTTTGTTATCTTTCATCAACAGTTTTTTTTTTGTATTAAATTAAAACCCCAAATAAACTCACAAGAAATAAAGGACAGTATAAAGTTCTTTAATGGTAGAATTCTGGAGCTGTGTACTGATGGTCACTACTGTGCCATGAAAACATGCAAATACATGTTTGCACAACCAGTAATATATATCTTGCTTTCACAATGGAGTCCTTTATCCTGAAAAGGAGTACTTCTTACCTCAATATTAAAACACATGTACTAGTTAATTGTTACCCAACAGTTAGAGCATGTTGTCTGCATATCTGGTTCTTACTGGTATTTACTAGCATTTTTTCTAATAAAGAACTGCTGCTCAGCTACTCGGTGCAGGATCATCAGCAGTGTATAGCTGTATCTCCTTTTAGCTTGAAATCTGAGTGATAGGAATAGAAGAGGCTACTACAGTGACAAGTTTCTTAAACAAAAATGAAGACACGGCTTTTAAAGTCTAATTTCTTTGGCAGGAAACAGATCATTTTATGACAAATGTTTTATTTTTCAATCAGTTGTTTAGCTTAGCTTGTGCGTGTTGGCATAGCTTGTTTTGGCAGAGCTACTCTGATTTACTCCAGCGTAGGATCTGGCATAGAATTTCCAAATAAGTTTGTAAGTTATTTACACTGTAGAATATGTCTAGGAAAAAAAGTAATTTATAGGGGAGCAGAAAAGTAAGTTGAACACAGGAGGAGTCGTGATCCTCTCAGCCTGGCCTCTTAATATTTCTGTTGGAGGGGTATTTCAAAGAGATAAATGTATGTTGCATCTTACGATGTGCAGTTATATTATACAATCACTAATCTATTTTGTGTCCAGAGACCAATACCTCTATTGAGATGGAAGTTTGTCTATTGTTGAAGCAAAAAAAAAAAAGGTGTTAAATTACTGCCTATCTCCTGAATATGAATAGTACAAATATTTCTTTGCCTTTTATTAGTGGAGATACAAGGATCAGAAGAAAGAGGACCAGCACATCTATGGGAAAATGTAATAGCTGCAGGAAAAAAAAGTGGGGCAAGGCAAGAAGATCCAAATGTTCAGAAAAGCAAGGTAGATTCAGGAATATGTAATGTAGTGTTCAGCGTAGCAGGGAGAGTAGGTCAATGGGATAAATTATAACATGCTTGACTAAACATACGCTCAGGCACATACAGACTGTAAGATATTTTTAACAGGAAAACCTACAGGAGCAATCATTCAAACCTTGATTTTCTGACATACAACGTCAACAGAAATATGTCAAGAATGTGGTTACATAAGGACCAACAGACAACTAAGTGATATGGCATTTGCTTTCCTGTCATCATCTTCTGCAGTTTCTTAATAAAGAGTCAAAAAAAAAAAGGTGGCTCCACTTACATCCATAATGGAAATTTAAGCTTATGAAATAATTGCTACAACTACTGTTTGGATGAGAAGTTTGAGAACTGATGGAAAACATGTTCAGAGGGGCCCCTAACAACTTGTAAGCTGTGCTAATGGCATGACATAGGCTGAATTTGATAACATTTAGCAGAGCAACTTGTGAAGCAAATGCTTTATTACTCACAGAAATCAGAACAGATGCCTGATTTCTATTATTTTTGCATATGGTATTGAATCTGTTTACTACAAATGCAAGAAAACTCTATTTTGAATATTAGGTCCTTTTAAATAAATAATCTTGCACCTAGTTTGGATGAAGATGAAATAGTAAAGTAATGAACACAAAGATTCTTTCATTTCTCCCCTAACATTTATTTAGTAATAATTGATGTACCAAAATGTAAATATTTGGATTTTCTGTTTAAACAAATGCATCAATAAAAATTTTCCATAAATAATGCAATACATTAGATATTCTGTGCATCCGTATATCAAAGCTAGAAAACAAACCCAAAAGTTATGAAATGCTTCTTTCAAAAAGTGATTCTGAGTTTCAGACTGAGTATCCACCAACTGTTTCTGGAAAGGAATATTAAAATATCAAAGTTGTCCTGGACATTTTGATAGGTAGTTCCTTGATACACTTGATAGACTACCACCATCATATCTGAAGCAATCTCATACTCCAGGGATGACAGATGTGACAGATGCTTTTAAAACGTTATCTAGAAAATCATCCACTACTATAAACAGATGTCCACCAAGGGCCTGATTATTTCCTAGTGTTACTTCTTTCTGTGTTAGAATAAACGTTCACAGTAGTGATGTTATTTTTGCCAATACTGTTTATACAACAGTTATGCCTAAGAGCTCTACCTCAGAAGTAAAGGTATGTTCAAATTGGCATTTGGATTTTTTTTTTTCTTAGATGACTGGTTTAACTTTGGATTTTACCTATGGTTTTCTTTACTGGCTTGTGCAAGATAGTCTGTGTCTAAACCTATACAGAGTTTCTCTTTGCAAGGAGGGGTAAGTAAAAGTGTAGCTGAGGTAAGAAAGTCTGTATTATCTAGTTTTTGTGATACTCTTAAAAAAAAATTTTTGTCCAAAGCTGGGCATACTGGTTACTAATCTGAAAATAAAAGAACACTTAACATTCACACCTAGTTGATAGCAAATGCATTTTGAGATGGTTGTTAGCATGCTTTTACAGTGACAGAAACAAAGTATGAATGCTCAACTCAACTGTGGTCATACTCATCAATTTGTAGACTTAGCTTTAGGAAATAATTGCAGTTTATTGTCTATTTTATCTGGGCATTTACAACAGCTGACAGTTTCCAAGTGCCTAGAGCTGTAACTTGTTAATCTTGCATGGAATTTAGGATTTGGAATGACACCACTTTCTCACCTGAGCAGTCAGCACTCAGCAAGCTTTCCTCTTGATCATCCTGAGCATGAAATGGCTTCATTATTCCTGAAAGACAAAGTTTAAAAAAACCCAAAACATATCCATGGTCAGCTTGACTACATATTAAAATGGCAATTTGTTCAGTCAGTGCCATAATGAAGGGCAGTTCATGAAACTGTATTTTTTTTTCTTTTCATAAACCTAATTAAACAGTATCTGTATTTACATGTAGTCATGATAGTGAAGATTGTCTTTGTGTGGAATCAGCTGAATTCTCTGATTGATTTTAGGCTTGGTATGATTAACAGTAAACATTTAAAGAATCAAAATATGTTGATTAGTTTTAGCTAGAACATGCAGCTCCACTGTCAACCAACTGACAGTCATAAATCGTTGCTCCTGGCATGCCAGATAGGAAGATTAGAAGTAATCCTTCCTAATGGACCTGATGGTGTGTCAAAGCTTTTCCAAATTTGTTTTGGATAGCACGTGTCTATGCTGAAAGACATTTCTGAAATAGCAAAACGGTGCCTCTTACAACACATTTAATCTCTTGCCCAGAAGATAAATTTGGGCCAAAAAAGACTTGTAAATTTTGACATAAAAAATAACAAGACCGATTAAATCATCAGCAATGCCAGTAGAGGAAAATGTTTAATAGAGTTTAATATAAAATGGGAGGTTATCAAATAAACTAGCAGGGTCACAATTATCTGGGGAACTGCTGTAACAAAGCAGAATGAATCTCATGCCTTGAAGTAGACTTCGTTGTTTCAGTGCAACTGCTGAGAAAAGGTGGGAGGATTTTTCAACATACTCAGTTTTCTACAACTGTACATCAGAATATTAAGCCATTATAGAATGGCTTAATAATTACAATATTGTTTTTCGAATGAAATCCAGGAAATGAAGGCTTCATTTTACAAGTGTTTCTGCAATGTTTCATTTGGAAAAAAGGTTCTGCTGTAGAGAACTTAAAGAACAATTTTGGATCATTTTTACCTCCTATATGAGTAATAAGAATTTGAATGAGGAGAAACTTATTGATGTGTCAAATATTGTTCCCTCTACATGTATTTTTTTCAGTTTGCTAATTTTATATGTGTTTTCACAGTTGTGGTAATGCCATTGTCAGAGAATTTGCAGCATGGAGTACTTCAGATATATCTCAGGGTGCACTGGAGTACTACAGCGGTCGTCTCTTCTGGATTAATAGTCTCCAGTTCATTACAACTCAGGAAGTCAACCAGAGCCTTAGCATTCCCTTCTCACAACCAGCAGAATTTGCAGCCTTCACCCTTGTTCACACATCACTTAAACCTTTGCCAGGTACATTGTTTTCTAAATCTAAACCCTTCAGTAAAGATATTCACTGTCAGCTTGCAAGTCTTCATTCTTGCATTTATTTAGTCTTTTGACAAAAGATAAGAATAACAGCAAGTTATTAATAAATATATCAGGCTATACCTGGATAATGTGCTATTATAGAAGCTGATGGGTATGGCTAAAAGGGACACATGGTGTTATTCATTCTTACAGGATTTTCCATAGTACTTCAATATTCTAAGTCAGATTTGAAAAGTATACCTATTCTTTACATTATTATCATTTCTTCTACTCTTTATGGACAGGAAATTTTTCTTTTACACCTAAAGTGGTTCCAGATTCAGTGCCAGAGTCTTCTTTCAAGATTAAAGGAAATTCTTCAAGCTTTCACATCACTTGGAGTGCCTCCACAAATGTGGAATGGGGAACTGTCTTTTATTGTGTGGGATCAAAAGCTCTACAAGTAAGAATATTCATGCAATCACGCCTTATTACTTATATGTATTACTGCATCTACTTGATGATCTAACTATTTTTAAACAGAAATAATTTGTTTCTTCTCCAGCACTTACAAATTAGCCAAGCAACTAAACTAAACTGGAAATATAAAGCAAGTTGCCCTGTTTCTCTGCCATAAGAGGCCAGAATGGGAGGAACATGGTTTTAGCAGTAGCTCTGGGCTAGTTACTGAGGTGTGAAGTGTGGGTAAGGAACTCCCAGTGCTCAAAGTATGAGAAAGCCTTTCACAGTAAGCCAGAGACAGAAGTGTTCTCTGAGATGCCAGAGGGACAACCTTTGTCTGAATGTGAAATATAGGCTTCATCTGCACTAATTTTAGCACACTTGGCAAGCTGTACTTAAATTAAAAGGGCAGATTGCTAGCATATTGCTATGCATTGCTACAGTGCCACAGAAGTTGGTGAAACAATGATCACTCACAGGAAGACAAGCTCTGTCTGAAATTATTTGACCAGCTTGGTGAGGGGAATTTTGGAAAACTGAAAGTCTTTCTGAGAGAGAAAAGTTGTTTTGTTTTATTTTACTCTATTTCATTCACAGTCTTTGGAGAATGAATGGTGTCTCCATCCCCACAATTTGACAGTGCCGTCCTACCGAGTTGATAGGCTGGAACCATTTTCAGTCTTTGATTTTACTGTCACTCCATATACATACTGGGACAAGGCACCAACAACATCCGTATTCCTTCGAGCCCCTGAAGGAGGTACCACTATTTTTAATTGCTTTCCTCTGCTCTAATGGCTACTGGGATGAGGTCCGTGTCAGCAAGTGAAATCCTGGAGAGGAATGAGTAGCTTTCATTGCTAATCAGCAGAGTTACAAAGACATGTTCTTCAATATCTTTGGCAGTTATCTACTACACACATAATTGTGTACAGCTGCAGAAACAGAGTTTGAAAAAGAAAGTGCATGACAATATATCCACCACATGCCCATGACTATGAGCAAGCAAGAAAGATTGAGATTCATTACAATATCCACAAAAGGCTACATGCAATATATTAAACCACTTCTTAAGTTTTCAACAAAGGTTATACACTTATTTTCTACTTCAATATTTATTTTTGCACTCATGCAGATCAAGGTTAAGTCAGCTAAAATATAGTACTGTGTGACCTGAGCTCTGAGAAACCTTATGAGCTGCAGTAAATTGTGAAGTGGCTAGGAGGGAGGATAGAATAACCTCTGTATTGTGGAAATTCTTGCAGCTGCACTGTTACCTACAGGATTTGGCTAAATACGTATGTACCAGTCTAAATACAGGAGTGCATTTGTCTCTGTTTACACAGCTCATTTTTTGCCAAGCAAGCTAAAATCAGATACCTGCACACAATTGACAAACAGAAAGGAATTATGATAAAGTTTTAGATACTCTTCTCCTATTTACACTTCACTGGTTGCTATCTGTCTCTGTCAGCACTGAGATTGTAAAGTTCAGGCTCAAAGCTAAAAGTATTAGTTATGAAATAGAGTTTGTGTTTTAATAGGAGTATTTGCTCTGTCTTTTATCTTTTTTTTTTTTATTCAGTTCCTTCAGCCCCTACAAACCCTAGAATATTTGTGTTACAAAATAACATACGTAAAAGTGATGAGAAAGTCCTTGTGGAGTTCAGGTGGAACAAGCCTGAAAGGGACAATGGAATATTGACACAATTCAGGGTTAACTATCAACTATTGAGTCAGAAAGGCACTGCTGACACTCTCACAGAGTGGAATGTGAGCAACATCAAACCCACCCTGATGCTCTTTTCTCTCAGGGATGTGCTTCCTGGCCTCACAGTAAGGTTTCAGGTATGAAGAATTACTGAGCTTATCTTGTGCTAGATGGTAGATGTTATCAGTGTAGCCTGACATGTATGCTTAGGACTTGAAGCAAGAACTTGTGGCTTCGCCTGTGGAACTTCTGGCTTCGCTTGTGGAACTTCTGACTCACTGACTCACCTTTGGATATCTGACTTAACCTTTCTACATATTGTATTGTTCAGTAAATAAGGTGCAAAACAATACTGCAATATTATATGGGTTTGGTGAGGCCAAGAAGAAACTTTTCTAGAGGTCTCCCAAAGCCGCTGATAAAAGCTGCAAGTCAAAAACAGATTCAGCTGAGCTGGTGGAGGGTAGCAGACTGTTAAAATGGGGCCACAGATCAAGAGAAATTCCACTGGTGGAGAAATGCAGGACTGGCCTGGCTTACATAAAAAGAGACTTCCGTATTAAAACTTGTCAAGAGGTGATGTTTTCATTGCAATAAAAGGTTTGGAACACACAGAATGTGTGCTTGAAAGATAAGTTAAAAACATGAGAACATGTAATACGCCAGGTGCAGATGGGAAAGAACAACATGCTGGTGGCAACGTCAATCAACAATAGGAACTGCTCCAGCCTGGGGAAGAGACAAGACAGTCTGCTGTCCTTTGAGCCCTAACTGACACATGCAGCATGAATTGTCATTCTTTGGGCCGTTGGTTAAAATTATCTTCATAGCCATGGTCCAACCTTGAATGTAGCCTTTGAACTTACCAGCTCAGCCTTAGGTCAAATAGAGCAGATACATATGTTCCTAGCTCAGAAGCCAGGGGATCTGGTTCTGGTTTTGTCATTAATTATGATTTTACAGGCTCTTGAATGTAATTATTTATATTGCTCCTTAATGTGTGTTACAATCTCCTGTCCCACAGGTGCAAGCCTTCACCTCTGTGGGTCCAGGACCTTTATCTGACATAGCAGAGAGGAATTCATCAGGTATGGAAGAGCTAGATGCCATTTCATGGTTTGTGAGTAATAGCTGATGGAGTCAACAATACGGGAACTCAGTAATCTGATAAATAGTCTCCAGCACTTTATGACATTTATTCCACCCTACAGTAGACAGCAGAAAGGAAGTAGTTTATTACATGATTAACACATTTCTTATCGTTAGATTACATTTCAGGAATTTCAAGTCTTTCCTCAAACCTATGCTGTATTAACTTTTCTAAGCAACCTCTGGAAAGCATGGAACAGCAGTCTTTGTTCTGTAGTCAGCGTACTGCTAGAGATCATAGAATACTTCTAATGGGCTGTGAAACTTAACCAGGAGAGCTAGAGATGTATGAAAGATTATGAGCTATTTCTAGTTGGGCTGCTGAAGGTAATTAAGTGAGCAGATCTGATTTTATTAGGCTCAAATTTGTTAGGCAAGCATCCAAAGTGCCATTGAAAAATTCTTAGGAGTTAGTATGTGATGAAAAGAAGGCATATAATTATTTTAGTTATTTGCTGCTATACACAACTAATATAATTTTTGCAGAGCCACCATTTACTTTTATCTTGTACTTGCTTTCCTTAGGAATGACAGCTATTGTCTAGTATATTTTTTGTAAATTTGCTGTGCCCTCTTCCTTCCAGATATTTTCCCTGTCCCGACTCTTTTAACTGTTTCTGCCAACAAGTTGTTTCTTACTGACGTAGACAATAATCATACCATATGGGAACTTTCAACACAAACAAATGTAAAGGACATCTGTTATACTGCTAATGATGACAAAATATACTATATTGTAGAAGATTCTCTATTTCTTCTGAATACAAAGACTACTTCAAAGTTTCAGGTATTCCTTTATTCATTCCCTTTCTTGAGAAAATCTAGGAATATGGGTGGCCAATATTTTCACTATTTTGGAGCTAATTGCATTTTTGAAGAAGTAAAAACTGCATATTTGAAACAGAAGAAAAGCAGCATGATGAGCAAAGCACATTTAATGGCAAAATACAGTGGAGGAAACAGAACTGGAAAGATACAATTTTCTTAATGATATTCAGTTCTTATGAGATGCAGTATGAAAGAGATGAGCTGTACAATTTTCCTTTCTAGTAGTACAAGAAAATATGTACAATATAATAAAATTTGGACTTCTGTGTTTTTTTGGTCATCAATAGCTATTATAACAGGCCAGAATATGCCATTGGTAAAGATGTCCTGTTAAACATAAGTGATTTTGCTGACATCTGCTTTCTTGATAAGGTATTGCAACAGTCATTTGATTAAAAATTCACGCTATTAAGTACAAAAATTTTTTTTTGTATCAAATGTAATTAATTTATTTTGATTTTATCCTAATTTCAAGAATATGCCAGCAACATAGAAGAAACAAATGGTATAAGTGAAACAAAAGTTTTCACTTTTATAAAAATATTGGAATATTCATTCTATGGCATCTCTTCATATTTTGAGTTGTACTTGCTAAATAGAAGTTATTTCAGACACAAGTCTAATTTTATAATGCCCTAGCATTAGGTGGGAAAAATCTGCTTTCAGGCACTTTTAGTAAAGTTTTTATTTGTTTCTTAAGTTTTTCAGAGACCCGTATCTTCTCAATGCTACAGCCATCACAGTGGACTGGATTGCAAGGCACCTTTTTGTTGCCATGAAAACACCATGGAATGAAACTCAAATATTTATTATTGACCTTGAGCTTAAGAAAAAATCTCTAAAAGCCTTGAACAACCAGCTAGGCAAAAGTAATTCAACTGTATCATCTTTGTTGTCATATCCTTTCTTAAGGTAAGGCATATGTTAATAATAACTATTTAAAGCATATTTTAAACATGATTTTCATGAAGTCATCAACAGTTAAGGACCAAGAAGGACTTTTTATACTGTATGATTCTTTTGTATTGTATAAATATCAGAAAATTTTGGAGCTAGTTGAGTTTAGACTGCTAGTAGAGTTTAGAAATATCTAATTTCAAAAATATATCTGTGCTTGAGTAAAGATCTCAAATGATACTTAAATACTGATAAGTTCTTCTATTTAAGTGGTGTAAATGAAAGTCAGCACCAGACATTTTCTTTAAAGCAACCATTTTACCTAATATAGTCAGTTATTGTGACCTTCCATTAAAAAATATCCTTTAAAGACCTGGAATTACTCTGCAAGTATGCTGCAGTATTTGCCTTTTAGCGTTTTAAATGTTTAGGAAGTCTGTGTCTATAATCACTTGCAGGACTGCATTTAGAACAGATTACTCAGATTAAAGTTTTTCTACTGTAAGCAATGCATTTTTTTTTGATAGCCGCTTGTACTGGATTGAAGAGCTTGATTATGGCAGTCGCATATTTTATTATGACATTCTGAATAACACATTGCACCACATTTTGGGATACGTATCAGAGGAAGAACAAATGAGAAACTACTGCACCTGTAATGTGGCAGAAACAGAGCTAGGAAGACCTATGAGTATAGATGTGTCTAACTCCAAGAATCCCCAGCTGCTCTTTATCAGAGGAAGAGATGAAATATGGGCCTCAGATATGGATGGTTGCCACTGCTGGAGAATTACCAAAATACCAAATTTTCAAGGTCTGTTATGTTTCTAGGTAGTCTGTGATTCTTTCTGTCTCTTTCACCAAATGATGTTCATTTGATTCATGAAGGACTTTCTTTATAATAACGATTCATCTATAGGCAAGCTGGATAAAATGTTTTTGTTCCTGTTTCCACTTGCGTACCCTGTTGATACAAACTAGGAGAAAGGGCAGTGTAAGAATATTTACTGGTGCAGGTATGTATTCTAATAAGATATAAATCAAATAGACACGCTATAACCTCAAATGCTACTTTCAATAAATTCTGCTTGTAATATTAACCCATTATTTTTCTAAGGCTTTGTAATAGATACAATTGTTATGGTTTAGCTCAATAAGACGACTTCAATAAGAAGACTTCAATATGCGAGGAGGGTACTTCATGTAGGTAGAGTCTCGCATGACAATTTATCTATGTCGCACTTCTTATAACAATAACATTTAATCTTGGTTGCTCACTTTTCAGCTCGGCTCGGTGGAAGTGCTGGTAAAGCTGTTTTGTTACCAGAGGAGATGTCTTGATTGTTGCTGAGAGATGACAGAGAACAGTGGTTTTCATCTTGGAAAAAAAGATGACAGTTTCTATAGACAAATCTTGTTTTGTGTTTTATTTCCCATGTTTTTTAATTCAATTGCAGTTCTCCTCATTCTGGATGATAAAAGGCCTTCACATCTAAACTTGTAAACTGAAATTACAAAGCTCCTCAGCTTCACAAGATATACTCAAGAATATCAGAAATCTCTTTACCAGGCAAGGTCTTTGAATGATAGAATCCCTAGGCTGGAAAAGACCTTTGAGATCATCAAGCCCAACTATACCTGTCCACTACTAAATCATATCCCTAAGAACTTAATCTGCCTGTCTTTTAAATACCTCCAGGGATGGTGACCCACTAATGCTGAGTACAGGGGCAGAATCACTTCCCTTGGACTGCTGGCTGTGGCATTTCTGATACAAGCCAAGATGTCGTCGGCCTTCTTGGCCAGCTGGACACACTGCTGGCTCATGCTCAGCTGGTTGTCAACCAACATCCCCAGGTCCTTCTGTGCCAGAGAGCTTTCTACCTACTCTTGAAGCGGCTAGAAGATATGATATAAATAAGATACTCATCCATATTGACTCACTGTGAATACAAGTGCCCACACTCTTGCAGAATTGTCTGCTCGGGGTTTATTCTAAAGTTTAACTATACAATGTTTTCCTACAGGTAAGAAAATTAGCAGTTTGACTGTTGATCAGAAATTTATATACTGGAGCACTGAAATGAAGGAATACACTGAAATTTGGCTAACAGATAAAGAAGGCACAAAACACTTTCTTCAGAAGAAAGCGAATCATGGTCTGAAAATCCTAGCCTACAGCTCAGCAGCACAACTGTATCCAGGTAGAGGGGATCTGGGTTGTTTTGTAAATGTAACATATATTTCAGAGCATGTATTTGAGCTGCAGAACATGTTGTGTCTATTTATGTTAAGTATGCTTTATGGATTCAGACACCTTCTAGAGGGAAACAATTCACAATGCACATTTTTAAAAGGATTATTATAAGGACTGGTGATGTGTTGGATCACATGAAATGTCACAATGACAAAAATTGCCCATTTCAAAGGTTCTAGATGTTAACGCCAAACCAAGCCTATTTTCAAAGTTTTGTCAGACCTGGAGGTTTAGGAAAGAAGGTGCACATTAAAGCACAGAAAAAGAGAAAACATGTCCACAAATCGTTGTAGCATGAGTTTGATAATGATCACTGTTATGATACAGATTTCTCAGTTTGTTCACAAGTATGCAAAACTTAAAAAAAAATCTGCCCTTCCAAAAACAAAGAGTTAAGGACTCAGCTTATTAAAATGATTTATATAGAAATACCTGATAAAAAATTGCATCTTACCATTAGAGTAGACCCAGGTTTCACTTGGAACTCTTAATACTTTAAAACAAACCATTGTTGAATGAAAATAAAAGAAATAAAATAAGTTTTGATAGAAAGTTAGGATCCATATTGTCTACAGGTGTTACCTTTGTAAACACAGATGTTTTATACAACTGCTAGCATGATGAATATATTCAAAACAATTCTTTAAGTTTTGCATAAAAATCTGACAACTATAAAAGAAAATATTTAATAAAATTTTGATATAAAATAATATTTGATATAAAATAATTTCATACTGTAGAGTGTAGAGTTGCCTACTCCTGCCCGCAGATTCTCTGACCAGGCCATTCTTACCAGCAACAGGAGCCTGCTTTGGTCCTGGCACAGAATGTACCAGTCCTTATCCCTAGGGATAGGTTTTTCTAAAAGAACCCCAGGCTTAGTGGGAACAGAAAGGGAAGAATCAAATTTCAATTTAAAGGTCCAAAGGGATTATTTCTACCCTGAGATCCCCACAGAGCTCTTCTAATTTACATTGACCGCTGCAAGTTTATTTAGATGGATACACAGCCCTGGCATTTGTCAGTTTAGAATAAAAGTAACAAAAGAACTAAAATAAGAAAAAAAATACATTTTTTCTCCTTCTTGGTACTGAAAGCAAATGTTGTATATGCGAAAAAGTTATTTTTGCAGAGACCAGCTGGGTTGATTGACATGATTTTTATTGCTTTAGTGATGTGAGCAAGTAGTACTGCTAGAGTTTCCTTTCATTCTGACCTATTTAATTGCCATCCTGAGATGTAATGTCAGTTGATCATTCAACACATCAGAAGTAGTCAGTGAAAATTATTGTCCTGTCACAGATTCTGTGGGAGAATGATTTTTCTACAGGATTAGGAGGAAGAGGACTGAATATGTAGTGAAGGATTTTCTTGTTAGGGTAAACACATTTATGTGGAACTACCTGCCAGAAACTTTAACTCTGAAAATGACTCAATCCTTTATTCCATCTGGGACTTTTCCTGTTGGATTTTTACTACTCTAAGTAACGATAAAATTGACAAAATTTTGTCCTTAAATTTATTTCTGTTTAACAGAGTTTTTTATTCTCTTTCCCTTACTTGTATGAACCTGCCTTCAAAAGGAATGGTGGGGTTGCTCATTTAGGGAGAAAAGATCTTGACAATAAGGTTGGTTGTTCTGGCAAACATTTGTCCTTGTACTATCTCCCCTAGGGATGCGTCTTAATCTTTTCCTTCTTGGCAGCAAATCCATTTGATATATTTTCTCCTTTGTTTTTAAAAGTAAATCAAGTGAGAAGGGGTTTTCTTTTGTTACTTTTGTTTACTATTGGAGTGGTTCTCTGTTGTTTTCTCTCTACAGACTCCTTTTCTCCTTCCCAAATTTATCTCCTCTTTCCCTGTTGTTACTATGAACCATATACCTGAAAACCTGTTTGGAAGAAAAGATAACATTTAATTGTTATAAGAAAGATACTCTATTCTGCTTATTTGTCTTTCCTGTGACAAGTAAGTTTGGACTCATTAGCCCTTGATAATACAGCAACTACAATCTGGATTTCCAAGGTATTTAGGTACTTAAGGAAGTACCTAAATTGATTAGTAAATCTGTACCTTTAGTAAATCTGCATCTTATCAAAGGTAATTGAGACTTTACTTTGATCATCTCTATTTTTATGTCCATGAATGTAATCAAATAAAGTACATTCCAGGTTTTTTTTTCTGTTTGCAAAAGCAGAGATAACAATTTACTATTATGCTTTCTCATAGGAATGGTGGTAGAATCCCATGCAAAGCTGGATTGGTCCAATAGTAATTAAAAATAATAGTAATAATTAATAGTAATGAATAGTAATTAGTAATAGTGTTTTTCCTAGATAAAAGATGCCTGATTCTATCACAAGACACTGAGAAACCTACTATCCTTGATACGACAAACACCAGTTTTACATTAAGCTTGCCGTCTGTGACACCACAGCAGCTATGCCTCAGCCTGTCGCAGCCTACGCCGACATATTTGGTATTTCTCAGACAGATGACTGACAGCTACAGTAACTCAAGCTACCATTTGTCAGCTCTACAGCAAAAAACATTGGTACGGTTATTTTGGAATAAAAAATACATTTGATATTTAGAAACAGTGGATGTGATATCACTTCTAGACATGTTATAGACCATTCTGTAACTTTCTATCAGGGAGTTTTCCCACTTCTACATCCCTAGAAGTAATTTCCTTTTCTGTTTCGTATTTGTTAAGTGGTAGATTCTTTATCTTTCCTATGTGCAAGTACTCCTCTACTTTGTAACGTGCCTTTGCTAAAATCCTTTTGAAACAGGTCTTCAGCATCTACTTGTAAGGGGAGAAATTGTGGTTAATATTAATCTCTTTAAATAACTATTGAGACTATCCAGAAACCATAAGACTTACCTTTATGTGTTTTGTGACAGTTAAACTTGTCTTAGTAATTTTTTTCTTCTGTTACATTTTTTTTGGACTTTGCCATTTGCTATTTAAGTTCCAGCCACTAAATAATGCACTGGTAATTACATATCTGTTTTTTGGTATCTGTTTTCTGTAGTGACCTATTACCCAAACGATCATTTTAACATTATTTTTTAAACATCGAAGTTTATTAGAATACAAAAGCATCACCATATTGTTTTTTAACATTCATTTAATTACAGGTGATTGGTGTGACATATGACTCTATTTTCTTAGAATACATGTTTATTGTCTGATTTCAAATTACAGGAATTTCATGGTCCTATAGCTGTCATAGACAATCTACAGCCATTTTCAAGTTATAGCATACAAGTTTCAGTGAAAAACTACTATTCAGATCAGGAAGTGCTGCCAATGGGAAAAGAGACAATTGGCACAACTCTGTATGGAGGTTTGTTTCACATTTTATTCTGATTTCAAACAGAATCCTCATCTCAGTTACAGGAGGATAAGTGTAAGTTTGAGTTGCAAATCAGAAAGCAGATATTTTCTTCTTAAAATGTAGACCATGCAGATCTTCACAAGATTTTGGCAACCAGACTTGCTGAATTTGTAAGATTCATAAGACATGTATGTATTCTTTAATGCTTTTTGCAATGGCTTTGTGAAGAAACATGAACTGTGGTTAAAAGTGGCTAAACAGATGCAGTTTCTGCCTTGAACCGCATTTGTAATAAGTTGTGTTCGAATGTATATGTGGTAACATGTTTTAATGTATGTTATATATTCATCCAACACTAAGATTTTTCCCCTTGGCTTGCCATTACTCTGATAATTACTATTTCTTAGTTAATTCAGATTTGATTTATTGTGAATCAGGCTGAAAAGACAATACTTCACTTTTCCTTCTCTTTGTTTGAATGTCGGTAGTACATTCTCAGTTGGTTTCAAGCATTTTAATGTGCCCTTCTCAGTCCCTTTCACAGAATAAAGATAGGAGTAGTGCTTTGAACTTAAATGTTCACTGTGTCATTTAGTACAGAAAGTGAACTAGTTAGAGATTACCTATAAATAGATACACCATGAAACTTATCTAATTACAGCAGAAGGAAGCTAAGAAACTTTCCTGGGAGTGAATAGGAGAGAGGTATGAGTGAAGGCAAGAGGCCAAGATATGCTGGCAAGACAGCCAGATATAACTGTGTTTCAGTGGAGTTACCTCTATATTCTGTGATGAGCTGTTGCAGTGGAAGAGAACAGACACAAGAACTTGCATCAGAGTCTAAGAAAGCAGGTAGCTGCAGCCTAGAAACAGATAACAGGAGCACAGCTCACTTTCTGGAAAAGCACTAAGTGTTCACAAAGTGACAAACTAAGGTTACATTTGAGGAAAACCTGCACATAGTGCTGTATATAAGTGACAAGATGCAGTGCAAGTGAAAGGTATAATTTATTTTAAAGGTTTTCTCTTGAGTATAAAATTGCTTTTGAAAAAAAGAATGAGGAATGAATGAAAAGAAAGTGTGATCAAGATCATCTAAATTCTATATAGCTTGTTACTCAAGGTAATTCTTTATTTCTTGAGAGCTAGGCCAGTACTATGTAGCTTGTCTAGTTTATAAAGCCGATTTTCTCCTCACATAATACATGCACGTGCTATATTACCTGATGATGTATCTCAAGAAACATGTCTAGGTTAACACCTCCCCCAGTTCCTGCTTTGAGTACGTGATTTTGCAAATTTCCATTTCTGTCATTACACTCCAAAGGACTGTCTCTTCAGTGCTCTCCTAGAGAACATAGTCATATTAAACACGCTTGCTAGGTTATGTGTTCCAGAACAAGAAATAGAGAACTTGTGTAACCTGCATTACACTATGAGGGAACTCTTCTTTTAGGGATTTAATCTGTGGTTTATTTAAAGTCTCTCCATGGAACAAGTAACCTCTCCTTTTGCCACTATTGTCTATAGGAGAGCATCACCTGTGAGCTGGCAGTGGCTCCTCTTACACACAGATCATTCATTGTTTCTTGTCCTGGGAGCAGTCACACTTTTCCCCTTAAGAAAATCTCTGCTTAAGATAAACTTCTTTTCACCTTTCAAATGAAAGTGGAACAAGAAGTGCAGTCACGCTGTCACTCTTCTTTGGGGATCCAGAGATACCATACTTGAGAAATTCTGTTCCAACCTTGCTATTTTTTTTTTCTCTTAACAGTCAGATCTCATCTGCAGCATTGAGCAAAACAGGCTCTCATCCAATGTTGATCTCTGAATTTTATGAGCATATTCCTAAAGAGTCTATGGCAAAAATTAGGAAAAGCTGACCTACAACTGGTAGATGTCAAGTCTTTCCATGGGAATCCACATTAGTATTATAAAATTTTTATAATACACTGATTAAATAAGGTTGTATACTACTGGTATGTGGCAAGAATTCACACCATTGCTTCTTTGTGTGGTAAACTGAGCCATCCTGCAGCAATGTCCACACTTTCAGTGGTGAAATATAAAGGTAATATATGAAATGGGAGACTGGGTTGCTCTGCTAAAATGGAATTTTTCAGTCTCAAGTTAAATGAAACATGAAACTCAGAACAGATTTCTTTAGTTGAAGCAAAAAGATCCATCAGGATCAAAATAAAGTCCTGGACAAAAATATAAAAACAACAACAACAAAACAAACAAACCAAAACAAAAAAAACCCCACACCAGTGTCCAAACCCTGAGAATTTTTAAAGGTATTTGTATCAGCATCCAGAGCTTTTCACAATTTGTTGAAAAATTTCCAACTGGCTGTAAACAGAATATATATGTGTCCCTGCACTTATGTTCTCAATTTCATGAATGTAACTGCTAGTATAAATTGTAATTAGATGCTGCCAGAGCCTCTTGAAGTGTGTATACTATTTCACACCTCTGAAGCTATGTGAATTCCCTCTGTCTTTTCCTTCAATTCTATAATGAAATGAAAGAAGCTTGGATTAATGTGTACTTTTCAACAAATGGCAAGATAAAGGGAATGAAAAAAAAAGAAAACTTAGAAAAATGAATGCATTGCTCTTGCCACAGAGTGTCACTGTTACTCCACATGTGTTTTAACTAGTGAGATGATAAATTTGTCTTCTTTGCTAGTCTAGCTTTTGCACATTTCACTTAAATAACCTGCAGTTTTGCTATTAGGGCACAAATTACAGCATATGTACTCATCATTCTGATATATTTGAAACACAGATAGTGTTAGGACTTTTTAACTTCTTACCTATCTGGACAGTTCAATAGGAAAAAAATTTTTTTTAATTTAGAGTTGGAGTGTGTTGAAGATCATTTCAAAGTCTGTGAGCTCAACCTACAAAGGAAGGGTTGAGTTTTCCAAAATGATTAATGAGTAACCAGCTGGCATAGACATCAGACTAGCAATCCAGTTTCTTGCTTACGCAGCTCAACCAGACAATGTATTTCTGAGCAAAATTCTGAACAATGACAAACAATGCTGAGTTCTTTCAGACTTTTCTATTCAAGAAAAGACTTTCCAATTGGAATAGTACACAGATACATTTTCAAGTGCATATCCAAGTAAGCCTCATACTAAACTTGAGGAAACTAAGAGAAAGCAGGAATTCATGACTATAAATGTAGAGGTATAGCACAGCAGATAAGTTGGGTTGGGTTTTTTTGTTTTGTTTTTGTTTTTTGTCTGCCTACATGGTAGGATAGCTAAGGAGGTACTAAAGAAGTCCTTCAAAGTCATGGAAAAGTCATGGAACAGGTGATATTGAGTGCTATCAGGAAGCACATGCAAGAGAACAGGGTGATGAGGCCCAGTCAACACGGGTTCACAAAAGGCAGGTCTTGCCAAACTAGCCTGATCACCTTCTATGACAAACTGACCTGCCTACTGGATGAAGGAAAGGCTGTGGATGTATCTTCCTGGACTTCAGTAAAGCCTTTGGCACAGTTTCTCACAGCATTCTGCTACAGAAACTGTCAGCCTCTGGCCTGGACAGGCGCACACTCTCCTGGGTGGAAAGCTGGTTGGATGGCCGGGCCCAGAGAGTGGTGGGAAATGGTGTTAAATCCAGCTGGAGGCCAGTTACAAGTGGGGTTCCCAAGGGCTCAGTGCTGGGTCCAGCCCTGTTCAATGTCTTTATCAATGACCTGGATGAAGGCATTGAGTGCTCCCTTAGCAAGTTTGCGGATGACACTAAGCTGGGTGGAAGTGTGGATCTGCTGGAGGGTCGGGAGGCTCTGCAAAGGGATCTGAACAGGCTGGACCACTGGACAGAGTCCAATGGCATGAGGTTTAACACGGCCAAATGCCGGGTCCTGCACTTGGGGCACAACAACCCTGTGCAGATACAGACTAGGGGAAGTCTGTCTAGAAAGCTGCCAGGAGGAGAGGGACCTCTCAATGGGGGTGTTGGTTGACAGCCAACTGAACATGAGCCAGCAGTGTGCCCAGGTGGCCAAGAAGGCCAATGGCATCTTGGCTTGTATCAGAAATGGCGTGACCAGCAGGTCCAGGGAGGTTATTCTCCCTCTGTACTCAGCACTGGTGAGACCGCACCTCGAGTACTGTGTTCAGTTCTGGGCCCCTCACCACAAGAAGGATGTTGTGGCTCTGGAGCGAGTCCAGAGAAGAGCAACGAAGCTGGTGAAGGGGCTGGAGAACAGGCCTTATGAGAGCTGGGATTGTTTAGCCTGGAGAAAAGGAAGGTGAGAGGAGACGTTATTGCTCTCTACTATTACCTAAAAGGAGGTTGTGGAGAGGAGGGTGCTGGCCTCTTCTCCCAAGTGACAGGGGACAGGACAAGAGGAAATGGCCTCAAGCTCCACCAGGGGAGGTTTAGGCTGGACATTAGGAAAAAAATTTTTCACAGAAAGTGTCATTGGGCACTGGCAGAGGCTGCCCAGGGAGGTAGTTGAGTCACCATCCCTGTAGGCGTTTAAGGCATAGGTGGACAAGGTGCTAAGGGGCATGGTTTAGTGTTTGATAGGAATGGTTGAACTCGATGATCTGGTGGGTTTCTTCCAACCTGGTTTTTCTATGTTTATATGATTCTATGAAAATATTTTGAACTTGTCTGCATCTGACTGACTACACAAGAAGTTTTATGTGTGCATAATGTCAGTACTGCAAATGGACCTTATTCATGTGCTTATAACCTTTTTTCTTTCCTCGGTGACACTTCTTGACTTCTCTAAAAATAAAACAAACAAACCTCCAGAGAGATCTGTACGTAAAAGGAGATTAATCTTTCTTTCTGTTTCAGTACCAGAGGCAGTTGATTGCATTAAGACTGTGGTTTTGTCTGACACCACCATCAACATATCTTGGAGTGAACCTTTGAAGCCAAATGGACCTCTAGAATCCATCCGCTATCAAATCTCTGTCAATTTATTACCTCCTGTCCCAGCAAAACCCTGGCAAAAAAGTGAATTTCCAAATGGGGTGCTTGCCAGGTCTGTCAGCGGGCTCCAACCTGGAACAAACTATTTATTCAAGGTACAACTACAAGCAGCTTTACCTTTTTGTACACTAACTTGCAAATTTTAACTGCTCTTCTGTAAAGCTATATGTGTGTCTTGAAAATATGAATTCGAAACTTCTCAGTTTTGACTGACTTCTCTCAGTATTTTATTCTCAAGGAAAATGAAACTTCACTGTTCATTCCTACATATGCTGTTCAGGTTAAATCCTTAGAGTTGAGATCTTTTCTATCTGGGAGCATGTCACAGATCTCGAGAGTAAATTGGATTTTCTGCTGCAGTCCTTCTGTTACTGCCCCAATGCTTTATGCAGCATGTTAAGAGAGGGTCAAATGACAGTTAACCTCTGTTCTCAAAGGAGGATGCCTGGAACTGCAACCTGCTAGTGAAGAAGTAGGGATAGCACAAAAAATAGGGCTATGTGACTGTGAATGGAGCATGGACAAAAGGTTAATATTTCTCTCAGGAAAGCAACATATCTGAAATTTTCATAAAGGGGAAACCTTTAAATGTTATATCAAAAGCAGACTCAGGGATTTTGCCAGTTGCTGCTTTTTCTTTAATAAATAATTTTTCATTTAGCACCCCCCCCAAAATATTTCTTAATCCAACAGACCAAAAATTATCTAGTGTATCCATAAGTATGTAGGTGATGACTCAATTGATAGTTAACTGATTTTGTCTTGCCGAAGTCAAATTATAAATAAAATTAGATTATAAAAAATGCATGTGGAGATCACAAGAGAAATGTGTCAATGTTGACCCTTTGATAAATGCAGAGACTAACGACAACTTAAACATGCAAGTAGGGACTTGGCTATTTGGTGGCCTTTGAAGACAATTTCTGTAGACAAGAATTTTGAAGGGTTCTTGCAAACCTGCTGATTTTGGATTACATTGAAATAAGATGCTGCTAGTGCAATAGAAGTAATTTCTTCCATTGTCCAGGCAAGTCATAGACAGAGGAAGTTAGGAAATAAAATAATAGGCCAGCCCCAGGCTAGCTAGCAAAACCAGCAGAATGGGATATCCATCCATGCTGCTGCTCTTCTTGTGAACTCCCATGCCAGCACTGCAGGAAAAGTTTGGTGGCTTGTGTAGTTAAGCTGGGCTACGAATGGTGAAAACTGAGGGGCAGACACATCAGCCCACTTCCATCCCTTCAGTCAGATTCAGGCAGCAAGGTTTTTTTTGACAGCTAGGGCAGGGGGAGCACCATCCTGAAGTAATGTCAGTACTACCTACTAGAACACATGTCATTGCAGTAAGAATGAGCAGAAAAGAATAACTGAAATGGAGACAAACTCAAGAAAGTGGAGGAATCAATAGAGTTCCAAGTAGGAGGGACTAAAAAGGCAGTTGGGAAGTCTGTGTTGGCATGCTGAGGAGGAAAACAAAAGGAAGACCAGCTTGCAGTATCTAGCACTTTTTTTGATTGGATTTTAGGAACAAGAGACCTCTGACTTCATACAGTTAACACAACTGTATGAAGATGATTGTAGAGCAACAGATTAGGAGAAGGAAAGATCATATTAAGCAATATTTATGTAGGCTAGATGTATTGAGGTCAGCAGCATCTGATGTCCTTAAACTACGTAAGAAGCTGGTTAATGTTCACAATTATTTTCTGTAACTTTTGGAAGAGAGGAAGTCCCGTAGAACTACCAAACAAAAAGTCATACTTAGCCTCAAAAGAGAAATTATAGACCACTTAAAGGAACTTCAGTACTCAAAGTTATCTTGAGGACATATACAGTTTTACTAGAACTGCATTAGGAAATATATTAGCATTATTAGAACTGCATTAGGACAAAATGGTAAACAGTATACAAGCATCTAAAGGATAACAGAGGAATAGAAGTGTCCAATGTAGATTTGTATGAACAAAACATACTTCTCCCTTTTCAGATGAAGAGTTAAAAGGAAAACAATAAATGATGAATTTGGACATCAGGGCTACCACGAGAGTAATGTTTTCAAAAGCAACCAACTAAACACCTTGCCTGGAGAATGCACATTGAATGCATCACATGTAATGAAACAGTGGTTATCACAATTCACCTGTAGGCTTGAATAACATTCAGCTGATGGCTGGAGGGGATTCATTCCTTCCTTAATTTAACTGTGCTTTTGTTAGTGATTTGAATCCTACAATGAGGAATACTTGTAAATCTATATACTTATATGTATGTATGTAAGTATGCATATACAAACATTGGTTGTACTGGATTGTGTCTTAATGGAAGGCAGAGTGTTAAGACAGCTCATCTTGTGGTTTTGTGATTCTAAAATACTACCGACTGTGTGATGTAATGCCTGTATGCCTGTGTAAAAGTTTGTGGTATTTAAGAAAGGTTGAGAAGAGTCTTGGTAGAAAGATTAAATGAGAAGCTAAAAAGAATCCCTGAGGAAGGGAACTTTAGACCATGAACTTCAAGCCTAAAGATGTGTAATACCATATCTGTGAAGCTCAAAATGTTTTGATATCTATACTGTCTGAATATTGCATTGTTGAAAAAAACTACTCTTCCAAACCCTTGGAGTTGCTAAAGCCACCTTTCCACTGGTCTGGTATTGTACAGTTCTTCCATTTTCTGACTAGGTCCTTGCTTTTCATCCCAATGAGAACTGGTTTTCTGAAAGTATCCCTGTTATTGCAAAAACATTTGAGGCACCATCTGCACCAGTCAACATAGTTCCCAGAAACACCAGTTTCCAGCTAGAATGGAGTGCTCCTCCACAAGTCAATGAAACCAGTTTCTGGTTTGAGCTGCATAAGGTAAAAATACTTCTTAAATTTTTTTCCAGGTCAGAGTAAATTTAACGCGCTTGGTTCTGGTGAACAAGACAGGGTGGCAATATGTATATGAAGACTCTCAGTAGTTAATTTGGGTATGGTGATGTCAGTCATACTGGCTCAGAAGGAGCAGGATGGAGGCAATGTTTGCCAAGAACAAGGGGGAGTGCAGCTGCAGCATTTAATACTCCATAGTGTCAAAGGACATCTTGGATGACCCCACCAAAATTCCTCACGGGTCTCCTGTTTCTATAGTCTCCTCTCTCTTTCCTCACTGCCCTCCCTCAACATGGTTTGTAGCTACAAATCCTGTGTGTGCCCGGCTCAAGAAAGATAAAAAAGGGGTCATCAGTATTAAATATCATCTACAACCAATTCTGTTTTCTGGTGGCAGAGATTAGAAGAAAACAATGGAGAGAAAAATGTTTCCAGTAGTGCAGACTGTGGAAGTAAGTGCTGCAGTGACAGCAGCATGAATGGAAGCTTCAGATTTTAATGTCTGGACCACCAGGCACAGAAAATGTCATGTGTTACACTGGATGACATAGATTCCTTAATATAGATAAACAGATATTTTAATATAGATTAAAAAAACCACTTCCCATCTGCCCTAAAACAAATGTCATAGCACAATTCCACTAAACTACCTCCTTTCAATTACATCATGGCAAGCTGAACTCATGAGTATATCATGGTGATCCAGAAATACAAACTGCTCAGAGATAAGTAAGGGGAGAGCTCCTTTTGGCTGTGCAAAGAGGTCGCTTAATCTGTGTCCTTTGCAGCTGCCAAGACTTGTATGTCTCCTGAAAACAAAGGAAAAACCTAGGTTTTTTGCCCTTGATCTCTAAGAGTGAATGAAACAGCACATGCATAATCTCTCCCCTATGATATTAAAAGGTGGGGAAGTAGTTAATCTACCCAAGAATAGAACTGTGACACACTTTTGGCAGAGTAAGAAAGTTAACTACAATGATATTATTTTTCTCTAGTGGCAAACAAAAAGTGACTGGTTTTCTCCTGCAAGCACAGACTGCACGTCAGAAGATCTTGTTTACACATGCAACCTCACAGGAACGCTTCCTTCAACCAACTACTTTGTAAGGGTAACAGTAGTTTATGTTACAGGATTGAAAAGCACTTCCTCTTCAACAAGCTTTAAAAGTACAGGTAAGCACTTAATGTAACAAGATTTTAAGACTATGTTCAAGATGTGAATATTCAAACACAATATTTTGTAGAATTTAGCAGGCAGTTTTTATATATTAATAACCAATGATTGTGTAGGTTTTAAAAATAAAAAACACAGTACCATATCTGCATAAGTAATAAGGCGAAAGAAATGACGTTCATTTTCAGTTGGAGTGGGGAAAAAGGAGCTGAAATGAAATGCTTATGTGCATGTAGACTCATGTAAACTGGTGAGAAGCTGCATATGAAATAAAATTTTGAATTTTGTCCATTGCAAAGAGAAGGTAAAAAATCCATCCTCCATGAGGGTTGTTGATGTAAATCCTCCATCTTTTTACATGGCCAAACATGCATATGCACATATAAATTTTTCTCTGTGGCCACTAGCAATTTTTCTTGCTATAAACACATTTTAAGTGTTCTGTTTCTTCCCCCATTTGGCCTAAGCTGGTGTTCCCAGTAAGCCTGGAGTTCCAAAGAGAGCAGAAGACACTAAAAACACTCTACAGTGGGAAAAGGCTGATGACAATGGAAGCAACCTGACCTACTACATCTTAGAAAGCAGGTAAGCTACTTGAGCCTTCATTCTTCCCATAGGGAGCAGCCTAGAACAATGCTGGATGTGCAGGGGCTGATAGGAAGATTGAAATATCAATGACACAAATGGCTCTTCTCATGTGAGCTCTTTTTCAGGTAAATTGGGTAGCCATCATTTCCAGAAATTTCTGGAAAACATAGAAGAATATATGCACTAACAACATTTCCAGACTCTGAAATAAAGGAATATATTTGAATATATTTTGGTGAATTAGAATATTTGTTGACATTTTCAAATTACGAATTTCAAGCATTTAGTATGTATTCTCAGCTAAAATATTCTTAGAAATATTTTAGTGTTCAGAAGACGCATGGAAAAATGTTATAAAGTGACCAGAAAGAATTATAAAGTATTCCCACCAATGTGGGATGACTAGATAGTTTTTAAATTGCTCTATCACCAAATACAAATTGCCTGGACTATATATGTTGCCAACACCTTCTATGACAAGGTGACCCACTTACTGGATGAGGGAAAGGCTGTGGATGTGGAGGCTCTTGGACTTCAGTAAAGCCTTTGATACAGTTTCTCACAGCATTCTGCTTAGGAAATCATTAACCTCTGGACTGGACAGGTGAACGCTCTCCTAGGTGGAAAACTGGTTGGATGGCCAGGCCCAGAGAGTGGTGGTAAATGGTGTTAAATCCAGCTGGAGGCCAGTTACAAGTGAGGTTCCCCAGAGCTCAGTGCTAGATCCATCCCTGTTCAATGTCTTTATCAACGACCTGGATGAAGCCATTGAGTTTACCCTTAGCAAGTTTGCGGATGACACAAATCTTGGAGGAAGTGTCAATCTTTTTGAGGGTAGAGAGGCTGTACAAAGGGATCTGAACCTGCTGGATCAATGGGCTGAGGCCAATGGGGTGAGGTTTAACAAAGCCAAGTGCTGGGTCCTGCACCTGGGGCAAAACAACCTCGTGTAGTGCTACAGGCTTGGGGAAGAGTGGCTGGAAGTCTGCCTGGAGGAGAAGGACCTGGGGATGTTTGTTGACAACTAGCTGAGCATGAGCCAGCAGTGTGCCTTGAGAAGATGAGGCTGTGGGGAGACCTTATTGCTCTCTACAACTACCTGAAAGGGGGTTGTAGAGAGGAGGGAACTGGCCTCTTCTCCCAAGTGACAGGGGACAGGACAAGGGGGAATGGCCTCAAGCTCCGCCAGGGGAGGTTCAGATTGGATATCAGGAAAAAATTTTTCACAGAAAGGGTCATCGAACACTGGCCAGGGAGGTGGATGACTCACTATCTCTGGAGGTATTTAAAAGACGGATAGGTGAGGTGCTCAGACACATGGTTTAGTGGCAGACGGGAATGGCTGGACATCATTATCTGAGAGTTCTTTTCAAATCTGGTGGAGATTCTATGATTCTATGATAATTAGGCATCTATAGAATGTCAATTCACACTTATTTCTGTGGTGACACTGGAAGGGCTGAAGTGATGAGTTAGTATGTTATTGTGGGTAGTGACTTTGAAACTTTTTGATTTTGACCATGACTCTTGAGCAGTCTGTTTAATGTAATCACTGCAAGGTTAATTAATGCATTATTTAAAAATGCGCAGAGTCCATCTTCTGAGATATTCCTATGACTCTGTTTGAAATCAGGATTGACAGAAGGAAGAATTTTTTTAACAAGGATTTCTTGTTCCTCAGTTTATTATTCCTGTGTCTATGAAAGCTAAGGACTGACAGCACTCTAGAGCTGGACATACTTTACCTATATAAGTTTTCACCCAGACATATTTTCCTGGTGCTGTAATCTTCCTCCATACAGTTCTGTGAGTGTACAGCAGCATTGACCTGCATGCTATGAGACCACAATAATTTTCATCTGCTAACAGCCAGTTTGTACCTGGCCTTCTGTGGATGGGTAAAGAAAGGACAGTCCCTTGGTCTGTGTTAGGGTTGTGCTTCAGCCATTGTGTTTTCCAGGCTTCATCTTGTTATTAATCTTCAGAATCATAATACGTTGTTGAAATGATTTTTGTTTTTAGTTTAATGAACTAAGCTTTTCTCCTGCAATTTCAAAGTGCACGTGCTGAGGTGTTTGACTGCATTTCACTTTGATCCTCATGGTCCTTTTAAGCCACGAAGAAAAGTGTTAAGTCAGTTGCATAGAATTCCATAAAATATTTGCATAGTCCTTTGAAATAACGCATTTTTTGTACAGCTCAGCTAGGAACGTGTACACACCAAGGGCATGAACATATAGTTTCCCTATGACTTTCTGATTAAGAAGTATTTGACCTTTTTTCTGCATTATAAAGTGTGTTGCGAGAATGATTGATATGCTTATAAAGGTCACCTCACATGAAACATTATGGCCCTGTGTGGCATGAAATGATACGGCCTTTCAAGTTTAAGTACATGGTCTTCTTTTGGTTGGTGAATAATCAGCTCCGAATTTATTGTGAGCAATCAATCTCAGTCCAACGGGGAAAGGAAGAAATATACCCAGCAGTCAGCAGATGCTATGGGAAACTGGCTGGCTAAAGAATTGTCTTCACTGCCAATGACTTGCTTCCTGTTTAGTTTGTGAAACCTGATTCACAAGAGCACTGAATTACTCTGGGCTCAGGAAAGCAAAAAACTCTAACAGGACACAAAAATAAATGTTTATTTTTTCTAAACATTAAATAAAAAGGTTTTTAAACATTGACTGTGAGGTGTACAGTGAAACAGGTGAAAAGGTGCTGGAGATATTTATGTTTAAAACATTCTAGCATTTTATTTCTAATGCCAAGTTAAAGACGCATGACTCCTAGCATTGCTGAAGTGACACAGTATGATTTTCTGCTCCACAGCCAAAACCCCACAAACAGATTGAGCTTTCCTGCAGGCAATCGAAGTGAAGCAAAACCCAAGGCTATAGCAGTAAACAGCCCTCATGGAGTTAGTGACATACTTGTCTTATTTCACTATGCCCATTGCAGGAAGCAGTCTGACAACACCAGTAAAGTGAAACCCTTGTGGGAGCTGGTTTACAATGGCTCCTGTGGCAGTATTTGCATATGGGAGGCCAAAAACTTGGAAGGAACTTTCCAGTTTAGAGCAGCAGCTGCAAATGTGCTGGGGCTTGGTGAATACAGTGACACAAGCAAGGACATCATTTTGGGTGAAGGTATGTCTTGTACTTTCTTACCCTGATAATCAAGTTTTTAATTCAGAATAATTTTATTGACTTCTGAAAATTTGCTTCTTCTCATTTATCCCAATTTGCCTCTCTGTGGCCCTGCAGTAGGCATTATTTTATGGTTCTTGAAGTAAGGGCAACCACCCATGCTGGGTAACAGTGTATTACTTCTTGTCTTCAGCCAGAACGTTAGATTTACACTTTGTGGGTGTTTTTGAAAATTCCACTTTGAGTGGTCAAACAGTTTGGCATTTTCTTTTTCTATGTACACAGTATGTCATCACGGCAGGACTGGCCCACTCCTGCAGGATGATTAAGTCTGACCAAGTGCAGACATCTACATACAGCCTTCAGGAGAGCTTTAGGCTGAGAGAGACTTACACAGTAGGAAGCTAAAGGGTTCTCTCAGGTTTGCTTAGGACTGATGTAGTTTGTATATACAGTCATTAACCCAATTTTCACTTTCTATTTAATAGACACTATGATTTCCCTGGACACCATCATTGCCATTGCTGCTGTGACTGGAGTTGTTGTGCTGTGCTTGACTGTGCTCGTCCTCTTTAGTTTCGGTATGTGCCTGAGTTTTTACATACTCTTGGTTCTCAGGCCTCGGTAAAATGAAATTCATGTGGTGGCAGATGATTGACCCTCAGGCTTAGGGAAATGCCAAACAATGCTGGGAGCTCAGGGTGGGAGCTCAGGGTAGGAGCTGAGGGGAATTTGAATGTTCTCATCCTTCAGTGCCCTAAGTGGCTGGTTGTATTTTCAGCATCTAGGACAGGGTATCAGTTCACTATGTCCTCAGGCACTAATTGATGTTGATTCCCTTCAGGGAGGGAGAGTACAGGAATGATGAAGGAGCTGTAATATTCCTGTGTACCCATATTAAAATCTGTACCTTGTAATTCTCAACTTGAGTACTGCATCTGTTCACCAGATTTCAATTTTTCTTCCTCTTAATCTTCGTCCCTGAGGAAAAGATGCGAAGAGACGTAGACGTCCACACATGGTGGTCCTGCCCTCTCACTCCTCATCATCTCCCTGGGATATTACACCAGACCTTTTGGGTATGGGTATTTGTGACATAGGAAAGTGAATGCCTGACTGTTTTCTTAGATCATGGAGCAGTTATTTGTCTTTTGAGGGGAAAAGATGGTGGTCAGATGCAAATGTTTGTACTTACATGAGCTGCTGAGGGGTCATGTTGTCATGTTGAACATAATAAAATAATACCTCTGGCCTTTCATCCTGCCTGCATGCTGGAATGGTCTCAGAGTGAAATACCTGACAATTGTCTTTCCTGTTCCAGTGTGGCTTCAGAGATGGAAATCCAGCAAAACATCCTTACCTGGACAGATAGTGTATATCAAGGAAGATAAAGAACTAGCTCAACTCAAGGTGGCATCTGAGACAGTGGGACTAGCCAATGCATGTTATGCTATCAGGTATGTTGTTGGAGAAAATGTATTCTCAGTTCAAAACTAACCAAGTCAGCTTCCCTGGGCCGTTTTTTATCAGTGCACTCATTCCTTACACTTCAAGATGGAATTAAGGGCTGCATCTGCACTGCAGGGCAGGTCTGCCCTGAAGCACATCCTGCCATACTGTCTCCCAGGCATGCGCCCTGCCCCAGATTACCAATTGCCCACCCCACGTGTTCACATTAGCAAGAAACACAAGTTCACAGGGAAGGAAGAAGAGCAGATGTTTTCCAATAGCTTCCAAAACATTCAGGCTTCATCTGAGCTCCCCTTAAATGTACCTGATGAGACAAATAGTACCAGATTCATTTGAGGAAGAATTTTTATAACATGCCTATGTATTAACAAGTGACTATTATTGCTGTTTTGTAGTATTCTTCCTTCACAGGCAGAGATTGAATCATTGCCAGCTTTCCCTCGGGACAAACTGAACTTACACAAGTTGTTAGGAAGTGGAGCATTTGGAGAGGTGTATGAAGGGACTGCAGTAGATATCCTGGCAGATGGAAGTGGAGAAACCAAAGTAGCAGTCAAGGTAATCACAGCTGTGTAGTTCTCTGACAACAGAATGAGATGGACAAAGAGATTTGGCTCAGAGGTCATATCAGAGAAACAGATGGTGACAGATTTAGTTATTTCCTTGCAATATTTCTTGCAAGTAAATTAAAGCTGAACCTATGTCTTTGTAATAATTGCTGGAAAATACTGAGTATTGAAGACCATGTCTATGTCTGATTGCTTTGCCTAAGCTCTACCTGATAATGGTAATGGTGAACTAAATGTTAGTACATTTTTTACTTTCTGTTGAGCAGACTTCGAAGAAGGGTGCGACAGACCATGAGAAGAGTGAATTCTTGAAGGAGGCACACTTAATGAGGTAGGGACAGCGTTGTCACTGGGCACCCTTCAAAACGAACGTCACTTGAGGGTTGAATGCAACAATTTCCTCTAAATATTTATGCCATTGTGTCATTTTTGGTGTGTTTTCTTATTTCTGCTAAAAAAAAAATAAATCACTACGAATGAATCGTAAGAAAATAAAGTTATAAACTGAGTAGCAAAAATTAAGATACAGACTGCAAGTTCAGTATGCTCACTGCATGGCTTTATTGGGGTTTGGACTGATGTAATTCATTATCTTCGCTCTCCTAGAACTAAGTTAATTGTTAAAGTCAATTGGGCAACTTTTGACTAATCCCATGTCATCAAAATAAACACCAAAACAAGCCAATATCTTGAAGTTTCTGTTTACTGTGGAAACTGTTTTTTAAAAAAGTACGTACTTGCCACTAGAGGCTGCCACATACCTCTTCTGTCGAGGCAGACATAAAAGAAGTAATGCATCTGTCACCAGTGAGAAAATTTCATACAGAAAGGTCTGTGTGTTTGACAGAATTCTGGTTTTCCAGAATCTCCACAGACAAAAGCAGTTGAGGTGAAGTTTTCAGCTGGCAATATAAGACAGAGAATATAGTTTAGTTTTCATACACACTTCTCTGACTTCTATTTCATGACTGCAGAATTATAATCATTATTTGAAAAATGAAGAATTTTATATCCTGTACAGAAAATATAGTGTTACTGAATTTGGAATTGGTTTTAACAGGATTCTTGTCTGTGTTTCCACAGGCTGTGGATACAGTGTGCTTGGACTTCAGTAAAGTCTTTGTTACTGTTCCTCACAGCATTCTGCTTGAGAAACTGTCAGCCTCTGGCCTGGACAGAGGCACACTCTGCTGGGTAAAAAACTGGTTGGATGGCCGGGCCCAGAGAGTGGTGGTAAATGGAGTTAAATCCAGCTGGAAGCCAGTTAAAAGTGGGGTTCCCCAGGGTTCAGTGCTGAGTCCATCCCTGTTCAATGTCTTTATCAATGACCTGGATGAAGCCATTGGGTGCACCCTTAGAAGAATCTGGGGGTATTTGTTGACAACTAGCTGAGAATGAGCCAGCAGTGTGCCCAGGTGGCCAAGAAGGCCAATGGCATCTTGGTCTGTATCAGAAACAGTATGGCCAAGCAGGTCCAGGAGGGAAGTGATTCTTCCCCTGTACTCTGCATTGGTGAGGCCACACCTTGAATACTGTGTTCAGTGTTGGGACCCTCACTAAAAGAAAGACATTGAGGTGCTGAGCCGTGTCCAGAGAACAGTGATGAAGCTGGTGAAGGGTACAGATAACAAGCCTTATGAGAAGTGGCTGAAGGAACTGGGGTTGTTTAGCCCAGAGAAAGGAAGGCTGAAGTGAGACCTTACCACTGTCTACAACTACCTGAAAGGAGGTGGTAGTGAGGTGAGCGTTGGTCTATTCTCCCAAGTGATAGGCAATAGGAGGAGTTGAAATGGCCTCAGGTTGTACCAGGGAAGGTTCAGACTGGGCATTAGGGAAAATTTCTTCATCAAAAGGGTTATCATGCTGCCCAGGGAGGTGATTGAGTCACCTTCCCTGGAGGTTTTAAACTATGGGTAGATGAAGTACTCAGGGATATGGTTTAGTAGCGGTCAGGTATGGTTGGACTCAATGATCTCAAAAGTCTTTTCCAACATAGCAATTCTATGATTTTTTTAAAATATCTTGCATTTCTTTGCCTAACTTTTTTTCCACACGCTGTACATTTGAATGAGATGAGAGGCTTATGAAAATAAAAAAAGAATCATGTCAATTAAATGAAAACTTATAACAAAGAACAAATGCTGTGTGTAAAGTCCCTATAATCTATCTATAGTTTACTCAGCAGTCATACACCTAGTTAAGGTCTCTTCTCTGTGTAGTTATGAATTATACGTGCCCACAGTTAAAGTCTCTGAAGCTTCTACAATTCTGCTTACATTTTACAGCTGATAATCCAAACCCAGAAATCCTCAAATATATATAATTGGAAATTATTGCACTTAAATGCAAACATTAGTGTTGGCATATGTACATCAATACAATGAGAAATATCAATGAAGATAATAGAAAAGTTTTAGTATTACATATTCTCAGTAGTCATTAAATGATAATAAAACAAATTGGTATGCTTTACGTGCTTTAAATATTTCATTTTTTAAATATGAAAAAAGATTGATTTAGTTCTCTCATGGAGGTTTTAATGATTTTTCTTGCTGCTGATCTGTAAGCTCTCATAAATGAAGCCAAGGACAGAAAGGGAACATCAGTGCACCAGACTGTTTACAAACCCTGATGTTAGATATTTAAATACAACTTCTATTTTGCTTGCTTTTTTTGGATACTTATTAAAATTTTGATTGTGGTGTTACACATGCTGTCTGAGTTAAGCAAGGACTATTTGTTTCTTTTATTATTGCTATGCAGCAATGGGAAAATAGTTACCTATGTTTCAGTCATTCAATATTGGTTATTGGTGAGTAATTTGTATACAAATACATATAGCAAATTCTTGGGTGTATCCCATTGCTTTGGAAGTAAGGAATAAGCTCAGTGGAGAAAGGGCTGCTTGAGCTGTAAGAAAGTCCCAGGTGCTTCTTTTTCTTCTTTTGTTCTTGAGAGTGCTAAAGTTTGTCTGATTGAGAGGTATGTGCCTGGGGCTGGGGGGAACTGTCAAACACTTTCTGCTAAAGACTTTATGCCCACACCTAAGATTATGTGAATTGAAAGAGGTTAGAATGAAAATGTCCCTCTGTTTTATTTGTTTGTTTACACTGGTGTATTTGACAGCACTTTGGACACCACTAGTTTTGCTAATAGAGTCAAGTTTCTCTGACTGCTGCTGTGAATCCTTTCACAGAGCAGTGTGAAGGAAAAGCCGTTTTCTAATACAAGAAATGTGATTTTAAAAACATGAGCACTGACAGAGGCAATAAAGATACTTCACTCTTTCAAAAGTGCTATATTTGAGAGTACCAATTGCTCTGTGGTATTCCCTGTCTTTTTGGACACGCTCAGGCAATTACTAGCATATCTGCAAGTATTCATGCATATTAGGTTTCTCTTGAAAATGTGCTGTGAGAAACAGTTCTTCTCTGGATTTTGAAAATAACATATTGTACCTTGTTCTTTTATCTTTCTTTCTTTCTGCATTTCTCTGAATGAGTAATTCTACTGTGAATACAGTAGTAAAAGTACTCTGTTAAAACAATATAGATACCATTAATGAACAGGTGACAATTCCTGCTAGTCCTAGATGAGATTGCCATTTGACTACCTTTCTTTGTTTCCTGGAAATGTGATCCAATCTGGTTTTAATACACATTCATGCATTATGATGTCCATCAAAGTACAGTGTAAGCCTGTGTTTTGAAAGGATGTCCCTGAACTCTCCTCGTGACTGAGCAAATCCAGGCACTATGAGTTACTGAATCATATTGCTAGTAGAGACAGGATTGTAAAGGCTGAACTGTTCATTGATTGCTTGCAGCTATATACGCTTTATTAGCTATCAACCAGCTGGATATCTCACCTGCAATCTTACAGTCATTTCCTTCTTTTTAGTAAATTTGACCACCCCCATATTCTGAAGTTACTTGGTGTGTGCCTATTAAACGAACCTCAGTACCTTATACTGGAACTGATGGAAGGAGGGGACCTACTTAGCTATTTACGAGGAGCCAGAAAGCAAAAGGTAGGGTAAATGCCATGAGACTCGTATTTCTAACCTGTAACTGGCCAGTTTCTCAGCTTTCCCTTTCCTCAAAGGTCATGCCTATGTCCAGTCTTTTCTGTACCTGCAAGATCTGACCTGGCTTTTTTCTAATGCCCTGGGACTTCAATGTTGAGTGCTGACCTTGCATTTAGAGTTGCTGTGAAAAAGACTGAATATCGCTAGATCACTGACCAAAACTGTGTTTTCAGTTGTGAAATTTCTCCTGAGTTTCTTTCTATGAATACTATGAGCAGTCCTTTGAAAAGCGATATAAATAATGCTGGTCATGTATCTGATCTGTTAGGCTTCATAGATGTTTTTTTTGGTCTTTCAATAGCAGCAGTATTCTAATGTTCTAGGCATAGTCCAAGCATATAAGAAGATATTTTCTCTGTACCTGTATCCTCAAATTCTTTAGAAGGAAAGAGGAGAAAAGAGTAAAGAATAAACATCTTTAATTAAATATTTTTTTCCATAGTTAACATGCAGATTAAGAATACAGTGGGTAGGATTGTAGGTCAAAAGGTCTTGGCATGGAAATTTTATAGCATTATAGCAATTGTCATTTCCAAGTTCATTTACAAGGTCAGATCAAATCCATAGTCAGTACTGACTTCCACTTAAATGTGTATACACAGGTTCTACTAGAATAATACAACTGAAATTTCCCCTCCCCCCTTCTTTGTCTGTCCTCTCCCATTCTTGGTTCCCAAGCTATATGGTTAGTCTCTTTTTCTTTTTTTTTTGTGTCAGGCCATGTATATTATACTGATTAATACAGCAGCAGTAAACTTGCTGTGATAATGGGAGGATATTTTCAGGGTCCCATTTCTTCCACTGCAGTGAAGAAGCACTTCTGAAGGTCCTAGGGTATTCTTAGCCCCAAATAAAAGAACAGGATGTGTTCATCTGCCTTGCAGTGAAGTGATGCGGGAGTTTACCCTGCCAGTAATTAGCATTCAATTCACTCTGTTGACATACAGAGAGTTTGCACCTGTGTTTTGGCATGTTTTGCAAAAATCCTATACATTTCAAGTGAGGAAACAATACTATCTAACTTCTGCCTTTTTTCTTGTAGCTCCAGAGTCCCCTACTAACAATGCCTGACCTCTTGGATATATGTCTGGATGTTTGCAAAGGCTGTGTCTATTTAGAGAAAATGCATTTTATACACAGGTACAGAGCTAATTACCTTAGTCTTCTTTGGTCTATTCACGATATTTGGATTAATGTCTTACCTGGGAAAAAATGCCTAGAAAGATGTGACAATGTAAAAAGGTAAATGTGAGAACACCTGAGCAAAAATGCTTTTCTTCTAAAGGACACCTACAGTTCTCTGACCAAATGATGAGCTCTAAGATCTGAATCCAGGTCTCATTGCACTTCAGGCAAGAATCATGTCCTGTGCAACAAAGAGAAATGTGAGTGCAGAGATCTGTTTGCTGTCTTCATCTGCTTAATGGGTAGTTATAGCAGACAGCCAGACTTTTCTCAGAGGTGCACATGGAAAAGAGGAGACTCAATAAGCACAAGTTACAGTAAGGGAAATTAGATTATGTTGTTCACAACATGCAGGATCTGTTGCTGAAACAGGTTGTCCAGAGAGACCGAGTCATTTCCAGCCTCAAAGATAAACTTAACTGGATAAGGAAAAACTTAAATGGATAAAGCCCTAAGCCATTTAATTCAGCCTTGAGGTTTGTACTGCTCTCAAGAAAAGGATGAACCAGATGACCTCCAGAGGTCCATTCTGACCTCAAGTATTCTGCAATGCTGACTCCATCCTCTTCTTTCTGCCTTGTAAATCAGGGACCTGGCTGCTCGCAACTGCCTTGTGTCTGAGAAGGGGTATGAGAGCTCCACCCGGGTAGTAAAGATTGGTGATTTTGGACTTGCCAGAGACGTCTATAAAAATGATTATTACAGGAAAAGAGGAGAAGGCCTACTCCCTGTTAGATGGATGGCTCCTGAAAGCCTCATTGATGGTGTCTTTACAAATCGATCTGATGTCTGGTGAGTGTGGGAATAATCATACAAAATCCCACAGCAAGAAAATATTGGTTTACAGGGGCAATGATAAGGTTGCGTATTGCCATGTATAATAATTTTTAGGCTAAGGTAGGTTTCTTCCTAAGTAACATTTTCATGAGCTAATGAAAAGTTTGATACTATGACAGTACCCACAGGGCTGTATTTCTTAATGCTTTGAACTCTAGGTTTGGATTCTGTCTGGAAAGAAACAGTGTCACTCAACCAAACAATTTTGTACTAGGCCCACACTGTGTTTTTTGTTTGGGTAACGAGTTGCCTGCCTGCATCCTGATCCATTTCATTAGGATAATTTGCCTTTCCTTCCTACAGCCAAATACTTTCCCTGTACTCTCCTCTGATGACAACTTTATTTTGAAGAGCGAATTCCTCAGCATCATTTGTTGTACAGGAAGTACTTTGCTGTAGAGCTTTACTTAAAGTGTATATTTGGATGGTTTGAGTTTATGGTGAAGCAGCACAGACTCACTCTCAGAAGGCATGGAGAAAACCAACCTAAGTCAGATTCATTAAACCTGAGTATCAAGTTTTGATACTGGTAGCCATGTGTACTCATGACCGACAATAGCCCATAGGTCTGG
This sequence comes from Clamator glandarius, assembly GCA_033459285.1. Lineage (NCBI taxonomy): Eukaryota > Metazoa > Chordata > Aves > Cuculiformes > Cuculidae > Clamator > Clamator glandarius. The sequence continues at coordinate 238,854 of JAUNZM010000695.1, forward strand.
TCGGAAGTCCACAGCCCCTGCAGCCCATCCGTTTGACTGCCACTCTAGTATTTATCTAAGCAAGGTGTTTAGTGCTCTGTGCCAAACCAAATGAGGTGCTGATTGCTTTGTAAGTGGTTCTTACGAGAACTAGTCTCTCTCCACGTAGTCTCACTACATCTCTAGAGATGATTAAACACTTGTTTAAGTGAGGATGTGCTCAACAAGACAGCATTGCCCAGGGAAGCTCTGGGTACTCAATGTCTTCTAAAATGCATGTCAGTGAGTCCAAGAAAGTGCACCAGTTCTACACATTTATTTTAGCTCTTTCAGGGGCTGTCTTAGGGACATATGAAATTCTTACTGTTAATTTTTCTGAAGTCTTATTCTTAGGCTAGAGGCATTTTAACTGATGATAGAGAGATCGCTCATGATGACTCTAGTATTTTTTTTGTGGTGTTTCTTAGGGCTTTTGGAGTCTTAGTGTGGGAAATCTTAACTCTGGGTGAACAGCCATATCCAGGTTTCTCAAATACAGAAGTTTTACACCATGTACGATCAGGAGGAAGGCTGGAATCTCCAAACAATTGTTCTAATGACCTGTAAGTTAATGTTGTTTAAATGTTGTTGATGATATTTATAAAAAGCAAGAGGCTTATTGCCAGATGGCCATTGTTTAGAATGTTACTTATGCCCATGCCGAGTTCAACATTCTCTTTTTTTTTGTTCAGATAAAAGGGCTACCACTTGTAGCTGCCAACTGCTACTAATTTGTTCAGTAGTGGAGCCTGTGTATAAGAACTTAAATGTTGAAGTTGAGTGGTAGATATTGGTCTTTTGAACAGGATTTCAGAGACAATATGTAGTCAATCTTGGGCATGAATGTTATAACAGGCTGAGAGTGACTGATGGTATTGCTTAAAAGTTCGGATGGCTTTAAGAAAGCCTACACACCATGGGCAAAATTCTTGCAACTAGAATAAACTGAATACACACAGCAGATCAAACCCATTCTGGCCAGAGGTGCATAAGAAAGGAAGTTGAAACTGAGCCTAATGGTCACTCAGTATTGTCTAATTTCACTTCTCAGTTTCTATATTACCCACTCTGCACAAGCAGTCACACCAAGTACACTTGACAGTTGGTCCTACAAGTGGAAGGAGAGGCTACTTAAAGTGCCAGTTCTTACTCCTGGGGCTGAGAAAACAGCTTGAAAATAATTCTGTGATTGGCAAGTTCACATCTCTGTGATAGGTCTCACATCAATCACCATGATCTGAGTTCCAGGAAGGGTGATTAGTTATAATTATGTAGGCATAGCTGAAATAACATATTAGTAACAACAACAACAAAAGGTAAGCTTTCAGCACTTGAAGGAACTGAAGAACTGAAGAGATTAATATTTTGTTTTAAGAAAAGAGTAAAACCTGAAAATTACACAACAAATGAGAGCCTGAAGCAGTTTCAATACTTTATACTAAAAAACTTTTCCTCAAAAAAATTTCTGACAGCTGTCCTGAGAATAAAAAAGCATAGGAAGTAATGTATATCTGTATACTAGTTTGATATTCAGGCTCACACAAAATCTCCTAAGTTGCCTTTAAAATGAGTGACTAGATATTCAGAGGAATCAAGTAAACTTTAAGGTCTCAGATCTTAAATATAGCATAGTAGGAGGGCTTAAATGTTGGTCTGCCTGTATAAACTTGTAGGATCAGGGCCTAACAGCAGTATGGTAGTTTTTGGAATCCAAGGGGCTGAATGGTCTCTTAGGCTCTTGTACCATCTTTTATCTCATTTTGGTGAACACTCAGCACCTGCATACAGCTTCTGTCAGTAGCATAAATAGCTTTTTGCTACTTCTCTAGGTCATTAATGGCATACTGGGATTCTTGACATTCCTGCTTCCCTCCTTGTGGTTTTGAACCTGCATCAGGACATCAACAGTCAGTAATTGTCTCCTCGGCACTTTGGTTTGCTTATTGTCTTTGGACAAAACAAACCATCACTGATAGGAAGAGAGTTCAAAGGCCAAACTATTTCAGCTGAGAAGTGTTTAGGAATCTGTGGTAGGCTTACACTACAAGGGCAAGTAGGGCTGACACAGAAACCTTGGGGTGTAAAAGCAAAAAGGAAGTGGGACTGGTTTTTTGTTTTTGTTTTTGTTTTTTTTTTTGACAGGAGGGAGACATAGTCCTTCTCACCTCCACATGATGTTACTCCTAAAGAACTATGGATAGGTAAAAATTAGTAATGAATTGGAAAAAAAGGGTTTAGGCATCTATAAATAAGCCACGTTTATTGAAATATGGTTTAGATGTATGAATGGCACTACTTTGCAGTCAGGGATCCTCTTCTGGTACAGCCATCTGGGTGTTAGGCTTGCATGCAAGAACATGCTAAAGACTGGACTGAACTGACCTAATCTGAACATAGATCCTGAACTGCTGCAGATTACAGACAGGAGGATTTGTGCAAGCGTAGTGCTATTTGTTGACTTGTTTCACCAGATGCTAAGTTATACAACTGAGTTTGATGAACAAACTTTAGTTTGGCAACTAAGAGTTTTTGCTGTTTCATAGAATCATAGAATAACCAGGTTGGAAGAGACCCACTGGACCATCGAGTCCAACCATTCCTGTCAAACACAAAACCATGCCCCTTAGCACCTCGTCCACTCATGCCTTAAACACCTCCAGGGAAGGTGAATCAACCACCTCCCTAAGCAGCCTGTTCCAGTGCCCAATGACACTTTCTGTGAAAAATATTTTCTTAATGTCCAGCCTAAATCTCCCCTGGCGGAGCTTGTGGCCATTCCCTCTCATCCTGTCCCCTGTCACTTGGGAAAAGAGGCCATCACCCTCCTCTCTACAACCTCCTTTCAGGTAGTTATAGAGAGCAATGAGATCTCCTCTCAGCCTCCTCTTCTCAGGCTAAACAACCCCAGCTCTCTCAGCCATTCCTCATAAGGCCTGTTTGGTTCTGGGAAAACCACCCTGGAGGGATTTGGAGGAGGGAGAGAAGAAGAGCTTGCTCAGAATGCATCAGATGAAAGCAGGAGCTCCATTCCAACAATTTTTCTCCTTTTCTAAGAAAATCACAACAACAATTCCATTTTCTGTCTCGTGTGAGAGAAAACTGGTAATGCCCTGTTGATCCTGTGCATTAGTGCATTTCAGGAACTGAGAGAAGAAGAAATTTTTACTGTGAGAGTAGCAAGGCACTAGAACAGGTTTTCTAGGGAAGATGTGGATGGTGTCCCAGGAGGTGTTTAAAGTCAGGTTGCACGGGGCTCTGAACAACCTGATCTAGTAAAAGATGTCCCTGCCCATGGCAAGGGGGTTGGACTAAATGATCTTTGAAGGTCCTTTTCAACTCAAACTTATGTATTATTTCCTGTTTCTTCCTCTCTTGGACTACAGCTGTTTCTTCTTTTCTGTTACAGGAGTGGTGTACTCAGTTAGCTCTTTTACTTCATTGCTACCCCTTGCACAAGGTTCTGCTCATGAGAGCACAAATGATAACCTATCGGAGCACAGCACCTGAATTCATGTTTTTTTCTTGACAATCCTATCAACCACCATGATTAGCAAGCATATTGTTTGGCTTCCAGTATTCAGGGCTAGATTTTTAATTCAGTATGACAGACACGTTGCTGGCAGCAGAAGGCAAAACAGTTATTTCACCTAATTTTTGAGTTCATATATATTTTCAGTGTCATCAATAACTAGTAGATTTGAAAGTAAGTGAGGAGATGAGGTGATTCAGAGTGTTAGAAAGTCACTCCCACTTTTTAGGTTCTTAAAATAGATTTCTAAGGCTTCTTTGGATACTTTTGAAAAAACAGAAACATTCTGTCCAGCTCTGCAACCACACAATATGGGTTGATGACAAGTGGTTCTGAAACAATTTTTCTACTCACATTCCTCAACCAACCTCAATATTTGAATGAAAAATATTATTGAAAAATCAGAAGTCAAGAGGCTTTTCCCACCTGTTTCCAAAAGTTTTGTAAAATACCCAATTGTGGTGAAGGACAGCAGTCTCCTTTTTAAGATGGATAAGTGAGGATCTGAGCAAGCCAATTCATTTCACATAACTTAGTAATGCCTGGTATCACATAGCAGCAGGTCTGTGAGGCTGTTTGTCATGGGAGGATTTGAACTTAGGGCTTAGAGGTGAATACTCCACATTCCAGTAGCAGTTTCCTGAACCAGCCTTTCACTAGCTGCTCAAATACTGCTCTCTGGTTTTGAGACCATAAGACCCTCCTCCACTCCCAACACTTAAGCATATCCAGGTGCTGTCTGCATTTGGGTTTTCAGCTTGGCTCCCTCCGGCTTTTGTAGGATTTCATTTTGTGTAGCCTGGACTCACCTTGAGTAAGCAATATAAACCAATCCTATCCTTTAGGCAAATTGTAGGGGCAGTTTTCCACTGAATGGTACAGATAGTGTTGTGCAAGGTGGGCTAGGATTCCTGTGCCTTTGATGGGAAAACTTACTCTTATTTGTTTTGGTCTGAAGGCAGTAGTCTAAATTAACCCTCTCTGTGCTGAAGGGCTTGCCTTGTACTTCCCCTAGATTTGAGATAGCATGAGTTGAAGGAGGATTGAATAAACTGATAGATTCAGGTTAATTTCTGGGTTCAGATATCCTTTTTTTTGTTTTTTTTTTATGAGAAAGTTATGATCTTGTCTGTTTTCTCAGACAACATTGTTGACTTCTTTGTCAAGAGACGATAGTAATGGCAAATTGATTTTTTTTCTTTGATATTATAGCTGCTCCCAATCTCAAAAATATCCATCTCTGAAAAATTAAAAGCATATATAGTAAGTATTCCTGACAACTGATTTTTAATCTACTTTTTCTTCCCTCAGCTGCTGCTGATAATTTTTGTACCACATATAAATTTCCAGAAGTTGAAAACATAGGCCCAACTAGGCCAAACTTGTTTCCCAGATGATTTAAGGATAACTGTTGAGATGAATGGTTCTATTATCATTAATGTTTGCATTTTAACAATTGTTTTTCCAGATGGAATTTAATTACAAGATGCTGGGCTCCAGAACCTCACAACAGACCTACTTTCTCTTACATTCATGACAAACTACAAGAGATAAGACACTTCCCACTGTGCTTCAGCCACTACCTTGAAGACAAAGAAGCAGCAACTGGAGTCATCAACCGAGCTTTTGAAGGTGAGTCTGATCCAGTACCTGCTGTCCCCCTGGCTTCTGCCCCATAAACTATAACAAAGGGGATTCAGTGGTTATTTTTATTGCATTTGTCACTACCTCAAATTATCTGCCTGCAAAATGGGAACAGCAAAGGCTTGCATTTCTCCTAATGAATTTGTAAAGATTCATTAGGTGCTATTAGATACTATGCATTAGGTAAAGCACATAAGATCACCAACCAAAAAGACTCCTATGAGGTTATAACTGAGCCTGTCTCACAGGGACATCAGTCTTGCATCTAAATTTTTGAAACTTCATGACCCTGTTCTGCTTAAGTAAATGCTTAAGTTTGTTGTACACTCAAGAGAACTTTTGGAGGCTTCCAGATGGAAATCTACTCCATTTTCAAAGGCACCTACTCCATCTCCATTAGTTAAACATGGCAGTTAGCCACTTACTTAAGGAGTACTGATTCAGTAGTTGCCTGAAAGCGAGGCATAAATTAGGTACCTAAGTAGAGTAAATTTTATATGGATATATAACTAGCCCACACTGTTACAGCTCCAGCCAGAAGTAACAGCATACCTGTGATCCTCTCACTATGAATGAATAAAAACAGGTGACGTTAGGGAAGATATAATTAACACATGGGGCACAAAAAAGCCCAGTTACGTAAGAATATTGTTAAGGCTGGGAAGACAGGAATTAAAAAAATAGGTGATGACAAATTTAAAGTTGTCTGTGACTCAAGTGATCTAAACATGGAAATAAACAACCTGACTAGGACAGAACAAGAAGCTTTTCATATCTTGCAGTAATTCCTGACCATCTAACCCTACAGAAAAAATGAAGCCCTAGTAAACACTGTGATCTGAAAATCAGTTATTATCAGTTGGAATAATTCACTTTTACTTCACTTTTTTTTTAAAATTTAAACTATTTGCACACTATCATTTTCTAGTGAAAAATATTTCCTCTGAAAAGAAGTATTTTCTGTTCTATTAAGTAACAACATAGTTATTTCTAAAATTTCTAAAGTTTTGGGTTTTTTTTCTTCACAAATGTTGATGAATTGGAATCCCACTCTACTCCATAAACAGTTTTGATTGATCAATATTCTGTGATTTCCTTAAAACTTTCTGATTCATTCCAGGAATGATGCAGTGCTCAATTATACCACTACGTAGTCATTTCTCTACAGGATTCTACCTGTATTCAGTTCAGCAGCATTATCCAGTGCTCAGCCAATGCTAATCTATATGATATTTTGCTAATCTTTATTATTTGGTATAGCTTTACACATGTTGGTTTATCCCTATCATGATTTCTCTGTCAGTCAGAGCCAGTCTGTGCGTGATATGTTTATAAATCTTTATAAGACTAAAAACTTCATCATTAACATGATGGGACCAAAGTAAGGCAGCACTGATAACTTGTAATTTCTAGCCTTTTTAACAGATGATTTTGCGCTCTTGTGCTATCATGAAGAGCTTTTAGCATTTGTATGTAGTGCAATTTCCTAGTTTCTTTGAGGGCATCTTCTCTCTGAATACTGGAATTCAGTAAATAGATACTTAATCTGGCACAAATTCAAGCCTGGCATTATCTCAGAAAAGGAGTAGAGCCAATTAATTAGGCATTTTTCCCAAGGTAATAAGCCTTACATTTTGAATGGACTTTATGTTGTCTAATTGCAGCTGTCTGGAAGATAGGAGTGTCAGCTAAGACAGTTTCCTAAATATCTCTGTAGCTGGGAGAAGAAACAGACAATTCCAGAGAGTGACAACTCACATATTTTAGGCATGTATCATGGCATGAAAGGGGTCACCTTTTGCCTTTCTCTCCACTGATGATGGGTGGAATCTAGATGACTTGTCACGTTTGACTTGGAGACATCACCTTGGACCAGATGCTTAATTGTCAAATGGCTACAGAAACATAGTCACTGGATGCAGGGCTCAATGGCAGTGTCTGTTTGCATCTACTCCTGAGCTAGTGTGACTTCCTAGCTGAGATATCTTTGTTTTGCATTCCCTAATTCCATGGGCAAAAGAGGCATGAAAACTAAGGGAGTTAAGAAATTCTTGTGGCATTATATCAGTATCTGTTAAAATCTTTAGTGGGGCTGGAGCTTTTAAGCCTGCCTCTCTGCTACTTGGACTTGGGGAAGCAGGGTGGAATATAGGTGGTTGCCTTTTTGATGGAGCAGGTCTAGCACAGATGTAATATACAAAGATTTTAGCTTCAGTGCAAGTCCCTGCTTTGCATGTGCCAACTAAGCATGATCTTTCCCTGATGTCAACTCACTTAGTCTAGGCAAATTATTAGTTTTACTGAAATGACAAATCTATATTCTTAATGTAAAAAACTCCATACTTTTGCCAAAATTTCAAGTTATGCCATATAGCAGAGGTCACAGAGAAAAAGACAACAACAAAAGTAACATTCCTAGAAATGGCCAATATACGGAAAAGGAAAATGTGGATTGAAGCTTCTGTGAAAAGTTTCAGCTAGAATGGTTAAAATTTGAAAAAATCATTTACTACAGAAAATGGGGTTGTGTAGCAGACTTTTAGGGTAGACTTAATAATAGTGGTATTCCATAATGTATCATAGAATCATACAATTGTTTCATTGGAAAAAACCTTTGAGATCATCAAGTCCACTGTACTTGTCCAGTACAAAGCCATATCCCTGACCACCTCGTCTACCCATCTTTTAAATACCTCCAGAGATGGTGACTCAACCTGTCCTAGTGCCTGATAAAACTTTCTGCAAAGAATTTTTTCCAGATATCTAATCTGTACCTCCTCTGGCACCACCTGAGGCCATTTCGTCTCATCCTGTAACTAGTTACCTGGGAGGAGAGACAACACCCACCTCACTGCAACCTCCTTTCAGGTAGTTGTAGACAGTGGTAAGGTCTCCCTTCAATTTCCTTTTCTCTAGGCTAAATGACCCCAGTTCCTTCAGCCACCTCTCATAAGGCTTGTTCTCCAGTCCCTTTATGAGCTTTGTTGCTCTTCTCTGGACATGGTTCAGGACCTCAATGTCTTTCTTTTAGTGAGGGGCCCAGCACTTAACACAGTATTCAAGGTGCGGCCTCACCAACAAGGACAGAATCACTTCACAGGTCCTGGGACATCGTTTCTGATACAGATCAAGATGCCAATGGCTGCTGACTCATATTCAGCCAGCTGTCAACCAACACTCACAGGTCTCTTTCTACCAGGCAGCTTTCCAGCCACTCTTCCTCAAGCCTGCAGTGCTGCACAGGGTTGTTGTGTCCCGAGTGCAGGACTCTGCACTTGTGTTGCTGAACCTCATACTGTTGGTCTCGGCCTCTTGATCCGGCCTGTTCAGATCCCTCTGCAGAGCTGCCCTGCCATCAAACAAAGCAAAATTTCTGCCCAGCTTAGTGTCATCTATAAACTTGCTAAGGGTGCACTCAATGCCTTCAACCAGATCATTGATAGAGATATTGAACAGGGCTGGACCCCCCACTTTTAGCTGGCCTCCAGCTGGATTTAACTCCATTTACCACTGCTTTTCGGGCCCGGCCATCCAGCCAGTTTCTAATCCAGCAGAAGGTATGCCTGTCCAGGCCAATGACAGCAAGTTTCTCAAGCACAATACTGTAAGAAACAGTATGCTATATTCAGGGAATCTACTGGTGGTGGTCACTTTTTAAATCATACTCTATTAAGCCTGTTTGTAATAACCTAGTTTGTAAAATCTGGCCCACTGTGGAAAACAATGCAATTCAATGCAGGCAGGGCTTTGGCAATAGCTCTCAGGGCCAGCCTATTTTGCTCAGCATACTCTCTCTCCGAGCCTTACCCTTTTCCCTACCAGCTGTCCTATTCTCTCTGTGACTCCCCCCTATTCTTCCCTTTTTAATAGGCTCTGCCCAGCTGTTGTTGCCACAGACTCACTGCTGGATCTGCACTGAGATGGGAAGATAAAGCAACTGTTTTCATGCTTCTATTCAATGTTTTCACGCTTCACTTCTCAACACTTCTCCTTAACTTCTCCTCAGACTTATTCAGTGATTTTTAAAAAAGGGAATGACCATCAGGAAACAGTATAGCTTGAATTTTGTTCATATAAGTATCATTCATCCAAATATATTTTAGAAGACTGGACAATTGATAATCTCTTTACATGTCTCTATAATGCACATATTTATTCCCCCATATACTCATAGTTTCCTTTTCCAAACTGTACTCTTTATGAGCCCTTTAATACCCTAAGCTGTGTACTTGCCTGAAGGCCTAGAGTCCTGGTGATATCTTAATTTTACTAGATTATCTGATTAGGACAGATGCATGTCAGTTTTCTGTAGCTCTCCTGCCTTAAATTAATTCAGCTGTTTTTCTGCCTGCAATGTAAATCTCTTGAAGCAGAGTTCAGCAAAATGTGGACTTCAGAAGTACAGTTGACGCAAGCAAAAACTGGCAATTCAGACTGTAGTCAGACCTGCAGACTAAAATTCACATGCCTTTATGGCCCTGTTGTAAATAGTTCGAAGCTTGGAACAAATCTCTGTCTATGATTTGTAAAAAGCTTTATAATAAGTAAGTGATTTTTCAAATAACTGTAAGTTTGCATTCATTTTTAGCTTGGACTAAATGAAGTGGTACTTGTGCTTGTAGTAGTAGGAGAAAGATGACAGCCAAAACAAATAATCTGAAACACTTTTCCCTGATGGATTGTTCTGGACAACATTTTCCAAAAATGTTAGGCGGTCATTGGCCTTTGGTGTAATGAAACTCCAGTCATGAGCCTCCGGCCAAGAAATGCTTGCTCTCACCAGGAGACTTGGTTCCAAAAGAAAGAGCCAAATGTCAAGCAAAGTGAAATGACAGGCCTCAAAATAACTATGATACTTAACCCTATATGGAATCATATATCATCCAGTTTCTGTTGAGCCTTACCTATTTGTAGGTAGCCACAAATTTAGCACATTTGTATGTGCTATTGGTACTATTTCATAGGTGGGAAAGCTGCAAAACTTTAGATTTTTCTCAACATTGATGCCAGTGCAGTATGACGTGTGGATTGTGAGTACAGGTGAACTAATGCAGGTAATATGCTGATGGTCTGGACTACACACTAACAGCGTAGCATGGAGATGGCAAAAGGGGCACTGGCTTTGTTACTGCAAGAGCTACCCTTCTAAAGGAGGCATCAAGTGGCAATAAATATGCCTAAGCAATGCCAGCAGCTCCTGGCACTGCTGATTTGGAAGGGAGGGAAGCAAAATCAGGACCAGAAATGGGTCTACCAGTTTCAAGCTTTTCCTTCTTGCTTTTACAGGCTTTTCCTAGGACATTGATTATGGACGTTAAGTAGTATTAACAAGTTTTTTTGAGTGGAAGAAACATTATCGAACTGCAGGACTGAGACGCCAGTAGGTTTTGTATCCCATGGGGACTGAACGAGCAGAGGTCCTATCACCAGAGCCCTCATTCATTGTTGAAAGACAAGCTATTTTCCTCCTCAATTTTGAGAAATGCAAATGAAATATAATGAATCAGTGTGCTAACAGGATGGCCCTGCATTGCTGTAAAAATAACTAGTCCATCTATTTTCAGATATCACTTTTTACATTTGCACATACAAGAACGTACTGTATTTTTTCACGTCCCAAGTGTGCCCCTTTACGGATGGAAACACCTGTTTGTTTTGGCAAACGTCTTTGCCGACATCAGACAACTGGGCATTAAGCAGCTGGAGAGACTCCTTGCCTTTATGACCCAGGGGGACTATTCTTATCAGTGCTGCTCCCCACAATCCCTTTTGTACCTATAAGGAAAAGATGTGTACTTGCTTGGAAGCTGTGTTGGAGCATCACAATCCTACTGTTAGGAGAGGCTCCTCTGGTGGGAGAAGATGCAGGGTGGAGCTTGAAGAAATCAAAAGTAAAAGACAGAAACATATTTGGCCTCAAACCCATCATTTTAAAATGCCTAAACTGGAGATGTTGCTTGAAAACAATTAGACTTTTGCAATGATTCATTTTTTTGTTTCTCTTTCCAAAGCCAGTCACTCTGCATATTTAATTATTTCAGCAATGAAGGCACTTGCTAAAAATGTCCTTTTTTTAAAAAATTTTACTATAAACCTTTGTATTGAAGAGATTTGATATTAAAATCTGGAATCAGTGATTTCACTATGTCTACCCTCTCTGCTGGCTGAGTAGCAAACACTGTTTGCTGTTCCTTGTATAAGTTTATTTTCGTAAAAGCAGCTGCCTTTTAAAAATAATGCTGCACACCTCTCTGAACTTAAAGTAATCACTTGGACAAACGGAAACTTCTCTAAAGCAGATGTGCTGATAAGAGACATTTTTAAAACCTTGTATCTAGTCTTCTTTGTATTTTTCTGAAATTCAGTAATCCTCTTCCCCACTTAGCTTAGTGAGTGGCTGACCCAAAGCCAATGGAGGTCAGAGAAAAGACTTCTAAAACAGCAAGCGGTTACAACACTGCAGGAAAAGGGGGACTTGGTGGCACAATCACTTCTTATTTGCCACCTAGACAAATGCTGTTTGGTTTCAGAGAGTACACATGAGCCATATGATACTGTGAGGGAAGTCACGTTAATATTTTGCTTTGGACTGAAGAAAAAAATTCAGATTATATGATGCTATAAGAGCTGACATTTGTGTAGTATGGATGTATAAATACATGTAACTAAAACTTAGCCACTGTGTTAATGCTGTCTATCTAGGCTATTTTACACAGAATTGTAGACATGTTCAGGGGATGTTATGGTATAAAGATAAGGAAGTGAAATAAGCATCTCCACAAAGGGACTAATTCTTCCTTTCTCTCTCTGTTGACTGTAAAGGCAGCCTAGGCAAAGACCTTAAACTCGACATGGAAGATCTGAGTGATTAAAACTTGTTAAAATGAATCCTGCCTTGTGAACTAGAGAAAAGGGGTGTGTTTTCTTATTTATATAGCTTTATTTTATTGCAGTCAATGTGGAACTGACATTTTTTGGTGCTCTTATAATTATAAGAAATGACATAATAAATCAGTTAATGTCTTTATTTACCAAGACAGCTTCTTGCACACAGATATTTCAGACCACAAATCTCTGAAAAGTGTATTAAAATAAAAGGTAAGGCAAGCAGTCGGTGTTTTAAGAAGTTTAGTGCAGGATGAGTAAAATTCTCCCTGTTAGCACCTTTAGTTCCTGACAGAATAGCAAAGCTTGGTGAGTCACCCTCAAACCATGCAAGATCATATGCTTCATTAGACAGGAAACACAGATATATCTCCACTGATATATAATACAGAGTGGAGTATTAAAACGGATATATATTTCTTCTATTTATATTCTTACTGAAACACAGCACCTCCAGGTCTAGGTGGTCAGCAGGTATCAGGAAAATGTTTTCTGCACAGGTTATCTCCTTGCGCTAATCAACATAGCTGAGAGGGTGAAGTCAGGGTTCAATAACCACCTTTTTCACCCTTGAATACAGGTCATCAAGCACTTCTTTTGAATATATTCACTGTGGGTTACATCTTTCAGCCATGCCAGTTATTCAGGCAGTTTCTTACTTACTAGCATGTACATTATGGATTGTGGACAAAGGGCACAGTATGTATGAGAAAAACAAGAGGATATTAGTGGGAAAAAATAAATGTGGCTTCACTTCTGAATACCACATCATATTGAAGGTGCTAAGCATCATAGGGAATTATGTTACCCATAATTAGTAACATCTCAGGCTGACTACTTAGCTGGTGTAAATCGGTGGCGTCCCACTGGTTTCTATGGAGCTTTGTTAATTTGCACTAGCTGAGGATCTCTCCTTGAAATAGCTGTAATCGAAGACCAGCATCTCTAGGTCAGTTTGTTCAGCATCTACTGATCAGTTTTTCTACCAACATTTTTTTTCTTATTACATATTGTCACCTCCTGAACTTAAACACTGAAACTCCCATCTGCTTATCAAGACACCACAAAAATTTGCACCCTTCCAGGCAGGACTTCAAAACATGTTGTGAGCCCACACAGTCTACCAAGCAGGAAAGGAAAGACACTCTACAGTTGTGAGGCAGGACATGTAATCAAGCTCAGCACCGCAATGGCCCTGCGGCAGGAAGCAGCCGACTGAGGTTGGAAAGGGGAAGCACAGATTTTATCAGGTTAGGATAGATCTCCTCAGAGGAGGCTAAGCAAGCAAACTCCATCCCTCATTAGTATGACTCAGGCTATCACAGTTTCTTGTGTCAATTAATGAGAGGTTCTCTGGAGTAAACTGCCTACCCTGGGAGAGGTGTGTTGTAATTAATTTACCTGCAGTTTGGCTCAGATGTTGGGCTTCAACCTCACCACTACTAGGAATTGCTTAGGGATGTGGTTTAGTAGTAGACAGATACTGATGGACTTGATGATCTCAGAGATCTTTTCCAACTTTAGAGATTCTATGATTCTATGAAAAGTATCCAGCAAGGTGAAAGCTGCATGCATTTAGGACCTGAGATGGGTGTCTATGCAAGTATAGTGCAGAGCTTTTAATGTGCTGTCTTAGATATAGGAACCAGTCTACTGGAGAGAGCACAGAGCTCAGTGGGAATCTGCTTCTCAGCAGAGTACTTCTCAGCCTGTACAAAGCTCTGAATTGCCAGAGCTAGCCTGTCTCATGCCCTCAGACAGGTTGTTTAAAGTGAATGTGGGTAACTCTACACTATGCAGTAGTCCACGGTGTAGACAACTCCTCAGGATTTAAGCATTTGAAGTTGACTCCTCAGCATGGCTTCAGATTCCATGAAGGTGTTCTTTGGACACCTCCTCTTGGGGCATTTTGTTGGCCAGGATTTGCTTGTGAAATTTGAGGGGATCACATCACATGGGTTATTCTGCATTTACTCACGTATAACCCAGCATGGCAATACATCAATCAACTAATTTTAGCAATGTTAAAACTCAAAAGAAAAGAATGATGTGTCATGAATATACTGACCTGCCTCCCCACTCCATCTTCTCTCTGTCTTCCTTCAAATTCTTAATGTTTTTTGGAATAGATTTCCAACGATTATTCATAATTCTCTGCATTGCCTTATGGCTTCCCAGAGTGTTGGTACTACTTCTAACTGTGACATTTCTGGGGGAATTTCATAACATATAATAATTTTTTCCCTCATCAGATCATGTTAAGTATCTTCTACCTCCATCCATCATATAACTAAGTGAGCAAGAAAGTATTTGCTTCCTTTGCTGACTTATGTGAGAGACAAGCATTGTACTACATAACTTGACATCTTTGTATAGACTTTTTTGACTTACATGGCAGAATCATGCTAAGAGATGACACAACAGTGAAGGAAAGGGCACTAGCAGATCAAAAGTCTCCTTGTGAAAGAGACAGTGTAGCTTATATGTGTCATGTAATAGCAGAAAGGACAACAACATTCTGCCTTCGATAAAGTAAAAATATTCTGCAAAGATAGTTTTACTTATATTGTCCCCAAAGCTTGAAAAATAAAACCAAGGCTAAGTGTTTTATTTTATTTTTTTCAACTCCTTTTCTCTGTAATGAGAAATGCAGTGAGGCACAGGCTGAAAAAGGATTATAATATTTTATATATTCTGTTGTTCTTCAGACCTGTTGGGGAAAGAATTAGTAATGTATCTATATATCTGGTAAAAATATCTCAGTGACCTCATACTCACATTTGTGTAAACATCACCTCATCAGTTCCAGATACTTATACAGGAAACAAATCTGAATGCTCCTCTAGTGTTCTATACTTAGGCAGGTCAGCCGGCATATGTCTGGTCTGTAAATACCCAGTTTTACTTGGGTCCTTATTTTAAGATTTCTTTCTTAAGAATTTGCTGCAAACATGCCCTCAGCATTTTGCAGTGTGCCTTTTCCAAATAAATCTTCCAGTGAAGATTCCCATTAAATGTTTTGTTAAACAAAAAACAAATACGAAGAAGAGCTGTACTAGTTGGCAAAGGTTTGGTTGGGACTGAATTAATAAATATTGCCATAATAGTCCTGAACTGACAAAGTGAGTGTCAAATTATTTTTCACAGCTGTCAGTCACTGTGATATGTTGCCGCAGTTTGCTTTATGTTTCAGTCCCCAACTTTCTAATGGGTTTCTAAAAATCAAAACTCTCTTTCTGACTTCTCCTGGTAATCTTTCCTAATGGACTGTATCATGTGGGACAGAATTCTGATTGTATGTACAGCCTGGGGGGAGCATGTGATTATAGTGACATAGTAATTTGTACATTTCTTGGTGCAAGTGCACAACACTTGTGATTCTGTTGAACAGGAAACCCTCAATTCACGTGCTTCATTTTCCAGTTATGAAATAATAGAAAGAAGAAAGTGTAATAAAAGAAGGTACATGTTACAAAAATAAATGCACAAAGTAACAACTATTATAACCTGAGCCTTTAATTAATAATTTTTACATTTTTTAAAAAAGATATATCCTCTGCAGTAGATTTCTGGCAACTCTGTGTATGTGAATAGCATAAAATTAGGGGGAAAAAATAAAGTTTTTAGAAATGGGAAAAACACTCTGGAAAGACAGAATATTACAAGCCCTCCCAAGAGATAACATATAATGATATAATAGAGAGAAACCTGCCTATGTTACAGGATTCTTTAGCAGTGTTATTAGCAGGGTTACATGAAGTTACAAATTAAAATCACTTTGGTTTTATGCAGGCTGTCTTTACTACCAAAAGAAGCAAGTTGTGTATTCATAATTGTATTGCTGCCTCTGAAGGTATGAGTGGTGATGACCAACATTCCCTAAGTGATTTGCTTAAAGCTATAATCCACACAGGCAATAGCAGAAAATAAATTTGAAACATTGGTTAGTCCTTATGCGATCACTAAACCAGATTTCTCCAACAGCTGTCTGATTTTGTTTGCATTCTAATACTGCATGTATATCACTAGGCTGTTCTCTTGTCTTTTTTATTTTTTTTTATGCAGATAGTGATGTTCGTTGTGCAGATTCAGACCACATTCTTTCAACCGTGCTAATGGAAACAAGGAATCAAGAAGGCTTAAATTATTTGGTATTAGTTAAAGAAGGCAATCAAGATCAAGGAAGCAACAATTCTGCTGGACTTTGTTAAGTCTGGTTCATTCTCTTTGAAAGAAAGAGGGAAAGAAGAGAAAAGATGTACCAAAGAAGACATAAGCCAAGGAAAATATTCTGCACATTGTCAAACTTACAGAGATGTCTTGAAAAAGCCCCAGCAACTCTTTAAAACACTAAAACTAGCAGAAAATACCATAAGATACTGAATGATGTGTAGCAGAATAAGACAATAATTATGTATCTTTTGATTTTTTATATGTTATGGTTTGGGTGTTTCACAGGGGGTATTTTAAGGCAATAAAACATGCAATCATACAGCAAGTGATTTTACTCTGGTGTTGATTAAATTTACACAATCACAAATGCCTCAGACACAGGCAGTCCTTCCGAAAAGGAACTACTGGAATGTTTTTCAAAGAAGGGATCGAGTTATTCAGGGAAAGGAAGAACAACCAGTTGAAATCTAGCTTCATTGTGCACAAATGCAATTTTACAAATTGCAAAATTAACAGAAATTCTTGTAACTTTATAAACTCCAAAAAAGCCAAATAATTGAAGAAGGATGGCCGTGTTGTCCACTGCTGGGGGTGATCTATTTCATTGTTTAATTTAAAGAAATGCTTGCAATCGTCTTGAACATTAAGTTGCACAGTGATTGATCTGTTATACTTCCCTTTATTTCTTTTCCTTTCCCTTTTTTAATGTTCATCATCCTTGCTTATTTTTTATCACACTGAGTGAATGAAGATACTTTTCCTTGATGTGTTTGGAGATCAAGTAAAATCATGTAATAAAACAATATATAAATCATTACTGAATAAAAGACAACAAAAATTTTTTGTAATATTTCATCATGAAGATTCATTTGTGAACTATGCACAGCTATTCAGTGACATCTGTCAGGAAGCTAGAAACATGGTCTGAGATTATGCAAATATTTGGTAATGGGTAACAATGAAGGCCTTAGCTGATCTGTACATTTTTAAGAGGTAACTTCACTGAAATCAAGCTTCAGGTTTCTTAAATGGAGACCCAACAGAAATGAGCAAGAAATATATTTTTTGACTGTTTTGAATTAGGATTATTCAAAGTCCCTGACAAAGCCCATTCATGCAGTCTGTAAATATATAAATACTTTTTACTTCATCTACAAATCAGTGTACAAGCCAGATTTGCAGATAACAAGAGTTGCAGCACTTCTTTTTTTTTCTCCTAAGCTATGCTCACCAGACCATGAGTGATAGGTAAATGAATAAATACTGTATACTATTTCCTTCTTCTTCAAGTGCTTCTTGATTTATTGTACAGCCATTCCTTCTATTTCAATAACTTAAATATGAGTAACATTTACTAATCACTGGCATGTGCTAGCCAGAAACTAAGAAGACCCCAGTTCAGTAGTCACCACACCTGGATGACTTCACATGTGTGCGTGATTTCACTTAACTCAAGAGGACTACTCAGTTAGAAAGCCACAAACAAAGGTTTCAAAAATCAACAGGACTTCATATGATATGTCTTTCTGTAGTAGGAGACGCCTTCAATCCGGCCAAAATTTTGTCAGGCAACACTTTTCACAGGCCTCATGACCATGTCTGTAATGTGATAACCCAAGACGATTCAGTTTCACGTAGGGCGTATTTGGAAAAGAATCATGCAAGAGCCTATCCAACATGGGTAAAATGGGTTAGTGGGCAAGGTATCGGTAACACAGAGCAGTCAAAAGTAATGCCTTTAAGGTCTTGAAGTAGATACAAACACCCAAATTGCCACAGAAAGAACAGAAGGGAAGGTAAATCTTGCTTTGTCCACATTTTATAAGTTTTACAGACCAGACTAGTTTTAATGGAGAATTTATCGCAGTATGATTAGCAAAAAAGTGTCAAGTTTAATGCATTACCAACAAACGAAAGCTCAAGGTATTGACCAGTGACCTATGCCTTTTGCACTGAGTAGTATGAAATGGATTGGCCTGGATAAAACACAAATATCTCAGTTCAAATCTAAAGATCCTGACCTACAACTTGCTGACTTCAGTGGAAGACACAATACCTAACCTTCCCTGTACATGCAGTGATCTAAGGCACACTTAGGAATACAATTTGTCAGCTCCGAGCACGGGTCTACCCATCACTCCATTCTCCCTCCCTCATTTCCCTGTCTCAGATGAGTAAGTATGCAGACAGAGCTATTCTGCTGGGCTATGTTAAAGCTGAATTTGGTGTGTGAAATCTTGCCTCACTTTCACAATGCTGCTTGCAAAGAGTTTCTTATTCCTTTATGTTTTCCTGTTGCCTTTTTCTTGACACATCTTCATCATTTCACCTTCTCTCTCTTACCAAAGTGATACTTCCTCTCTTCATTCAAACTCTCCATGATGATTCGTGTTTTATTGGTTGACTCCTGATCATTATAAGAAGGACACCTCTTGTCTTCAAGCAGTCAGCCTCTGAAGGCAGTTTTCATAGCTGCCTTTGGAGACAGCTGGGGAGAAACATACATTAGAGATTGTAGGAATGAAAGACCTTTGAAACCCATTGTTTCCTGGGCAAGGAAATGAGCTCTACCTGGCCTGTGTTTGTTCCTGACAGCTGGCACCTTGTTCTGCTGCAGACCAAGAGGAAGAGTTAACAAAGCCTTGAGTTCAAGCGTCCTGGCTTTCAATGCTATGGGCTTTTAAGTGAGTGCGAACTGGTTTAAGGGTGATAACATAATTGAAAGAAAATATGTATTTAGGGCACAAAAGAATCCTGAGATATTAGAAAGGTTAAATGCAAGATAAAGGTAAAAGTGAAGCAGTTGTGACCACACTCATGTGATGTACTTCTGAGAGACACATCCTCAAGTGTAGAGTCAATATCATGCATTTTTACCATCTTTGTTTGAGGTGTACAGTGATACTGTGTCTAGAGTGTGATATCTGTATAGTAAAAGTAATTCTTTCTGGGTTCCCTTGTAAGGCAGTGGAAGCTACCTAAATAAAAGGAGAAACTTGTCCTCTGAAGATCCTGTCTGCAAAACCTAGAGAAACCACAAATTGATGTCAGAAGTTTGAATCAGAAATGCATAGGGGTTCCTGTCAGCAATTCCAAAAGCTTCTTTACAAAAGCATAATTCTGAGGCTGCTACAAAGCAGAAGATCCCGGTCTTCAGCTACTGTAAATCAGGTTAAATATATTCAGTTAAACTGATGTACAGCAGTGGAGAAGCTGCCTCCAACTCTTTGACTTCTCAGGATTTGGTCTGAGACAGGTACATGTATGCCCAGCCAATTCCCAAGCAGAAGCTGGCTAATCTCCCTAAGCCACCTCCTCTCCATTTTATGGCACAACGTTATACGGTGTGGAACATTTCTTTGATTAGCTCAAGTCATCTACCTAGATCTGTCTCCTCTCAACCTTTTGTGCACCTCTGGCCTATTCTAGGCAGGCAGAGTAAGAAGCAGAGAAGACTTTGATGCTGTGCAAGCACTTTTCAGTGAGAACTAAAACATCTGTGGGTTAACAGTACTCTTTTGGTCACAAACTTAAAATGTTGCACAAGACAAGCTGCTATGAAGAAAATGAACTCCAGTCAGACCAAACACAGTCTATAACCTGCCCAAGAAGAGAAGACATGCGCCCCCAGGTGCTGATCAGGCTCTTCCTTGTCCCTTGAGGCCAGCACAGACACTTGGCAAGACCACTGAGCAACAATGGTGAGTATGCCACACGATGGGATATCACACACAACCCATAAGTTCTGTGCTCTCAAATGGCAATGACTGAACTCTGAGCCATGCTTGGACAGAGATGGACATAGTATGTGGCTTTAGCTGGCTTGTTTAATCTCTCAGCTGCAGATTGGCATCCATATGAATGGATGAAAAAGACTTACTGCTACCTATGAATGGTATTTACTACAGCATAACACAAATGCTGTAGTGATTAATCAAAGTTTTTAAATTATTTTGTAAGTGTGAAGGTCCAGGGCAGATATTACTTATTCACTATGGCAGCATTTTCAGTGGCATCAGTTCTAGGTCTGCTATCTTCAGTCCCCTTGGTCAACAGCAGGTGGTAACAACTGGTCATCGGTGTGTTTCTGTTTTGTGGGGGTGCATACAAGGGCACTTGAGCTGGTGCGTATTGATGACCAGCTCTATCCACAACCTGTGTACTCCAAACTTTCCATTTGAGACCACAGTCAAGATCCTACAAAGGAAAAGACAATGCTTTATGACAAAAATATTGGGTCCTTAACTGGGTCAAAGATAAGAGTTACAGAAACTTTGCATGTAGCTGCTGCTACAGGCTTCAGTGGGTTCATCCGCTTGTGCTCGTGTGCTGAAGAGAGAGTGCCTGGCAGTTTGACATGAGCTATGGTAACATGGCTGTCAAGATCTCTGAAGAGAAAACTTACACAGCTTGAAAAAAGGATTTTTTGAGCTATGGAAGGCAAAATATGTGTTTGCTTTTATCATCTAGAAAGCTGCCTGAAGGAGAAGGACCTGGGGGTGTTGGTTGACAGCCGACTGAACATGAGCCAGCAGTGTGCCCAGGTGGCCAAGAAGGCCAATGGCATCTTGGCTTGTATCAGAAACGGTGTCACCAGCAGGTCCAGGGAGGTTATTCTCCCTCTGTACTCGGCACTGGTGAGACTGCTCCTTGAAGCCTGTGTTCAGTTCTGGGCCCCTCACCACAAGAAGGATGTTGAGGCTCTGGAGAGAGTCCAGAGAAGAGCAACAAAGCTGATGAAGGGGTTGGAGAACAGGCCTTATGAGGAGAGGCTGAGAGAGCTGGGGTTGTTTAGCCTGGAGAAGAGGAGGCTGAGGGGAGATGTTATTGCTCTCTACAACTACCTGAAAGGAGATTGTGGAGAGGAGGGTGCTGGCCTCTTCTCCCAAGTGACAGGGGACAGGATGAGAGGGAATGGCCTCAAGCTCTGCCAGGGGAGATTTAGGCTGGACATTAGGAAAAATATTTCACAGAAATGGTCATTGGGCACTGGAACAGGCTGCCCAGGGTGGTGGTTGATTCACGTTCCCTGGAGGTGCTTAAGGCACGGGTGGATGAGGTGCTAAGGGGCATGGTTTAATGTTTGACAGGAATGGTTGGACTTGATGATCCAGTGGGTCTCTTCCAACCTGGGTATTCTATGAAGGGTGAGACAGGGCCCAGGACTGAGACTGAAGCAGTTGTTCCTTGGCTTTCTCAGCATGCTAGATAGGAGAGACAAGTCAGACCCTCCAGATGGCAAGGTCCCTTAAAATTTGGTTCTCTCACTACTTGTATGGAAGGGTACAAAGATCTTTACAGCAGGGCTACTGCACCCTTGCTTCCTACAACTGTTTTCAGAGGAGAAAGTTTTACCATCTATTTTAATTAACTAACATCCCTATTTATTTCTTTTTCTTTGGCATCTGTGGCATGCTGCCTATGATGGTTTGAGCCCTCAAGGTGGCTCTACTGTGCACAACTGGGTGAAAATCATTCCTTGTGATACAGATTTAAGATTATGTATTTTAATAAGACTTATAAAGGCAGTCTAGATTCTAGATTCAAATGTACCTCTTTCTACCCAAAGGTGATCTTAATTTAGCTATAACAGACCTGAAAATAGTTATTATGGAAAAGAAAATTGCAAAATAGCCCTGGCAGGTCTGTTGATGGCTAAAAAAGTTCTAGTTCACCTTCATTTCCTTTAATTGATTTTTGAAAGCTTTTCTTACACATACACACTGGAGTGAATTGCAATAGCTTGCATACCAGATGGATTTTTCAAGTGATCATGGGTCTATTTATAATAACACTTGGCACTTCTAACTGACATTATGTTTTAACTCTAATAAATAACCAGAAACCCAGTGCATCAAAGCCAAGTGATGATGCCAAAATATTATCATTATTGCCACTGGCAGGACTGATACTGCCATATAAAATGACCTTTTTTATAACGTGTTAACTTCTTCAGGTGACGTCTTCTATTCAGAGGACATTTGTTGCTGCCTTGTATCTTTTACGGTAAGAAGGGAGCTATAAAATATCCACTTTCTGTTTGAATACCAATTCTTTTTGCAATGATATTGAATTGGCTGCATCTTCTTCTTCCCGCTTTTATTTAACCCCTATATTCCCTGACAGTACAAGTCATTAGAGATAAGGCCCCTGAAATGCCTTTGTTGTCCTATGCAGTATAGTAAGCAACTATACTTACCTTTTCATCCATCAATGGAGTTTTGACATCATTTTGTAGCACCAAAATCTCACTACTCTGACTAACATCCTGTTGTGTTTCTCTTCATGTATCCAATTTTCACAACTTTCCAAGAGAACTGACCATGTGTATGTTCTCAGTAATTTCCAATCACAAACATATTTAGCTTTGTCTTACAGAGAAACAGAGAGGTAGAATCTGGGAGTCACAGAATTAAACTTTTATGAGATCTTCTCTCACATCTTTGCGTTTCTTCAATCTGACATCACCACATCCCCAAGGATGAGAATCTGCTTACACAGCTCAGCCTCATGTTCTTCAAGCTGGACCTTGCTAGCTTTCTGCTTGTCTTAGTTTGTCTGCTGACATAATCTTTGTCATCTCAAGAGGTATGACTCCATAATTTTTTCTTCTACTACTTAAGGCACAAAGAATTATCCTCTACTGGAATCTACTAAAAGAAATTTTTTTTTGCCATGGTAAACCATAGTCAGTTGTCAAACACATTCTCTTGTCTTCCCCACCCAGAGGAGACTCTTGGTTTTAGTGTCAGTGTTGCCAGGTTAGATGCTGGCATTTCCCTTCAAAGAAGCAAGCTGAGAATCATAGAATCATGGAATGACAAAGGCTGGAAAAGATCTCCAAGATCATCACGTCCAGCTGTTTGAAGGGACTATTGATCCTACTTCTTGCCAGCATTCAAGGTTGGCATTACATAATTAATACAGACATCAAAAATGAAGGAAAAATGACACATTTAGAAGTGTTTGTACATGTAATCACGTGGTCTTGCAGCGGTAAGTTTAGGTAGTCAATAAGGAAAAGGCTTTGACCTTACTTTGACTCAGTTGTCAGGCCTGCATGAGCAGTCATACTGCCACCAAAATCAAGCTCTCCTACTCCTCACTTTTGGGTTGCTCCTAGATTTTTTCAGATCTTTTCTCTAGGGAATGCTTTCTGAAATGGCTACACATTTCCATATAGAAATGAATTTCTGTTGAAAAGTGGTACTTAAAACCTCTTCGGCATTCTTTGATTCAATTTTTTATTATGTGATGGGTACTTACTTGATCTTGGTGGAAGCAATATAAGAAAACATAGTGACAAAATCACTAGACCTGCAAGTGACCTATTGCCATCATGTTTGCACAACTGTGTTTTGGCTCAGATCATAGACTTCTGCAGCTTCAAAATATCATGTATGTTTCTGGGGCATGAGAAGCAAACAAAGAAATGTGAGAAACAGCTTTTAGAAGACAGGTCTATATGCAAAATGTTCGCCTAGTGACAAAAAACTTCTGACTGTTACTCTAAGGACTATGCAAATACAAAGACTGTAAATTCTTATCAGATTTATGTGGGTTTTTTACTATTGCAAGAGCAGCAATTTAAGTAGCAAAGCAAAACAGTAAAATGCGATCAGAAACATGGTCCCAAAGGGGGCAAACAAAACCAAATATAAGTGCCCTCTTAAACATGGGATTTACTTTTTCTTAGCAGAATAAACTCTCTGCCTTGACTATCTGTGCTCTCACTGAAGTGGAGGTCATGGCTAGTGACAACTGGGAGCTGTTCCTGAAGGCTCTCTTGCCTTTTTAGGTTATGAGGGTCTTTGTGTGTTTAGGATAATATGATTGACAGCTCCACTCCGGCCCCAATTAGCACCCTATAATTTATTAGCTTCTGCTTTCAGATTATGCGTTAACTTCACAAATATTTCAACCACGGAAACAGCAGCTATCAAGTGTCTCTTTCCTGATCCAGCTCACTGGGACTGCAGTTAAATACAAGGAGGGAGCTGTGCAGGTCTATCAAGAGAGAATAATCATTTGTGTTTGTGCAACTGGGGCTGTTGCAACTCGGCTTGTGGAAAAAAGATTGTTCCACTGGACTGGGGATTTAGTGCTCGGTTCCAGCCACAAGGGCATGGGCAGGATTGAGGCCATGTGCTGGCTCTTCCAGAGAACATCTGTGTTTGTCTGCTTCTATTTCTCACTGATATTTCAATTCTATGCAAACTTTCCATTAGTGGGAAAGTTTGTGTCCCTCCTAAAGCCATTCTTTTGCTTCTCATTGCTGCAGTGTGGGGCTGGGTAGTAAGTATAGGATGGAAGAGACTGGATGAGGCAGGAGAACAGAGGGGCTGAGACATCAGGGTTCAAGCCAGAAGTAGAGGAGAGGAGAAGTGAAGAAGTGAGGGGGGTGTGATGAATAAAGAAGGTGCCTTGCAGCTGTACCTGGGCCAGGTGGGGTGGTAGTGAATGTGCCATGTAGTGGGGAGATGAGGCACCCTCAGTAATGTTCAGCATGGTATTACCACTCCTAGTGGGACAACTCTTCTGTCTCGTATTTTTTATCCTTTTACCATGAATGTAAGTAAGCAATTCACACATCTCTAAAGAAACTCTACAGTCCTTGGTCAGTCTGTGGTTTTGTGAGCTGCAGTCAAGCACAGCAAAGGGAGGTGCCTGTGTGTGTGAGTGGGGCTGAGGGGTGCACAGTCCTCCACCCTTGTACCCCTGCACTCCATGTGAATTCTTTCAGCACCTTCGCCTTCTCCCTCAGGATAGGGCCAGGAGAAGGGGACACATCATTCCCCAGTGCCTACTTGTTAAAATTTAGACTCAGCCTTCATGCACGTGATTCAATTTCTGTCTGGTTATGGAAGCAGTAGAAGTTGCACTATGAAGGTATTTCTTCCTATATGGTTAGAAATGGATGTGAACAGGGGGACCCTAGTAGCCTGAGCTGCTAGTAAGTACAGTCAGTTTAGAGAACAGTCTAACTGTGCTGGGAACTAAATTAACAATGCAATTCCTAAGGTGCTAGCCCCAAACCTTGGGTGCTAAATGAAGTAAAGCTTTTTCTTTTGCATTTTTTTCACTTTTTTCAGTTTTTTTAAACAATTCAATATTCTCATTTCCCTAATCCTGCAAAGTCAATACCTCACTCTTCAAATAATTGCACCACAAGTCTCTCTCCTTCCCCTGCTGCAACTGCTCCTCTGAGTGGCAGGCCAGGGAAGCCAGCCAGGACATCACAATCCCCTGGAGGAGCTGGCTCACCCTTCTGTAATCAAAAGGGCATGTTAATTACAAACCTCCTTCAGAAAAAGATGCATGAGAACTACCAGTCAGAGAAGTTGGGTGCATCCAAAACCACCAGCAGCATTTTCGTCTCTTCTAGGAAGGGACCAACCTTTAAGCCCTCACTATAGCTTGTCATGAACTTAAATAGGACTTCAAAGGGAAGGCGAGAAGGGACAGCAGTCCCTCCTGACCCAAGGAGGAGACAGGGCAGATACATTTCCCCAGAGACAGGCAGCACACAGTCCAGGGAAGGCACAGAGTATTACTCAGACTCTCTTTCACCCTCTGTCTCCTCCCCTCCTCCTCCTTCACTCCAGGTTGATGGAAAACCCACAGGAAAAGGAGGCAGGAATTATGGTTGCCTAAAGCTCACCAACATTAGACTGTAAGTGCAGAGACATGTATAGATGAGTCTAAAGAATTCTGTGCTGTGTTCTTGTAACTGCAGCTGTGCAGCTGCAAAATAAAATGGAGACCACGACCACAAATATCGTGCCTCATCCCCACTTCCATCTTTTCCTTGGTAGATCATTGTTAAGCTTGAAACTGGTTAAAATGGTATTCTTCTGTGATTTCCGAAGTTTCAGTTATTTTAAGAATGGCAAATAAACACCTGAAATGAATTCACCCAGAGCTTAATTTGCAAACTCCTACAAACTGCTCTCGCTTGGTGGCAGCAGGTATTCTTGCTGTGCCTGCTGATGCCATGCTCTGCAGCAGATCCTGTACTTCTGCCTCTTTCCCTGGTCTCTGCACAGAAGGGTTGAGAGCTGTGGTTGTTTGCTGGTCCAAGACAGTCAACTCTATTTGTCATGTGTGCATCTAGTGAGTCTGAGCCAGTGCTAACCTCTGCACAACACTTGCAAAAGGGGCAGCAGGAGGATCTGCTTCCCAGGCTGCAGGACCCGACATCCACAGCCCTGCTCTATGATATATAACATATGTAACGCCTAAGAAGCATTCCTTTTGTATTTCTAGATTTCCTTTCTGCTGGCATTCATTATTAAGCAATTAATCTATGACGCAAAGAGGAATAAAACAGATTCATGAAACAGTATCGAGGTTATTTGCAGTGTTACAGCATTCGGAGCTGTGGCTGCAGTCCTGCAAAGACTCACACCCAAGCCTTAAAGGTAGGTGCTATAAGCAGTTCTCCTGGAGTCCAGATAATGCAGAATGAGGAAAACTTTGCAAGAATTAGACAAAAAGAGGACGTGTGCTTTCAGACTGCAGTCCCCCCAGCACAGGAATATTTCTAAAAAGTTGTGTAGCATTTAATGCCTTGAGCCACAAAGTTTGGATGCTTTCACAATACAACAATAAAAAAGTACCTGGAGAACAAAGGTTGAAACCAAAATTCATGTATTCATTGCACAAATTCTCATGCTTGTTATATTCACAGTCAAAATGAAGTATAAATGTTAATGAAATAAATTACTGGTTTGTGCTTACATGAATAATTCCAAATGTATTTGGGCCATATTTTCCAACCTTTCTCATTATGAATTGCAGAGGAGAGGAGGAAAGAAGGAAAATGAAACAATAGTGATGTAACACAACCAGTGCTGGAGCCAGATTAATAATTTTAAAAAAACTTTAAAAACAGCCTAAAAAAATTTCACAGTCAAATGCTTACAGAATGATCCTGTTATCTCCAAACCTCTGCAGCAATACAGTTAAATGCCCCTTTCAGTTACTTCTCTTCTGCAAAGTGCTGCTGCCTTCTTTCTTGATAGATGCTTCAAATCTTTTTTGGTTTAACCAATAATATGAATTCTGGAGTCTCTTCCTTGCCCTTTGCAGCTTCTCTAGGC
This sequence comes from Clamator glandarius, assembly GCA_033459285.1. Classification (NCBI taxonomy): domain Eukaryota; kingdom Metazoa; phylum Chordata; class Aves; order Cuculiformes; family Cuculidae; genus Clamator; species Clamator glandarius. The sequence continues at coordinate 266,205 of JAUNZM010000695.1, forward strand.
TCTGGCTAATTGGAGGCCAAGGGTGAAATTCTCAGGGGTACATCTGGCTGAAGGAATCATGTCAAGTCACCTCCTGCTATTTGCCGAGCTCCGGCCAGGGATGCTCTGCACCCTGAGTATTTCAAAGCAGCTGCTTGCCAGCTTCTTACGGTATTTACTCATACTGCCTTATCGTATTATTACTACTGAGATTCTTAATCTTTGCCACAAATGGTGTTACTGCCAAGCTGAAACCTAGGAGAAGACAGTTTTGGTTAGTCATAACTCTGACACATGGCAAACATTATGCCAGATTGTGTAAGAGTGTCAGAAGGTAAAAACTCTCATCATGGCAAAAAGTCCATTTTCTACTGCTTCTCCTAGTGGCAGAGGGGTAACACTGGGATTCTCCTCTTACATGTATTGAACTTTGTTCAGCCATCAAAAACATTACATTAAGGAAAAAAATAGAATAAAACATAGCACAGTATTGTTGTGGTCAGATGCTGTGCCTGTAAAAATGTCAGCTTGTAAATATTATGGGAAACAGCCATTTCTGCACTCTTCAATTAATTATTCATTACCCTACAAGACCATTTTAATTCATCAGTGCAAAGGCAATGCTGAATGCTATAGTTCACTCACATCAGTTTTATGAGGAAACATTTGTTGTTGCTATGATTGTGATTATTACTATGGAGTAGACCCCGTATTTTAACCCAGATACACTGTACGCTAAAATGAGCACTGTAACACCCTTGCATTTTCCTATCTGTTGTATTTAACATTATTTTTTCTCAGTAAGAAAATATTTTCAATTGCTAGGATCTCTATTCATCTTTAATGCAAAGTAATAAAATAACTCACTTCATCCACATGATAGGTATATTTCCTATTTCATCCTGAAGTTTCCAGTTTGCCTCATTTCTCTTATTTAGCTTTAATTCTTCATAAAAGCACACAGAGTGAAATAAGGAGATACCTTTAATGCAACTTTCCTACTGTTAAATAGGTATCTTATTCCCTCCTTCATAAAAAGCCAAAACAAAAAAAATTATTAAAGTGACAAAATGACAGCAACAGGTAGACAAAGAGAAAAGTTAGAGGCAACTCAGACCTATCATCCATCACATGCCTTTCCTTCTGGTGTTCCCCTTAAAGGCTGTTGGGTTGAGGGTGAGCTATTCTTTACTGGTTTCCTTCCTCCCCCTGCTAGAAAAGGGTTTTACTTTAATCAGAATACGTTTCTTGCAAAAAAACAACCCAAAAAAAAAAAACCACAACCAAACAACCGATATAAATCCAATGCAAAAATTGTGCCAGACTCTGAGAAGTGCCACCTTGGTTTTCATCTTTCTAGGGTTTGAGCAGTTGTGTGTGGAACAGCTGCACCTCTGTAAGCCCAGGGCAGCTGGCCCTGGCCAGACACTTGCCACTCACAACCACGAAGCTGAAAAACCAGACCAGTTCCTCGACAGTCTGAAAATGTTTACGAGTTCCAGTTTCTTCTCCTAAAGAAGAAAAATTCAGTTTAAAACTGCTAAGTAGCTGTCCCATGTTTGTATTCAAGAAATAATTTTCACTTCCATAAAAAAATATTCACACCACTAAAAAAAGACCCCCAGGATTTCCTCTGCCCCCTGTATGAAGGCCAGTGGTTTTGCACCACCACCCATGACGTCATTTGACTCTTTTAAAGCAGTCTGACTGCAGTTCTGGGTGTCAGGTCTGCTTAAATAGAAGTTCAAAGTCTTTGGCTCTTCTCTTGCAACAGACAGATTTTCCTCTCCGAAATAAGTCTAAAGTAGCGTCCTTGTAATGCCAGGTCCTTTTAAGTCCTGTTGTCTTTCCCCGAGCTGCAGGGCCACGGTGGGTTTGGAAAAGGGTAAGGGGAGATCTGGGAGTCTTTGAGTCAGCACATCAGCTCAGAAGGGATCCACCACAGAAGGAGTAACGGCGAGCTGCAAACCAAGATCAGAAGCTGTTACAAACTGACCCGATTTCAGCTCTGAATGCCACCATGCCTAACAGGCAGAGATCTACAGGGGAGAGCCAAGGCAAGAAGAGTGAAGGACAGCTCTAAAACCAGTATAGATCCTTGCTTTTATCCTGATGCTGCAAACCTGAGAATGGAGAAAAGAAAAAAAGGGAAGAAGAAAAATACGTACAAGCAGTTAAGGACAGAGAAAGACAAACTGCCAGCTGAGATCAGAGAATCGATCTAATCAATCTAAAATATGAGTTCCCCAGAGGCCCAGGAGGCCATGGAGCAAGGTGAAGAGTCCAAGCTAAACCACAGGCAGGTACACCTGCCTCCTGTGTAAAGCGAGGCCACTGTCACAAGCCGTTTGTGGCTGCAATAGCCCAACTCCAGCACAGAGAACTGCCACCAAGCAGCCTTTCCTTGCCTCTAATACAACCACTGACTCAGGAACTGCCGCCGCTAGCTATGCCTGTGTCACCTTTTTGTCACCACTATGGCCACACAGCCTTACTTTCAGGGATCCCACCAGGCACAGGATACCAGTACAAGTGGAAAAATATTGCCTTTTTTCCTCAGCAAATGCAATTGTGTTTTATTTTCAAAAACTAGGATAAAAAAAATAAATAAGGAGATAAGGTAATTTATGAAACTCTACTGTGGCTCCCCATGCTCCTTCCTGCAGGGCAGCCCATGGAGGGGTGCAAGCAGTGATCTTTGTGGCAGCTCCGTCTTGCTCCCAGCTCTTGCTGCTCCAGGCAACAGCAGGGCCAGGACAAAAGTATTTCACAGCAACTTCAGGGCACATTTGAGGATGCCAGAAATTCAAATGTTGTTGGGGGATGTGATGTGTTGCCTTGCCCCTTCCTTTTCCACCCTTGCCTCGTTTGCCTGGCCTAAGAGCCACAAGAAGGGGACCCAGGACACAGGTTGTGTGTCTGCCATGAGTCCGCTACCTCCAGCTTACTCCCTCACAGCAGCACCCCATCCAACCCACCACAGGAGAGTCCTTACCCACTACTACGGGTGGTGTTAGAGAGGTGGGGAGCAGAGGTGCAACCGAGCTGGGGGAGACCAGGAGGGGCAGAGGGCAGCTCTTTACCTGCATCCACGTTGAGGCTGAGGCTCTGTGCCATGTCCCCCGTCGTGTTGGGAAAAGGTCCCGGTGTCGTCCAGGCTGCAGCAGTGCCTGCCTCGCTCTTTCCCAGTTCGCAAGGAGGGCTGACGGGTGTGGGCACAGAGGCAGGGGTGAGGCGGTGGGGGCGGACGGAGGCGGTGGGCACCAGGAGCGAGCCGTAGCGGGGGTCAAAGTGGGGCCCGTAGACTTCATGCATGGCAGCGGGGCGGGGATAGGCAGTGCTCTGTGTCCCGATGTAGGGGTGGTGGTGGTGATGGTGGTGATGGTGGTGGGCATGGTGCCAGGGCTCAGGGCCGCCCTGGTGCAGGTGGCCGTGCAAAGAGGCGGGTGCGTAGGGGTCAGCGGCGGCAAAGGGCAGCTCACTGTGGGCAGCAGCTGCCAGGGGGCTGCTCAGGGTGGCTGGGACGGAGGAGGGCTGGTACGTGCTGTTCCAGAAGGATGGTGGGAAGCTGCGCTGGCTCATTGGGAAGGAGCCATCTGGGTGAAGGGAGCAGGAGAGAAAGGAAAGGCAGCCATGAGCACACAGAGCAAACCCTGATCTCCTTTCCCACATCCCCCCCAATCAGCCCTTGCATTCCCTCTATCCCCCCAAAAACTGTCAAACAGAAGAAATTACTCCCAGTAAGTACAGATTCCTTTCCAGCTGAACATCCAGCATACCTAGTTTGGGGCTTAGCCATGAAACTATTTGCTCCAGGTTACTTAGTATTTAGGGAAAAGGCTGTTATCTAAGGTGAAGGAAACTTCTCTTTTCCTCAGTAGGGGAAACGAAGTCAGAGCTATTATGCACTGCAACAATTTCCAGGGTTGAATTTTACTTGTTTGTTTTTGTAGTAACCTCTCTGTCTAAGCATTTATGCTCAGCACCTCGGAGGATGCCTGACCCTGCCAGGAAAGCAGCTGCTTCCTCAGTGCAGTTTCAAAGTGGGCAGGAATAGCATGAGATGTGACTAAGGACCAGCACGAATTTTCTAAATATCTAGGAATAATTACGTCCACCCATTACAACAGACCTATGCCTGTTCCTTGCGTATACTGTCAGTTCTGTGTTCTGTTTTGGGTATACCACTAGCATGTTTTGGGAAGCATTCTGCAGAACTCTGGGGACAACTTTGCATTCTGCATAACTTTGGCAGGACAAACACCTTGCATTTTCTTTACCTGGTAAGCCACCTGCAGGATGGACTAATAATTATTAAGAGGATGGAGATACACATGACACATTATTAACTGGGAATGCTCAGTGTTCCCAAGAAAAATAAAAATGTGCTCCTACTACACTTTTAAAAGAGGTATGTCAGTTCTGTGTCCTGGCATTACTCAGAAGAAAGGGAAGTGGTTCACAACAAGCAAAGAACTCTCATCTCCTGCCACCAATTCTAGCACTGAATTTCTTTCGCCTGTGAAATATTTAAACTACTATTTCATTCTTAGAATCTACTGACAGCACACACACACACACAGAGAGAATCACACACAGAATAACCAGGTTGGAAGAGACCCACCGGATCCTCGGGTCCAACCATTCCCACCAATCCCTAAACCGTGCCCCTAAGTACCTCATCCACCCTCACCTTAAACACCTCCAGGGAAGGTGACTCAACCACCCCCCTGGGCAGACTGTTCCAATGCCTAACGACCCTTTCCGTGAAGAATTTTTTCCTTATCCTTATCTCAAGCCTAAATCTCCCTTGGCGGAGCTTGAAGCCATTCCCTCTCTTCCTGTCCCCTGTCACTTGGGAGAAGAGGCCAGCACCCTCCTCTCCACAACCTCCCTTCAGGTAGTTGTAGAGAGTAATAAGGTCTCCCCTCAGCCTCCTCTTCTCCAGGCTAAACAACCCCAGCTCTCTCAGTCACTTCTCATAAGATTTGTTCTCCAGCCCCTTTACCAGCTTCATGGAGCGGCTGGGAAACCAGCTCTTGACTGAGCAGTTGGTCCTGTGAGGGAGGGTCCCCAAAAGTGCCTCAAAAGAAGTACCTGCACTAAGTCTCTGGCAGGCAGAGGACAGGGAAGGTTATTCCTCTCTGCTCCAGGAACCCTCACAGGCCCATCCTGGGTGAAACAGGCATGGCTGCACATCAGCTCATCGGCAAAGTTCCACCAGTACAGACAGGTCTGAAAGCTCTCATTTTCAGAAATTTAGGGCCATTATCTTTGCTCCAGCAGCAACTAGGTTGGTGCTACATGTAGGGCAAGATACAGGGACATACACAATCCAATTTTTAGTGATGGAAAGCTGGTGAGATGGTTCCCACTTTTGCTTTGTTCCCGTCTTCAGTTACCACTGCGCTAGACTTAAAGCTGCTCCAGCAGGGTCAGCAGCGGAGACACTTCGCACAGCAATAGTGAGGGGGTCTCTGTGCAACTTGTTTGGTTGCAGCCCCCAAGATCCCTGTGATGTAAAGACGATTCACTTCCCTCAATCGCCTCCCTATGTGCGGACAGCAGGGTGGAAAGAGAACAGGGTTTCTTTTCCCTTAAAATAGTCAAGTTCCTCATCTGGAGTACCGTGTCCCGTTCTGGAATCCTCAACCTAAAAAGGATAGGGAGCTGTTGGAACGGGTCCAGAGGAGAGCTAATAAGATGATCTGAGGGCTGGAACACCTTCCCTATGAGGACAGGCTGAGAGAGTTGGGGTTGTTCAGCCTGGAGAAGAGAAGGCTCTGAGGAGACCTTATAGTGACCTTCCAGTACCTGAAGGGGCTACAGGAAAGCTGGAGAGGGACCACGACAGGGGGGTGGAACGGGATGGCCTTTAAGGTCCCTTCCAACCCAAACTATTCTATGATGCTATGATTCTTAGCCTCCCGCGGCCGATGCGGGGGTGGTGCGGGGGTGGTGCGGGGTGGGGTGCGGGGACGCTCACCCCGCCAGGAGCCGGCGTTCCGAGCCGCTTTGGCGCTGCCGAGCGAGAAGCTGCTGGGCTGGCTGAGCGCCCGGCTGAAGTGCTCGTCCACCACGGCGCTGATGTCCCCCTGGAAGTAGGTGAAGAGAACGCAGCGGGAGTTGATGTACTCGGCCTCGGGGGGTCGCTCCTTCTCGGGGCTGCAGTCCTCCTCCTTGATGCTGGCCGCGGGGTGGCTGGAGAAGGAGCCGCTGGCGCTGGCGCTGCCGCCGCTCTCCGGGGCTTCTTGCATTTTGGAGTAAAAGGCGAGTTTCTGGAGGAAAGGGAGACGGGAGGAAAGAAGGAAGGAAGGGAGGAAAGAAAATAAGAGCCAGTCACGCAGCAAGGTGTGCTCCCGAGCCTTCTCCGAGAGGATGCCGCAGCCTGGTGCCGTCCCCTAGGAGACCCCCGCCTCAGAGGGGCTGCAAATGGAGCTATAGGGGCCCTAAACCCAGAGGTGCCGGCCTGAACAGATCCTCGGTGCGGGGCAGGGGCAGCCAGGCGGGAGCCACACGCACAGGTCCCCGGCGTGAAGCCCCGCACGTTGCACGCCAGGTCCTGCCAAGGGGGGCGGGCAGGAGGGCTCGGACCCCGGCTCATAGAAATGTGACTGCCGGAAAAATCTGCCGCAAAGAGTGTCCCGTCACCTACGGCGGCGAGGAGGAGGGAAAAGTAAAAATATTCTGGCAGCCTCAAGCGTATTTCAAGGCAAAAGAAAAAAAAAAAAGCCCTTTCCCTCGTCCAGCAAGAAGCTCCAGGTATTTCCTGCAAGACTGTTCTGTTTTTACTGCATTCCTCTGGGTGGCAAAACAACGGGCATCGAGAAGTTTGCAGGACGTTTCCCATCTTTCCTTTATGCGTGTCCGCAGCTGCTGGGAGTTGCTTAGGAATAACGGCGAGGACGCGGGGCCCGGGCGGGTGGGTCAGAGACACGCGAGATATTTCACCACGTCACCCGCTTCGCCTTTCCACTGGGCTCCCGGGTCGCCCATCGAGCGAACAGTCACCCCCCCTAAATAATGTCACGAAGCCGCGTGCGGGAAGGGGGCTTCCAGGTCGGGGGACAGGCGTCCTTTGCTATCGGTAACAGGTATTCCGGCCCCGCCGCCGAGCGCAGGAGGTGCCGCCCGGGGGCTGCGCGGAGCCCCGACCCTGCGCCCCGAGGGCTGCTCCCCGGCCCGGGCCGCGCTGCTATCGATGCACAGAGCCCTTTTCGTTTTGCTGGGGGAGGAAAGAATTCATTTCGAGAAGGAAAACAATAAAAAATGACCGAGGAAGCCAGAGGGTGAACGAGAAAGCGGTAACGCAGCAGGTGCAGCCGGAGAGCGGAGCGCGGATCCACGCGGGACAGACCCGGGATCCTCCTATCGAAATCCGGGGGTTCATTGATACCCGCGGTGGCCGGCGGAGCCGGGGCTACTAGACGGGGCTCCCGGCCACCCAGCAGCCGCGGGTCTCGCAGGCGACAGCCACCAGCGGCTGCGCCGGGGACGGGACGGGGACGCGCCTCCGAGGAGACCCGGGAAGCGCGGAGCATCCCCGCAGCCTGGCGGGGAGCGGGGCCGCCGCCGCCGGAGCGCGGAAAGCCCGCAGCCTTTGGCGCTCCCGAACTTGCAGAGGGTAATCGCGGAGCACCCCGCTACTCCGAGCGGCTGCCGGCGGTTCTCCGGGAGGGAGCGATGTCCCGGGCAGCCGTTCCCGGCAAAATGCGGCATGGCTGCCTCGAGCCCGTCCCGGGAAAGGAAAAAGGAAAAAAAAAAACCAAACCAAAATCAATCAACCAAACAAAAAAAAAGAAAAAACAAAGAAAAAAATACCTAAAAAGCCATGGCAGGGTTAAAATCTGTCGCTCCCAAGGCAGCGCGCTGTCCGCCGGTCTCCGCCGCGGTGCGTTCCCTGCCGAGCTCCGCGCCAAGGTGGGATACGGTTCTGCTCCGCTCACCATCGCAGGCTCCCAGATTCCTCCCCCCCCACCCCCCCTTTCCCCTCCCCTTCTCCTTTTCCCTTTTTCCTTTTGGTAAGGCCCCAGACGGCCACCCTCCAGACACTCCTCCCACCCGCCGCCTCTCCCCCGCTGCCCCCCGCGAGTACCTGGCGGTAAGAGCCGTAGGCAGCTGCGAGGTAGGGCTGGGCAGGGCCGTACACTTGGTACACGACATCCAAACAGCTCATGTCTGGCCGCGGCAGGGAATTATTTTTTTCCTCATCAACTCGCGCTCTGCAAAGTGGAGCAACGCTGCGCGGGGAGGAGGTTCCCGGGGGTTAAAGAGGCACCGCTCATTGGTGGGAGGAGTGAGGGGGGATGAGACCGCGCTGGGCTGCGATGACACCCCCGTCCCTGCCCTCCCGCCCTCCCTTCGGCCAGCGTGCCGGGACTGGAGGGGCTCCGCGGCCGCTGGGGTGGTGTCACCCTCCTTCCGACGGCTCGGAGGGTTGGGGGAGTCGGGGAGAACCCCCTCGTGCAGCCGCGGTGGGGAGCACGGGGGAGGAGGGGGGAGGCTTGCTTGGCGGGGCAGCCCCTCTCCCAGAACGTTTCGTTTCGTTTCATTGATTTCACTCCGTGCGCTTACGGTGCCGTCGGTGCCTTGCCGGGACCCCCCCTCCTGCTCGGGCTCCGGCTGAGGCAGGGACCAGGGTGACCCCCCCCATCCCACCGAGCCCCGAAAACGCCGCTACCGAAGGCGGAGGAACTGAAAGGTCTGGAGAATCTTAAGGAGGAGAAACCGGTGGTTTCCCGAGGAGGAGGCTTCCCCAGAATTTTCGAATCATTACAAATGCCGGGAGTGGCGACGCTTTTGCATTTAGTAGAAACGAAATCAACGCCGAGGGTAAAGAACAAATTATCGTGACGGTAAATTGGATTTATTCCCTACCTTTCTGCTGAGCACGGCGGAGAGAGGCTGAACAGGCAAATGTATATTTACTGCTCATTTTGACGGAGGTGGATGGGATGTAGATTAGTTTCTATCAGACACCTGAGTTCTCATGTCCATAGCTACTCTCAAAATGTTGGGCTTCCCGGTGTGTCACAGGTACTGCAAAAAGAGACCAATCTTAAGTTATGTTTTAACCGTGTGTAATAAAAACCCACAGAAAATATGAAAGAATATAACTTGCTTTTGAAAACTTGATTTTTTACAAAACTATGGGGAAAAATCTGAAAAGAATAAACGTTTTGAATTTTTAAGACCTGGAAATAGTTAAATTAATTTCAACAGAATTTTCTTTATAATTAAAATTTTGACTTTATTTTGTTTCCCTCAGAATGTAGTTTTCGTATTCCAAGTGCTAGGAATTGTTCTGAATGCCTTTGCCAAAATCATACATCAGTGCCTAATGAGCATAAGTTTCAATTTTTTCTGGACCAGGTGCAAGGTTTAAAATTCATATTGGAACAATTTCTTTTTCTCATTCTTCTAGTTTGGTAAATTTGTTTTTCACACTGCAGCGCAACCTGGAATGTTGTGGCTGTGGGGTTCAGCCCCAGCACTGCTCCTTCCCCCATAAGAGCAAATTTTTGTGTCTATAGTCATGAAGTGAATGAGGGGAAGAACTGTTGGCCTTCAAAAAAGAAACGCATCTGATACTCTATCATTTTATTTCTCCTGAGCAGAAAGCAAATAATCACAGTACAGGGAAGGACTCACTTTGTGGCTGGCATCCAAAATAAGGGTAACAGCTCAGAAAATCCATTTCACTCACAATAAGTCACCGAGGAACCTCACTTGGGGCAACTCTGTTTCTCCTGTTTGTTCCTGCTCCCGAGAGGTATGGAGCTTTCGTACCAAGCAGAGATCTGTGCCTGTTTCAAACGTAACAATATGCTGTGCAATGTACAAAACCCCCTCACTTCTCAGAAGGCGAGTATGACTGAACACGTACTCCAAAGACACAGCATTCCTCCTGTTTGTATGAGCCGCTCACCTATGACTTCATGCAAAAATAGGATCTGACACTTGCCAACGATGAGCATTTGTTTCTTGTGAAGAAAAACCTCAAAATGTAGTACCAACATGTGCTGCTGAGTGCAGTGACGTGGCAGATGGTCTAGGTTGTGTCTCCTGGAGAATCCTTCTTTGTGGGCTGAATTTTACCTCACACTGAAGTGTAAGGTAAAGTGTTATCTAATGTAAGACACGAGAAAATTTTAATGCCTTCATGCAGAGCAATGCGACCATTCATGCAAAAGTACTGCTGTTGTTTTGCCTTCTTGGTGCCCTCTGTAAAATCAGTCGCGGTATGGGGTATTAGGATGGAAATCAAGGGTCAGAAACTATGTTCACTAATGATAACACTGCTTATTTACAATTATATATAAATAGTTTTTCTTGGTGCTAACTAAAGAATTTTAGGTGGGCTGAGTCACGCAAGGAACTACAAAGGCTTGGAAAAAAACAGCTGGGATATCTCAGGGAGAAAATTATGACAGCAATGAAGGAAAGCACACTTTTAGGAAGGGTATGGATTAAGAATTGGCTGTGTACCATTAAAACACTGGCATTGGCCTGCTCCTACAGTCACACACTAGTAACATTTCACAGCAGTAACGTGAAAGGAAAATCTTGTGGTTGGGAATAAAGAATGACGGGTTCTGATAAACAGTCAGATGCAGAAAGTTACAACTTCTTCCAGGAAACGTTCCTACAAAGCAATTCAAAGTACTCTTCTAACTTAGCTGGACCTTTTCAGAAAAGGAGAATTGGATATTACTGTGAACGGCTCACTGGACAAACAAACAGATCATCAAACAAAACATCAACATCCAGAAAGATGTGGAAAAAATGATAGTGGGGATGTGCACCAACTGCAATTTTTACACATTCTCCTGGGAATCCGATATGCGGTGCCAGCCTGTGAGCACCCAAAGTGCAAAAGCTGGGCCAGTGCACATCATGTTTGATAAAAGGTCTAAATATTTTTTAGTGGGAAGGGAATTGCTGTTTTGTTATTTGTTTGTTTGTCTATTTTTAATCTAACCCCATATATTCTTCATGCTATTGATAATGTACTCTTTAGAAGCTCAGGGAAACTTTTGCTCTTTACAGAAAGCCATACTTTCCTGGCTGAAAGATACCACAAAGTGGATAGAGAATCCAGCCTTTGCTGCTGTGCCTAGCTGCCTTCAATGTTTCTCACTTCCAGTTTGAATTGGGCTGGCTTGATCTTCCAGCTGTTGTTTCATGTAATGCCTTGCTCCAGTGAGCTAAGCAGTCCTTTCATATGTAATATTTTCTCTTATGAAACTTATTTTATACCACACAATAATCTTCTTTTTCCTGCCGAAATAGATGCACCTATGTAACTTTCCTCAGTCCTCAGGTATTTTTTGTACCTTTTTAACTTGTAATCTGTGCAATATTTCAGCATTATTTTAAAAGTATCAACACAAGAACTTGTTATTATTATTTAATGTCTCTTGAGGAAAGTATACAGAAAGTAAAATACCTTCTTAGAAACTAACGCTTACAGTTGTTGGAGCTTTTTACCTCAACACAGTTTTAAAGACACACAATGCTGACATGCTTTCCCACTGTGATCATCACAGTGGTTTCAGGATCACTACTATGAATTTGTAAAAAACGTGGATTGGTTGGTGGCGTGGAGCTGATGTTTCTGGTATTTCTTCTGAGCTGATTGAGATTGCAAGTACCTAGAATTAAAGCTTTGGTGATCCTATGTAAGCCCATGACACCTGCTCACGACCCCTTGTAGAGTTATCCTTTGCACGACGCTTTCTATCACCTGTCTTCCTTGTTCCTAGATGTGCAATACTGCAAACAGCTTCATTTATGTGCTATTTGTTCTTGAAAGTGCCAACAGACTTAGAAATAGTCTCAGATCTCTCCAAATATTCCGTTTCCCACCTTACTCACCAGTTCTCCTGTCATTACGTTACCTGCGAGATTTACTGGTGTGATTTTATACCAACATTCAAATTACCAGTTAACATCCTGTTCGGTTCACAAACTAGCTAATATGGATACTCTTATATAGAGTTCATACAAATACTCCTGTATAGCAGTATTTATATTCTTAAATGCTAGTTTTTCTGTTGACTGCAATTTCTTGCAATTTTTGTCCATTTGTTATGTGCCTCATTTATACTGTGCAATAAATACCTCCTCAATGAGATGATAACTTTGGTTTCACTAGGTTTCCTATTTCTGCTCCCTATTTTATTCTTTAATCCCTCAGTCTGTCCAAAGAATTCAGCATATACTTAAACTGAAGCTGAATGCACTGCTTGTGGGTTTACATGTGTCAAATTTGGCTGAAATGAATTCAAATCAGTATTGCTTTTCTTCTTTCTTATCTTGTCAGTCTTTGTGCTCTTTCTCCCTAAAAGCTTTTTGTTTTTGTAGGGCTTGGCAACTGTTGCCATGGTGTTCCCAGGGATGTTTTTGAGGTGCAGCCTCTGGGTCTGCATTGATGCAGAAGACTTTAGGCTCAAGAGCTGCTGGCTTGGTAGTTTTCACGGGCACTGAATTAACTGAAATGAAAGATAAAAATCTGTATGGTAAAATAGCATGGGGACACATATCACTATCTTCTTTGTCTTCTTCACTGTCCTTAGGAGCCTAGTTTTGTTTTGGTTTTAGTTTTCAACTTTAGAGACCTTTTATAATTAATTGTAATCTTTCTTTGAGGGTGTGCTTGGGGTTTTTTTTTTTTCCTCTTTTTCTTCTTTCCCTGTGACGCTAAGAATTAACTGTTAGCTGCTAATTTATCACATGTACAGATACTATGTGGTGCGTGTTTGTATATGTGACAACACATCTACTCTAGTGACATGCTCTGCAGCAGCTGGAATGTATGCAGTGAATTTTACTCCATGATGTATTTACAGGGGAGCTGCAGCCCAGATCAGGGCTCAGCATCTGGCGTGTGTCACTCACCCGTCCTACCCAACCCTTAAGGGCCAGAGGCATCACCTGTCTCTCCTCTACTGATTGTAGCAGATGAAGAGATCGTTATGCAGGGCTGGAAGGGAAATCTAGGGCTGTCATGAGGGAATATATTAACATGTGTGGGAACACACTGAACACATTGAATTTCGGGCTTGATTTTACAGTATGAAAACTCAGAGAAGTTTTTTTACAAATCAGTGTAGAAATTGGCTTACTTTTGTTCTCAGAGGCAGACCTAGCAGTTTTTCTAGTGTATGTGTTGTGGCACATTCAGATCTGAGCTGAATCAGCGTGTACCCCTCTACCCCCTCGGCACTTAACCACTGTTGGGTGAATCTGGCTTGTTCTGAGACACATTCACCAAAATGCTGTACAGATATTTTTGGTTTTGTGTTTAAACACAGAATACACATTTCCTCAGCTGTGTTCAGGACAGACAGTTCCCTAACAATCACCCCCAAACACAAAATAGGGATTTTTACTGTTTTATTTTACTTTTTCTAATTACTGTGATGTAAAAGTAGTAACAGGCTGTGTCTGAGCTCCATCAAGATTGCTTGAACACCACTCTATTAATAAAACATATGTCCTAAACACTTTTTATAATTGTGATATGCAATTCCCCTGCAACATCCAATCTCAGTGATTTTGGTGGTGTACATGCTTTGTTTTGAAAAATAATTTTTTTTATATGAAGGTCTTCATTACTAGAAATGTTCTCATTTTAGAAGTGTCTTTCTTTCAGCTTTTGTAGATAATGTTTCAGACAGAGGAAGGTAGGTGGCAGAGAAAGACTGCAACTTAACAGAGCAAGTGGCTGGGTGCAAGGAAAAGGCAAGATGATCAAGTTTTCAATAGAGCACAAACAGGTAAGATATATGCTTTTTTGTCTATGCAGACTTCCATTTAATACCAACAGCTGGGATGAGGAAAGAAAAGACTTTCATTTACTTTCATGACTAAGCCTTTCTTGAGTGCAAACTTTTATTGCTCAAACTGGGCAATATTATATCCTGCCAGAGGGTCTCACTGGTTCATTTACATTTTCTTAAATGTATATTTGGCTAAGCATTGAGAAATGTCACTAGAAAATGTTAACAGAGTATATTTTAACCAAAATAAGTACAAAATTAAGTAAAAAGAAAATTCATAGTAAAATACTGGAGGTGGAGCCATGGTACAGAGAATTGCGTTCTCATTGCCTAGAACTGCCTCAAATAACATAGCTTCTGGTTTGAGTGTAAATAGGTGTGATTTCAGGGTCTGGAAAATAACCTGACTTCTCAAAGCAAACAGAGCCTACATTTAATATTTTTGATGGCCATACTTTACGGATGACCCAGTCCTGATGGTTACAAAGGCCAATCTCATCTTTAGAAATTAATTTGGAGAAACAAACAAGAGAGAGGAAGGCGGTAAAAGAAGAAGAAAGGAAGGTGCTGCTGCTGCAGGTTTTCAATCAATCTGTGGGAAGGAGATGAGGGCAAGCCCAAATGTCCTCTGATTTTCATAATAATATCTATTTATTGCAGACCAACCCACTGGAAACCAGTATATACTTGGCCATATTGTAGCACAGCTGCAAATTCTACCTTAATCTCATATTAGTATCTGTGCAGATTTAACCTATTTAATATGGAATGCTAAGAAAACAGAATGCAGATGAATTATTTGTAATAAATTACAATGCTCCAGACTGTGTCAAGGACACATGTAGTCTGTGCCCTATGCACCTGCTTGTACACAAAAATACTAGAATAGGGATGAAATTATGAAATCTCATGCAATAAACATATCCCCAAAGGGAAATCATAAAGTGCATACTTAATGTGCTGGGGTCTTCACACAACATGGCTGTGCATTTTAAAGAAGGATCTTTTCTCATGCCAAGGTAGGCAGTTTCCTGAACTGCAAAGTGTTTTACATGTATATATAAACCAGTCAGTGGGCTGGCAGAGGAGGTAAGAGCCATCAATTTAGAGAAAGTAAGCCATTTCATACTTCTCACATGATTACACTTTCTTCCATAAAGAAGGCTTGTGGGCATTGAAGAACTTCCTTCTGGTCTTCTGAGTTAAAGTTATGGAGTTACTATCCTAACAAATCAAGTTTTTGAAGTGCAGGTCCATTTACATTATCAAGTAAGACAATGCAACTTTCAGTTTAGAAAGATATCCCAACCGAGGAAAACCTTAAAAATCACCTTCAAGTTTCTGTTGAGGTTCTGTATTAGCCAGTAATAGCCGAGTACAAAGGGTGATGAGTACTTAGAGTTGATGCTTCAGAAGAAATCCGTAGGCAGGTCTTAATTTAGGCTCAGAATTTGGCATAACTTTCTGAATAACAGTTTTTAGAAATGGATTCTTAACTCACAGATCCTTCACTGACCAGATGGAAGGATGGTTTGTTGCAGAGGAGAGTATGAAAGCTGAAGAGCTGGCCAAACAGAGAGTGGGGTAGGAATGCAACTCAAAGCTATTTCTATGTCTCTGACTGTTGAAACGGTACAACTGCTGCATTGAATAAAACAGTTTGCCCATTATTAAGACATCGTTTTTGTTAATTTTACCAGCCGGTGGGATTCTTGTCCTGATCTGCTCCTCTCCTCTCCTCCTGGCCCAGGAATAAACTGGAATGTGACTTTGCAGCCGGAGGTGGTTTTGCTGTGCAGGGATACTGTTGCCTCCTGTAGCCCTTGTGTGCCTTCCTGGGGCAGGCTAGTAGGTGCTCAGGCTGCTACAGCAAGGCAGCTGAAGCTGGAGCTGAGAGTGATTTCCAGGTAAATGAGAAACAGGCAAGAAAATGACTGTTGGGAAAGCCTGCTGTTAGCCCCATACTTCAGAGGAAGAGTGAGAGCCTTGGGAATACCTTATGGCTCCATCCATCTCCCACACATCCCGTGCTGCGTCCGAGCCTCCTGCACAGCCGAGGACAGAAGCATGTCTTTCAGTATGCTGTGTCTTTCCAGCCAGCGTGTGCCAAGCCATACTTCAGTCTCTCGCCTTCCAGCACCATGCAAACTCCACAGTCTTCACATTCCCGCAGTGCGGGATACCCTGCTCCTGCCCCTTCCCGTGTGGAGCACAGCTTGCAGCCACACTCTAGGGGAAACCACATGCAGATTAATGGGTTTTACACTCTTTTGCAAGTGAGCATCTTCTCCTGGGGGAGGAGGACATTCATTATTCAGCAAAACACACCGAGGTACCTGCTCTACTGACCTGAAAGTACTGCTACAGTGTTTGAAGCCAGTGTTGGAGGAGGTGTCATAACCTCTTTGACCCTATAATTTCTCTTGCACTGCAGTCCATATATGCAGAATTAAAGGTGCACTGTTTTTCTGCTTACAATCAGTTTAGTGTGTGTCTTACTCTTCACTGGATCTTCAGAGTCTGACTACCAGGTTTTTTTCAGGTTATTTTGCACATGCCCTGGTACAGTTTCAAAAGTCAGTTGCCCCATAGAGACGGGGTAGTATTCATCAGCTGAGTGGTCTCTAGCTTGCCTAGCCTAGGGATACCTCCTGCAGCACCAGAGGATATGTAGAAATGCTCATCCTTCCCTAAGTCCCAACAGCATTTTAAAAGTGAGTGCCCTATAGCACACTTCTGTACATTTCTGCTATTTGAGAAAAGCAAGATGACTCCTGCTCCATGGATTGTATCAATGTTAATCTCCTAAATCAATGATGCTGCCTTACAGCTTTTACATAGAAGAGAGAAATCTAGCACAAGGGTAAAATGAACTTTCCAAATGGTATTCAGGGCATCTTGAGACTACATGTTTTCATCCCCAAGTGACAGGCAATAGGATGTGAGGACGTGGCCTCAAGTTGCACCCCGACAGGTTTAGGTAGGACCTCAGGAAAAATTTCTTCACCAAAAGGGTTCTCAAGCCCTGGCAGAGGCTGCCCAGGGAGGTGATGGAGTCCTCATTCCTGGAGGGGTTTAAAAGACAGGTAAATTAGGTGCCCCAGAGATCTGGTTTAGCCGTTGACAGGTACAGTCGGACTCTATGATCTCAGAGGTCTTTTCCAACCAAATGATGCTGTGATCCAAGTAGTTATACATGCTTTAGTTAGAACTGTGTTTTCTTCTACATCCAGGAGAGCACACGCTAAAGTATCCATTCCACACATACAAGAAACACTAAGAAGAAAAGCACTGTACCATTCTCATTAACTTAGTAAAAAGACAATTCTTTCTAAGTCAATACATCTTTTTCTTCAGCTATGTTCCTCTTTAAGTCAGTTGCAAGTTTCTTTCTCAACACAAAGAGTCAATTCTTCTGTTTTTCAGAAAAATAATTGAAATATGAAAACATGCATACAATACATACACATATAGGTATATTTCACAATGAAGAGCCCCAAATACTTTTGAATTTGTATTTTCCTATCAAGATTATCTGCCTATCTGTCTGTCTTCCTACCTACCTACTTTCTTACCTACTTAACAGCCTATTATACACATTTCTCACAATTATCAGCTACCTCAGTGGAGTTGAAAGAGATTTCATGGAAAGGGAAGGCTGAGCACCTAATACCTAGGTGTCAAGCCTTCATA
This sequence comes from Clamator glandarius, assembly GCA_033459285.1. Taxonomy (NCBI): domain Eukaryota; kingdom Metazoa; phylum Chordata; class Aves; order Cuculiformes; family Cuculidae; genus Clamator; species Clamator glandarius. The sequence continues at coordinate 283,661 of JAUNZM010000695.1, forward strand.
TCTAAAAGATATGACAGAGGAACTTCTAAAAACAAGGACAGGAAAGAGCACTTTGGCTTACCAGGGCTAGTTAGCCTGAAGGCTGATATGCAGCAGATTCATGGATAAGATTCTGCTCCAGTTTCTTTTAGGACCCATAGCATTTCCAGTTTGGTGGAAACACTTAGCTCAAACCAAAGGCATTAATTTCCCACAGCTCTTCTGAGTTTATATTTTTCTCCTTTTTTTTCCTTTTTTTTTTTTTTTTTTTGAGGAGGAATGGAAATCTGCCTTTATTTAGAACATTAACCTCTTCAAAACCCCTAGAACATTAACCTCTTCAAAACCCCTAGAACAGGTTAATTAGCATTTGACTATACAATAAGAACTGAAGCAGATCACCATTTAGTTCTGTCATAGCTGATAGTTTTGATAGGGCTTTCCCTGATGCTGTTACTTTCTAGCACTGGTTCCTCTGTCATGGAGGAGTGAACGTTCACCTTATGCCCCCCTCCTCCACCACAGTCATCCTCTACAGACTTTTTGATGGAGTCAGCTGAAGTCTCAGCCTCTGGACACCCCAGTATGGTTCCTTCATTTTTTGTGGTAAGATGTCTTGGCATGTGTGGCATCAATGGGTGCCCCTCACTTCTGTGAGCCTGGTTTGGACTGGGACATTTTTCTGGGACCTTTCATCCTCATCTCAGCCCTTCCAGTATAAGCAGCATGCCTGGCAAGGGTGGCCAGCTGGCTGTTACAACCTTCTTTGGCACTGAGATATGTAAACCTACTCAGAGCAGGTCTTGCTGATGTGTGAAATATGCTTCTGACAGCCTGCTCCCACCTGCACTGAGGTTTCTAGATTCACAGACTTGCTGACCCACAGTGAGCAACAGTTGGGAAAACAAGAAAATGGTTTTCTATTGGCAGGAAAGAGAGAAGGAAAAGACTGGGGCAATATGTTTGGTTTTCAGAAGCTAGGTTTTCAGGTAGTTGTAGAGAGCAATAAGGTCTCCCCTAAGCCCCCCTTCGGATGTACTCAGAGGTAAACATGTTCTGACATGCAGTCATGAACGGGCAGCTTATCATGAAAAAGACAGTAAAAGTGATTAAAAAGTATACGTATGTGTAAACAAATATACTTGCACAGGTTTCTATATCTATATTATATATACATAGATACATATAGACATACTCTTTTTCATTTCTGGCAAACATAATGAAACTCTGGAGATGAAAATTTCCACAAACCAACAAATTGTTCACTAAAAACTGGAATAAGAATGTTTTTCTTAAAAAAATTAGTATACCCCAGTATTCAGTTAAAGAACTGTGTCAACATAAAGCTTACAGCAACACTGGTAGATGATGCTTCTCTTAAACCAGAAGATTTCAGAAACAGACCCTTCTTTCTCTCCTGGAACTCATGGGAAGTGGCTGACTGTTCCCAGAGAGCCCCCACAAGGGAACAACTTCCCCCCATGAGACTGTAGCTGCTGCTGCACCATGTACCACAGGATTAAGACTGGAGACATTGGCCAAACCTAGGGGAAAAAATACCATGTGTATTCGTGTCCATATGGCAGTGTTTGGTGGAGGTGTTACAACTGTCCGTACTTTAAAGAAAAACTAGTTTCTGCTTGTTTTCTAAAACTCAAATCAAATGTCCCTGCCATAAAAAAGTGCACTTCCAAACTTACTTTTAGTTGTCTGTGTTTTTTTCAAAATCCAGAGCAACCGAGGCTGGGAATATTTGCAGCCATTCGTGAATATTCTGGATTTTAAATGTCACTAAACTCTCTTGATAATTTTTTGTTTCTTCTTCCCCAGTTTTTGCTTACCTCTATAGCAGGTTAGAAAGTTACAGATTTTTTTGTGGGCCCAGTTTTTGAACAATTAGAAAAACAATGAGCAAATAGGGAAATATTTTGGAAAAAATATTCCGTCTCCATTTCACTTGTGTAAAACTATTTAAATGGCCAACCTCACCTGCACTAGAAGATTACATCTGTTAGTGGGTGAAGTGGTCAGAAATAAAATCTCAGTGTACATGACACAATCTTAATCTAAAAATAAACTGTTAATTTAGACTGGCGCAGGGCAGGTTTAGGAAAACATAGGACTCATTAGGAAAGTGGCAATTTATAATTAGTGTGGTAGAAGGCCATAAAGCTACAAAAATAGTTTTTAGCCACTTCCCCTTTCTACACTCTTCTGAATCTGCCTGTTTGCCTCTACTTAAATGTAGTATGAACAGACACCACAATGCAAAACAAGGCAACCAAGCAGTGGGGCACTGTGTGGGGTGGCTCTCAGAGAACTATTCTTCTGGCTAAGCTCACTGGAGAGGATATGTTTGAATTGTACCTTCTCATGGGTTTTGGTAGCACTCTTGATTTGATCTCAAGCACTTCTCATGATGGAAAATCAATAGCTCCAAAGAATAACTACGTCTATTCCGATCACCTAGTGCAGCATGTCCAAATGCTTGTGATTCATCTGGGAGCTGTGGAACATGATTCCATTAAATGTATGCAGTAGAGACAGACCTACTTGGGATGGATAGTGAGCACACTATATGGGCCATAATCAGGTCTTTAAAAGATCATGCTTAAAAAAGCCGATGATGAGAGGATTTCTGTTTTATTACTAGTCTGTGAAGTGTTTAGAATGAAACACTTTTGACTCTTTGCTGTGCTTTTGCCGTTGAGGCAAAAAAAATGATCTAGAATTAATCTAATCCTAGATACCACCCAATGGTTTATGAACTCGTAGTTTGAGCAGTCTGAATGCAGACATGGAGTGGAAAGCAGTCCCTTAGCCCCAGTGAGCAGAGTCTTGTCCACTGACTCCCAAAAGTCTATTTTAGAAAGAAATGCCTGGAGTAAGTATAGAAATAGAGATCTCTGTAAAATACACTTTTAAAGACAGTCTTGTATACATTGGTTTCATGTTATATAATGGCATGTCAGACACGCTGTGCCCCTATCCACAGGCTGAGCCCTTTTCACTCAGTGTGGTATGGAGCACACACAGTCCTGGGCTAGTAACAACTCCGTGCTTTGCATGGATGACATATTTTGGAAGACGTTGGGAGACTGAATTGAAAACAAATACAGAGAAAATAAGAAAGACGTAATGTGTAAAAGAATATTTCACATACATCCAAATCATGCCTGGACAAAATATTCTTGTGAGAAAAATAGCACAGTGCAGGGAGAAAGAAAAGTGCAGTTCAGTGGGTTGGACAAAGAGCTAGCTCAGGAGAGCCTGGCTGAACAGCAGTTACTAGTCTGTAAGAAAATGGACACGGCAAATGTACTGCATTTGCTAAAGGCTCCATGAAACTCCAGGGAAAACAGAGCATTCACAGCATGACTCCGCTGTCAGCGAGAAAGTTTCATTATTATTAGTCATATGCTGAAGATGTCAAGGAATTTTAAGGACGCACTCTTTGCATTTTTAGAGGTTATTAATGAAATAGCATAGCAAGGTGAATTACATTAAAATATTTTTCTAACCATTCCAGAAATCTTGGTCCAAGTTGGCATAGGGGGGTTGGCAAGTGGTGAACTTTTGACCGAAGCTCGGATTGCCGGGAGACACATCCTCCTTGTTAGTTTCGGGTGACAGTTCACTGTACTAGAGGGATCCACTTGTGTGTAAAGAGGCGAGTGGGGGAGGAAGATTTAGCGCTGCATTTTCACAGGGGCAAGAAATTCCATCCAGCTCAAATGTGTTTTGGCCCGCTGCCCAGCTCCTTGTCAAACACATGACCATCACTCGGCTTCCTATTTCTGGTTCGAATCTGGATCCTGGGGATAAATGAGCTCTATTAGTGGTTAAAATTAGGCAGCTGACCTGTGACAACACATGCTGACTCTCCAACAGAGGGTAGACATATTTGAAAACCAAAAAAGATCTAGACGCTTCAAGACTTAATGTCAGCATTATTGTGTAATTCATCAGTTTGGGCTCCTATCATTTGCATAGCAGCTGATCTGCTTCACAGAGAAGACTTAGGAGGATTTTCTGACTTCTTTCTGACTAAAGATTTCCTATAGCGATTGCTAAAGATAAAATTATGCTATTATTTTTTTCATGGTAGAAATCCATAGTCCTGGCTTCTGACTCTGTCATGATCCAATCGTATGGCAGACAACCTCTCCTGGCCTGCGAATGGCAAACCAGGACATCTGTTTGCCATAGGCTAAACTTTAATGGGGAAACTTTATTTCCAATTGAAACGGCAGCAAACTGACTGGTTAACAGGGAGGTATCTTGGGTTGCTCAGCAATCAAAAGTTTCTATTTTGCTAAAACTGTCAGTCAAAATGCTTCTGCATGTCTGGATGGCTTTCTTGAATGCATCACTGTGACAGTCATTACACTTATTTCTATTCCTATCATGTCTAACTCCATCTTCTTATCTGGTGACACTGGCCATGACAGCCTGTCTGGTAAGGTCCCACAAAGCTCTTTGGGCTTCAACATACTTCCCCATAGCATGGGATGCTTTCCTTGAATACATTCATGAAAGACTATTATTTGTTCTTGAAATCCCTTCCTAAGCCTTTTCTGCATGTTGAGATACATCCAAGAAATCAACTAGGGAATGTTAGGCTGGAAAGCAGGCTATTGTAGTGGTTGATGTTTTAATTAAGAGAGCTTAAGAAATGAACATGCACATCTACATAGGCACGGTATCCTTCCTCATCAACACTGGAATCTGTTTTCCTCACTAACGACTCTAAACTGAGTACTCTGATGATGATGTCTTGCAAATTGAACCTTTCTGTTGTATAATGACCACTTGCATTTCATAACTACCCACTCAAGTCAGCCTTTTAAATCTTTTAACAGGTGAATTTAGTACATTCTCCTCCTTTCCTCTTTTTTCTTTCTCCCTTTCTCCTTTCTCCTCTCCCCTTTTAAACCCTCCCTTTGCTTTCTCCTTTTACTTTAATTTCCTTTTTCTTAATGGATGTTTGCACAATATTGATTGTGAAGGGCATGTAATTTAGTAGATGCCCTCTCCAAGGGAGCCTTTACTCCTTACTACTGCCCTCTTCCAGGCTCCTCAAAAGCCCTGGCCTCCTCTGCAACTCCCGAAAGACTCAATGAGAGGTATAACTGAGATTCTCTACCCAAAGAAAATTCTAGTATTTACAGAATCAGCTCAATTTCTCTGCTGAAGCATCCTTCCTAAAGAAAAATTTGTGTGTGTAAAATCTCAGGTTATATCTTCCTTCCAATGACTTGAAAGCTGCTTAGTGGTATCTGCTAGTTGTGCTGGTGAGGAGGAGTACACCTGGCTGGGACTGCCTTCCTGAACACAGACACTATGCAGGCTGGAGTAAAGTTTTGATTCTGGAAAACTCTGCTAAGGAGACAGCTTGAGATTGTTGCTCTAAAAGAAATTTCCAGAAGATCTTCAATTGTAGCACAACGCAAGATACACGAAGTTAATAAGAAATACACTTACTAAACAACACAGCAGTAAGAAATGTGCCTGCTGTGCTTTTGCAAATGCTTGCCGCTATTAACAGCCTGGTATTTTAAATGCTTCCAGTCTAATGAAAGCTTTGAAGCCAAAGGAAGCACATCTGATACTTGTGGGCTGATTACTCTTTGTGGCTATAAGTGATGCTGCAGATGCAGAGAAACTCCAGGTCCCAACTCTGGTTTAACAACATGTGCTACCCTTTGAATGGGAGAGTGGCAAGGTAGATCCACGTCAGAGACCACAGCACAGTGTTCCCAGCCCTACCTTGGGCTCAGGGTGTGCTGAGGTGCAGCTGACTCCAGGTTTGCATGCAACATGGTGCCTGTGCTTACCAAGCCCATGCAGAGCCAGATGGGGTGACCTGAGGACTGAAGCACTAGTCCCAACCCCAGGGTACTAATTAACACTTTTTTGAATATCTGGGGTATTCCTGCCTTCTGCTAAATGGCAGCATGGAGAGGTGGCTGTGCCTATTGACACCTGAATTTAACAGTCACCGGGCACATGTGCACATGTGGGTTTAACACACTGGTACTGGAGTCAGCTTGGCTACTGTTTGGACAGAAACTAATTAAAAAGCCATTAGACCTTCAGGTCTGGAGCAACAACCTCCTATAATTTTTCTCTTTTCAGTGTTCTTTGTCCTCAGTTAGGAGGATTTCAGCTGGCTTTTCTGCTGTGCTCAGGTGTCTGCTGTGCCTGACCCACAATATGCCAGAGAATTCCCTGTGCTCACAGGGTGCCAGCAGCTGCCACTCAAGAGAGAAGATCAAGAAAATTCCAGGCAAGGCAGAGCTGACCTGTCCAGCTGGCAAGGAGGCTGCCACCAAGGAGAGCAGGGTTAGATGAGCAGCTGGAATTAGACCTGGATCATGATTGTACATATGTACTCATTAGTGAGACATTAACTCTTAATATTTAAACATTTTTCTTGATATCTTTCAGTCAAGTCAAGCAGAATCTAGAGATTTTAAGTGTGTAAAAATCCATCCTTAACAGTAATATCTTTATTTAAAAGATTTAGGATCTAAACTTTTTAATGTACTCTTCTTCGAGGCCATTAAAACACATTTTATTAATTCTGTTCTCTCAACTGAACATCTGACTCACTTTAAGAGAAAAACAATGTGTTTGCTCATTAACATAACTTTAAATGCTGAACTTCCAGGCACCACTCAATGGCTTCTGATTGTTTGGAATGATAGCCTATTGCAAGAGATGATATAGATTCCTCTCTCCTAGAAAAGTAGCTTAGGATTTTGAGTTGTTCACTAAATCATCACTTCAACAGTTTTATCAAAATAGATTTCCCTGGTTCTGTTTTCTATACAAAACTGAACTTTCTACTTAATTTTGTCACTGCTGTCATTCTACTCAATGGAAGAGTGATGGTAGTGTTCAAGAACTGGTTTGTATGTGCTCTTCTGTGATCACAATGAAGGAGAGATAATGCTTGCTTGGGTTGAGACTATGGAAGAACAAGGACACAGAAAGGTCATGAATGTTTGGAAAGGCCAGAAGATTGATTCCTTCTTAAATACTCCAACAAAGTACATTACTTGAGTTGAGCCGCTAAATAATTTAAGTATATAAGATTTAATTGAATAGGAGGGCTTTCCGTTCAATTTTTTTAATCCATTCTTGTTGCTCTTGAGTCTCTGTTCCCATTTGCTATTGCCAGTTGACCTGAGCAGTGTTGTTCCAGATTACTTCCCGCCCCTCTGAGTTACTTACTGCTTCCTTTTGACAGTGCACTTCTCATAGCAAGAGTTTAATGGGGGCTGACTTTGCTGTCAGTCAATTATGCAGCATGCTGATTGCAGCTTTCTGAAAAAGTTTGAAAATGTCTGTCAGTGTAGATGGCCAAATTGTCATTAAGCAGTCCTTCTGCAGACATGAAGAGACTGTGGTCTGAGCTTAGTCACACACAGCTATTCATCTCAGTCTCCACAGTAGTAACAAATGTCATCTATATACAGAAGCTACTCACATATCTCTTTTGGCTGACATTATTGATGCTTGTTTTTCTGGATATGTATATTGACTAATTGCAACTGCCAATGTTTTAAGAGTCAGATCAAATAATAAAAGCTGATGGTGGCTAAGTGACACACTGAACTCCCAGGGCCCTTGGATATATGGAAGAATTATTTCAACTGGTTTAATAAAACCGTGTATTAGACTTACCATGGAGACAATATTCCAAAATGTTCTTGTTCTCTACAATCGTTCCTGTAAATAAACCATTAACAGCACCCTTCACTGAAAAAAACCAAAAACCTTCCCTGCATCCTTCCTAACAAAAGAAGCAGAGGTAGCCAGTTCAGATTGATCAAAGAAACTTCCTCTCCATGGTCAGAACTGTTGGTGAACCTATCTGGTTCCTTTTCCACTCTGCTGCCCTGAAAAGTTGATGTCACGTTTCTTGTTCTTGAACTCTTCCAAAATCAACTTCAGAGAAGTTCAGAGTTAACAAATATTCCTAAACTAATTAATAAAATGGGCTCAGCAGCCTTCCACTTCAAAATACTTTTATTGTAAAACAAGAATCAGCATGTAGGGTGAGAGGTGTGGGTTATCCATGAGCTTACCCCAGGGTAATACAGGCTTTTTGAAGGAATGTTAGTGTGATGAATCTTTGATATCAGAAGGCAGGTATGGACAAATGAAGAAACAATATGTTCCAAATTCAGGTGAGCAGGGAGGTTAGTCTGGGGGTAATTAAATCCTTAGCTGTATTTTGTCTTGGGGGAGATTGTTTCTTCACCTTTTTTCCCTTAGGCTACACATGCATGCCTTTATGCCTATGTATGCTACATTTTACATAAATTTGGGGTTTTGATCAATTTTACTCTGTTAGAGAAACCATCCAAGTCAATATTCTGACCCCATTAATTTCTTATTCCACAATTGCTACAATAATCTCCATGGTTTTCCTTGTTTGCTGCTTGTAAGGATGAAATGTGCCTCACAACGGCATTGAAACTATCACATCATAGAAATCATGTCTCTTGCCCTACATGTCCAGATAATACAAGCATCTCATTCAACTTCATATAAATACTTTTCAAGAGCAACTGTACGTCCTTACCCATTTTGCTGACACAGGCATAATTAATTAGCACTCACCTGACCCAGTGTAGAACACTTTCATTCACTTGACATTCACCTGACATTTAACAACCTGTTATCCAACACCTTGCTTATGTCCTCCTAGGCATTTCGTCCGTTCTAAGCATCCTGTATTACTAAGACCACGTGCATGTTACATTCATATAGTCCTGACTTTTAACATTTCTACGCCAGCCCCATGCAGCATCTTCATTCTTAGCCCCTCCTCTCTACGACTCGCTTACCGTAAATATGGCTTCTGAGTCACTACACATGACCACCTTACTTCCAGCCCGTTGCTGCAATGCAGTATATTTGATAAGATGTTATGGAAGGCTGTATTTTGAGTAGCCCTTTTCTTTTGGATTCCCCAGGCTTTGATGAGTATGAGGCAGTTGTGTGCTAGGTAGACACTGAAATGGATACACTGAGACTGTCCTGGCCTCCACATCACTTACATTTAGTGGAACACAAAAGCTTGCTCTCTGCTTATAAAGACAGACTTTTTGTTAGTGGAAAAAAAGGATTGTGGTCCCTTTCCCCCTCCTAATAAGCTGCAGCTTGCAATGGCTTATCAGTATTTCTTGTAAATTTTCGAGTAGTAAAAATGGAGAGACTCTGTCCACTTGTTAATCTCTGCCTTCTTTTGTCTTGCCCCAACACTGCCAGCACTGTGGTTGCTCTTCCAGAAGGTTGAATGGGGCAAGAAATAAGAAAACACAGGAGACATGGCTGATGGGGACAGTCAATGTCTTCCAACAGCTGTTTCTGTTTTTCCTGGTCCACCATAGCTATACCTCCAGGTAGCAGTCTCCTTTCTGGCCTATAGTCCAGGAAGAACATTCTTTCTTCCTGGATGAACCTGTGAACTAGGGAGGCTCCATCTCTCCTTTTGCTGTGGGTTTGTCTGTTCCTAAAATAGGCAGTCCTGGTCCGGTGCTTACCTTCCACACGTTGCCACTGAGGAGTTACCATCATCATTCTGTCCTAAGATATGATATAGCCTCATCTTCAAATCTGAGTTTCTTTCCGGAAAAATGTTATTTCCTCATCTATCTGCTAAATGAAATAATTAAAATCTCAAGTATTTTTTATTCACCCTGCTTTTTCATTAGGCCTCGTGTAGGCTCTTCATAGCACCAAGGCTTTATGCCAAGGAGAGGAACCGCAGGCCAAATTTGCAGACGTAAATCCAGGTTTACTCTAACAACACCTTTGTTTTTCAAACATATGCTCTAAGCTGGCAAATGTTATTTAGTTACCCTCCATCAAGCACATGACTCAGGCTTGCAGCCTGGAAAAAGTAACCTCATGTTAGGCTTTGTGGATTGCCTAAGAACCTGATATTCATAAACTACCTCTGCAACTGTCCCAGTGAGATCTCGTGGTAGCGACATATACTTATTGCCATATAAAGGGGGGATGTAGAACAAGAATTGAACATGGTCAAGGTGGCCTCGCTTCTGGGATGTGAAAGAGAAACTAAGGAATGGTACAGCATCTGTCCTCCCATGGAAATTACAGGGGACTCATGAAATAACTTTCCTGTGGGGATTATAGCATTTGTTGACAAGGAAATGCAATAGTAGGAAATTATTTGATGCGTTTTGGTATGTCTAAGTGATATCAAGCAGGTGGAAACATGAACAAAAGCTTCCATCTGTGGAAACAAGAGTCTCGTGCTTGTCTCCCATTGACAACACTTCATTATTTATATTCCTCAAGGACAACAAGTAGAAATCTAGGCCAGGGCTAAGAAAGTCAAGTCATCCAGCTGGGCAAAGGACAGAATACCTGAGCAGTTAAAGAGAAGGAGCAGGGGCAATACATTGGGGAAAAATTCAAGACAACTGGGAAGGGAGAGAAACAGAGATCACAAGGCAAATGTGTCAGAAAAGTGAGGTGGATATTTCTGGTTTATCCTGGAAAAGGACCTCAGTCAATTTAGGGACCGTGGAAGCTTCCTGTGTAATTAATATAAGACATGAAATTGCACCCATGCGTTAATACAAAGTTCCTACATGGCACCTCCTGTAATCAGTATGTCCCCTAACAAGAGTGAATATTAGACTGCAGTTATGTTTTTTCATCCTTCTCAACAAACTTTGCTTTCAGCCTCTAATTAAAGTTAGGATAATACGTCGAATACACAAATAGATGTTTCCAGGTCTGGAAGTGAATGGCTCTGGGAGGTTGTCTTGATCGCAACAGATTCAGTGCTGGTCTTTGCAGCAGAATTTGCAACTCAAAAATGTGTTTACCGTTCATGGCACTGAGTGCTGACATAACAATGAAACCCACACAAGGTAAAGTCACTATTTTGTTAAGCGGATATGCCAGCATACAATGACTTACACCTTTCCCCGTTTAACCTTGTAAGTGACCTTGTTACTGCATACCATCTTACTTTGTAAATTCCAAAAATAAAATTTACTCCCGTTCTAGTCATCTGAACATGAAGTAGAAGCGAGGTCTGTTGGAAACTGTGTAACTGAGCTACAACTTCTTACTCAAAGAAACAGGAAGAATACAGAATGATTCAGGTAAACATAGAAAACGTATCAATGACTGATTTATTATAGGAAAAGTGTCTCATCCTGGATATTCCTGCTGCTACATACATTGCTCAGCTTCTGTTTTCACAAATCCAGACTTTATCCCTATTGTGGATTATCACAAAGTGTTCTTCTCTGAGACATGGATTAATGTCACAAAGATGGGAACTAGAAACCTCAGTACTACAACATAGCAAGCTCAATTATTTTGGGTTCCTTTTTCCAGACAGGTGATGTAAATTCTTTTAATACTTTATAATCAGTCATTCTTGTTAACATATCACTATGTAATCAGTATTGTTTGCCTAAAGTGGAGCTATATCTTGTCTTAAAATTTTAATTGTAATTTTTCGTTGAATCAGGCATGAAGATGAGTTTGATCAGGAAAATAAAATTAACCTGTTTGAGTGTGTGGAACAGCAGGCTTCTTCATAAGGAATGACATCACTGGCTTGGTGATACCCTGTCAAAAAAAATCCCTGCTTCACAGCAACAGAAAAAGCTCCAGAAGGTGGGATGTCAGCTGTCTTCCTGGAAGCAATTTGTAGCTATGTTTCCAGGAGAGTACTTTCCAGTACTCTGCAGTGTTGGTGTCCATTGCAAAACCATCATGGGAAAAGCTGACATCAAGCAGGGACCGGATCTGGTAATAGGGAAACAGGCTGTACCTCTCCTCTGGAGCGAGATACAGGAATGACGAGATTCCCCTGTGATATATGGTCTATTTACTTCTGTCTCAGAATTCCCGTTAACATCCCTGGGAATCTGCAAGATCTCAGATATTCTTCAGATCAAGTGACCATAGTGAATATTGTCTGTAGATTTGGGACAGCTACACATTTTCACATTTAGACAAATGGTTCCACTCCAAATCACACTGGAGCACTGGCTCTTGTGATTATCAGTCTGATTCTCCAGTTTTTAATTTTGTCCAACTCTGGAAATGTTCTCATACAATATAAAAAATGAGGGACATGAAAAATGTTTAATCTTGTACCTAATTAACAAAATACTGCAAATATACCAGTCTTTGCAAGCCAATATGCCTGACATGAATTGTTCTTTCCTAACAGCAAACTGTCTTGGGATGTGTGCAACGTGAAACTTTTCCTATAATTACAATCATAAGTAGATATTATAGCCCCATTTCTCCAGAGGACAGGGTATTAGCTTTCTCTCTATAGACTCTGACTACACAGCCTAGTATCTCATCGTAATATATTCATCCTATCAAAGTTCTTCATGTCTTAAATGCCTAAAATCCTAATCATATTTTTATATGAGTATAAGCATAAACCAAACCACAGTTTGTCTGGCTCTGCTTTCATAAGGAGACACATCTCATCGTGCTTTCAATGTGAACCCAATATACTACGGGTGTGTGTTTCACTGTGAAAGTGAAACTAGATGGAATGCTTTTTAAAGAATAAAGTGAGGTGACATCATTCTGGTCATCTACTAAATTAGAAGTTTACTCATTGCCCCTTCAAGTCTCAGCTGACCTGATTTGGATGATAACCACAAGTAAACAAGCCCTATTAACAACACTATTCAACACCACGTCTAGCAAGATGCCAATACTCTTATAGTTAAACAGTATTTCACTCCATCAGCACCCAGTCACTAATTTAAAAACTGACCTTTTGCATTCGCCACGTGGAAGAGCCCGGTAAGTCAAAGGAGAAGGAAAAATCTTATGAAAAAGAAGAAAGAGCTGCCAAGGGTGCAATCGGATCAACTTCAGAGTAAGTCTGCGGAACAGAGTGGCATTTGCAGAGCACTGAAGCTCCCTAATGGCATCAGGCTGGTGGTGGTGACAGAGCCATCTGTCCTGTCTTTTTTGCCCTTTCCCGTCTGCAATTAATTTTCCACAAAGGCTCCAAGTGACAGTCCCCTCATAGTGACCATACTTGGAAACAAGGTGTATGACAGGCAGGAGGAGAATGGCAAGAATATCTAAGACCCCTCGTATTGCAGCTTGGGGAAAAAAATAGCTGAGAGTTTGCAAAGTAGTGAAGAAGAAGTGAAAAATGAGATCTGCTGACAGCAGGGTTCAGCAGCCTCATTACGTGTGCCTTTGAATTGTGGCGCAGGAGCAGAGGCGTGATCTCCTTGTGCACGCACTGCTGACAGTAAACAAGTGAGTATTTCTGGAACAGCTGGCTATGTAAGAGGAGAGGTGCCTGTTGCTGTCCTGCAAAGTTACAATTTTACAGGAGGATGTTTCTTAGGCTTCCGAAATGTGCTCATTTCTTGCACTATTCACAATAGGCCTTCATTCAGCAAACTGTTTGTCAGGGCCAAATCCTGTATTTCAAGTTAAGATATCTTGCTGAGCTGAACCTGTGAGAAGTGAGACTGCATGCCATACCTTGCCTTTTAAAACGAATAACCCAGCCATCATCAACTTTATCTCAACCACAGCATACACAGAAATTAATACAGTTTCCTTTATGCTCAGATTGGTGCTATTCTTAGCAGCAGGCAAGTCTAGACATGTTTTACAGAGTTTGATTACACAAATTCCAGTTTAGAGACATTATACTAAAATTCAGTTCTACTCTCCATGTATTCAGTTACCAAGTTCACCATTAGACTCTCTCATTATCTTACACTATTGCTTCATGCAATCCAGTTAACACTTATCCCACATTTATTCCCTCATCTTTTCTCCTAGAAGAATATGTGCAGCAGAGAGTGTTTGCTTTGATATCTTAAAAGTAATATGTGTGTACACACACATGCACACACTGCCGCCTGGTCAAGCATGTATGAAACGAGCCGTGTACTTGGAGCAGAGACTACTTCATTTAGTGTTGGTTGGTGGTTACCAAGGGAGGCTGCACAGGCTGGGTCCTGTGAAAGATTTCACTCCTGTTATTGCTGCAACTCTTATTGTAGCCAAAGACTGAGTCCTGGAGTGTCTGCCAATAAGCTTTCTTCAGACTGATTTTAAGACAGAAATGCCTTACTGACTCTTGAAGATTTTGACTGCATGCCTCATTGCATGTGACTTATCCATGGCAAGGGTGATGACTGGGTATTTAATGAGACTCTGGCTATTTTAGTTCAAAACTTAGAGGTTTGTTGCTTCTGCAACCTGCATTTTAGACACGCTTGAGCACCTAACTAACAGATGTTAAAATGAGTGGGTCCTCTAGGGGTGGAGTCTATGGCTGCAGGTATGACTGCCACTGCAGATCAGCAATCAGGATATTTGAGGTTTTGGGTGGTAATGCAGAAACCAGGCTAAGACTCAAGCAGCTGATATAAAAAAATTTGAAATTTGACAGGGCACTCCCCAGGATGGATGGTAATGGAAATGGGTTCTTTCTGTGTGATTGTATAACAGATGCCCTATCTGCATCCTTGACACAGAAGTCTGAGGTGTGAGTGTATCTGGTACCACCTCATCAGTATCTGCTACTGATTCAAGTGACAGATATGACACGCCAGGTAAGTGTCTACATAAAAGTTGTGTTACAATAGACATCAACTTACAGAATGGCATTGATGGACAGATTAAACAAAGGATGTTGACTAAAGATTTAGATAGCTTAACAAAATGCTGATCATCTGGTAACTGTATTGCACCACCTGCAAGTTAAAAATAAGATGACTATTCATTTTTAAGTAGTAATCAATGATCAGTACTTCCCCAACCTTTACTCTCACCTCATGTTACTGTTCCTGGAGCCCAGTAGGATAAATGAGCTCATATGATGAGCTCATGTTTTTATTTCACATTATTTCTGTTACACTGGAGATGTACTAGCAGTTTGGAAAGAACACAGGAGCCTGTGGAGACATGCCTCCAAGTGACTTGTGTAGATATTCATGACAGATAAGGCTTAGTACTTCTCAGAATCAGTAACTTTACTGATTTTCTTCCTTTCTATTAAGAAAAGGAGGGATACACGTAAATTATATTGTCCTGACAGTGCCTGTTTTTTTTTTCCAGAGTAGGAACAAACTTTGGTTCCTCTTTAATGTCAGTGTCTGAGATAGCCTCTTCTTAATAAAGTTCTAATCAGTATCAAGTGTGCTGTAATGTTATGTGACCAATTGAACCATGATATGGTTAAACCCAATACAATAAACAACTGTTTATTTGCTCAGCAATTTATTTCATATTTTTTTATGCCCACATATAATTTGTGCTGCTTTTAATTAGAACTGGAGGTGCCAATTTTTGGAAGTTTTGAAGCCTGAGTAAGCGATATCCCTCCCCAAGGTTTTCCAGATTTTCTTGTAGTTGTTTATTTTTAAGCAACTCATGTTTAAAATATTAAGGTGGGCTACTTACTTATAATCAAACCAAAATTTTCTTAACTTTGAGAATATGAATTATACTGTTTAATTAGAAAAACAGCTATATATTTCTAGTGGAAATACTGGTATTCAGTCCTGAGTGGTTTAATACAAGAGATGCAGATTTCAAAAGAAATGTCTTTTAGCTGCTTGCTCATCTACATAATCTCTTCCTAAAATCTTTATGTTTATACATGTGTTCTTTGGGTTCAAATAATGAAAACAGAGGTAATAGCTCATACTCAGCCTTGCTCCATGAACCTGTATGTGGAGGTACATTTGTATTGCTGACACTGCACAATATTGAATAGTTTGACCTAAGGAACAGAGAAATTTTAATAATACAGAGCTGCGGGTTTTCCAGTGAAGTAACATCATATGAAGGGCTTATTTTATTAGAGAGAAAAACAATCGCTTGATGTTCAGCAGCTATGGCCTTTAAGAAAATACTTGAGATTCTTTCACTGTTCATTCCAAACAAAAGTATATCTTCTGTGTGGAAAATGTTTCCTTTTAATTTTTCCAAAGTTTTCCAATTTTTTGCACAGCCATCCACAGAAAGAAAATGGTGAAGAAAACAGGCCTCACACCTCTAAGCAGCCTGCAAAGGACTGACAGAAGTGCTGTGCCTCCTGTGCAGTTAAAAGCAGAGAGGATGGTGCTGGTTGGAGCATGTGACAGCTGCAAGGGAAGACAGAGGCTGCTGGTGTTGCCTTGCCTTTTCCTCTTCTCTCCTCTGGAAGTTGTTGTGGAAATATTCCTGTCCCCTGAAGACATTATGGCTGTGCTTGGCTAACAGTAAGGATTCACTCAGATGAGATATTTTTTCCTATGATCCTTACACTTGTGGACCTGCTCCATGTTTAGATCTGAATTCAAGTCTTGGGAGTGTTGAGTTGTGCAGTTTTGTTCCCAGATGACATCTGGGAATGCAAGTAACTAGGTAACTTTGTAGGTAGCATCCAATGGGGAAAATTCAACTCCAGTTGACCGTTCTGACTATGCTAAGGTAGGCTGCCCTTTGAAGTCCCTCCTAACTTTTTCACACCTCACTCTATGTGAGAAAGTTTCAGACTGGAATCAGAGTCAAGAGTTGTCAAACATGACATTGTAATCATTGCTTGGCTATTGACATGTGAGGTCTCATTTATCTCATTAGTATTAGTATTAGTATTAGTATTAGTATTAGTATTAGTATTAGTATTAGCATTAGCATTAGCATTAGCATTAGCATTAGCATTAGCATTAGTATTAGTATTAGTATTAGTATTAGTATTAGTATTAGTATTAGTATTAGTATTAGTATTAGTATTAGTATTAGTATTTTCTTTCTATTAAAGGGGAAGAACCTATGACCAGGAAGAATATACGCTAACACCCCGCCTGTGAATGAGTGATTAAGATGAAGGAACTGGGGCCACCAGCAAGGGCTTTGCTGTCATGAGTGACCTCTGAAATCTACCTACAGTGAGTTGAATCTAGATAGTGATATCTCATCTTTCCTTCCCCTAGCATACTGCCTGGGAAAATCCCAGAGCCCAGCTCCCTTTCTACGCTGTGGGGCTGCAGGGGTTAGAAACTCCTTGAGGTGTAAACTGTGTCACAGAGTACAACACTCTGGGGCTGTGGGCAGGTTTTGTGTCAGACTGTTGACCAGGGCCAATGGAAAAGCCTGTGTCATCACTGCAGGAATGGAAATGGGCTGGAAATGGAGGAGTTACTCCATGGAGCCCACTTGTGACTGTGCAAGGTCTATTGACCCTGTGAGCCCTTGCTGGTGGTAGGCTGGTGACCATGCAGTTTTATAGGTCACCTTGGAGTATCATTAGCTGGAAAGAACTAAACTGGACATGACTTTTCTGCTTGTGCTAGAGTATGCTGCCCTTTGAACTACCTTGCAGCTTTTGGGGAATGTATTGGCAGTAGTTGCTACTGTGGGACTGAACATCACTTGATTTTAGGAGAGAGAGGATCTTCCAGATAATTCATACAGCCTTGTAATGGAAAATTCAGTTTGTCCAGCTGATGCAATCACTTTTCAAATCAACAGCTATTTCTCACATTGAAGTAATACACATGCAAACTGTAATTTTATTTTTTAATTATTTTCAGAGTGGGCAGAGGATTATCAACAAACATAAAAATAATATGAATTAGTAGCTAATAATTTGAAAGCTCTGGAATATCTTACAGCACAACACATTGGAGAAAAATGCCAGAAATGGGAAAACTGGAAAACTGATAGTTACATGATGAAAGGTCCTTACAAGTTAATGCACCAAAATCAGAACAACTACTATTGTCATAAATTTCTGCTTGCTGCTAATGCTAGGCCACATGTGCTGGTGCTAGCAGAAACAAGAAGTCCAAAACCACATCAGGTCAGTAAAACACAGGCAGTTTGGAGTTTATATTGGCATATGAACAGGAGTAGGCATATTGCTCCTCATATTCTGGACTGTGTGCTTTGCCATCACTTGGAGTGATGGATCTAGGTTATCTGAAAGGACCATCAATATCCTAAGGAGTCCAAATTGGTTTGAGTGACTCTTGTCAAAGATGGACAATGCATGTTCACAGGAAATCTCTAAAGCATG
This sequence comes from Clamator glandarius, assembly GCA_033459285.1. Lineage (NCBI taxonomy): Eukaryota > Metazoa > Chordata > Aves > Cuculiformes > Cuculidae > Clamator > Clamator glandarius. The sequence goes on from JAUNZM010000695.1 coordinate 301,719, forward strand.
CTCTCTGGAGAGTGCAATACTTAGATTTGCTCTTTACCATAACTGTCCACTGAAATCAAAGACATGGAGAGTTCACAGAGTTCCTGTGGCAGGACTTCTAATGTGACTTTTTTCAAACTGAGAGCTTGGGACAGTTTTGACCTGAGCGGTGTTTCATTGCTTAACAAGTTTTGCTAAGCCAGATGAGTTTGAGGGAACTGTGTTGCTCGATCATAAACTGTAGGGCTCTACTTTCTGCAGCAGAATGACAGCAGCAGATTAGCAGTGGGAGAGTAAATCACCCAAGGGGGTGGAAGTGTACAGTTAGAGGATGAAGTTGCATTTGCATAAAATGAATAGAAACCTCCGGTCCAGGCCATCCATGATCACATCACGTTTGGTCCCTGAGCCGGCTGTCTGTTTGGAAAAAGTTTGAAGAACCTACATGGCTTAAGATAGCAAGTGGATGTTGTGTGGATAACACGTGCTAGATTATAGCCCAGGAGCTATCCTGTGCAAGGGAAGAGGTGGATTTTGCAAGTGAACTGAAGAGAGATTTAAAGATCCTGGATGGATACAGTGATGCACAAATAGAAATTCATGAGGACATTGCTTCATGGTTATGTAATGCAATTGATAGCTGTCTATAATTGTCCAACTGGACTACTTAAATGAACTGAATAACTAATTGAACCTGTCTCATGTTATAAACTTTTTTCATCTGGGCTTTTTTTCAGTGATCCCTGTAATGTCATCACGGCTAATTTTAGCTGCCATTTTCCCCTTGGAACTATTTTCCAACATGGTGCTCTCAGTCTGTTGTAGTACAGGAAGTTGGGGCTGCGGGACTTCTCTTCAGGCTCATGTCTCTCCTGTCAATGAGATCAAATATAAGTAGCCACACTAATCTGCCTATCATCAGGAATAGGCAAAGAAAAATGCACAAATGTAAACATAAAAGGGAACTCTTATAATCTGCATGCTTGTCATAGTTCACAATAAATCAGCCTAAATGCCAGTGGGCTTGTTCTTCTTGACATGATCCAGAAGCTAGCTTTGCTTGTTGACATCTTATCTTCTCACAACATGCTGTGTATTAGTAAAGTTAATTGACTAATCATTTTCATCACTGGGAGTGTAAGTAAGTAAGTTCATCTATTTCTACCTAGGCTTCTGTTTACCCTGTTTAGGGTGCCAAGCATTCAGACTAAATGAAAATATACCCTTTAGTAACCATCCATGGCATCCCTCATAACAAGCTGCAGAAACTCTCCAAAGCATTGCTGTTATGTTGTGGGGAATCCTGAGAATCTTAGTCTTAACTCAGCATGCCAGCCAGCCTCCCACAGGGCCTGCCAGGCAGAGGCTGGGACAAAAGGGCCATGTATCTGGGCAGATCCGTGTTAGAGCACTGACATCTGTCATTTTAAGGGAAAGGACCTGCAAGTAATTAATTAGTGGTGTTGGGAATGTGCATGAGACAATGTAGTAACACACACTTCAGATAGACGAGAGGAGCTGGAGGGTTATCTAAGAGCTGATGTTTTTCATCTTCTGACTTTCCCTGTGCAATCAGCCATAAATATTCCATTACTTTGACCAGGTTTTCCTAAAGGTGGGGAAGGGAAATTTGCTGCTACATCTTCCTTCCATATCGTTGCCTTCTGTTGAATTAAAGAAAAATTGACAGTGAATTAGAGTCTGTCTGTACTTGTGATTTCAGTGGCAGATATTCTGTAGGGGTGAAAGCTAGTGGTCCTGAACTTTTGCTTTGATTAGCGGTGAAGAATTTCTAAGTGTTGTAGGGGCAAGTTATCAAGTTGCTAGCTCCCCATTTGTCCTACATGAGTACAGAACCTGTGTTTTTCGCAGCTGTACCTCAGAATTAGCTGGGGATTGTTTGGTATCTCCAGACTGCCTGTGTGATGTCCTGTGTTGTTTCTTGCATTGTGCAAAATCTTACTTTGTCTAGAAAAGTGTTTTGGGTTATCTTTGAGCACAGTGTGTCTAAAAGATGCAGCCTAAATACTGCCAACTACTCCTGCCACACTGACTCGTTTGTATGACTTGCTCCAGAAACTTTTCCCTTCATGCATTTCCCCTCCTATTTAAAGGAAAGTGGGGTTCTATGCTGGTTGGTGTATTTCCTTGCTTAGTTTGGCCCTAGTTCTTTCTGCCATGACTTCTACCATCAAGGGTATCACTTAGGGCTGGGGATTTTTGCCATACACCAGCACCTGGTTTGAGACCACAAACTTGTTTTCCCTGCAGGGTTGCAGCCATGAGAGGAAGAAACCACTGACTGCTGCTGGGACTGGCCTCCCCCACACCCAGGATTTATAGGTAAAAGGCTTGCAGCAAAATGCTGAGACCAGAACTCAGAATGGAAGGTTCATTCCTTGCCAGATCGTGCCAACCTGGCCATTGTCAACAGCTTTGGGCCACTCCCTTGTGTTAAACAAACTAACCCCTAGCATTTCTACTCATTAGGCCACATGAAGTGATTATAACTAATTGCTTCTGCATAATGTGAACTTTCAATAATAACTTTTTTAGATTTAAAAAGCTGAATTGTAATTGAGAAAAGGACCCAACCTCATGCTTAAGTATCTATATGTTCATCTGCACTTAAGGAAGGTCTTTCTTGAATAGCTAGGGTCCTAAACACTTTGTTAAATTCTTCTAGTAATAAAGATTTTAGTACACAGGGTTGGGAAACTTGCAGTTTTGTACCTTGAATGTTTAAAATATATTTCATCAAATAAAAGTCCACTAATACTTTAATTTAAAGAAATAATAAGTAATTCCAGTGCATATCACATCTACAGCATATTCCCATTCTCAAAAGGCTCTCATGTTAATTCCCCAATGTCTGTTGATGTCTTTACATATTTAGCTTATGGTTGGTCTTAATTTGTGAGGTCTTTACTACTGTTTTTCTCATTTTAGCATGCAAAAAAACTCTCTTATGCAGTTATATCAAAACATAGTCTTGTATGCAAGTCATATTTACCTCAGACCAAGTTTTCATCTGAGGAGCAGGAATGTGGAAAGGGTGTGGGTGAAGGAGCTAAATGCAATATTTATTGCGAAGTCTATTCAAGCCCTCTAGCAACTAGAAATACAGGGATAGACAGGGTTGTGAAATGTGAGCCTATAAGATCTCCACTGAGAAATATCCATTCCACTTTTTACTGCCGTGCCTTACTTCCCAGAGACTTTGGATTCTTTTCTTTAAATCAATTCAGATATTTACAGATAAGAGCAGTACCACACTGATTTATTTCCAAAGATAGTTCTTGAGTCCTCAGAAAACTTACTTCCTGATAGGAAGTGTTTCTAGCAGCACTTTAGACTGTTGTTTTTCTGAGGAAGCATGTGGCTTCCTTTTTCTATACAGTGGGTCTCTGCAAATTGATTCTCACAGAAAACAAATCAACATTTTTTATGGTTGTTTAATGAAATGAGCTATAATACTAGAATTTTGCTCTGTTAGAGCTGGTAACAGTTTAACCTTACAAAATCCTTAAGAATATAGCAGGTGTTAATAAATTAATGGTATTTTGGTCAAAGCTTTCTGTATAAGGGCAGCACAAATTACAATAGCTGGTGACAGAGAGGCTGTTTTAATGAAGGAATGAATCTGCTGATGAACATATACCTTGGGTTCCTGAATTTAATTCTGAAGTGTTTATGTAGGGGACACTGAACACTGCAACATCTGAAGACTTTGAACATCAGAACTGTGAACACCTGAATACTTTATGTATTTGGGGAATACATAAAACATGCAGAGACACTTCTGCGTGTTTTTCCTCATCAGAATTCAAACTTTCAGTCCTGTGTAATCAATCAACTTTAATAATTGGAAAAATGCTTTATTATGTTGCTCCTAACAGTAACTTCGTATCAAGTTCAGCAGGAACACTCACTGCAACAGTGCCAGTCTAATTCAAGCTACTGGCTAGCTTGCAACTCCAGATACAGAGAACCCTAAATATACTGAAAGGGAAAAATTCTACAAAGCAGCCTCTGGATAAAGGAATTCTCCTGTCTGGCAAAAAGAAATTTTTTTTTACTTCAGAAAAGGCTGTCCATTGATGCAGCCATGAAGAACAGCAGACATTGCTGAGTGAAGACTAAGAAGAAGTGCAGTCTCCTGGGATGCCATGAGGATTTAGTCAATTGGATCCCATGCTCGCCTCTGGCTAATGAGGCATTCCAGGCCAACTGCTTTGCATGAATCAGATTTATTATTTTCTTGGCTGCCCAGATGGCTGGAAGATGGCTGGCATGCTTATGAGAAAGACTTCTGGATCTAGTTTGGTGTACAACTGCTTTGATATTTGTATTGTATTCTTCAAATACTACCTGAGCTGGGAATATCAATGGTTGGAAGGATTAGGGAAAAAAGAGAGGGTAGGGAAAAAATATTGTAGCCTGACAAAGGAATTTTCATGTTGAAAAGCACTTAATCAGATTTTTCTCCAGTGGTTAAGCTGCTTCAGTGGCCACAAGAGCAAACAGGGAACTGAGTATACTGGGAAGTCTTAAATGCAAACTCAGGGCACTGCAGGCTGCTCTCAGGAAATCTGAAGCATTCATAGCTGTGGTGCCAAGGACAACATTGCAACCTGTACAGGGATAAAACAGTGTTACTTTTTCGTTTACTGCATTTATAGCAAGGAAAGATGTTCAAGAGAAAGAAGGGGAGTTTCCCTGAAATCAGGAGTAGCGCTGTTCTCTCTCCACTAACGTGCTCAGCCAATTAGACGTGGAAGGGAAGAATAGTTATGGACTACTGTGTGTTTTCACTTTGGTACAACAAGCTTTAATCAACATACCCACAGTATATAAACATTGTACCAGGATATAGTTTGAAGGCATACAGCTGTAAAATAATTCAGACACTCTTCTGCCAAAGGTAGTCTTTAAATTACACTAGTGTTTCCACAAGACTGCAAATGCAGTGCCCTTCCAAAATTAAAGCTCTTGCTCTTTGCATAGTGAATGTATATTGTTGCTAAAAATATAAAGAGGTGTAATCTCTCCTTTCATGAAAATTTTAGTGCAATCTTAACAAAGGTGTCAGGATCACAATGAAGCTTTTATGTGACTGCAACAATACGTGTGCTGCATAGACTTAATTATTGAGAAGTGAAAATGTGTGGGTGATGTCAGCCTGGAAATATCTAATCAAGATGTCTGCTGGTGGGTTACCTTCAAACATGTAACCTACTTAACCTGTAACATAATGAGGATAACTGTAAAGCTTCAAGTAGCTTCCCAGCAACTCTGGCTATTATTTGAAGATTGTTTATGTTTAGTTAGTCTGGTACAAAACTTGAACATGTGATGCTCTCACCTGCTTTGATAGTTTACTGTTGACTCATAACTGTGATCGCCTTTAACAAAAAAGAGTTATTATTTACGTGCTCTTCTAATGAATCTTCCCAGAACTTATTTTTCAGCTGTTTAAGAAAGCAGTACAAAACAAATTTCACACGCCTGCCACCCTCTCCTGGATATAAGGTAAAGAAGAGTTCACTGAGTACTGGAAGAATTGAATTTGGTCCTGCTACACTTAATGACTCAAGAGGTAAAGTATGGAGCTCTTCTTGGAGAGTCTCTGTATGCCCACTGCCCCAAGGGATATCTGTGGGTGGTTTTCATGGCTATGGATCAGTATTGTGAAAACTGATTCCTCTCTTGCATGCTTTCACTAATATGATTTTTGTCAGATTTTCCCTATTTACAGAATTCTAACTTGTTAAATTCACATTTTGCTTAGTAATTTAGCAGCACAAGTCTACAGAAAGTCAAAGGCACTTCCACTTTACTTAAGGGTATGAGATCTATTCAATGCACATACAGGGGAAGGCTTCGCATCCAGCTGTAAGCCAAATATTACCATTTAATAACGATTCATCTTGACTTTATCTGCTATTTGGGTGGGTAATGCCAGGCCAGATAATACAATTAACATACAAGTGGCTATTATCTGAAGAAGTAATTTATGCTTGGTAAAAGATTATTGTAGAGCCTTGGACTGGTAGCTATTATATGCAAGATTTGGTCCTTCTGTGCCTAGGCTGTTGTTAACATCAAATGTGTCAGTAACTTGGAAAGAGAGATGTGACTCTGTTTTTAATATTCTCTGTTTGTCTTATTAATCTTATTTAATTCTTAAGTTCAAGCTAAACTTATTTTTTTTTCTCTGAGGGTAAAAACAATCAACTGAAACAACGTGCACAGATCATTTAAAAATACTATAAGTCTTTCTGTGTCAGATACTATGAGAAGTATCTACTCATTGGGATAAACTTGCACATTACAGGTATCTCAGAGTTTCATGGTCACCATCTTGTAGTCTACTGTTGCTCTGTGGCAGCTTGTAATAGCTCTTTGACACACTTGGAAATGCTTTTTTTCCAGAGGTAATTTTTTCTTTAGTTACATATCCAGAAATTACAGTCATTTGGCTGGTCAATATAATTCTGTTATGTTTTAGCAGAGAAAAGGCTGAAGAGAGTTGCCCCAACTTAGAACAGCTACATGGGCGTTGTAGCTTTCGCTAACCTAGTCTATAACGTACTGATTAGGAAGACATCTATTGTATTGGAAAGGTGTTTACAGTCAGAATGAATGAAATAGGATATGGATAATTAGGATGGCCCCATTACCAGAAAAGAAACAGGGAGCAAGCTCCTAATTCCATTTGCAGCTAATTAGGTGGCCTGTTACTTTGATAAGATGTTTGGGCTCACAGATTCTGCTTTGTTGATGGTATTTCTTCTTTAATTGGCCTGTCAATTACAATTTCCCATGAAATACTGGAAACTGCTTACAGCCTGTTTTCAGTATGCCCTCCAATAGGATCTCAGAAATAGGGGTTTCTTTCCTTTTTCTTTTTCTCTTTTTTCTCTTTGTCTTTTTTCTTTTTCTTCTTTTTTAACAAAAAAAGCATTAAAACTCATATTGGTGGCTATTATCCTGTTTCTGCTCCTCCCTTTGACATTTCTAGGACTGAGCTACTGAAGTCTTCTTTAACTGCAAAGGCAGGAGTTATTCTCATGAATCAAGTTGCAATGGAAAAATCAGATGTAAATTGAACATGGTACACGTGACACAGGTTTGATTTATCCTGGGGTGATTAGCTGGGAATGCTAAAACTGAATGAGGGAAGCAGCAGAATAGGTGCCTTACTGGAACAAGACATTTTTGACATCATTAAGGGTTAGCTGAGAAACTGAAAAATAGCAAGTATTTTTTAGAGGGAGCATGGAAATAATCCAGCTTGAAATAATAATCTATTGACCCCTGGTAACTTGATATCTTGATTTAGGCAACTGTTTTACAAGCTTGATAAACAATGCAGCTATACTGGACTTTTTATGGTAATTTGCGGGTTACTAGGATGAGGAACAGTCACCACATGATAAGACATTAACAATTGACTCAAAGGCACACTTGATCAAAGAAAAAGCATGTGTTTTCCATGTTGGTATTATTTGTGTCTGCTTTCCTGGCTGAGAAAAACAGTTTGGCTAAATGTGAGGGTGCTGTATGTTCTTGCTGAGGGGCAAGTTTCCTTTAGGAAGCAAAAAACAAGAATAATTTGCTAGGAACTTACACTGTTGACATAAACCAATATTGCTAACAAGTACGTGAATTTAATTCTTGTGTTCCCGGGCGTGCAGTGTCTGTATTCTCCAAAACCTGCAGTAGCCAATATCTAGTCTCTGTTCTTGTTCTTTGTCTTTGCATCATTCAGGTGGTATGAAAGAGTTATTTAAAAAGAGATTTCTACAGGAAAATCACATTTTCTCTCTCCAGTGACAGACCGAGATGGAGCGAGCAGGAGCAGCAGTAAGCACTCTTCAGCTGTGTGTGGAATTAGGCAGGCACCATAAATTCAGGAATAGGTGTGTTATGGATGTGGATGTCAAAACCTAAATCACTATTGGCCTATAGTAACTCTCTATTTAAGAAACAATTTGAGGCTTCCAGCTAAGCCAAATCCTATTTCTCTTCTCTTACAAACTGCAGAAAAATGTCCTGATCCTAGGAGGTGTGAAGCATGCTTGGTTAAGCAGCATTTGTTTGAAAGCACTCAGCCCTGTCTCAAATCTGAATTGAGAACAGTCTATTTGGATTAGATAGAGAAACAGTCATTTACTCTCTGGATTTCTTCTCCTTTTTCCCTAAGGCCAGGTTCTATTAACACATATTCAGTCCTCTGCAACAAAATTCATTTTCATGCTAGAATAGTTTAGTTGGAAGAGACCTACAATGATGATCTACTTCAACAGCCATTTTAGGATTTTGCTGTGACTTGGATTCAAAGAGAGGTGGCTGCAGCCTCAACAGAGGCTAGTGACCACCCTACAACCACCTAGCATCTGATGCCACTGCCGTGTATGAATACTGAAAATTTGCATCTTATTCTGATGCTATGTCTAGTGGTGTGACTTAAAATTTGATTTGGTAGGAGAACTAAAAAAGCTAAATAAAATGATGACTCAAAATGCTACACATTTGCCAACCCCTTGAATAGCTCTTTACGCTCCTGCTTTTACTATAAATTGGTACCTCATGGCTTCTAGTGAGCTAGTCTAGCAGGATGACCTAGTTATTTTTAAAGCCCGCTTATGTCAATGCTCTCTGTCCTATGACCATGTTGGCCACCATTATTTCAGGGTGAGGTCAGTCTTTTTCTTTGCCGGGGCCGCTTGCCAGTTTCTCAACACCTGCCTTGAAAGTGACAGCTCTATGGGTGTCCTCATAAATTACAAATCATGTGCCCCTGCCCTGATGCCTTGGGACAAGCACAAAGTTAGAAACTGTTCTGTAACCCAAACCCTGGGGCTGCCGCATGGGACAGCTGAGCAGCAGGCAGCGAGCCACAGCAGTGGGGGGCCGGCCACACTGCAGAGCCAGGCAGTGCCTAGACTGGCACGGTGGAAACTGCTTGTGCTCGTGCCAGTGGGCATATGGCAGTTCAAAAGACTGAATTCAGCAAAACACGTAGACACTGCCCTTACTCCCAAACCTAGTTTCCTTGCTCCCACTGCCTCCAGCAGGGAGGTTACATCCACCTGCAGGTAAACTGTTAGACAAATCAGACAAGCTGCTTCACAAGCTGCAACCCCTCACTGCCCTAATTTGTCTGCTCCTTTCCTAAATGTGTGTTGACCCCTCTTTGTCGTAAGATCCATGTCTGGTTGCAACCAAGGTCTGGAGAGCAACACCTGCTGTATCACAGCACTACAATTGTCTCTCAGCTCCATGACTGCAAGTGCTGGACACAATTGCTAAGGCGATCCCTGATGAACTAGTACTCTGTGAGCCCTGGGCAGGTGAGCTTCTGACAGGGAAATGCAATGCAAGCACTGAATGGAGAAGAGGCAGATCGAGTCCTTCCGATCAGAATTCTGAGCAGGTTGGTCCTTTTCCACACACTTCTATGCTGCTTTCAGAGCCACAACCCAAATCTGATCCCTGTTGGTGTGGGATCCCTAGCTGGATGACCGGACTACAGCAAAGTAAAACCCTGTAGTATTTTTTTTTCATATGGTTCATGAGGTGTATTTAACAGAGACTGTTTTCTCTTTTTCTTCTAGGTAGTGGGCATCTTTTATATTCCTTTTGACAACTGGGTAGGATGTATGGTTAGTGCTCTTTCCTATTCATCAGTAAGAGAAGGTTGCAGAGGAGATGTTGATCAGAGCTGCCTATAAGTATGCATCATGTTGCTTTCTTTCTTTTGATCTTAGATTCATGTGAAAACAAATTGTACCTCCTTACAGTTGCACTTCTAAATATTATAAATATTGTTTCCCAAGGGAAATACTGAGCTGGGAATGATAAGTAAGACACAAACCAAATTTCTTCGCTTTGTGAAATAATGAGTTACCTCTCTCTTTTTGCAGGGGCAGAGATCATATCTCAAGTTGACTGATTCGAAGTGGATGAATGAGACTCTAAAGATAATTTGCTGTAAGTTTTGTAACTTTGGCTGCTCCAATTCCTGCATGTGGTTTGTCTTCCCAAGCACACTGTATGGTATGGGGTTTTCACCTTGGATTTTGTATGGATGATATCTTTCCTTTTAAAGGGTGGCATCTTCTCAGAAAAAAACCCATCTGTGATCTCCAGCCAACTCAGACGAAACCTTGTAAGGACTCCCTAATCTAATTTTGTTCTCTGTAGTTCCTGGGCATACTCTACTACACTAACAAAAAAGTGTCTTTGCATAAAACATGCTTCAGTAAAGGAGCTATTAAACACAATGACAAGAGGTAGTGCCTTGGAATGGCCATCACCCAGTGTTTCTGCAATACAGGCTGAACACTTTAGTGATAAAGTCCCAGTCTCATTCAGTACTTCCCATACTGTATCTCAAAATAAATGCATAAGCATAGTTGGAGGCCTAATGGCAGTGTTGTGTTGTGTACTTTGGCAAGTCTCTTATTATCTATGTTCCTTGAGCTCCTTTCAGTTGTTCAAGTTCTTTTCCTCTTCTTCTCTCAGCCCTATTAGCATTCCTGAAATAAGGATTTGAAATTTGAACCTGATGATAATAAAGGATGCACATTCCTGTTTTGGGAGGTGAAAAAAAAAAAAATTAGAAATTGCTCAAACCTAAGGGTGAACATCCAGTTTGTTCTGTCCATTTCCAACTCTCTTATTCTAATATCTCTTTCTTACTCTTTCAGGAAAAAGCTAGGTAGTGTTTATCACCCCTCTGGTCTGAATTTTCTTTGGATTTGAGGGAATTCTGCAAACTAACTCTAGAGATGGCAAGGGTTGAGACTCCTTGTTATAGGATATGACAGTTGGAGGGCTACATATGCACACAAGTTGGCTGTACATAGATTTGAAAGACGAGTTCTTGGAGTGTTAGGTTGAACTTTGGTCCATTTATCTTATCCAGTCTTCAGTGATGAAAATACCCAAATCCAGCTATGACTTTCAAGAAAAGAACAATTTGTTACTGCTATTATTTGCAGTAAAACAAACCAAAAAAAAGAAAGAAAGGAGTCATGGCTCAAGGTCCTTGAAATTACCCATATCGGAAAAGGTATTGAGAATAAAAATGAAGTGGAAGGACAATCTCTGGGGAAGGCTCCTCTACCACTGGTAGGGTGGGGGTCAATTCCTGCCCCTGCACTATCCCATTCCCACTCTTCCCAACTGGTGCATTACTGGGCAGCATGCTGAGCCGGGAATGTGACTCCTCTTCTCTGGGCCTGCTGTTGGCAACAGATACTGGCTCCTGGCCAGGGCGGCTGTGGCTCAGGATGAGGCGTTCAGAGGTCTGAGAGGCACTGGCTGATCCAACAGCTGCTCTCAGCTCCTGGGGTAGGCGGCGGATGGGGACAGAACAGCCTGCTGGGTGTGGGAGCATGTCCCCGTGGTGGGGAGAGGAAATGGTGGGGCTGCAGGGGAGCTCAGTGGGGGCTAAGTCACGATGAAACTAGGGAAAAACAAATGGGAAAGAGATCTGTGGCCATTAGTAATGGGAAGAAGTAAGGAAAACTCCAGCACTGAAGGTAAGTGCTTCTTGCCATGTCACGGTTTTACTTTCTTCTTTTCTCCCTCTGAGGGAAAGTACTCACAAAAGATTGTTAATGAACTTCAGAAAAATATCACCTCACACTTTTCTTGAGGCAATGACACCATTGCCATGGGGATTGTCTATTTGTCATCGATAAGCAACAGTAGCAAATAATTTAATTCAAAGCAAGGGGTCACCCCAGTGACAGCAGCACAACAAGAACTTCCCTGGCCTTTGGGGGACTAATGTGTTGGGTATGTCAGCTAAATGTCAGGCTGAGATTGCCTTGGGGAAAACAAGATGGTTCTTGTCATATTGATCTAATAGCATCTACAGCTGTCTTCATGAGACTAGCAGTGGAGTAATTTTTTCAGGGAAAAATTTACTTTAGTTGTTGAAGAAAGCAATGATTGTGGTATTTCTACAGGTGAGATTGAACAATTCAGATAAATCATGCGGCTCAAAAGGCTAATAATTGTGCATTTTATCTTTAAACAGGACTTCTAGCCTGAGTCATCACATTATGAAATCAGTAGAAAATGGGACATTTAAGTTATTCAAACCCATCAAAATCCTGACTCTGTAGTATTATGCTTGTCTCAGAAAGATGGTATTGCCTCATGGATTTAGAATATGACAAGACATCAGGCGACTGCTAATTTTATTCTTACTCTGTGATGCACCTGTGCCTCCAGAGACCTGTTTGTCTTTGAAGAAGTCATTTAATCTTCTAGAGCCTTCCCTTCCCTGCACTACTCCTTCTCACCAACTTCAATCATCAATGACCAACCCTGAGATCCCTGTCTCCGTCTTAATTTCTCGACCATCCAGTGTTATGAAGATGTAAATAAAAGCAATGCCATGTGGCAACAAAGGACCATTCAGTACATTGGAAAAGTGATAGCTGTGGAAATCATGGAGAGTTTACTGCACAAAAGTGTGGTTTTGTCTACTGAAACCTTTCCTAGCTGTTCCTTACTGAGTGCAGAGTGCAGCTGCTTGTATTTCTGTTATTGGTAATATAATTAGTGCTGAACGTCAAACAAAAAGAAGCTTGCCTTTCTTCTGAAGTATTGATAAATCAAGGTCCTGAACCATGAAAATGTTTAATTTCGCAAAGATGAGTAGAAAACACTTGCTTGTGAATAAAACTGCTTTACAACTCTAACAATTGCTTCAAGAAAATCTTGACAAAAGTTTCTGTCATTCAGGATAATTTTTACTTTGTGCCCATTCCCCTCCTCATACCTTTTAGGGTTATTTATCTTGATTTCTGTGCAACAAGTTGTGTGACTAAGATAGCTTCTGAACAAAAAAAAAGCCTTTGTAGGATTTGGGCCATAAAGCAGGAGCATTGTTGCCTTGCTTCAACCTGTGAAGAGCTTTCAGCATCTCCACATTTAGCCAAAGAAAGCATCAAAGAATGCATATCAGACAGTAATACCAGGAGATAAACATTTTGTTTAATTAGAGTCTTACATATTTTCTTATCTGTGTCCATCATGGGAAAACTTCTGAATGAAAACTTACCTCTAGTTTCTTTATTCAATCAGGTCTGTCTGAGGAGAAATGGGTAGAAAGCCCACCAATGATGCCAGACCAATTTTGGACTTTAAATGCCAACACTCTGAAAGGCCACAGTTGCTAACTTGTTTTACACTATTACAAAGCAGAGAGTTTTTTGTGTCCCAGCTCAGATGAGCAAAAAACTTAAGAGCTTGTTTCTATGACCACATACTTCTACAGAGGAGCCTGTGAGAATGGAAGATGTTCATGACTGTGCTCATGGTGTGCTCGTGGGTGTCAGTTAGCTGTGTCGTCTGGTGGCTGTTGATGAATGAACACATCTTAAGAGGAGAGAGGGAGGTTCTGCAGCTGTTGTGAGGCAGAATAAAACTTGTGTAGCTTTTGTTAATCCGTTTGTGGGGTCTTTACACCTGTTATAAAACACTGCCTCACCACTGCTGTATCTGTGATCCTCTACCAGCATGTCGTTCTGTGGAAAATCTTGGCATGCGTTCATAAGGCAGAAAGTGAGGGGACACAATATGCCTATAAATATAGTGTGGCAATTTATATATTTGCATGTGGGAAAAGTAAATATGTTTCTACACATAAAATAAACCCCTTTCTTTACACACAATCGAAAGTTATGGACTTTTATCTCCAGCCTGGGGCTACATCACCTTTCAAGGTCTTTCCTAGCATCATTCTGACTCCCTTAGCAGTCACAAAGTAGACTCTAGCACCTTGGTCCATCAGGGTACATGCTTGTAAACTTTATTTTGTAAATGTTTTTGCATTCAAATATTTTAACTTAAATAATTATTTTTGGTGACTTCCTCTGTAATTTACTCCGTAGAGTCAGTGTTACAAGAGGAAGCACATAATTTTGTGGTGAGAAGAAGCAGATTCATGGTTTCTCCTGGAGTCTGTCAACAGTCCTTCTAGTGGCAATAGAAAAGCAATGCCAGGTGTTGGTTCATGTTCATGAGCAAAAAAGCAGATGTCTAGTAATTAGGATCTGTTCATGGAAATTATACAAGATCAATAAACTTCCCAAAGAGACGTGTCACAGAACTTTTTTTCTCATATTTTAACATATTTGAGGAGATGTGCAAATGTCACCAATAACAAAGCATCTCCCAATTTTTGACCGCCCATGAAAACTCTAGGCATTTTCTATTGCAATTCAACCAACAGAAGTAAACAACAAAAAGCATTCCAGAGTGGTTTTAAAATATTGTTGCTTGTCAAATCACTGCACAGGCTTTACTGTGTTCAAAGAGTTTGGTGTTCAGGTCTCTCCTGAAGCTAGTGATAAAAACACCTTTCATCCCTATAAAAGCTGGAGGGCTGCTTTAAGTGCAGTGTGGAAGAATGTTCAACACCTCTTGATGTCCATTTGATTGTATGGAGGTAGATCTGCTTACAGTGCTTTAATACACTCTAAGGCTATGACAATTCAAAAGCAGTACTTGCTGAAAGGTTTTCTTCCTTGAGTTTGTGATCTGAACTTAGCACCTCATTGGAAAGCATAAAAGTAAGCTTTCTACCCTAGCAATATTTTAATGATGGCCAATAATACATATTTAAGCAGACATCCAGCACTCCCTGGTCACAAAGTCTTCATTACAGGACACGTTTAAAGTTCTGTTTGATTTCACGTGCTGTGTTTTACAAGGTTTGTGCAGTGGGGAGTCTGGCATACTCATTCACTGTTTCCACATGCATGTCACTTAACCACGCTGCTGAGAGAAGCATAGCTTCTGGGGACTTCTCATGCCCTTGTTTTTGCCCTTAAATGCTGTTGAAATCACAACAAATTCGGGGTAATAACAAATAATAGGAAGAGCATCTGATTGATTTGCAAATTTCTGTCTTTAAGTTGTGATACAGCCACCTCGTCAACTTCAGTGGAGTTATCTAGACATCTCCAAAGATGAACATTTCCAGATTTGGTTAAGGAGAAACAAGAACATGTTTTCTTTTTCCCTGTTATTTCATGCACAATGAGGTCTGGGTGGAAGTGAGAGCCAAAGCATGCAAGGCAAAGAAAGGCTGTGTGACGTGCTTTTAAGTCACTAGCTGCACAGGAGCCATCAGGATTCCATGTAACAGAGTGCACTGATGCAGCTTCTCTCTGCCTTTAGGGGATCAGATTTGCCAAGTGCTTAACGTTGGTGAAGTTTTCTTGGCTGGTATTGCCTTTCTTACGCAGCCTGTTAAAGTGCATGAACTATTATTTCCCTCCTCAATTAACTGCTAAGGAGACAGAGAAAATATGTGCCTGGAAAAGAAAATGAAGCTGTCTTTATTTGCTGGCTAATCAAAATCCAATGGCTTTTGAAAGCAGTGAGAAATGATCATTAATTATGAAGGATACCTAAATTCAGAGTTCAAAGAACCTTGTACAAGCCAAGAAAAAAAGACCTGGAGGACAGAACTTGTTCCCCTTTGTTGATGAGGTCTTTGTGGGTTCAGTCAGCATGGACCAGTCTGCATCTGAACTAGACCTGGTCTGGAACACATCCCCAGTTCCCACAGGTACATGCATCTGCAAGCTAGAGATTCAGTGTGTTATAGAATAGAGGTTCCAAGGAAAGACAGGTTAATTTGGCTTCAGTGTATGACAAACTGAGGGTCCTTAAATGAGGGTGGATTGAGAATACTACTGACTCTCCTTGCTTGTTCATACTCTGACATAAAAAAGCCATCAAAATGCCAGGTGACAACCCAAGCCAAACACTCCTCCTCACTCTCCTTGGGGCATGCACACTGGTGTGCAAGCAAGCCAAGGAACAACCTCAATGACAGCAAGGCTTATTTGTGGCCACCACTGTGTGCATACCCAGGGCCATGTCCATGGAAAGGCTCTGGAGCTGTGCTTAGGCAAAGGACTGTGGAATGGTGCCGGTAGGAAGAGGTTGATATCCAGGGCTAATGGGGAAACAAACCACACAGCTGCTGCACAAAACCTGCCACATGGCTCACAGCAGCACAGCCAGTGCACTGCCCTTATGGATATCCCAGAGCTGGCTGTGCGTGGTAAAGGTACCTGGGTGAAAAGGAGCAGGGAAGAGAAGTGAGTAACTGGTCTGGAGAAAAGGGGATAGGATGAGGTGGCTACATAGCCGTGCAAGAGCTCCATGTCCTCTTGAATAAGACTTGCCCAGCCACATAAATTTTTACAGTCTTTTCTTGTTAGCCTTTGCCCCAGAAGGGAGATGGTCAGTGGCTTTTATGGACACAGGTCTTTTGTCTCCATATCAGTTTTCTCTCATGATGAAGTCTCTGGCAGGGCATCTCTGTGTCTCTGTGGCAACCCGAGGTTAGCCGCTATGGTGAATTGGGTGGGATATAGTTAAAAACTGCTTGAAATGAGTATATAAGGCACTAAACTAAAACAAAATTAATCTCCAAATGAAAAATCTGAATGTCTGTGCATCTTACAACAGGCAGCATCTTTAACTTGCAATAGCCCTTTGCTTTGTTTTCACTAAAAGAGAATTGATTACAAAATATAGTGCCAATTTTGTACAGAGAATTAGATTTAGGATTCATGTATTCCTCCTTCAGAAGATAGGTATCCAAAATATCATACTTGAAGGTATTATGAAGGTGAAATGATGTTCTGCAAATATATGAAAACAAGAAAGTGCTACTGCCTTTTTTTTCAGAAGAATATCACTTCAGTCCTTGTGAGTAGGTATCTGTCTTCAGGCTGAAGTCTAAGCTGGACCATGCTTTTGAGAAGAAGAAATTTTATAAGCCCTGTGCTTATTTATTAAAATAATTATGAGGTAACTCAGCCAGCTATATGGAAAGTTGATGAAAACAGAGGAGAGAAAAACTAGAGCAACTTAGAAAATAAAAAACAAATTTCTCATGATAAAGTGACTGTGGTATTTCTCTCCTGGGAAATAAGTGCTTTAATATGTGTAGTTCTGACCCCAACCACTATCTTAAAGATTAGCCTGAAAGATAGTGCTCTGGAAGGGCATGCAGAGAACTCTATGTGATAATTTCCTGGAATTTCTGGATTGAAACAGATAAAAGCTGCATGTTGACATCTGTGAATTGATGTGACCTTTAGCTTGCAAGCTGATCAGACTGTGATCAGCAAAGAACCATGCTCAGAAGCACTTCCTAAGGACTGAAGAAGTTATGTGTGGACAAAAGGAGCAAAAAAATAATTTAAGGATTTCAGTTCTACACAGATCAAAGTGGTATTTGCAAAATCACTTACAGAAGGACTGCTTCCTGGTCAAATTCACTGTCTTAATTCTACATGCTAATTCATATTTAAAAGTGTATGCTGGTCATGAACCTTCAAGAAACCAGATCTGGGATCCCAAGAAGTACAAGTGTGAGAAAAAAGTGTTCTTATCTACAAATATTCCAGACTTTGCACTTTCTCCTTGCAAACAACCTAATTTATGGATTAAAACCACAAATGAAGAAATATGGACATAGTAAACAACTTTTTTAGGTGCTGTGGTTTTGAAGAGTACACCTTAAAATTATGCTCGCTGCAGTTATATTACCATCACTCTCCACAGAGAAAACTGTAACAGAGCCTCAAGAGTATGTGCTTCCTTTTTATTTATAAAGCCTAGAAGTTTTCATTAGGCTTTTCCTTAGTAATTAAACTATAATTTATACAGGGAATTTTGGGAACAGGTGCAGAAATCTTCTTAAGACGAAAAATAAAGCCAGACACAATACCATGTATTGCCTGTGGCAGTCACAAGTCCTAACAACAACTTGCTTAAGAGAAATTATGTATTTCAGTGTGAAAGCACTTTGAAGCAAGGTAGGTGTTCGTCTCTTCTTCCAAGTAACAAGTAATAAGATGTGAGGAAATGGCCTCAAGTTGCAGCAGGGGAGGTTCAGATTAGATATCAGGAAAAATTTCTTCACTGAAAGGGTTATCAGGCTAGGGAACAGGTTGCCCAGGGATGTGGTTGAGTCACCATCCCTGGAGGTATTTAAAAGATGAGTAGATAAAGAGTTCAGGGATATGGTTTAGTAGTGGACAGATATAGTTGGACTCAATGATCTCAAGGGTCTTTTCCAATCAAATGATTCTATGATTCTATGAACAAAGACAAAACATTTGTGGAAGAAAGGTCATTTAACCTTCTTGTCTGTATGGAGACATTTTAGTGTCCCAGTGCAAAAATGTTGGACAAGCATATTGCCAAAAGCTGAAGGCTGAAAGCTTATGCAAAGCACAGCGAGATCTACTGCAATGGAATAAAGTACTTCCTCTCAAATGACTCTCCAGATTTATCACTGTGAATATACAAGTGGACAGCATTCCCACTAGAGACCATCTACTCACAAGTGTGACTGAATTTAATTTATCACAACAAATATATTTCTCTGTGACTGTAGAATCATAGCTTCACAGAATAAATCTAAGATGGCTAAAGGTTACACAGTCTAGTCCCTTGCTTGAGGCAGGGTTAATTTCAAAGTTAGAACAGGTTGCTCAGGGCTTTATCAAGCCAAGTTTTCAAGGATGGAGATTCACTAGCTTTTCTGGACATGTGTTTCAGTGCTAGATGTTTAACTCATCTTCAGTCAGCACTTATGTTGCTGCAGCTTGGGAAGACGGTTTTTAGATTCACCTTCTTGTTTTATCTTCTCTAGGGTAGAGAAAATACTCTCCCTTAGTCTTTCCTTTTATAATGGATACTCCACACCCCGAACCATTCTGCTAGTCCTTTGCTGGACTTGCTCCAGACTTACCATACCACTTTTATATTGGGGGACAGGTGCAGAACTGGACACAGATGCCAGGGATCTGAGCGTATCCATCCTCTTGGAAGCAGGATTGCTGGGGCTCAGAACAAGCATCCTCCTGGAAACTGTGGACAGAGACTGCCAGGCAGTGCTCTGGGGACACTGGGGCCAGGAACGACTTCCCATTCTATCTCCAGGGAGGTGCCTGATGCACAGGGCTGGGACTGTCGTCAGGTGCTCCCAGGCTGTCCTGCTCCTAGCTGGGGTGGTTGGAGTGGCTCTGGCTACTAGATCTTGCCCTCCACTGATCCTGGTCCCTGGGGAGACGCCATCCACTGGAGGTCCTTCACAACTCTAGATGTGGCCTCACAAGAGCAGAGATACCTTCTCTCAACTGACTGCTTAAATTTCCACTATCCACCATTACCACTGCTGTCCAACAGCTAATCTTCTAAGCCCCTTCTCCTGCCTTCTTTTAAGACACAGCTCAAACCAGCCTTAAAACGCTTTACTGGTAAAATGTGTGTCATAGCGGTCCCCATTCTCCAACATTTCTATATGATAACAATAGCAAGGTGTATTTAGGAACAAAACTTACTTTAATATATCTTGTTTTTAATTACCAGGGTGTTAAAGAGAACATGTAAAACACTTTATAAAAACACGCACATTAAAGACCTGCTGGAGCATTTATTAAAAGACCATGTCTTTCTTCTTTAACATGTCAATGTATATAAGGAGAATGGTTTTCCTGTTCCTTTTAAAAAGAAAAATATTAGGCTTTGATTCTCTGGTTTCTTTTCATCTTCTTGTGGCTTAAAAAGCTTCTAGAAAGGAATAAAAAAGAAAGATAGAATAGCAAAGAAATCACAAAAGGAAGATATCAATAAGAAGCACTACTGACTATTCTCTAAGCAGTTTCCAAGCAACTTTTAATGGAAGGTCAGGCACAAGCAAGATAAAGAGAGGGAGAAACAAGACATTATTTCATACAATAAAATGATTGTGAATGCTGCCAGTTACGGAGGAAATAGATTGGTCAGCTTGAGCATTTATTTATGTTTTTCTCTGAATACGAATGAAAATCCTGTATAAAAGGCACTATCAAATTTGAGCGGGAGTGTTAATACCAGCAATACATTTGCATTACTCCTCCAGGAGGCTTTCATCACTGAATATGAGATGTTGACTCTTTGGTAAAAATAACAGTCCTGTTGGACTCCTTTAGCATTTTTCATTTGAAGATCTATAATACTTTTTGTCTTTAATTAATGATGTCTCACATTTGCAGCTCCAAGTGAATTGGGTATGTGTTACGTGGATGGGGCAACTGAGGCACCAAGAGGTGGAATTACTTTACCTGTATTGCCATAGTTACCTGCAGGCATCCTAATGCAGAGATTGCAATGGTCATGTGATATCTCAAGAAGAGACAAAAATACATGCAGACAACTCTAGCTACCCAGCACTACTGGCTCCTTACAGCAGCTCCCAGCACAAAGAGGTAGAGATGTATCTGAAGTGCACATATCTGTTTACATAAATTATGTATCATGTCTACTTTCTTCTTCCAGCATCTGGCAGCCTTAGACAGCTGGCAGCTGAAATAGTCCTTTTAAACCTGAGTGCCATAGCAGGCAGTCTGAACACATCTGTTTAGTCCTAAAGTCATAAAGAACGAAGCAATCCCTTGTGGTCTTTGAGCTGTATCACAGTCAAGGAGAAAAATCCTATATGCCCATGCCAAGAAAAGCCCTAGGAAGGAATCCAGGTGTTGATTTGGAAGCCTTAAAATTGAATAAGTCCAGTTATTAGTTATCTTGAGAATGTTGGCCTATTGAGTAGTGATAGCAAGTGCAAAACAAACCTCTTCTGTAGTTTTAGTCTTGGATTGAAAAATTAAGCTGACAAGATTACAAAATGTGGTTTGGTAAAGCTTTTCTTCTCAGGGCTAGATTTTCTGATATCTGCACCAGAATGATACTACAGCCTGTCTCCCCACATGGCACTGATATTTGTCTTTCCCCATCCAGCCTGCATTTAGGTTAAACAAACAAACAAACAAACAAACAGAAAAAGTCCAGTGAAAAAACTATCTGAATTTGAATTTTCAACCAGAAAATTCAAATATATTTGCCAGGAGTTACTTATGGTGAGATCCTGGGTCAGAATCCCATATGCTCGGATTCCTTAACAAGAGTATCAAGAGTCACTTAGGTGCCAGGAGATTCCCTGCCTTGATCCTGTGTTTAATCTGCATGTCCCATATAGAAGACTTGGATACTTCTAGGACATGCCAGATTCACATACCACCTATATCCAGGACACCAAAACCTACTTTTTCCTTTCCAACACTGTTAGCTAAGAGAGTTAATATTGTCAAACTGTAAAGGCTTTTTGCTGTCCAGGAGTGAGGACTGGGTAATGATTTGAAGGACAATTATGATAAACAAATCTGTTTGTGTTCTGAAAATGTGTTCTGAATGTGACTGTCTTTCAGGATCAAGGGTAGTCATCGAACCTGGATATTAATGTCTGCCAACATATGGTTAGGGAAGCAGCAGATATAGTTCAGTAGATCATTGTCTGTAAAAAGCACTCAGCTATATCTGAAAAATGCTGTGGAAGATCTCAGTATTCTTACAGCAATTCTCCAATTAGACATGATTTTTTTTATTTTAATTTTTTATTTAAGCCACAACCATTTCCAAATCGTATGTAAAATGCATGCATTTCAATACCCTGCCTGTGAAGGACACCAAGTGAGAGCTAATTACATCTTAACCGAATGTGCTGAGCACAGTCTAAAACAGAGGAGAGATTTTTCACAAGGCCTGCTTAGCAGTGGATATGGCAACAAATTATCAGGGGTGCAATAGCAGCTTAGACTGGTGCAGCTGCGTCTACAATAACCTTTGAAATAAGACCTTACCCAGTATGATTTGTTCTAGACTGATATAGGGATCAGCAGCTGAGCTTCCCTCTGTCATTTTCTTCTGATGCACTAGACCAGCTTTGTTGTCCAGACTCACTTAGCTGAACCCACCTCCTGAGCTGAGGTCAGTGATGCAGCTGGCAGCTCTAGGTCAGAAGATGAATGTTACAGGAGCTTTCTACCTCGGAGTGGGTTGATACTGGTTTTATCTGGGCTATTCTGCTGTCCCCTGCAGGTGCCTGGTTCCCAGCTCCGGCCGCGTGGGCTGTGTTGTGAATAATCCGCTGAGAAGTGGTCTGGCAGAGCAGCTCCTGTCTTTGCCATTTGCTGGTGGTGAGTGTCTCTTCTGAAACAGAAGGTTAAGAGAATTCCAATATTTTACTTAAAAGCTCTTGTTTTATTCTCATGCACTTAATTTAGGATTGTATTTCTTCAGTCATGATGGGAAAACAACAACCTGAGGCTTGTTTAGTAGTATTTATCTTAAAGTAGTGATGGAAGTTATGATTCATTCATGCATTGTATGAGACAGCATTCCTCATGTTTGCACACCAAACTTCTTCCTGCTTTTATTTTCTAATTTCTTCTTTACAGGTTTGGATGGATTACTTTGAGAGTTACTTGAGATTTTTTTTTTCAAAGTAATGATCTGCACAGCAGTGAGCAGCTGGCCATCATAGTGGGACCACAGTATATAGTTGTTCCACAGAACTACTCACTCCCTTGTTTCTGAGGCCAATTTAAATCTCTCATCTCAGCCTCCATGAAAAATCTTCTGAGTATTTTAGAAACTGTCTCAGCTGGAGCAAGGCTTCTTTTGAGCCAACAAAGCTAATGATGCCTAATAAAACTCCTTGTAGCTAAGGAAAAGGCACGAATGGATGAAGTTTCTGAGTGGAATTAACTACCAGAAAGAATGAGTTAAAGCCTAGTCTAAGCTCGTGTTGGAGCAGATGAAAACATTTTAAAATTAATCTTCTTGCAACAACCAAAGACAAGAAATTACAACAATAATAACAGGAAATTGGGTGTTTTCAACTGGTTCTCCACAATAGGCTTTTAAGAAAATATTAGTAATGAGACAAGAGTTAAGGTAATATCATATATTAAAAGACATATATTAAAAGGCTATAAAGACAAAGGGCTGCAGATAGGAGCAAAGAGATCCATCTTTCTAACTTTCAGGCTTTCAGGGTAGTGACCTCTGAAACAGCAGCATGTGGAGATGGGCAGTTTTAAATAGGATTTAAAACATCAATAGCTTACAGATCTACCTTTTAATTCCTAACCTGTCTCCTCCTGTAAAAGTTCAAATCTTGTATTCTTTCATCTATAACACTCAACAAATATTTAGTCACCACTTCAAGATTTATCCAGCTAAAACACAACTCTACACCTTCTTTTCCCAACACTGTACCAGTTTATCATCTAGTCCAAAGATCAAAACAGAAGGGAATTTGTAAAAATTAACTGAATTAAACAGAATTAAAATTAAAGTGAATTAAAAATTAACTGAATATCCCATTCATGTTGCTAGATTCAAATGTAGAAGTACTGTCTGGAGAAATGTCATCTATGTAATTTTTTTCAAAGTCTTTTATAACACACTAAATAGCATAAGCTATGATAATAAGACTGGAAATAAATGAAAAGGGAAATTAAAAAAAAAAAAAAAGAAAAAAACAAGAAAGTAAATAAATGTATGAAAAGATCAGGAGCTTCATTGTTCCATGAGTAAAGTTACCCTAAGAGACAGGTTTTCGATTGGAACTCAAGAACAGATCTCCAAATGAACCCTACTTGCTACTGAAGCCTGGTCTTTGAAAATGTTTCCATGGGTTTCCTGTGGCTTATGGCCTGATTTTCCAAATTCTTTTGAATATTTGTCTATTCATGCATGTATCCCTAAGAAATCTGAATATTTTGAAAATCTGTGTAGAAACAGGTAAGCTGAGTGCCTAGAAGTATTTAGTAAGACATACTGCTAAGGTAAAAAATTGTTGTTGTTTCAATTTGCTTGGATGTTTCACAAACTAGGACTTTAAAAATGAATGTAGATGGAACTAAACTCAATAAAATAAAACTTTCAGGAGAACTTTGTGCCTCGGCAGGCTTCCATGCAGGCTGAAGAAATCCATTTCTCTGCTCCGATGTTTGTTTTTATGAAGCCATTTTGTATATAATGATGTGATGATATGTTACTGTGGATGTAGCACTAAATATAGCAAGAGAATATGTGTACTATTTAAAGTGATCATACAAGGGTGTGTAGTAGGGGCTGCACTTGCTGTATGTGCAGTACCCTATTTATAACAGACATATAGGATGGATTTAGTGTACTTGAAGTAAGCATTTGAACTGAAGACTTGTAAGGACATGGTGAGAGGGCTAAACAAACCAGGGTATCTACTGTGTCAAAAGGAATACTGAATTCATGAAATGTACATAAAATTAGCTGTATTTTTCTATAGTAAAAAAGGCTCTCTGGTTTGATTGACTATCTAGACTTAGTAGTCAATAATAGATACAGCCTTGATCTTGCAATTGATTGTGAGTGGTCTTTTTTGCACTCACAAACAAGTCAAGTTAAAGCAAGAAATCCCTTGGTGTATAGGCTGTGTTCATGTAGTAAATTACGGAATTATGGGCTAGTACAAGTGTGTTCTACTAGAAGCCATGTATTAATAAATCAAGGCCTGGTCTCTGCTTTCCAGTTAGAAAAGATGTTTTCCCAGAGACTACTTCTCTCTGCCTTCCATCAGATTGCTTGAATATATTTTGTTACAGCTTTGATAAATTTTCTTTACCCTGCGACTTCGTGCAACCAGATAAAGAAGCTGAGCATATACTTTCTCAACTATGACTGAAGAGAAACTATTTCCTGATTTTTGCACAGACCTCTTCTGTAATGTTCTGCTGCACTTCTCTTTGACTTTATCCCCAGTGCTAACTTTCCTGAAGTATAAACTTCCTTCACAAAGAATTTAAGTTTGGCCATAGACGGTTGATTCTGAACACCGAACTTATTTGAAGTAGGTATATGACTTGCAGATTGATCTTGAAGACCAACAAAGGATGTGTTGAGGAATTTCATTTCCTTGTAGCAGTAAAAGTAAATGACTTTGTCAATTTGTCACAAGTTAAATGTTTTTGGCTGATCTGGAAAGATGAAATGACACAAAATCAGAAAATGAAAGCTATACACAATTCTGACTTCTGCATCTGTATATATCTGAAGCGAATCATTACAAGCATAAATGTGGACACAACATGAGAAATTTTTAAAACTCTAATCAACAAATATATAGTTATAATGGTTTGAGAGATAGGCTGTATACATAGCAAAACACTATTTTGCTTTTTATTGCATCATTCCTTTGAAGATTGTAAGGATTTTCTTGGTTTCCAGGAGCAGCAAAGATAGCACAGGGATATGCCATCTGCTTTTACAGAAAACTCTCTTTCCAGCATCTTTTCTAAAGCCACAAACTTCCCATCCAACATCTTTTGATTCCTAAAGAAATAGTACAGGCTTAAGCTAGTTGGTGCCTGTATGCCCTCGTCTACTGATGGTCTGGATGGAGACTTGCCTGTGGCAATCCTGCTCTTTAGTAGTCAACCCAAGCTCCATCAACTGCTGAATGCAGTAGCTGGTCCTGGGACTGACCTAGCCATTACAGCAAGGTGAGGATGATACCCTTAGGAGCACACGTAATCTCTTTGATTTGTGTGGCACTACTCTCTCTCTCTAGTGAGCTTCATTGTCTAGTCCAAAATCTAGTGCAAAGTCTAGTCAGTTGTCTAGTGCAAGGAGAACTCAGCATCTAAGGGCCCTGCTCTGAGCTAAAGTCTCATGCCACATCTACTTTAAGTCTGACCTAGGGACACTGTTTCTCAAACCTGGTGCTGACTTAACTCTAAGTTAGTTTCTCTATCCTATTTACACCACAAAGATGCTGTTAACACAAGTGAACAACAACTTAACATGTGTTGAGAAATGCCTGTTTTCATGGTTTGTGCCCTTAAATAAATCCTTCTAAAAGAATTCAGGAAAACTAAGGAATTTTTCAGAGTCCTTCCTTGCCAGGCTCATGATACCCTTATATCAACTACAGTATGAGAATCTGGATCTACTACAGCTGCCAGTGACTGTCAACAGTGACTAAGGGAAATCTATATGCTCATCAGCACTGTGGTTGTGTAGGGTGTCTTTAGCTGAAGGCTCGTGATCTTTGAGCAAAGTTGTGCAGTAGACTGCAGACCACGGCCTGAACCTGTGAGATGCAGTCTCTGGCCCAAAGGCTGAACCTCCACATCAAGCACTGTGGGAACACTGCAGCATCTGTTCCTACTGAAGTGAGAAGAAACTTGTGTTTTTCTTTTCATTCCGTCAGTCTTTTATATATTGGTGTGTTATATAGGATACTGGCATTGTAGGTGATCTATAGCCTATACACTGTGCTTATACAATATTACAATTCCAGGTTTTCTGAAAGCAAAAGCCATGAAAGCCTAAAGATAGTGTTTTCAAGAGGCCTATTCAGAGTTGAAGTTGGGCTATCAAAAGAGGTTTCTACGGCTGGATTGTCAATAAGAAGAACTCAACATACCTTGGGAAGCCTGGCTCCAGATGTGCTAAGCAAAGTGTAACCAGGCTCACAACACTTTAAAGTCCAGCATTCAGTCCTCACAGGAAACTTGAGGCAAAGGCTGGAGTGGGACCAAGGACTCGATTCCAGGTTTCTCTGGCCCCAAATGAATATTTCTGTTTACTCAAAAGAAGCCTGCCTCCAGCTGTAAAGGAAAACTTGGTCAGTGCATAGTTGCCAAGGCTGTAGTTTGGCAAAGACACTGGATAAAAATATCGACTCTTCTCATGAGATTTAATGACTGCCAGTAGTCAAGGTGAAGCCTGTTTGAACATTTTTTAGATTTTTTTTTTTTAGTCAAATCAAAACATTTTCATTAATAAGATGGGCAATGGAATCTTTTTGCAGAGGGTCTGGAATTTAGTCTGAGAGGCACTACGACAGCCACAAGGTCGGTATGCTACCTGGGACCAAAGCCTGGAGGAAGGCATGAAGAACCTCCCAACCCTGGGCTCAATGTAACCAAACCCAGGCACTGGTGTGGTGAGATCTGCTTTAAACATGGACCATCTTGACTAGAAGTACTTCTGAAAACATAGGCCCTCTGAAAATTTTCTCCAGAATTAATTTTTTGCTCAATGCATGGCTAGGCCCCTTGACATGACTGAGCTCTGCTGTTGTGAAGGAGGGAGTGTCTTTATTGGGTATTTAGTAGATAATGATTTGGTCTCTTTGGCTTGTCATCTCCTGCACCACAGAGAAGAGCAGGGACCTAATGAACTAAAGAACTAAAGTCTGACTAGAAAACAGTATTGTTTCATTTAAAAAAAAAGATATTGCAGGGGCTAATTGCATGATATAACATTTGAAAACTTTGCATTCCTCCTCTGCTTTGCAGAGTAAAAGGGTCTATTATAATTTCCAGGCCAGATGTTTTAGTTTATTGAGCCTGTTTGATCCCCACACCTGTCTAAAACCAGCAGTTGCTGGATTAGTGTAAGGAGCTGGATTAAAAAATCTGGACAACTGTTACCAAACAAGTGAATGGTGTGAAAATGAGCAGACTTTTGGTATAAAGGGTTTACTGTTTGTGACACAAGGCAGTACACATCATTTACAGTGCGAAATGAGCACAAAACATTCATTCTACATGTCCATGTGCTATATATACATTACAAAGTGACAATTACAGGAACTTCCAGTGAGGGAACGAAAGGAAGGGAGGGAGCGAGGGAAGTGGGGACACATTATACTATCCATCTGTGAGACAGCCGTTCAGTTACAAGGAATTATATATTATTTCTGGTGGATTACATTGATTATTAAAAGAAGAATTTAGTTCCTGCCCCCACCATGAACACTGCTGTGCATCCTGAAGGAAGCAATGGCTTTTCACTTGCTCTTTCCCTGTGCTGTGGCTCTTTCGTTTGCTCCCTGCTCGTAAACATAACCACTGGATGAGTTGTCTTTCCTCTGTTTCTCCTTTTTCCTCCCTTTGACTAAAACACATTGTGCCAAAAAATCTTACAAAAGTTGCTTCATGTCTTGATTATTCTCAACAGAGCTGCAAGTATGGCTAGCCCTACTAGATCCATCTTGCCTGGTAACCTGTCTCTGACAGCTGAGATTAAGTGGACGGCTAGTGTTCAAATATCTTTACAGCTTAATATCCCTCAAAACAAATATGCCTCAAAGACACACTCTAGAGGACTAACTGCAAGAGGTAGCTTGTTGGAAAACTGTTTCATAAACTACTATTGCAAAATTTGCTTTTGCAGAAAAAGAAAAGCAACAGTGGTGAGCCTGTAACTTCCTGAATCATGGTTACTATTCAATATGATAGAGAGTATTGTGATTTGTGTTTGCAGCCCATTGTCTTCTGCCAGCCAAGGTATAAATCTTGCTGGTTCACATTATCACTGATTTACTGCTTATATGTAGAAGAGTCTAAAGATTAGAGGTAGGTGTAAGTGTGACAGTGATAGTTAAGTGAAGATAAATAGTTCCCTGCTGTGTGAGTTGAGTCTTGGATAATTTATTTTACTCCACATAAAGGTTACTCACCTTCTCCTCCTACCACCCCCAAACAACTTTGCCTATGATATATCTGCCTTTTCCATTTGGGAAAAAGTCAAGCATGTATTCAAATATTCAGCACAAGGTTGTTCCTGCCTCTGCAAATCATGTCTAAAGTTGGTGAGATTAAGGACTTATCCAGCAGCAAGCAGCACAGTCTATGCTAAGAAGTGAAGGCCAAACATCTTAAATGACAGCTCAGAGGTTTAACCACAAGTTTACACATCCTCCAGCCTCTTATTAAAGATCATATTAGAAGTACGACTTTCTTATCGGTCATAAAACGAAGATAAAGGAACTGTATAACCAAATGAGATGTGGCAGCCTGAGTTGAACTTTAGTATAATTGTCTTAAAATTGGTTGTTGCATGCAAAAATCAATGGTACCAGTGAAACTCATTATCTGCTTTATTTAAAAAAAAAATGCTGTATTAAGTAAAATTCATTTCTTAAGTGCCTTTCTAATTTTGGTTCTGTGATGTCTTTATGCAGCAGCACTCCTAGGATGTTTTTTTATAATAATCAGGGTGGAAGCTTTTCTGTTTGAGTGACCAGGAGGCTGCATCCAGTGGCCTCAGTACAAGGCATACAGCAGGCAGTCTGCACTCTTGATTCAACAGCCACCTCTGAGTTCTTCAAAACAACTTATCAGAAATGCTTTCTGCTCCTGAACCAATCCAGAGTATATCACTGGCATCAAAAATGCTTTTGTGTCTTGACATTAGCTTGTAGACATGTCGATGAGTCAACATGTCTCTCAGTTATGAGACAGCGAGTTTAATTTCTGTGATGCCAGAACAGCTTTGATGGCTATCACACATTCAGAGGCAGTGAATCTACCCTGAGCCCCTGGTAATAATGGCACATATGTTCCCTTTCTTGGATCAAACCCTTGTGCCCTGTCCACTCTATGAAGAAGCTCTTGAATACCTGCAAGATGAGGATCAATTGAATAAGGGTGTCTGTAAATAAAAATATGTGGTAATACAAAAATATCTCAGTAATATCCTAGACTGCATTAAGAAGAGTGTGGCTAGCACTTTGAGGGAGGTTATCCACCCCCTCTACTCAGCCCTAGTGAAGCCACATCTGGAGTACTGTGTCCAGTTCTGGGCTTCCCAGTTAAAGAACGACAAGAAACTACAGGAGAGAGTCCGGATGGGCCATGAAGATGATCAGGGAACTGGAGCATCTCCATCTCTGTCATGAGGAGAGGCTGAGTAAGCTCATTCTATTTAGCTTGGAGAAGAGAGGACTGAAAGGGGATCTTATCAATACTTATAAATATCTAAGGATGGGTGTCAAGAGGACGAGGCCAGACCATTTTCAGTGGTGCCCAGTGACAGGACAAGGGACAATGGGTGCAAACTGGAGCACAGGAAGTTCCACTTCAGCATGAGGGCAACCTTTACTTTAAGGGTGACAGAGCACTGGAACAGGCTGCCCAGAGAGGTTGTGAAATCTCCTTCTCTGGAGATGTTCAAAACTTGCCTGGATGCATTCCTCTGTAACCTGCTCTAGGTGAATGTGTTTTATCAGGGAGGTTGGACTAGATATCTCCAGAGTTCCCTTCCAACATCTACCATGCTGTGATGCTGTGATTCTGTGTTCCATG
The DNA here is from genome assembly GCA_033459285.1 of Clamator glandarius. NCBI lineage: Eukaryota > Metazoa > Chordata > Aves > Cuculiformes > Cuculidae > Clamator > Clamator glandarius. The sequence goes on from JAUNZM010000695.1 coordinate 331,724, forward strand.
TTATTTGTATGAAAATGCAAAAGCTGGTCAGCTCCCTGCAATGTAAATTAGAAATGCAAATTCATGGCTGACTCCTATTGGTCATGGTGGCCCTAAGTGGTGTTTGCTGCTGAATCAGCTGATGTTGTTTATGCCCAATTCCAAGCTCACAACAAAATACAGAAGGGAGAAAATGGTTGCTAACTGTGGTTTTATGTTTCTTCAGCTTGAGGTGACTGGAGTCCAGGCACAACAATGTTCCCAAAGCTTCTGCTCAAAATGGACACTTTCTTGAAAAGGGTTATGTGGGTATGAAATTCTCACATACTGTCCTCTGTGAGGAGAAGAATGCATGTGGCTGTTATAAAACATGTAGTGCCTTTGTCAATATGAACTTATTTTAACTTAAAACTACTCCAACAGCTGTTATCAGTGCTGAACCCTCTGAGGGATAGCCGAGTGCCATGGTGCCTTTGAAAGTATAGTGATATTGCTGGCAAGAAATCAATAGACAAAACATTAATAGACGTAGCAGTCGCCTGGCCTGTCTTGTATGTCACTGAGCCCTGTTTAAGGGACCCAACCTTAATGAAAATCCACTACGTCTGTCGGTCTGTGGCTAATCCAGGCAGTGAAGGAAGGGGAGCTACAGAAACACAATTTCTATTCCATGGAAAGGATTAGAGGTGCCATTTTTGACATTTTGCAAAGTCTTAAAATTTTTGTGCTGTCTGTAAAGGGGGGGGCAGGAAGGAGACCCATATTTTTGCTTTGCACTTGTGGTTTCAATTCACACTAATATTTAAAATGCAGTGTTAAGAAAGTAGTAAACAGGTTAATGCCCAAATCCCCTTGTTTATAGGATTACTCAATGGAAAGAAAATAACTTGAATCCCTGTACTAGACAGTGGGTGGAAAGAGGAAGATCCCTGCCCAGTGGGGAAAAGGAGTGTAGATGCAGAACTTGGGGTATCAGGTTCTTTGTCAGATGATGAGATTGTGGTAGAGAATGAAAAAAAATAATTTACTTCCTTTCAAGTCCATTTAACCAATATGCACCATAACTGAGTATGTGCATCTTCTCCCTCAGTGGTAGACAGTCTACCACTCAACACAAAAATAATCAAGACCTAGTTACTGTCAGTCAGCCATCATTAATTTACATGCCAAAGTTCTGAAATATTTCAAATTAAGTTGGTATGGAACCGAGATGAATTCAACACATGCAGGAGCACACCTCTGGGAGCTCTTCCTCTTTTCCTTTACTTTAGCTTTCCTTTAATTTAGTTCTGTGGCACTAGGCTGTACTTAATGGTTTACCTTTCTAAATTGTTCAAATAAATGTTCTCAAATCACTTATAATCAGCCTGTTAATGAATTTCAGCAGGCTGAACTAAATAACATCTTTGATATAGCAGAAGCCTGAAGAGACTGGAGATGTGAAGTACCAAGATGGATGTAACTTTGTAGAAAACATTTTAATTCCATCACTTCAGGTCTACAGTATGTCAGTGGTGAGGCTGTTCCTCCACATGGAGAGAAGGTCCTGTGTTATGGACCTTGGCTTTGAAGTGCATACCCATTTTTCATCAAGAGTGTTGTCAATAGGAATTGGAAGACTGAGCATATCTCTTGCCTCTCCTACTTTGATCTTAAGGAAATGCACTTACCTGATTTCAGAGTCATGGTCCAGTTTCCATGATCTTGGTCTTGCTGACCTTTTGAGTTGCTGGCTGAGCCCCTCAGGGACTGTGAGGGCCAGATGCACTATTGCAGAGACTGCAGGTGAGACATTGTGAGTCTGAACCCTTGGGGCCTCCCATTCCCTGGCTTATTGCTCTGCACTGTTATGTAGGAAAGCAAGTTGCCAGCTCCCACCCAGAAACATGAACCTTCTGAGAGAAGATGTAGGGGTATGAAATTCTGGACTGTGAGAAAGAACTTAAGCTGAGTAAGGCGGCAGAAATTAAGAGACAGATTTTCTCATCAGAGTGACTTGTTCCTGGACATCAAACTTCCTGGATCTCATGGGACACATGAATTCCACTCCCAGAACCCAGGCTGGAACCCTGTTGTAGGGCTGATCTCGTGCAGCTTCTGTGTGAATGCACAAGAAACCTGGGAGACTGAGGTTGAAACAGGGGAGACACACCTGCTGCACTGGGCAGGAATCTGCTGCCATTCCCCTCCATCATCTAAATTTCTCTCTTCAGCTGAATGGAAAGAGGACGGGCAGTCCTCTCTTGTACGAGGCATGGGTCGTTGGGTCTAAGACAGGGAACACAAGGTGTTGTTCCCTCTCACACTTCCTGATGGTCCTTAGCCTGCTCACCTCCTCCCTGAGTTCCATAACCAGGCAGAGGACTTCCTCCACCCAAGCGTACCTCCCACAGATGAATTCCCCACTGGTATCCAATACCAGTGCAGAAGAGGGGCATGTTCTGCAGCCTGGCATCTGGGTTTGCAGCATGCACCCACTGGGGCTCAGTCTGCGAGGCTGCATCAGTTTTGACTAGTGCAGAGCTTGGAGAAGCCTTAATTTTCTGCCAAGTGGATACTGTGGTTCCCTGGTAGTCCTGGCTGAGGTCCATCATCCTCCCCATATCCTTGTCTACTCACCCTGCCTGTTCAAACTGCCTCGGCATGCCCTTCTGACACACCACTCTCCTGTTTGCCCTCTCTCGTCCATGGTGCTCCTGTCACTGGCACTCCTTAGGGGACATTTAAGTCTCCCATGAATACTTCCAGGAACACCTCGTCTGCATCAGCCACCCACGAGCGAACTGCCACTTTCAAGAGTCAGGAGCCACCCACCCCTAGCTCCCTCAAGGGCTTCCCTTGCTCCTAGAATTGCCTGTCTGCTTTGATCTAGCTCTGAACTGCAGAGCTTGCCATCCCTGCCACCAATTCTTGTCGACTGGGTATTGCTGCATAACAGACCAGATGCCATTAACTAAAAAGCAACATAGAAAGCACTTTTGACTTTCGCTTGCTAAATGTAATCTAACATTTACCTACCACAAGCCAGAGGTCAATGTCACTTCCCTTCTAGCAAATGCTGGTTATGGAGGAAAACTAAAGAGTAGTGTTCTTTCTTTGAACAGTGCTTCCATTAGCAGAAATATCCCTGTTTGTAAGTGGCTTTGCTGTTGAAGCACATAGTCACTGGACTTAAGAGTTTTAGATCTTCTAAAACAACAACAACAACTCCAAAATCTTCTTGAACTTAAACATTTTAGACAGAAACTTTCAAAAAAGTTTGTGACGTCATCAAATAACTGAGTATTTCCTTTTACACTTTAAGCTAGGTATGAAGATAGTTTTGTTCCTTCCTCTGGGTTTATGTTCATTTTGCAATGGAATATATATAATTCATTTACACTTAAAACTGAAGTAGGGAGCCTGTTTGCTCATATGTGTTCTATTGGTTACTAGTAAGTAAATACGTTATTGTGGCCTCCCTGACAAAAAAATCCAGCATAAGAGCCACCATCAATGTTCCTGCCAGCCTTGGATGTCGGTTTCTGCTTTTTGAGCACAGGGAGACTCTTAGGTAGTACAGCTGAATTAGGGATCCCTGTGCTTCACCCTCTAGATCCTCAGCAAAAGTTTGCTACAACTGTCAAGTCGCTCTTTCCATTAGTCTGCACACTGTCTTATACTTCAAAATAAACAGAAAAGGTATTAAGAACTAACAGATCAATAGTAATATTTTGGGAATCTTTTGCAAATTATCTCATTGGGAAAACAGACAGTCATATGTATTGTCTGAGATATGTGCATGCATCCATGAAAAATTTCATCTCTGAAAAATTTTATTAAGACTGTATTTTTTTTTAGCTGATGCACAGCTTGATAAGGTTGTATGTGGCTTCCATATAAAGTGAAATATTTTCTTCCTTTTATTTTGTACGGTTTTGGTCAATACTTGCCACTTCAGAGACTCTTTTTGTCACTGAATCAGAGAGTCAACTCCTCTTTTCCTGAATAATGCTTGAAAAAAATATTATCAGAGATTATCTCAGTCATTTTTGTTGATGTGCATATTATTTACAAATTAGTAACAGATAATTAAAAATATGAATGAAAAGTTAATATGTGCTAAAGCTGAAAAATGCAAGTAGTTTATTTCATGGCAAACATCATATTCTATTCAGTAGAATTAGTGTGTTATGTGTCCTTTAGGCTCTTTATAGAAGCCCTTCTTCTTTATAATAAGGTGCATATTTATGACAAATACATAGCAGAAATCAGTGTGATTCTAAGCCAAGGTAAAGGTACTTCTTAGAGTAAAGATGGCTGTGTTAGAAGATATGGCAGTATAGTTGTACTTTGATTCAGTCTTTCCTTTGAGAAAAAAAATCCTATTCATGTTTTAGTGTTTTGATATAGTCAGCTTCATTTGGAGGTATTCAGTGTTTTTTGTATGGGGAAGCTTCTAACAGGAGCTACTCAGCTCTTTATGAATAGAAACTCAATTTCTGAAGTGTAATAGAGCTGTTCACTGGCTCTGTCCTTGTGTTCTACAGTGGAAATTATAAGTAAATGTTCATAAAAAAAAAAAAAGTGGCATTATTCAGTCTACATCCTAAAGGGTGGAAACCTAAACATTTCTTTATGAAAGTAAAATGAGGTGTCAAATACACATACAGAATAGGAGAGGCTTTTTTTGTACAATGAAGGGGCGGGAGGGAGGGGAGGGGTGTCTATAATAAAACACATTTAAGAAATACACTCTGAATTTCGATGGCAATCTTCTTTGAAGGATTCTTCATATGGTGCTCAATATGTGAATGAGGCTGTCAGACTCGTAGAGTCTGACAGTGGATATTCAATATAACGTACATTTTTGATCTATTGCCCTCACGTCATGGACCAGCTCTCATGTACTGGTCTATCGAAAGGCAGCACAGAAGGCTGTTCCCACCAGTTCCCAGTAATTAATCTGCACGGCAGGTGGCAGGCAGTGGGCCCAAGAGTGCTGGATGGTCTCCTTCATGCTTCCTGGCATGGAGCTGCTGGATTCCAGCTCCTGGTGCTCTACCTCACTGTAGACATCTATTAGTGTGCCTAGCATGTCTTCCATCATGAACTGCAGCACTGGCAATCTTGCTTGTAGGCACCAGTGTTCACTGTCTACAGTTGGCACAAGGACGAAAGCCCCTAGTGAAATCTGGAGGGTGAAGGTCATGCAGCTGATGAGCAATGAACACGGACAACTGCTAGCTCTGGTTATGCAAAGCACTGTGCCTCCTATGAGACCCCCAGTAAATGTGTCAGACTGGCTGGGCTACCAAGAGCACCAGAGTGGAAGACAACATCTGAGAATAAGAGCTTAAGGGTGGGGAAAAACTTCCTAGGCAAGCTGGGCTGAAAAAAGGGTTAGTCTGCTGGAACATAAGGGAAGAGCTGATAAGCTACCTGGTGGAGACAGACCTGGGAGTGTTGGTTGAGATCCAGTTGAATATGAGCAGGCAATGTGCCCACATGGCCAAGAAGGCCAACAGTATCCTGGCTCATATCAGAAACAGCTTGGCCAGCAAGACTAAGGAAGTGATCATCCCTGTGTACTCAGAGCTGGTGAGGCTACACATAGAATACTGTGGTCACTTTGGGGCCCCTCACTACAAGAAAGACATTGAGGTGCTGGAGCACATCCTAAGAAGGGCAACAAAGCTGGTGAAGGGGCTGGAGAATAAACTTTATGAGGATCAGCTGAAGGAACTGGATCTGTTCAGCCTGGGGAAAAGAAGGCTGAAGAGAGACCTTATCGCTCTCTATAACTACCTGAAAGGAGGTTGTAGTGAGGTGAGTGTTGCTCTCTTCCCCCATGTAGCTAGAGATAGGATGAGAGCAAATGGTCTTACGTTGCGCCAGACGAGGTTCAGATTGGATATTAGGAAAAAATTCTTGATGTAAAGGATTGTCAAGCACTGAAGAGGCTGCCCAGGGAAGTGACTGAATCACCCACCATCACTGGAGGTATTTAAAAGATGTGTAGATGTGGCACTTAGGGACATGATTTAATGGTGGTGTTGACAGTACTAGGTTAAGGGTTGGACTTGATTATTTTAAACAGCTTGAGTTGGAAGGGACCTTAAAGATCATCATTAAAAGTCTTTTCCAGTCTAAACACTTCTTTAATAGTGTGATTCTACAACCCTGAGAGCCAACTAGAGTTGAGTTCCTGGAAACTTTTAGAAAATAAGACTTCATCACTTAATTATAAGATTTTTTTTTCACTAACATTGATGTGTGTAATTGTTTAAATTAGTCTTTCAACTTTTAAAGCTACACCCATTCTTCCTCTATTCAGAAATGTTGCTTTAAGAAGTAAAGTAAAATGGAAACATTTCATTATCCATTCCCTTCAAAATCTCTTTTTAATTATATACCTTTTTGCTCTCTGTTGTCTTGTGATAGAGAACTAGTTTGCTTATTCATTTTGTTCTCACAGTGCAACTTGAGCTGCATTCAGTGTTAAGTTACTTCCTTCCTGCACTAAGAAACCTCTATCATGCCCAATTTGCACTCTTTGCTTTCACTACACATTGTGTCAGCATTCCAGGCTGCAGTTAACAGTGATTAAATAAGACAGAAATGCCTGAAATCCACTAGTGATCCTTTCTGAAACACAGGAGCTGACAACTTCTCTGCTCCTTGTTCTGTATGAGTCTTGCACTTTCTTGCACTCTTTGTTCAAATGCAACAGTTGGGTTTTTTTCCTTAGGAAAAAAAAAAAAAACCTTAGCCTGGAAAACAGGTCTTTGGTTTTGTCTAACAATTTTTAAAATTTTCCTGACACATGACTAAAGCTTTTCTCCTTCCATTGGCAGGATGTTACCAAGGTGTACAAAGCATATGGTTTGATTGAGTTCAGTTGCTTGGAGATGTATGTTTGGTTTCAGCTCCTTTTGGTGTTTAACACTGTATTTTTGGGGAGATATTAATATTCTTGCCAAAATCGCCAAGTTCTACGGGGGTGAAAAAAAAAGGAGATGGCTAAATCAATATTTAGGATCGAGAGACATCTTCCTCCCAAACTATATTCTAACCTTTTGTGAAACTTGCTAGATTTTGAGTGCATGCTGTCAAACCACTTTTAGCCTCATTCACTAAAATATGGGATTTCTATAAGTAAAATCTGCCTAGTCTGTATATGTGGCTGTTTGCATACTGTTATCCATTTCAAAAAATATCTGAATGAAGAACAGAGATGTCTGTGATATTGAACTCTCAAGTCTTGAGACAGCTGTCAGGTAAGTGTAGCAAACACGTCAAGATTAGCATTTTCCTCAAGGGGAAATGTTGTAATTTGAGCTCAACCAAATTACTAAAAAGCAGAAAAATCATGCAAGGCAGTCGTAGAAAACCTCTCTGTATGATTTCTGCTGCTCATGGGATTACCTGCTGCTCATCTGCCCCCACTGGTAGGGTTGGATTAGCCATCTCTGCTGGCCTCTACTCCCACTGCAGGGGATATTTTCTAAGAAACTCTCTCCCTTCCTCTTCGCCCACAACCCTGAGGAGCCACACTGAGAAGCAGCTCTGGTTGCAGCAGTTATGAATGTAGCAGCTGATCAGAGAGCAAGTGAGGGCTTAGTGACCTACAGACTGATGCTTGCAAACGTGTCTGTTTGCTGTGCTACTTAATGGCTCTGACCAGTTATCTCACTGTTAGATGTCTTCTGCAGCTCACCTGCAGCCAGTTAACTAGTGCCTTCGATGTGGAGACAATTTACTTCAGAGTTGTGCTTTAACAGATTTAGCTGTCACAAGGCAACGTGCAGCATTGGACCTGAGGGCCAGTGCTGTCCCCTAGGCATGCCTTTTACAAAGCTAATCTGTAGTGATATGAGGAACAGCCAGCATTGTTGGCTCTGAGCCCTAAGGGATCAACTACTTACATCTGTGTAGGGGGGAAATGGATAAAAGAGATAGGAGAGTCCAAGGACTACTGAGGGGAGGAGAAGATATTAACCCAGATTAAAGGGGTAACAGGACAAATGGTGACAAATATCACATGGTCAAGGGACTACCCTGCCAATGGTGTCATTCTGATTAATTTGTTTCATCAGTATGAATGTCCAAATTTAACTTTTAATTCCCAACCTTACTGAAGTGTATCCTCCATTAGACAGTGCAAGTGTAAGTTTCTCCCCTGAAAACTGTGGCTTCAGACCCAGAAATCACCCTGTATTGTCCAGGGTGTTGTCTGAAGCAAGGCTTTGCCACAACAAATCTAAATTTCAGCTTACTTGCTGCAGAGTGACCACTCCCAAGACAGCAAAAGCAGGTATCAGGCAGATAATCGATACTTGCTTTAGCTGGGTCTTTGGACACGGCAGGGGTGCAGAGATGAGGACTTGGGTTCTCCTATAAAGCAGGATATTGGTGGAAGCCTTCAAGGCAGGATCTATAGCAGGACTTCCTCTCTGATCTCAAGTGGAGATAAGAGTGAAATTCTAGCTAGAGAGTCTCTTCTTAAAAGGAAGATTTGATGGCTTCTGAATGATTGCATAACTGTCTCAGGCACTTAGGCTGTGGCAGGAAAGAAAGAAAAAGAAAAGGGTTAGGAAATCCAGGACTGACCTTAAAAGTACTCTGAAGCAAATCTCAGCTCATAAATTTACTGAGCAGAGGCTAATTCTCTTCAAAATCATTCAGAGGATCAGAAAGCAAAGTATCCATATGCTTAGCAAATAAACATAATAACTGCAAAACCAACCTTTTTTTAGGAAGAACTCAGTAGTACCAGGACTTGGGGTTGGTTTTAGTTTTTTTCCCTTTCCCTTTAGATCTTATCTGAAGACGGTACTAAATTACAGATAGCACACAGTATATAATGCCTAAACAATATATAGTTCAGGAAAGCAAAACTCGTGTCTTGTCACAATATTGATATGAGTGTTTCATTAAGGAGCTCTGAGCACTGCCTTTGCAACAGTGTAAACATTATGACTTGCTGGAGTGAAGAGGACAGGACAAGTACGCCATAAACAGTTAATCCTTACTAAGATACAACTTCCCAGAAGTCAAAAACATCACTGCTGTAAACAGGTAAGAAAGATGGATGGAAAACAAAGAAAAAATGAGAGACTTTGACTTTTGAGAACTAGTTGATGAGTAACTCTGACATGCTAAAACTCCAGTGTCTTTTGTTAGCAGTGAGTATGGATCTCTGGATTTTGGGGCAGTTAGTAGCATTTGCAAATTTCTTGTGAGGCACTTCATTGCCATCTGTCTGTGGTCTTTGTGAACTTTTTATTTATTTCCATTGCTTCTTAAATATGCATAGTATTAGGTACCCAGGCTCCAGCAACCAGAGATGTGAGGCACATGCTAAAGTAAGCACATGTGGATTTGTGCTGACTTCAATGTAAACTCTTTTTTTTCCACTTTGATGACAACAGTCGTTGATGATTGAAAAATCATTCTAAGATGGGATGGATCTCACTGTAAACCTTGTTCCTCACTGCAAGTTTTTGACCAGGCCCTGTGGAAGATACTGTGAATGATGGGATCCTGTGCTGTCTCATTTGGGTTGGAGTGAGGGTTTATCTACACACCTTCTGAAACTGGAAGCAAGAAAGATGGATATACAAAGAAATACAACATGAAAGCAGTTCTTTCCTCTCACCTGTTGGAGACCTGCTCAGCCTATAGTATAGAGCAGTTTTCAATGAGTGTGCTTCTGGGGACTGGCCTTCCATATCCATTTTGAGCAAATGGAAAACAACTGGTACAATTTCATATTATTAGCTCAAGAGCTTGTACAAAAAGATTGTAACTCACATTCTGCAGAAGACCAAAGGCCAACTCTGCCAGGAGGTGTTGATCTCACACTTGTCCCTCTACTCTTCCCTCCCCCTCTCTTTCAGTAACTTCTAAAAGGCTTCAAATAATGATTTTGTCATTGCTGTGGGTTAGTGAGCACGGTTCCCCTTCTCCTCTTGCCATTAGGGTCTTTCATGTCTTATTATCGAGGTGTCTAATCTTCCTGCCCTTTGTTGAGCATTGCAAGCCTTGTTGCAGCTGTTCTGCATGAGTTTAATCTAAGTCACTAGATAGATGTGTGGATGAGACTCTCCTAATGCTTCTGTTCTGCTTAGATGTTATCATGAAAACATAGCAGCCTTGACCTTTCACATAACTTAGCTAGCCATGAATGGTGGCAAGGCCTGTCCCCCAGCCACATAAATTTCATGCCTGCTCATCAGCTGCTGTGGTGCAGAGGAGTGTTTTATCTCCCTTACTTTTAACATCTTTATTCTGTTACATGGGTTTCCTAGAAGGTGGTTTTTTTGTATATTTTCATCCCCAGCTTTTGACTGCTGGCAGGTATTAAACAGCAGAGTGCAGCCTGGACACTTTCATTTGCTATTTCTGTATATTAGCATGAGCTAATTAGCACTTTTAATAGGTTTAATGGATTGCACCAGAGTCTTTCAGAAACAATGGTTCTTATCTAGCTAGTAATAATTGTGAACACAAATTAGTAGATCCCATTCTTCCTTGTAATTGCATTAAATCAGCTGATGTCTGAGCTGGAGCAGTACCTATGTGAATCTATTTATGAAAGCTGTTACACTTTCCACTTTATTTTGTCTCTATGTTCACGTATGTTTATATTTGTCATAGTGAGAGTACCTACATGTTGCTATTTCTACTAGGTTCCTGGTTTGGTACTGTTTGCCATTCATAACGAGATGTTAAGAGATGACATAGCTTTATGATAAAGGGTTACCTTCTAATTCTTAATCCCTTGTTATGCAGTGTTACATGTATTAGATAGTTTACATATTAGATGTTAATTAAACGGGAGCAGATGGAATCTGTCAGCATCAGAAAGGCTGCATGTTCGAGTTTCTGAGCCAGCAAAAACAATCCACCGATTTGCCAGGAAGGCAGCCTGCTGAATAAAACTGTTGTGTGTCAGTGGACAATCAGAACTGCAATTTTTTTCACAATTTAGCTGCAATATGATTGATTAATAATAAAGAGATTATAAAGTAATTAAGAAAGACAGACTTGCTGAGCAGCAGCTGCTGCTTATATCAGTATATCCTTCATGTCAAAATAGCTTTGATGCCTAACATGAAGTGTTGTGCAAAACCCTAGCACTTTTGATTTCATATACTACTTTTCTTACACCTTCCTGCAAACAGATTTAATTCTGTGTAGCAAAAATGCATCAGTGTATTTTTTTCTACTGCTGGTGCTTCAAAATTTCTGTATATTTCTCACATGCAAATAAACATCTCAGTTTTCCAAGTGTGTGGGGTAAATTCAAGGGTTTGCTCAGAAGCTGCTACACACAGCTGGTAGGAAGGAGGCAAGTGGCTATGCTTTCAGTCTCAGCCTTTTGCTCACTAAGTTCCATCTCTTTTCAGAAACATGCTTGACCACGGAAGTAAACCAGCAGAGAATTTGCCCCCTGAGCCACAATAATATTTATTCTCTCCCTTTGAGTCTCTTTTCAGTAGTGCCTGTTGTGGTATGGCTACAAAGCCTGTTGAGCTATGGCTCTGATAGATGGGCTGGTACATACGGTGACACAAATATTTGTCCCTTGAAATTTATATTATGATTCATCTTCTTCACAGAAAGCCCTAAGTAAACTTCAGAGCACTCAGTGTGGAGATGAGCAGAGGAAAGATCAGAAGCAAATGGAAATAATGATTGGGGAACGGATGGGAGAGAAGGAAAGATATAGTAGGTGCAACTGTAATAGATATTTATCGATATTATAATCCTGGTTTTGACTTTCAATACCTCCTAGCTCTGTTCCTGCCCCTAGGTATGCCGTCTTGCTTCAGCTAATCCACAATTTTACATCAGACCTTCCTGCCCACTAGTTTAGGGACAGGCAGAGAGGGTTGAAGTGAATCTGCCGTATAACAGAACAAATGGAAAAAATGGGAAAAGGAGACTGTCAGACTGGGGATGTGACATGCTTTTGTGTAGATCCCTTAGGTAGCTTCCAGCTTTTAAAATCCTTATGCAAAGCAACCGTCTTCTAAGGGTGGGATGCAGCTGCTGGCTTGTGTGTGGCCATGTGTTTGGTAAGTGCCTGGGGAGAGCAGGGCAAGATCTCAGCTTCCATGATGCTCTGAGTGCATGACCAAGCATCCCCTCTCCAAAATAAAAACACATGCAGAAACAACATCACCATGTATAGCAGCTTAGAGATTGACAGGCATGCCCTGGTGAATGTATTTATGTTGTGGGGACTAGTATCTGGAAAGGAATTGTCTCAGCTGAAGTGGAGATAATTAGCTGTGAAATAAGTGAAAAGAAAAGATATTTTGTGGGATTTGATGACAATGCAGAACTGCAGTCTTCTTCTATTCTGTTTGAAATGCAAAAGAAGAGCTAGGTCTTGATTCCTCTGATAAACCACTTTGAAAAAAGACTGTACTTTCTCGCTGGTGACTGAGCAAGGTTGTATGTAAGCAGCTTTCAAGGTCACACGCTACAGTTCTACCCTGTTCTGTGTTATGGTGGTAGCCAAGCTTCTCAATCCATTAAACCAGGCACTGGCAAACAGAATATATTGCTGGTTCAGAGTGAACTGGGGTTTTAAAAATCCATATGGCATTTGATACCATACCAAATCAGATACCTGGAATAAATTCAAGTTATGCTAAATTCAAGTAATGCAAGAAAACACTTGCATTTATTGACAAAACATGTAGTCTTAATGCTTTTTGTGTCTAACAATAGTGACATTCCACGAAACTTGTTGATTACCTTTAACCATTATTTTACTTTATTAGTCTTGTAGTTTATTAGTCTTGGTAGACTTGAACATATTTGTTCCTTAGTAATCCTGAATAACAGACTGTAATTATTTTACCTAGGATTCACACCAGGAAACAGTCACCAGTTTCCCTGGATCAACTTCTTTAGTAATTTCTCTTTTCTTTAAAAGAAAAAAAAAAACAGCCCATTTTTCTATCCTTTGCTATCTTCTTAGTTTACTGCTATTTAGTTACTTCAGAACCAATTCTGATCTGAAGAGTTCATTCACTGATATGAGGAGCTCCTTCAGGATTTTGAATGCAAGTTTGAACCTGTTGGCTTCGAAAATAATCTGGACATATGTTTTCCTCGTGTTGATTTGGGCATTTTTGCCAAACAATAAGCTTCCTTTTCCATTTATAGCACCATCTAAGATTACTTGTTCTAAAGGAGGCGCAGCAGTCTCTCTTAAATGCCTCATTTATAATTATATCATCTGCTCCTATATTAATCCAATGTCGTGGTGGAGTCCTCTTTTGTATATTTTTTTTAATGCCTTACCCTTTGTTTTAATGATATAGCCACTGATATTTTAAATATTCCTTTCATTTCTCTGAAGAGAAATTGTGTATTAGCATTTATAGCTAAAAGCTTTCCTTTTCTTCCTTCTTTACAACTGTTGTCTAAAAAATTATATGAAGTGTTCATATCTGGTTTTAACAGATATTTCTAAACATTTTCTTTTTTTTTCACGTCTGTGCAATTGTACATCCTTTCCTCAAACAATTCTTACTTAAAATTTATTTCCAATTGTGCTAGCAACTGCTAGAAGCTTTTGGAAGATTTAAGCTTCAAGTACGCCACACTTTGTGCCAGGCTGCTCCAACCATATAAATTAATATTAAATCACAGTATTCTCACATGGCTAATGTGCTTTTTTTATATTTTATTTTTAAGTCAATGATTAATACTATTCCCATCAGAGAGAAACCCAGTACTGAATTAACCCATGAAGGATACTGTAGTAAGAAAACTGTTGCTTCTTCCTTTTAAAAAAGAAGTAAGATCTTTGTTAGTACCATAAAATATCCATTAGAAGTTGAGGGGATTATAGACAAGGGCAGCAGAATTTGCCCTTAAACATACATGGAGCACTAGATTAATCTTCAATGTAATCACTAAAACCTTTAAATCATAAAGTGCCCTGCATTGAAGATGTCTTTGTAGAAGGCTGAAATGTCCTCTTGCAGCACGCCCCTCTCCAGTTCTAACAGAGAAGTTAATTAATCTCTTAATTTCGACATTCGAAGTGTGACATGTGCTACCACTATCAATCACTTGTCTTCTGGGAGCTTATCCCATATGCAGAGGGATTTTATGCCAAATGCCATTTGAGCTTGGTTTTGGTGTGTGAGGCAGAGCAGAGCTGGATCTAGTATTGGGCAGGTAAGAAATGGGAGAAGCTTACTGAGCACGCCTGGGTTTAATAAGAATGGTTTGTTCATCTACTGACTGTGTAGTCACAGTCCTGAACCAAATGGGCTGAAGTTAGAGCAAATCTCTTCATTGACTTCATCTCAGAGCATGGACCAAGAGTTGTGCTTGAGGATGCGACACTGGCTAGATATTTCTTGTTGAAATATGTTACCTCAATTTCTCTAGTAAGAGTTTTACATTAATTTTCATTCGCTGCACAGGGAATTAGAATAATGTGCTTTCCTCCTGAGATTAATGTATAATGACATCTATCCAAAGAATGCTTAAGTATTCACACTTCAGAGAAACTGACCTTTAAGCTACACTTAGCGAAAGCAAGCTGAAATCGCTATTGCATTCTTGTTACCAAGGACACTTATAATCATCTTATTAATTGTCCTTGACAATCTTATCATCAAAGATCTTGGCATTAATTAACTACGTAATGTTCCTTGCTTGACAAAATCAGCCTTGCTGGCACAATAGGCATTGTATTCCCCAGGCATTCTTTGCGGGGACTGTATCTATAGCAGGGGTCGTTCATGTTACTAATGTTGCCTGGATGACACACAAACATTTGGAGCACCTAATTGTCCGAGAAGTGAGCTGAATGAAGGCAGTGGTGACGCTGTAAAATACATTCCAACTCAGTGTTTCTTAAGGGAGCTTTTATGCCAAGATTAGTATCAGTGTTTAATTGACAGCCTCTTCACTTAGTTAATTACTTGGGCCATTGTAGCAGAAAGAGAGAAATGGACAAAGGCATTTGTGATATGAATCACTGCCAATACAGAAACAAATACGTGAGTGCTGTGAAGACCCTGACAGGAAAAATAGAGTCTTATCTTTCTCCTGCCGGAATATAATCTTCTTTCAGCATTTTCAAAGGAAAACCTGAACCACCACAATAACGTTAGTGGTTCAAAGGTGGCCAGGTTCAATGCTTTTACAATTTGCAGATGACTCTTGGGAAAGATTGCAAGTTGAAGGCTGAAAATTCAATCGGTATCATGTATCAAAACACAGTCAGACAGAAATTGCATATAATTCCATATTTGCACACATACAAATAAATGTAATTAACAATACAACCCCACTTTCATAAATTTGAATCATCTTCCGATAATGAAAGACTTGAAAGACCTTTTGTACTTTCTTAAAGGATAATACTAAGCTGAACCATACTCAGACATCAGAAAGTTTTTTTTTTACTAATATGCTGTAGAGTGCTTATGCTATCACGATTTTCAATTTTAAAAAACAAGCAGGCTGAAATTGTGAATATTGTCTGTATATCTCTCACACCTTAATGCACAGACTCCAGTTACACTTAAAATATGAACATGCACAAGATCTTTTGAATGCAAATGTAGCAATACACCAGTCCTATTGAGAATGCTTTCGAGAAGGTATAGACACAGTCTTGGAGTCTTATCTCAGTCTCTTGTGTGGTCATGCGATACCCACCTCCAGTTGTGCCACCAGCAGATGCTAACCAAAAGCACATGGCTGCTGAAGGGAAATATTTCTAGGATGGCCCTGTATGGACCTGAGGTCTCCAGTGCCTGGAAGAGCATATTTCTCTTTCTGTCCTATAGTCCTACAATGGCTAAATTAGAGACATTGCTCATAAACTGAGGGAACCAAAAAACCTATCAGGTTTGGCAGCAGTGATCTCACAAAGCAGAATGCCTATTCTGATTCTTTGTTCTCTAGTGTTCCATAACCTACTTCCTACCCAAATGCTGTGTATCACCACAAAACCTCAAAAGATTTAAGCAGTGAGGTAGGAATGGCTGTGAAACCTCCTACCTTTGCCAATGCCACTGTACCTCCACAATGAGCAATCAGGCCACAGTGAAACTCTTTGAGTATGAACTCTAAAATCACTTTAGACCATCCTCAAAAGACCGAGGATCCAGTGCTGGCCCACCAAAGCAAAGGAGATTTTAACAGAGCTCGTTAGCACTAGCAATCCTCACAATCATACAATGACCAATGATAATTAGCAATTTTAACTGGAAACACACCGCTCCTGTGAGCAGCAACAGCTCAGTCTTACTAGGAATGCTCTATTTCCAAGCACAAAGGGGTCAGTTACCCATATCATAACAGGTAGCTCTGGGGTCCAATTTAACTATCAACTTATGCTATGAGCTGGTGATGGAGAGAGAGGCCAGCTGTCCTCCTCTCTGGTCCAGGTTACACGTCCTCTTTCTGGTTGCCAGCACTCAGCTGCTGTATGGCCAGACTAAGCCACCTCTGCAGCCTACTCTGGCTGGAAGCTGGCAAAGCAGTTGATGGATGAAGTGATGCATCTTGCTGAACCAATACAGAGGACAAGGCAGGATAATCAGACAGGGAATCAGGGACAATGAAACTGTCCATCTGCGACATCTACATTGTCCTCAGTACATCATGAATCCATCAATTTGGTGTGTGTGTGATGTGTCTGAATGCAGAGAAGCCTGGCCAGAAGTTTTCATAAATGTTCAGTTAGACGAATTGTGATTGATTTTGAGCAGAGACCTCTGACTCAGTGTGCCCGTCAGACTGTATTTGTCTGTATTTGCTTTTTTCCCCCATCAAGCTTCCTTAGGCACAGTTTTTGGTATGGAAATTGCACTGCTAATGAAAGTTAGCAGATCTTTATTGCATACTGTCTCATTTGATGATCCTTCTGGAAAGCTGCCATTCCTCACTATGTAAATTGGGAGCAGTTGTTGGGCAGAGGGAGACTAAGCCCCTTTACTGCTGCCATTGCATCTCAACTGGATGCAGAAATCTGCAAGTATACCCTGTGAATCTCTGAAATACTCATGCCTCATAAAACATCATAACATGCATTTTTCCACACAGGCCATCAATCTGCATTTTCCCTTTCTGATGGAAGAATTCACAGACTCCTAGATTCAAGCTATTTTTTTTTCTTACCTGGCTCTGTTTTTACTTTACAGCCAGAACAGATTTCACTAAACCTTGTATATTTCAAAGAAAACAAAAAAGGGGTTGCAGAAGTTTGGATTCTCCAGCAGTCCCTTCCAGAATCCGAGGAAAAGGTTTGAGTTAATGCAAGAGTTTACTTTCTCTCTGATTTCCATTTTTCACAAGGGAAATATAAATGCTGGTGAAGGTACCGGGGAAAAGCCCACAGCTGAATGGATGGGAAGACTTAGGTGTCAGTGAAATTTAGCAGTAGAGTCAAAACATAGTTCCAAATTATCTGCATTTGGATCTGAACAAGGACTGAACACAGGTCACGAAGGCCAGTTTTGCTTCCACCTTGACTTGCCGTAGGCTTAAATATGCCTTCCAGTTCATTCAGGGGCAAAGCTATAATTCATGGGTTTGGGTACAGCTCACAAGCTTCCATCACCCTCAGCCCCTGCCAGATACATAACTGAGGCCAGCTTCCTGTTATTTCAGGTCACTGCCATTTAATCTACCTTTAGATGCTATGTTTTCATAAGTTTGAGGAACATTACATTCACCATCTCAACATTAGGGTTTTGCCTTGATTGCTTATTTTGGAAATCATCATATGTGAACAAGAGTATATCAAACAGATGGGATTTGGTGGATGAACTAAAATCAAAGGCTGGGATGTGCCTTTAGATGACTGCACCTGACCTGTAGGAGTAAGCACAGCCAATCTAACATCTCATTCAGGTGATTTGTGATATTGCAGTATATAAAGAAACATTTTTTCCTGTCTTTTCTCCTCCTATTTTATTAGTCTCATAAAGGTTCAAAAACTCAAAACCAAAAAAGGTATTTTAAAATTACATGCACCCAGGGAAGAAATAAACTCCAATAGAATGTGTTTAGGATAAGAATAAGCTGGTTTCTGGGGCTGGTGTTCAGACAAGCAAGGCATGATGAGATGGTGCAAGTTCTGTCCAAAAGCTTGACTTGGTAGCTAACTGCAGGTGGTTCTTGCTTGCTTCAGTGTCCACTGACAGGGAAATCCTGTATGAAAATATCTTATTGCTCTGTGAATCAAATTATCCCAGACCTTCTGCTTGTTCTCACTGTTGATGTAAACAAAATTAAGCTCTAGCAAGAAAACAACTCATGACTCGCAAAGAAAGGTGACAGAATGACAAGTATGGCACACTTGGCTGCTGCCTTCACCAAAAAAATCTTTCCTTTACTTAGTCCTTCTACAAGCAGCAGCTCTCACATGTCCTTTTCTTTAGTTCTCCATTCTCCATCTTGCAGAACTTTTCTGTTATTTTCTCTGGCAGCTTACTAGAGCTTTGAGTAATTGAAAAAATTAATGCAGGGGAAAGACTAGACTGGAAAAATTAAACTTTATGGAAAAATGCCTCTGTTGGTCTCTGGAATAGTCTTCACAGGCAAAACCTGGAAATGGTTTATTTCTAACAGAACCAGTCACTGGGCAAGAAATGTTTGGAAGAAGACAGATAATTTTAAGAGATTTTATTTCATCTTGTCTAGCCCTCTTAGCAGACTGGTGTCATCTGAGGCAGTTGCAATGACAGTCACCATTGCATTGCCTACACTTGGATCCCAGAGTTAGTTTCCTATAAGACTAGTTGGTTGGAATATGTATTTTTGTATTACTAGCAATAATTTTAAACAAAGTAACATAGGTATATATCCAGCAGATGTGTTTTGAAACCCTAATGCATAGAATTTTAAGAAAAAATTACATGTACACAGTGCTGAGTATGATTAAGTCTTCAGAAGAGTACAGGAACTACCTTCTTTATACTCTGAATTATTTAAACTGCATTTCCATAAAATGCAGAAGACAGTTAATAAAATTGTCTATCATTACCAAGTAAAACATACTTCTTATTTTAGTTTCAGATGATACCTGTCATCATATCATTGAACAGTTTGATGCAAGATGGCTCTTTGGGCAGTCACTGCAGCAACGTAAGACTTGGCTAAAATAATAAATTTTAAAAATAATTTTGAATTAAAATTGTAAACATTAATTTATCACTAATGTATTGAAAGCCACAGCAGGTACTCACAAGACACTGTATGCTAACTACACATGAAAAGCACTATTAGTGTAAACAACATGAAGCTTAGGACACTGACAGAGGAGTGCAGGAAGGGAGAAACTGGATAGAACTGCAGATTTGGTTCCATTTACTGCTGATAGCTGTTCTTTGTCAGTTGAATGGTATGACTATCTCTCTACATAAGAGACTTACTAATGTCCAGTGCACGTACTCAGCCTATAGTCAATGCACATGTTCAACAGCCCATCTACAGTACAAATAAGTGGTCTGCTACAGAAGTGACATGAGAGTCACAGCATAGTTATTGATGTGCTAATCAAGTGGGAAACATTTCAAAAGAGCAAAGGACAACAGAACTTTCATCTATTCCTGATGCTTTTAAAAGTCTTCTACAAACTCAGTGTCTTAAAGTAAAGGCATGTCTGCCAGGTTTTGTGCAGCTGCGTGCTTCTTTGCCTTTGCAACAAGATAAGCAGTTGCAGGCCAGGAGAAGTTGGGATACCGTGTAACTATGTCAACATGCCGTTGAGCATAGTCTAATAAGCCCTGCTGAGAGGTAGCATCTGTTGCCTCCATCTCAGTTTAGCGCTAACAGGGATACATCTGCTGACTTATATCTGGCTGGCTTGGTACCTGAGGTGAATGACTGTCAAAGTCTGATCACTTAAATCTTGAAGGAGGATTTTATCCAGTGCAAATCAACATTGCTACTTCTTTCTTAAATCATTAGTTTGTCTCTCTCATTCTTAAGAAAATAGAAAAGTAATCTAGAGAAGTCTTATTATCAGAAATATTTTCATTCAATCTGATGCTCTGTAGTACCCATAGACACTCACAATTACCACGTGATATTCTCTATAAGGTAAAAAGTGCTCAGGCCTCAAACACAGAAGCCTCAAACAGGACTAACTTAAAGTAGCAGAGACCACTAACCAGCTTCTGAAAGCTGAACATTCACAAAGGATAGCTGTAAGTGAATGTCATATACTCCAAGGCAAGCTGAAAGCCTGAATGTCTGCCAAAGATGAGACAAGCCAAGGGACATGACTTGCATCCCCCTTCCAGAGTCTTGATGAGGGCCAAAGGAACTTGCTGTACGCATATGGCAAAGTATATAAATTAAATAATTTTTGATCGTGGCCACCAGAAAGTAGCGTCACTTCGCTCTGCTCTAGCCCTGCCACACTGGCAGGAGCAAGGAGCTTAGGGTGAAGGGTGTACATAGCTGTATTACAGCTGAATCCAGCCATTTGTACTGTAGGTCATGATTTCCCTTCAGTACGGTGATGGATAAGAGCAGGCTCAGTCCAGGCTGTATTTTGCCAATCATTGGCAGCTAACTATGGAAGAAAACATCACGTTTTTTGACAATTGTTGCTTTGTTTTCAAAGGAGCGGTTTCCAGTGCAATTGAGAGTGTGTGAGGACAAGAAAAATGAAGTATAGGCATTGCACTTAGTGAATAAGTAGTCACTGGCAGAACCGTTTAACAACACAAATCTGTTTGAATCAGAGACAAGCTTAAATCTCATGGAACAGGAGACATGATCTTCCCAGGATTAGTAAGCACACTTTGTTAATATATTTCCTAACTTTTGGAACCTCTAACTAGCAGTAGCTATACAAAAACTAGTCTAAGTAACGCTGCTAATTTGAAAATAATGGCAGCTAAAGGCACCATAATTTATCTGTAATTATAGCTGAGCATAACATTTACAGTGACAAAAAATGCAGAGATGTTTCCCAGATATTTACCATCAATGAGAGAAATACCTGTAATGCCTCATGGCAGAGTTGGTGTGCACTGCTCCAGCACCCACAGCTCCACTCAGGCTGGGAGGCATGTGCTGAAGGCAAATGGGTTTATGATCCATCAGCCACTGCAGAGATCAGAATATAGTTTCACTGCTGAATCACATGGTACTTCTTGACATTTTCTAGCTCCTAGTGCTCAACAAATACTTTAGGTGACGGACAGATATGTAAAATAAAGCAATAGTATTTACGTCTTGGTTTAAAAAATAAATGAGTGGTAAGGAGAAACATTGCACAAATGTTTTAATATAATGTAAATAGACAATGTCGATCACTATGTATAATATGAAAGTAGTGAGTACTAGAACACAGAGACCCATTACACATGCAAAGAATAAGACTGGCAATAAATGACGGTTTTTGCAATTGTAAACTTCCAGGCTAACTGAAAGAAGAGGATGTTCTTTCATATTTCTGTGTGGGAAAGTGAGTCACACAGAGACTGAGAGGGGCATCCTCCAAGGGAGACTCAGCCTGACGCAGACTGGGCTCACCCTTGTGGATGTGCCTGTACCTTTCCTGGGACCAAAGAAGCACAGAAGAGACAAATTCCCAGCTGGGGACTACAGTTTGATATGGATGACTGAGAATGAAAGATGTTCTTCTTCTTTCCCTGAATAGTGCCTGAAAAACATGTGTGATTAAGCAAACCCCTGTCACATAGTTACTGTATTACCACAGTTCAATAATTATGCAATTAAGGAGGAAAAAAAAGTCAGTTAATACTCAGACTAAAAAGTTTGTTTTACCTCAGTAAAATAGGAATTTAACTCTGGAGTGACTTGGGCTGAAGGAAATTTGCCATCTTTTGGGGTGTGTGTGATTCAGTTAATTTTTAGTGTGTGGGATCTTATGTAGTACACTTGGACATACATTTAGGAGAGAGTGCTGTTCCCATCCTGCATTGAAGATGTTTCTATCAAGGTTTGTAATGTTAGCCCAGACAACTGAGCATCAGTTTTACCAAAGACTATGGCAAGAAATTCAGGTTTGATAATCAATAGCAGAAAGTATTAGTGTTCCGAAAACATCATTGGATCACTTAATCAGCTTTCTTATTCAAGTCTGTTCACTCACTTACTTTCTTCACTGATCTATTAACTTTACAGATAGCCCTAAACTCTCAGAAATAATGTTTAGAACACTGTTTTTTTAGACAGGGAACCTGAGAAATCTTTGGGGCGGAGGGTGGTGTGGGGATTGGGGGGAAGAGATTTCATCATCCTAGACCACATTAGTATTTGATCTGGAAACTGAGCGTAGCGACTTAATCATTTAATGCAAAACATAGGTCTCTCCATCAAGAGAAGACTCACCCTTACTGGTTGTCTAAAATAGGTCAGATAGATTGCCCTTTGGAGGAAAGAGAGCAAAATGCCTGCAGAGGCTAAATAATTACCATTTCTTGATCACGAATGAGATGAATCCTGTGCTGGGGAACTGTAATTTGCAGTATAATATGGAAAAGGCAATGCATTGAAGGCTACGTACCAAATTGAATATTTTAAATGTCCCTTCATCATCCCATCAGAATCAGCTGAAACGCATGTTGAGGTGGGGATGTAGCAACACATGGTGATATACTTCAAAGCTGTGTCACAAAGCAGAATTAAGAATGTTCAGGCAATTTTATTTTTTAATTGATCACATGAAGTTATCAGCTTACATTGGATTTCCCCCAGTGTAACTCAGACTGTAAAAAAACCCTTATTTTTTAACAAAACCTATGTTCACTGGTGACTATGAGACAGCTTGCAGTGAACAAAACAGTGTTATTTACACCCTCAGCAAATCTGCTGTTTTCACAGACTGCTCATGAGAGCCCTGTTACAGAAAAGGTTGCTTCAGAGGAATGCTTTCTCAAACAAATCACTTACAAAGTACTTCTACTTCTAGGTTTTGCACACTGGATGATATAACTCAAAAAATCTGACTTTTTTCCCCTCTGCTTCAGTTGGGGGAAGAAAGCTCTCACTAAATTGCTACTAAAACCTGTCCTCAAATGTCCTATTTCCTTAACAGGTGAAAATGTTCTTCTGGAAGTAACAACTAGTCCCAGCTGTTGAAAAGTTTTGAAGACTGATTCTACTGGTGAAGGGTTACTTTATGTGATGGAATTCTGATCAGAGGTCCAAATACAGGATTACTTCTAGCTCCTTTGTTTTGAGATCTGCTTCACTTACTACCACATGGGTTTGTGCATGCTGAGGGATTTTTCCCCTTACAGATGTCGGTTTGGTAGATCATTTGTCAGGCCTGATAATTTTGTAAGCTCAAAGCAGCAAAGTACCTGAAGGGGTCAGTGGTAGGATAGCTGCCTGAAAAAGCTATACAAAACCAAAGGCATCATATGGAACAATCTATCTCTAATTAAGTGTTCATCACCAGAGAAAAAGAAAAATATAAACAGAAATCTAGTGTTTTCTGCTCCCAAATTCCTTGTATGAGCCTCTGACTTTTCTGACTTAGAGTACAGTGAGAAAATTATTTTAAGGTAGCCAGAAAACCCTTCATATAAGTTAAATTTCTTAGGAACACTTACAAATACTGTGTGTATGCCTATTCATCTTGGTGATTTTCTGGTATCTGCTGTGACAGTATGTTATTTATCACATGTATGATAAAATAGTGTTGGAAGATAGCATGTATGGAAAATGGGTACAGAGGTGGGTTGTAAGCCACATAAAGCAGGTACCATTTTTTTCATATACTACCTTTGTTCTTAATGTGACTTTAAGACTTTATGGTTAACTAAAACAGTATTATAGGAGCATATTAAGTTCTCTTCTGCCATTTTTTAGATCTAGTCCACTGAGGTTTGAACTCTGGAAGATATTGCTTGTTTCTAACTAGAATTGAACCTTTTGCAATGCCAATATATTTTTAATAAATTACAATAATGTAGCACCAAAGTTTTGGCACAGAGGAACATTTATTTAGGTACAACAGCACTTTGCCAATATATTTTATGTAAAAGAAGAAAGCACAAACATAAGCATGTGTGATGCGAATATGTGTATACATATACATAGTAAAAGTGTGTGCATCTGTAAATTAATAGCAAATATTGTATATTAAGGTAGTGTCTTTAACTCACCCTCATATGCCATGGGAACTTTAACCTATAGTTTATTAGCTGCTATATGATGATTGCACACCTAATTCTTAACATTCATTCATACAGGGAGGATGTTCTTTCAGGAAAGATGTTAAGCAAGTGAGGATGTTATGAACAGTTTTTGAAAAGGGTTTATGGTTAAATGTTTATTTCCTGTTTTCATCCCTTTCTTTCTGGTGTAGGAGGAGGAGTGATACAAAGGACTATAGAAAGAACCCATTACAATGGATTTTGCATAAAGATGAATTTAGCTATGTTGTCAGTTAGGGGTACTGTTAGGCAAAAACATGTTTTGAATTTACCTTGAAAGACAATAAAAATAATGTGCACCTCATGACACTTGCAGTTGTAACATAGTTAACCAGAGCACAGATATTTGAATGCATAAATCAAAAGTCGTTAATTCTATTATCTCAAATGGTGGATTTTTATCTCTCTACCTCCCACAAGAAAGCCTACACTGTTGTGCTTGCATTTTACATTGTTCTTCCACTCTTTGACTCTATTCAACACATCTTCTTCTAGGCAAAATCAAGAACTAGAATGAATAAAATGTGTGTATAAATATCTTTGCCCATCCTCCTCCTACGCATTTCGAAAGTGTGAAAATGTGTTCCAATTTCTTCTGCTATTTATCTATTCTGCTATTTTGTCTGTTATGGTACAATTTCAGGATTTCAGCAAGTGATGAAAGTTTTTTAATGGAAAAGACCTGGCTGAGTGCCACTGACAAACAGGGAGAAGTTGGGGATCTATGTATCTTTGAGATTCAGATTAGGAGGTTGGCAGTAGTGGAACAATGTAAGTTGAATAATGCGAAACAATTTGTGTTTATTTTTCAAAACATTCAAAGAATTACACTAGACTTTGTTTTTCCATGCACTTCTACTTTAACAAAGAAAACTATCATATGGTATTAGGAGAAACGAATGTGAAAGTTTTACTATAAATGAAAGAGATGTTAAGACACGCTTTAGAAACATACGTCTAAATTTAATTTGGCCTTGAGTCTACACAGGCACAAGGGTTACAGGCAAAAAGAACAAAAAGCTCAAGCTAGACTTAGTGAGGTAGTTTGAGCTTTGTAGTGCATCCTCTAATTACAAGTTTACGCCTACAAATATCTCTTTTCTATTACATCTATTACACAGCCCCTGTGAGATAAAGATGTGTTAATTATTCTATTAACCCTTACCCATTACCTCTATGGTTGTTTTAACAAAAAGAAAAAACAATAAAAAATACCGAAACTTGTCATAAAAAGCATAATTGTTAGGAATAAGCATAAGTGAAAGCATACTGAGAGAGTAGCTGGCAGTCACTTGTTTCCCTGGATGATCTTGAGGACAAAATGGGAATGTGGGCCCCAACCCTGCCGGAGTGGGCTGGGGGGCAGTAAGGGAGGCACCACTGCTGCGTGGGGATGCTCTGCTCCATGTGGGACATTCGTTAAAGAGTGAGAGGAGTGTCCTTCTATAGGGAGAGCTAGAGCAAGCAGGGCAGCTGGGAGGTGGTAGGACACTGAGTGGGGGGAGATGAAAGAAGGAGAAGCTGAAAACAAGTATGCACGCCTCCGAGTCTCCAAAGGCTAAAGCTGTTAAACTTTGGAACCACACTAGCTCCAGGAAATAGCTGAAGTTCACATCCTATCCCCACAGCCTGCATTTAGCTGCACATTTACTCTTAAGTTTATTTTTAATTTTATGGCTGGTCCACATGCCACTGGTTGACCTATGCTGCTGCCCCTGCCATATTTGCATGCAAGATTAAAATAATTCTCAGGGATTTTGTTTGGTTTTTTGTGGTTGGGTATTTTTGGCAGCACCATGCTAAATCAAATATAAACCAAATTCCAAATTCATCAGCTTTCCTTTACTGTTTTTTTTTTTTTTTCAAATTTCTGTAGTTACTTTTGCTTTTGGAATATACAAGAAGGCAAGGTGAGCAAGGTGGTTAAAAATGTAATTAATGGTATTAAATTATAATAACACGATTATCTGTTGTATCATTAACAAAATTAAGTGCTTAAATCATTCTGAATCCAGAAGCTGAGGAATTAAACACTTGACTGAGTAGTCAAGTTCCAGCCCTTCCTAAAACTGGGATCATCCTGATCCTGCCCACCTGCACATAGAAGGAATCCAGCCAGGGAAGGCTGGAAACGGGGCTTTATCATCTCCCACCTTGGGGTTAGAGGGAGAAGGAGGTGTCCAAGATGTCCAACCTCTCAGCATTACAAAGCAGAAGGAAGATGATGAGCAAAGGGAAACCCATCAGAAGGTGCTCCCTTTGGCTTTCCTCATGCGCTATGGGACTAGAGGAGAAAATCCATCATCCAAGGGAATCTGTAGCAGATGAATTTTCCTCACAAACACCAGAGGAATCTGAACACCCACAGTAGCTGTAATGATGTCAGTTTTGACAATAATATTAATCTCAACTTAGGTCAGGAACAGATTTCTCTGAATGAGGGACGTTCACAGGGAGTTAGTCATAGAAATCCAGACAGCAAAGCCAGCCACAGCATGGAAAATTTTACTATAGATGAGAGTTGGATCTATGATGAACTCATAGCACATTGAAAAGCAAATGTCTTCAAAGCATCTCAAATTAGTACTCACATAATGCTCAAAGACTTTGCATATTTGGTAGAGGCTTTTCTTTAAAAAACTATGCCTAGTATACCATAGCATTTTTAAACTGATAAGTAACATTTGCACTGAACAGAAAATGTTATGATAGTTGGATATGGTTTCAGGACAAATTTTTAAAGAAATATCCCAGTTCAACTCCTTCAAGGATCCTGTGTTACATGTATAAGGAAGTCTCCCACTGTCACCTCTGTCATTAGTGCTAACACTTCTTATCAAGCCCCTGAAAAGAGTACCCTGTTTTTGTGAAATCAATGGCACTGATTTCTGCTGGGTTCCTTTATGCACCTAAGTACGAGATCGAAATCTAGCAGTGGGAAAAAATGAAGGTTAAACTGACACCTCAACAGTGTTAAAAGGGGGATTAGTATTAGCATGTGCTTTGAATTCAGAGTAATAGAAGTAAAACCAGACGCGTTTTATTTGGCATCTATTTCATGTCCCAGTGAAGCTGGCATACCACCATTTGATCAGGCATGAAGCCATCCCAACAGATGGTCCCCAGCAGCAGCAGCCAAGAGACCATGTATGAACATCAAATGTGTTTGCGAAGGGCAGGACTCCAGGCTGCCAATGTCAAAATTGTTTTCCATTCCCAGCTTCCGTGCCAATGGCTAGTGGGCCTATGCAGTCTCTCTGCTGGCCCAGGGACCAACTCAGTACTGAGAGGAGAATGTATAGTCAGAAGTGTTGTCAGACCTTTTGTGCTCACCTCCCTCTGGCCTTTTGGAGGAGATCTTCAACGTGTTGGCTTAAAAACACTCCAGGACACACTATTTGAGTTTAAATTAAAAGATAGGAAAAGCTTGGGCTTCTGTTCCATGATTTTCTCAGGACCTATGTAGGCATAAGGGCACCAAAAGTGCTTACAGAATAGGCATATCTGTGAAGCAATGAGACATTTCTTTAAGGATCAAGCATGCACAGACGAGTACATGTTACTGTGCCAGCCACTATGTGTTGCAAAGAGATTTTTTCAGTTCTCAATTATCAGGTTCCTGAGTAAATCTGTTGCTTGTGTTCCTGGGTTATAGCCTGCATAGGCTGTTTGTTTTGCAGATGTTTAGTTAATCCACTGTGGATATGAATGAGCCTCAGCTCTTCTCTCTTCCACTCATCACACCTTCATGTGCAGGAGTAAATATCATTCAGGCTCTGTTGAGCCCTTTGCTGTCACCAAGTATCTTCATCCTGTTGTACCTGTATGGACATGTGCGTCATTTCCCAGGACAGACTGGAACACTGAGATGACAGCCAAGATCTCTGTTTATCCTTCCCTTTTCTCATCCTGTTACAAAACAGAAGTGTTTATACTGCCAGTCCAAATGCTCCCACTCAATCACATGGCAGAAAAAAAAGAAGGGGGCAAGCAAGCCTAAAACCTTGGAAGAATGACTGTAATGCCAGTTCAACATGCCCCTTCCCTGTATCAACCAGTGCCTGGCCTGGGTAGACACACAGGCACAGAGCAGGAGTGGTTGCAGGAGCTGTGTCCATTTGGCTCCTCGTAGTCTTCTCTCTCACTGGTGTACTATGTGAGAAGATGAGAACCCAGAGGCCACCTGGTTCTTAGGGGGTGATCCTCACAGCACACAGCCCAAAGGGATCACAGGTTGTGGAGAGGATTTTTCACCTCTCTTTGATCTTCTCCGCCTTTTTTTGCACTCTACAGGAGCCTTTACCCCTTTGAATTAGAGAAATACACTAAAGTTATTTTGGAGTTCATGGTCCTGAGGATCAGCCTCTCTTTACTCAGGCTCATGGCTTAATTATCATCCATTGTATATCAAGGTGTTGTCCATCAAGGCGCTTCCTAGAGTTTAACAAGCCAGACACATAAGCTTCTCAAGCATGCAAATATAGATATATGTATTCCAAATAACTTCTGTCATTGTTGAAGTCCAGCCACCCTGCCGTGAATTGTGGCAATTTTTCAACAATGTGTAGCTACATTACAAAACCCTGCAGGATAGGAAGCAAAGGATACCTAATTTCAAGGAAACCCTGGAGGAATCTGAGGTTGGTTCCATAGAATTAATCCCACATGAATTTGTCTCCTGACCAGGTTAAATAGTTGGCAAGTGGAAGGGAAACGAGAACATATTTCATTAATGCTAGGGCTTTAATTTGCTTATGTTTGAATGCTTTTTATGTTTATGAACCTTGAAAATAGCTTGTAATTCAACATCAAATACTTTTGTGCAATTGTTCTGCCAAGTGAAACTTGTTTGAGCTTCATTGATGTTCCAATACCAACAATTGATACAATCTGGCTAAACCCTAGCTTTCCATTTGTTATACTCTTTTAATGTTTCCAATACTAAATAAAGTGTCAAAAAATGAGATGGATCTCTGAATACGTTGGAGAGCAAAAAAGGGGATTATATGCACAGATTTGTATATTCAGTGAATACCAAAAGGTCTTGAATCTGGCTTGGATGCCAGAGCTGATGCCAAACTAACTCCAAAGAGCTTTTCCAATAGCATCTCCCCTCATTAAGATCTCAGGTGCACCAGCTCTAGAAAATGCTGACAGGGTCAACAGGGCGGCAACTGCAGCAGAGTCTTTCAGCACCCCCTAATGTATTTAAAGTTTTTTTTCCCTGGCATCTCTGGGAATTCCTTAATCACAGACTGGGCAAGCCTGAAGTCTGGGCTGAGAGAGAAGCAAAATATGTGGCTTGAAAATAATACCTCTGCCTGTGTTTTCTAACTGAAAGCTCATAAGGAATAAGTCAGAAACAGCCCATTTGTAATGACTTTAATTTTGCTCAGGTCTGTTTGATTTAGTAACAGGTACTTTCATTTTTCTATACGTTTATTTTGGCTTGTTTTGTTGAATGAAATAAGCAAACAGTACAGGAAAATGGCATCAGCTCTGTGTGCATCAAGCAGCAGGTTCTCTGTGGGGCTGACAAAACGCCCAGCTGATCACATTGGCAGATTTTTAAATCATCCTTTTCACACATTTAAAGCAAATGCTGGAAAACAGGGAAGAGAAATCTGGTAGTTTTATCTTTCTATCATGAACTTTGATGGTTCTGTCAGTGATACACATATGTTTCCATATAAACTGCTCACAGCACAGAAGCAATGGAGTGTCAAGTGTTCCCTCTGGACCTTATTCTCTGGAGGGATTTTTTTTGCTTTTGTTGTTCTTTCACGGCAGGTTGCAACATTTTGGAGAAGAGCCTACGGCCAGCATCATGCTTAAGGGCTCCTGCGTCGCATAGCTGCAATTTCAGTTTTTATCTTTAAGCGTGTTCTTTGCAATTCAGTTCAAACGCTTCCTGGACACACGGGTATTTTCCCCTCTACATTAATTTTCCAGTTGGCACAAGGGTGCTTTGCCTTCCTTGGCCCCTGGGATTTTACTAAAAAGGAGCCTCGATTGGGGGAGGTTTTCGAGCTTTCCAGGACTGTGCTGCCATCTCCTGATCAAACCCCACATTCCCCTTTCGAAAACCGGCCAGGACGAAGGCCAGAAATCTTTTCCCTTCTCTTTCCGGGCAGGACAGCAAATGGCCTTTGACCTAGGGTCGTGTCAGTCCCTGCTCTGTCGCGTTCCCCCCTCCTGCTCTATTTCTGCAGAGGACACCGGTGAGCAGCGTGCCCGAGGGGGACAGGGCCTGCTGGAGCTGCTCCTTCCCAGCTCACCCAGGCAGCTGCAGGAGAGGCTGGGGAAAGGCTTTGCCCATCTGGGGAAGATGGGGAACGTTTCCTGAATTTGAAGTTTTGGGGAAACTGAACCTAGATTTTTAGGAAAGTTGGGGTTTTGGGGGTTTTTTCCTTCCCCTCTGCTCTCTACACCTTAGACATTTCTCTTCCCCTGTGTCAGAACGATGCACCAGCCACCTTCCTGCCTGTTGCTCCTTTCCCTTGCGCGGAGCAGCGGCCTTGCTGCGGCCCTTTTTTACCGTGACGCCAAAGGCTCTTTTCGGGTTCTCTGCACTCAGTAATAACGCTGCAATGACCATTCCGCACCGCCAGGGGACGCCCCAGGGCAGAGGCAGCGCCAGGGCAGCTCCTTGGCCTTAAAGAATCTTCCCTTCCCTTCCCTTCCCTTCCCTTCCCTTCCTTCCCTTCCCTTCCCTTCCCTTCCCTTCCCTTCCCTTCCCTTCCCTTCCCTTCCCTTCCCTTCCCTTCCCTTCCCTTCCCTTCCCTTCCCTTCCCTTCCTTCCCTTCCCTTCCCTTCCCTTCCTTCCCTTCCCTTCCCTTCCCTTCCCTTCCCTTCCCTTCCCTTCCCTTCCCTTCCCTTCCCTTCCCTTCCCTTCCCTTCCCTTCCCTTCCCTTCCCTTCCCTTCCCTTCCCTTCCCTTCCCTTCCCTTCCCTTCCCTTCCCTTCCCTTCCCTTCCCTTCCCTTCCCTTCCCTTCCCTTCCCTTCCCTTCCCTTCCCTTCCCTTCCCTTCCCTTCCCTTCCCTTCCCTTCCCTTCCCTTCCCTTCCCTTCCCTTCCCTTCCCTTCCCTTCCCTTCCCTTCCCTTCCCTTCCCTTCCCTTCCCTTCCCTTCCCTTCCCTTCCCTTCCCTTCCCTTCCCTTCCCTTCCCTTCCCTTCCCTTCCCTTCCCTTCCCTTCCCTTCCCTTCCCTTCCCTTCCCTTCCCTTCCCTTCCCTTCCCTTCCCTTCCCTTCCCTTCCCTTCCCTTCCCTTCCCTTCCCTTCCCTTCCCTTCCCTTCCCTTCCCTTCCCTTCCCTTCCCTTCCCTTCCCTTCCCTTCCCTTCCCTTCCCTTCCCTCACCTAAATTTGGTGGGTCTAAAGAGTGCATTTTCCACTTTGCATTCTTAGATTTAAGAGATATGCTTGTTAGCTTGAAAGAAACAAGTAAAATGTTAACTACCCTGCTTACATTTATAATGGTATATCATTTCCTTCTCAGATATTCAGCGGGTCACTTGAATCCAAAACCAGAGCAGTACTTATTCTTTAGCTCCCTCTCCCCCTTTCATATTTATTCTGGTTTATTTATCTAAATAAATGAGACATGACTGAAAAATCTTTTTAGCAATAAGGCATGAATTTGCTACTCTGTTCCATCTCATATGGGAGTAAAGATTTAATGGTAGTGTACCTCCTCTCTTGCAGTATGTTTTCTGTCACTACAGTAATGGCAAGTGGAATAAGAGACAGGTGGTGGTACCTATAAAATCTGCTAATTGCTCCATCAGCATAAGTTTAATGTATTCTGAACTATATTTCGCATCCTGCTGTTGTTAGTGCATTTCCTCTGGTGCCTCTCCTCAACAAAGAAATTTGGAGAGGAAAGGAAACATTAATAAACCTGAAATGTTTCATTTAAAAGCAGATATAAAGTTTAACACTGCTCATGAGAAGGCTTATTTGACATGAGATCAGCTCATCGTAGTCCTCAATAACAGTGAAAGGCTTTGACAAAGCAAAGGCTTTTTTAGATGTAGTTACAGCCTCTTTGATGCATTTGATGTTTAATCATGTCATAGAACAGCATCACTTTCTAATGGATTAGAGAAGACGTCCAGTCATGAGACAATCCTGGGTAAATGTTTGTTGGGAGGAAAAAAAGCTCAGGTGTACAACAACAAGTTTTGTACTGCTTAGCTTTTTTAGAGATATCTTCCTCTATTAAAAATGTGATTTGATTTCTAATGCGTTATATTTCAGGCTGAACTCATATCCTCTGCTATATGGTGACACCTTGAACAAGCCTACACTGCCATTTCACCTGCAAACTTTCAGAGGGTGACCTTAGGATGGTGACAACTTGTCTTCCTCTTCCTCCCTGCCTGAGGAGCCACCAGCACACGAGGACTCTAATCCCACGCTGTGTCACCAAGCGCTTTGAGAGCACCAATAATAGTGATGGTAGTACTGATAGTCCTTGTGTTGATTGTACTTATCCAAAGCCTTGCCAATGATGTCATATTCAGAGTGCAGAGCTGCTGTGAAGAATTACTCTTGCAGTAATAGTCTCCTATGAGTGCATGAGGTCAAGATTGGTCATTAGGACCAAATTCTGCCTGATCTACTCAGGAAATCCCTACTGAAATCAACATTTAACATGTCAGAGAAAGGCAAAATTTGGATGCCAGGGTTTCTAGCTGGCCTGCAGAGTTTATCCTGAAAGTGCATTTTGTGAAGTAGCTACTGTTGGGCGGCCTGGCTTAATAGGACTATTACACCTGATCACTAGAAGCATTTTCTTCCAAAAAGTTGTCTCTTGAAAAACATTATAACTGCTATGTTAGCACGCTTTTCCTAGTGATGTGCTTATCAAGCAATGATGACAGCAAAAATTCCCAGCTGAACTGGGATATCATAGCATGCCTCTGATTAGCAGCATCTAATCTAAGCCAAAATCACTCAAACTGATCTATTTTTTCTTACCCTTCTCAGGAAACAAGGCCCTTTCCAAGAAGTGGACACTTGATGTGATATCAGGGCAAAGAAACAGAGCGAGTTGTAAAATGCAGGAGAGATGAGGAGAGCTTAGGTACTAAACACCAGGTGGACTTCAGGTACCCAGACTGCTGAATATTAGTATATATATGATCAACCTAGCATACGCTTGTCGGAATCAGCTCCTCACAGAAGGCAGTCTTGATCCTTAGCTCCTGCTGAAGTTCAGAAGAAGGAGGACATGGTGGTTTCACTTCATAGCTTCTCCTTCAAGGTTTTTGTCCTTGCAAGCAAGGCCCAGGGTCAACCTCCTCTCCTGGTGGAGATTAATCCCACTCCCAGAACAGGACATTGAGCAACAGGCCCAGTAGCTGTTGGTGAGAGCAGTCATTAAAGAATTACTGACTTATATACAGAACTATCCTGGGAGCATTCATGGTGATTGTTTTTCACATGCACAATGGGGAAAAGCTGAGATCTGATACAGACTTCTGAGTTCTGCCCTGGGATAAGATATTTTTTTTAAAATGCAATGACTGTGCCTTCTTTCTTTGGATTCATTTCCTAGCTACAAGCACAAGCTTAGGGTAAGAAAGGGAAGCAAGCATGAGAATTAAAGAAATTACTGAAAATTTAGAAGTTCAGTAGGCTATCATGGTTTAACCCTAGCCAGAAACTAAGCACTACAAAGCCACTCTCTTACCACCCCTCCTCCCCTGCAGTGGGGTGGGGAGGAGAACGAGAACAAGTAAATCTCATGGGTTGAGGTAAAGACAGTTTAATAGGACAGCAAAACAGAAACAAAATAACAATAACAACAACATTAATAACAATAACAACATTAATAGTAATAGCAATAGCAATAACAATAACAGAATGTACAAAATAAGTGATGCACGAAACTACCAAATGACCAGTGCCCAGACCATCTCTGAGCAGATATCGCCTGCATTCTGGCCAACTCCACAGTTAATATACTGAACGTGGCCTTATATAACATGGAATATCCATTTGGCCAGCTTGGATGAGCTGTCCTGGCTATACTCCCTCCCAACTTCTTGCACACCTTCCCATTGGAAGCAGAAAATTCCTTGACTTAGTATAAGAACTGCTCAGCAACTACTAAAACCATGAGTGTGTGATCAACATGAATCTTATACTAAATACAAAACACAGCACTATACCCACTAGGAATAAAATTAACTCTATCCCAGCCGAAACCAGGACAGTATGCACCCCTTATTCTATACCATCTACACCATGTTCAGGTCCTCTAAGTTCCAATACTTTCCAATTAATCACCACCACTTTTCCTGTCTTGATATGTACACACGGATACCATTCCTTTAGTCTATGGGCACCTCCTGTAAGATGTCCATTGAGTTTATGTAATCCATGACCTTGGGCTCCATACATCATAACAGTCTTTCAGGGCAGGAGAGATGGTGTGTGGTGTTGGATTGTTGCATGCTGCATCTGGAGCTTGTAGCTGTTGTACCTGGCATGACCCATGCCTAGGTCTGCAGGTTGAAGAAGTTGATCTCAAGGAAGTTTCTTGGCACCAGCCACTGAAGTAACTCCTAGTTCCATCAACACTGCACTTGGCTCAGTTTCATCAAAGTTAATTTTTCATTAATCTGGGTGATTCTAACTGTAATGTCATTGATATAGCATATAGCAGCTGTAGCAGTGATGACATACAGTAGCAGGGATATATATCAATTAACATTATGCTATTTAATTAGTTATTCTCACAATCCCACAGATAGGTTTGCCTTTGTCTGAGGGAGAAATAGCCCGGACTGTCTTCCCTAGCATATTCGTTTATGTATAATACAGGGATTTTATCCTCTTCTACAATATATAAAAGCTTTGATTGGGCATGGCCAGCTTGATTGGTGGATTGCCTAGTGTTGACTAAGCAGGTGGCTTTGGGTAAATTTGTATCCTTATGTTTGAATGTCCCACCACCCCTTGCTTTTAGTGTAGTCTTTAACAGTCCATTGTATCATTCCATTTTCCCAGAGGCTGGTGCATGATAGGCTATGTGATACATCCACTCAATGCTATGTTCTTTGGCCCAGGCATCTATGAGGTTGTTTCAGAAATTAGTCTCATTGTCTGACTCAGTTCTTTCTGGAGTGCCATGTCACAGTAAGACTTGCTTTTCAAGGCCCAGGTTAGTGTTTTGGGCTGTGGCATGGTGCACAGGATATCTTTCCAGCCATCCATTGGCTGCTCCCATCCTTGTAAGCATTTAGCATTTGCCATGGTGTGTTTGTGGAATGTGATACAATCAGTCTGCCAGGCTTCCCCATATTGATGTTTCAGCCATCATCCTCAATACCAAAGTGGCCTTAACTGTTTGGCTTGTTTAATTGCAGCATGTGTTTCAATTTCATGGATAACCTGTGCAATACTGTCCATGGTCAATCCCTCCTCACCTACGTGTTACATCTCTTCCTTGATGGCCTGAGCTGTCATGGACCCACCAAGCTATAAATAATTCATCCTTACATTGCCAGTCCAGATCTACCTCAGCTACTTCAGTCTTAGCAGCCTGATCCATATACTGGTTGTTCTGATGTTCTTTGATTGCTTGACTCTTGGGTACAAGAACATCTATGTACTTCTGCAACCAGCTTCTCTACTCAGGAAGCAATATCTTGCCACAATGGGACAGACCAGATGGATTTGCTTCTAAGCTGCCAGTTGCTCTCCTCCCTTTGCTGTTACCACTCCCACAAGGCATTTGCCATCATCTATGAGTCAGTATAGAAATAAAGGACTGGCCCTTTTTCTCGCTCAGTAATACCTAAAGCCAGCTGAATGGCTTTCACCTCTGCAAATTGACACAATTCACCTTCATGCTTGACAGGAGTCACCTCCAGAGGTTGAGGGCTTGTGTCCCTTTTCCAATCAGCTTGTCAATGGCCCCTTCCCTCAACAGGGATCCCTGCTGTTTAACTTCCCTATCCTCTAATTCCAGGCTACTGGCTCAATTATCCCAGCACCAGAGCAGCCAGACGACAAGTTGCTCACTTAGACAACAGCAGAAATATTTTTCTATCCTCACTCAAGGATAGGGGTCTGATGGTTACCTCTGGTTCTGCCCCTTCCTCCTGTTCTTATGATGGCTTTTTCAAATTGCTTTTGCGCTGTCAGTGCTATGCCAGAGTTATGTTATGATTTCCAATAGAACATTCATTTATGGTATTTTTTTTCTGATATTAGAGGATCAGTTCCATACTAATGAAATGAAACACTACAGCCTGCACTTAGTCTTAATGGAAAGTCAGTGAACGCACTCATATAGGGAAAGTTAATTTAATAAAAGCAGGACTAGAATATGGAGCAATCTGCAAGATCAGGTCCTAGAAATTTTTTCATCTTTCCTCTTAATGATAAAAACGTATTTTCCTTTAGGTTCACTAGGGTGTCCCTCCCCCACCAGTTTAGCCAGTGCACCTCTCTGTCCTGAATGCTGCTATTAAGAATCCCAGGGAAACAGTACAGCTACTAGAAATTCTTAACTGTTTTAGCAAATATGATCTCAGACACCCAAAGTTACTCTTCATCTCTCAGACTCTATAAGGAAATTATAAAGGTGTAACACAATCCTAAGAACACCACTGTATTGTAGTATTACTCTTGGAGCCAGTTTTCCCTCTTGCTTTATGTTCTGATTTAGTTTAGGTATCAGTGAGGGTCAGTAGTGAGAAGAGGTGTTGAATACGATCTTTTGTTTGTCTATTTTTGCTTTTATTTTCATGAGTCCATGTCTCTTGTCACCATCTAGCCAGATCCTGCTGTTACCCATCTAGCTCAGTAACTGAGAAGTGCCTCACAGCGCTTCCTTCACACGTATGATGGATGCTGGATATCTTATGCTGTGTCACGATGGAAGTAGATGGGATCAGATTTTAGCATATTTTTAACAAAGCAGAGCCAGACTTCCTCTGACTTTTTAAGCTCAGTGTTTGGGTTGATGTTTATAAGGAATATAAGCCAGCAGATGGAGGGTTTGTCGCAATTAAAGAATATGTAGAATGTGTACACATCCAGTAAAGACCAAGATCAAGCTCTTAGCTGCATGAGCACAGCTTAGTGAGACATTCCTACAACATGCTGCAGAGAGTTTCTGCTTTTCCTGCATGTGAAAAAACAAGTTTGTTCCTTTTGAATTTATTCCGAAATTTTTCATTCCCTGTGTCTTCCCATGTCCTGTTATTTTTTTTCTATAAAATCCATAGTCTAAAATAAAATGTTGCTTATTTCAAGAAATTTTCTTTTCATTTTGTATATACCTTTATCTGCCTATCTTTTTAACCTCGTCTTAATGCCTGGTAAGGTGCTAATAATGGTCTTAGTTGTATACTAGCAAGATTGGGCTTTACACACAACCTTGCTGAGCCTCAGCTTGCAGTATAGTATTGCAGTCTGTTACCTTAGATTTGTTTGTGGCTCTCTCACAGACACCCATTGATACTGAAGCAGAGATGGTTAACAAAGACAAGCTGGGAAAATCAGTTGCTCTTCCGTTTGCTGAAGGCCTGATGGAGAGCTGTACTGCAGTAGCTAATGCAAAGTTCTGGTTAAATATTGTCCTACCATTTGCACTATACCGTCTGTTGTTTTTACACTAAAGGCTTAGCAGAGGTTGGAGGCAGTATTGACTTTGTAATTAAACTATTTTAACTTCAGGATTTTGTAATCACCATACTTAAACCATCTGTTATGGTACATAGGCAATTTCCCCACCCCCCTGATCCACCCCTCCTGTCTGGGAACAAAACACCATCATGTTTTTAATTGTGAGACCCTCTTATGATGGGTGTAGAAAGGGAAAATGAGGATAATTTCCCTTTTTCTAAGACAATGTGCAAAAGCTCAAAGAGCTTTTGATCCATGTGAACAGAGGTGCGTATAGAACATCCACTTGTGGCTCCTCCTGTCCTCTGATCCCAAGAGCAAAGTAGAGGGCTTCTTGGTGGGACATCTTCCTTTCCTGACAGAGTGCTTAAGGGAATTCTACTGGGAGAAGCAAGGAAAAGGACCAGAAGCTGTGGTCTACCAAAGTAGAGCCTGGTGAGCAGGGTTGCGCATGTGGGGAACCACAGAGCTATTCATGCTCAGGGAAAGAAAAGAGAAGGAAAGGTTAAGACAGAAAACAGTGCAGCAGATTTTGGGAAGCTATCTCTGTCCACTACTTACTTGCATATCTCCCTGGCTGACCAGGACACACAACAGCTTGTATCTGAAGTTCTTAATGCTGCTTAAACAGTAGCACTGCTGCCTGTAGAATCTGGGGATTCCAGGATTCCTCAGGATTTGCTTACTTCTGCAAGTTGCACAAAGTCAGCATGGAGAAAGTCTTAGACAACTGTCCTGTGAGTATGACTACCCGGAATTACCAGTGAAATTAGCAGTAACATTTGGCAACACCAAATTCTGGCCTTTCACCTGAGTAACAAAATCAACTCTAAAAGAGATAGTCTCACTTGGAACAATTATGATAGTAAAACTGTTAGATGTTACAACCTGACCTTTCTCTACATCAGTAAAACAAATTAAGAGCATCTTGTCCCTTCTCCCAGTTGTGCAGAATTCTTTTGCTTTGTTTCATTTCACGGTGTTAGTTTAGGCTACAGTTTCAGTAGATCCAAATGCATATTGAACATGTGCTGACATACAATAGGGGATTTTCTTTATTATACATGTAATGTTAATCAGAAGTCTGTATTCTTGATTCCTGGTTTGCCGCCCTGAATTTAAATCACTTGGTCAGACATCTTTGTGTACCCCTTTAAAAAATGTCTGTTAATTTTGCTTCATTTGGCCTCACTTTTGTGTGTTCATCTATATTTTCTTACTGGCAATCAGCTCAGCAGAGCTCTTTCAACCAGTGCATTAGGGAAATGCACTCTCACTCTTGTCACATAAACCTGAGGTATTGAAAAAAGAGAGAGATGCAAGTGACAGTGAATTTTCCCAGTTGTGTTGAGCAAATTTCAACTTTTTTCTTTGGTTCTAGTTTGTAAAACAAAGAAGTATTTTCTGTCAAGACAGATTAAAGTGCTAAATCAGACAGCAAATGCTCGACATAGCTAAATATCGGATCAAATGGTTCTCCATTGCATCATGCCCATTGCACATGTTGTGTAGACCTATGCTTTGACCTCAGCCCAAGTTTGTTTAGCACTGTATCTTCTGAAGCTCTGTTTTGGGGACAGCAGATAAAGCAGTGCTTGAGAGAGGCAGATTTTTGCTATTAATTGGTGCAAGTACACCAGGACTCCTGAGGTGTGCAGGAGCAGATAGAGGGCTGGCCACTCCTTGGAATGTCTTACATGGCCTGCCCCTGCAACTTGCTTCATTAACCTATCTTAAGAGAATGACAATTTCTTCAAAATTCCTAAAGACTGAAAGAAAATTGGTCAATGCAGTATATATGTAGGTGGGTGATCAATACCATGTAATTCAATTCCATCTGGGTTTCAGTAATTTCTGTCTCTTTTGTAAAGAAGTTGAATGTCTCTCGTTATTTCCATTCCTAAATAAGGACCCTTGTGCCATGCTGTTGCTGTGAAAATGGGTAGCATTTTATCTGGTGCTACCATAGGCCAGTGAATGACATGAAGCAAGATTGGTATGTGTCCCACACACACTGTGAATTTTGTTTGCATCTCTGTGGCTTTTCAGCATTCACTTGCCTGGCAAAGCCATTTCACTAATGCCAGGCAGCAGGAACTGCTGAGTGTGCAACAATTCCAAATAACTGTTTGCTTACTTGAGAAACTAAAGGCAGAAGTGGAAGCTTTACCTTGCCTTTCTGATTGTCAACAAGCTGAAAGAAGAGAGACTAGCATTTTCAGGCACTGGACCCACAGCTGCATGGTTTTTTTACATGTTTTCTTATGTTCTTCTGCTCAGCATTGCAAGAGTGAAGAACTGTTACTTTAAAAATAAGTGAGATGGACAGATAGGAAAGCATTGCTATAGAAGGAAGTTTTCTATAAATTAGATGCCTGCATATTTTTAGAATGTATATTCTATTGTTTACACAATTAAAGATTAGAACCTCATATGTACCAAAAAACTCTCTGCACCCACCGGCGTTAATAAAGCTAAACTCCAAACTCCATTTTCAGAAATGCTCAGGCACTCATATAGCTTATATCCCTGATCACTCAGGACACGTAACACACAGTCAGGTGCTGATTAACACATATTCTTCTTTGTACGCTATCTAGACACCATCCATCTTCAGCTGAAATGCTGTGTGATGTCCATTTCTATCGACTGTGCTAAGGGACTAGTATTTCTTGGAGGCTGCTGCTAACCCTCATTGATTGTGTTGTTGCAGAGCTGCAGCCAGTGTGGGGCTGGGACTCAGAGTAGCCCAAGCATGTGGGCAAACATCTCGCTCTGACCTTGCAGAATGTATCGTGTCTTCCCAGGGCCAACAACCACAAAGGGTCTTAAAGCTTATCATGTGCTCTGCTGCATAATTGCCTCATGTCCTGTTGCCAATTAGACTTCTAATTCCCAACTGAGGTGTCTAGAATCTCCATAGGATGCACAGGGAGTCTAATGTTTCACATGGAAACCATGCAATCCGTAAGTCTAAGAATGCAGGTGAGTGACAAATGCTAACCAAAGGGATTTGCTGAGCAAAAGCATCCCTCAGGGGCAGCCACCTGTGAAACTATTTTACCTGGAGGTAGATGAGAGAAGGACATAGTTCCAGGCCTAAATAATTCAACTTTTTGTGTCTGAGTCGTCCAGGACTCAGAACCATATCACTTATCAGTGATAGATCATACTCTGACTGCTGGCGGAACACCACAAACCTCATTCCCAGCTCCTTGAAGAGAGCAGATGACCTGTGAGGCTACTTTTGGAAGACTATGAAGAGCTGTGGAGGAAAATCTGTATGTGAATGCTGGAGTGGAAAAACTTTTGATTCTTACTCTTTTCCTGCAATGGAAATGATGAAACCAGGGTATACATCAGCAGTTGGACTGTATAATTAGGAGGTAAAGATCACTCTGCAAGATCACAGGAGCAAACAAATCTGAATGTATAGGTATGTCTCTAGTTTCTTATGATGGCACTATTCCACTTCATGTAAACTTTGGAGCAGGATTAGAGATCTGGTATTCTTCCAAATGAACAAACACCATGATCAGCTGGAATAGCTGAATATCACAATTAATCTTTGTCTCTGTTCATATTTATTTATTTAAACAAAAGATTATATCCCCTGTACAATGGACTGAGTCCATTTCAGTCTCATCTCAGTGTTTTAATCTTTTAAAAATTAATTTTCCTAGAATTATCTACATACTTTTCATTTAGAGTGACATACGCATCTGAGTTTCAGAAGGAATTCAATAGTGTAGGTAACTTCCTATATTCTCTTCTAAAAGTCTTTAAACATTACTCATGTTACCAATTATACAAAAATGAGTACTTTGGTTGTTTTAGAAATGGAACTGAAAAAGAACCATTACGTCTAGGACGCTGAGGGTAATTCATCAATTCTGTTTCCAGAACCAGAACTTGGGTAACTGCTGTCTTAAGCATGACTTGAGATTGGCCGCATAATGTCTAAAATTAAAATACTTGACCAGAACTGAAAGGTGGGGGCTGTTAGAAACTCCCAGCTGCTGTGGACTGTCGAAGAGGACAGATCCCATATATCAGTCAGTGAGTGGGATACCTACACGGGAAAATACCATGCAGAGTCAAAGCAAAAATACTATTAGATGATGCTGTACATCCAGGCTAATTTTTGAAGTCTGATCATACTTTGAAGATGAAGCGTGGTAAAGACTGTATTAGAAAGAAATGAAAGGATGTTTATTGTCCACCTCTGCATTACATATATTTGGTATTTTTACTCTGGTGATTTTCTCAAACTTGTCACGTTAATTAAATTTTGAGTGATCTCTGTGTATCCTGATGTGAGACAGGTGAGTAATCAGTAAAGTCCACTTCTGAACCAAACTGAATGATATGAGAAAATTAAATATGATAAGAATTAAAAAAGCATTTAATATCAAACTCTAAGTTTACTATTTCACTGTATGTCTTTTTTTACTGTAGCAACGAGAGCACAAAGGCAGTATGAACATGTGGCCCTTTATTTGATCAAGGATAATAATCAACTAAGCCAAAAGGAAAGGAAGTAGATTTTCCTAGCTCAGCTTCTAAAATACTGTTTTACATGTCTCCAGCTGTGTAACCATTGCTCCATACAGCATTGTAACATGCAGCATTGTTACATGAAGAAAACCTGTTCATATAACAAAGAATCCAAAATGTAGAGAAATTATATTTTATGTCATTAATTATGCAAAATGGGCACTATATTTTCTTTCTTCCATTTCAGATCCCAGCCCTCCTTGCCCCCTGCTTTGCCTGCTCATGCCTTTGTTGGCAGGCTCAGGTCCTGTGTCAAGTGATTCTGTTGAACCTTGTAATTGCTGTAAATGTCTGGAGGTGATGGAAGCATAGTTTGTGGTCAGCCATGACTTCAAATTCCCCAATGCTAGCCTCAGAAGTATCATTGAAAATGTAGTCTCCATCAGCTAAAACCTCAAATTAGTCTCACTTGTTTCTTCATGGCCTGAGTTTAATCTAAATGGCTCATCTTCTTTTATTTCTAACTGTAAATTTCAAATAAACTTTGTCTACTCTTAAGCCTAGAACTTGAAGGAATCATAACTAGATCACTTGGACTGGCAGTAGGTTTCATGTAAGTTCAACAACCCTTACTAAATGCAGAAACAACCCACATTCACCAGTTCCTGCCCAAGTAAACATTAATTCTGACAATAGTATTAATCTATACTGTTCTCCATAGATTGTGTTTTATCTAGAACTAAGCATAGCTTGTGGGTCCCTCTAAGCAGCAGCATTAAGTTAAGCTTGATGGCCACTTCTAAATCCAATATTGACACATGGTCTTATCTTCATGTTGACCCAACCCCTGAAGTTAACTCTAATGCCAAAGCTAACTCAGATTTTAAGCTCCAACCTGAACACATCACTAAGAAGAAAGTAGCAAACTTGCCTGAATTAATTATGCTAAGTTAAACATACCACATAAACACTATTGACAAGAACCATAAGCCAAGCTCAGGTGCTCTGCAGGTTCGTCTAACATAGTAGCCTCCTGCGCTACCTATATCTAATCACTAGCAGGCAATCTCAACAATTTAAGGCTTATAGTCCCTTGTATTTAATCACAGCAATATTAGCTGCTGCAGGACTCCCAGCCTGTAGAAGTACACTTTTGTCCAGAGGTATGGCATTAATGTATTGTTACTCTCCTGCTTTTACTGATTCTTGCATTTCTCTGCCTAATCTTTGCTTCTGTTCCTAACAGATTCTTTTTCTTCAGTGTCAAATATCTGTTTTTTCCGACAGTGATAAAATCTCTACAATTTTTCTTTAAGTGCTCTACACGTGAGGTCTTTTTGTCATTGTTTTTTCTCTGGACCACTTGCTCCATGAGCCTTAAGTCCACCCAGATCTGATCCTACAATGAGGGAAACAGCATGGTGCTGTATCATTTAAAGCATCAGTTTATATGCTGACATAAAACCATAGAATAACTTGGGTTGGAAGTAACCTTAAAGATCATGTAGTTCCAAAACCTCTGCCATGGTCAGGGACACCTTTGCACTAGATGGTGTTGCTCAAAGCCTCATCCAACCTAGCTTTGGATACCTCCAAGGATAGGGCAACCACGACATCTCTGAACAACTTTTCCCAGTGCCTTATCGACCTATCACTACATTCCCTGAGACAGAGCCCCTTCCCAGCTTTCCTGTAGGCCTCTCTTAAGTACCGGAAGGCTGCTATAAGCTTTCCACAGAGCCTTTTCTTCCCTAGGCTAAACAAGTCAAACTCTCTCAGCCTGTCCTCACACAGGAGGTTCTCCAGCCCTTGGATCATTTTTGTGTCCCTCTTCTGGACTCACGGTAACAGATTCATGTCCTTCCTATGCTTTGTCTGCAACAAAGATGTTAAACAACACTGCTTCCAATACCAAACCCTGAGGAACGTCATTCGGCATGGATCTCCACTTAGACACT
Source organism: Clamator glandarius (assembly GCA_033459285.1). Classification (NCBI taxonomy): domain Eukaryota; kingdom Metazoa; phylum Chordata; class Aves; order Cuculiformes; family Cuculidae; genus Clamator; species Clamator glandarius. Next base: position 375,984 of record JAUNZM010000695.1, read on the forward strand.
GAGCCACTGACCACAACTCTTTGAGTGTGACCATCCAGCCAATTCCTTATCCACCAAGTGGTCCATCCATCAAATCCCTCTCTCTCCAATTTAGAGACAAGTTGTGTGGGAGAGTGTTGAATGCTTTACACAAGCTCAGGTAAATGATACCAGTTACTCTTCTCCTATCCACCAATGTTGTAGCCCCCTCGTAGAATGCCACCAAATTTCTCAGGCACAATTTACCCCTAGCAGAGCCCTGTTGGTTTTCATCAGCATATGTGTCATCTTCTAATAATCAGCCTTAAATACAAGGTTCTGCTAAATGGCTCATCTCTACCCTCTTCACTGCAATCTCCCTTCATTTCTGTGACCACTGACCACCCATATACTCAACATATATAGCTGTCAGGATGTTAATCCAACCAGTAAGATGCATTTGACAGGTGGGATGACGATATGATACGCAGGTCTACTTTTTACAAGTAATTTCACTTTTTTCACTATACATTTAAAGGTAACGGCAAAACTTCTTTTGCTAGTTTTCATACTAGAGCAAAATTCACGTGGTCCTAATTGCCTTCAGAGTAGATGATCTGTACTTCTCTGTCAACACAAATCCAGTAAGTTTCCCTGTTGCTTACTAGGAATGGGACAATGGCACACAAAACAACTGATTCTTTTCCAATATTGCTTCTTCTTGGTTGATATACTTTGTGTTAGAATCAGTTTACTTCAAAACTGGCAGCAAATTTGATTGGTTCATCCACCTTCCTTTTGCTGTTTCTAGCACCAGTTCAAATTCAGTGATACTGGCAAATACATCAAGAGGATTTCATCTTCCATCTTTCCTCCTCAGGAGAAATAAAAGCACTTTTTTTTCCCCCTTTATGCAATATTCACCCGATGGTACAATTTTTTCATCACAGACTTTTTGGCATGTATATATTCAAACCAACATATTAATCCATCAAAAAAAATGCAGCTGAGCTAAATAATACAAGATCATCGAATGGTGAATCCACTGATTCTTCATATTATCTAATGCTGCTATACTAACAAAGGTAAAAATCTTCCTATGGGTTATCTACAAAAACTATGAATGATTTCATTTTGCGCAGACAAAATTTACTGGATTCATCAAACCACATATTTGACTGACTGAATGAGTCATGACATGGAAATTTCTCATTTGGTTTTGCTATTTAAAATTATTATAGTTTTTTTTTTTCTGCAACACTATGAGAGATCTCCCTTAACTGGCTCTTTGAATAGCAGAATATTCTTCTGCTGCTCCTTGCTGTTGATACTGAACTGTGATTTACAACAGTGTGATACTTCATACTCCTCTGTTTAGCAGCCATCACAAAAATCTGCACACTTGATATAATATTGTTTCTTATCTCAGATAAAGTGCTTATAAAGTAGTTTATGCAACCCCCCCATTGCAAATGGTTCAACTCCTGCCAATGAAAAAAAGAAAATGACTGGAAACAATGCATGTAAATCACATCTGAGTAACTATGTACATGAAGTGATTTTTATGTAAGGCCTGATAGACTAAGACCTTGTGTGCTAATGGCTGCCTACTTCCTCTAAATTCTAAATATTGATGTCATATAAGTTCAACACTTTGCAAGTTTCTAGCTTAAAGTGATTGTTCATGCCAATTCATTTGTCAGCAGAGGGAGCCAAGCATTTCAGGATAGTGACATATCTCTTCCCATGGCAACATATACTTACCTTCATACTCCTCTTCCCAATCTTATCATAATTGGAACAGGAAGGATCTGCCTGTCTTCACTGAATTACAAAGGTGTCCTGCTTAGATAGGGAACCTGAATTTTACATAACTAATATTAGGAGAAAATACATCCTGTTCTGAAGAATCATGAAGAAAGAACATTTCCCAGTATCTTCTTCACTTGATGTAAAGCGTTGCCCCATAAATACTTGTTTGAGCGGCCTGCGTTACCACTATATGTGGAATTTTTGTTGAAACAAAAACTTTGATGTATCATGATGGCATTTTTGGTCACAACATAAGACTTCACTGTGAATGAGGAAGCAATTGAACTGGAGTCTTCTATATCTCAATTACTGAACTATAATGTTTTATTTCTCCGTAAAGTACTTAATATCAGGAATTAGTCATAAGCTAGCCCAGTCAATGCCCCTTATCAATTTTCTGCTGCGGTCAGACTTCTTATGATAGAAAACACTGAAGCAGGATTGGAAATAAAAAACTTCATCATGGTATTATCCATTTTCTTCCACCAAAAATACCCCAATTCCACAATATCTAGAATATTCAATGGACTGAATAGGAATATTAACATCAAACAACCTCATACTATTCACAAGACTGGATTAAAATCTAAATCTGAATCTGATCAGCTAATATTCTTCACTTGGTTCCTCCAGAAACATACATAAATACACGTTTGTGTACTGAATGTCACGGCACTTATAGAACATTTTTTTAATTATAAAAGCTGATCTGGAGAGTTTATATATATATAGTTTCCCCCCATACACAAAATTTGATGGACATTTTTTTGTGGATTTCTGCTAGTGGAAATTGTTGGCTTACACCACAAGTAGTTTTGAAATCCCATGACATTTTGTGGCACAGTTTCATTTGTTTCTGTTATACAGCTGCAGTAGAAGGCTACTGCAATTATTTAGCTTGTGATATTTTTGGGGAAGTGATAGAGTGATGAGGTGTTTTATTTTAAGAGAAAGTGGTTTATTTTAAAGGAAAACAAAATCTCCTCAATATGTTTTATTTATTTTCTGAGGACTTTCACTTACACAAGTAGGCACTACCTATTTGAAATTGACTGCCCAGAGCACAATAGTAAAAAAAAAAAAAAAAAATCAGAATTTGGCTTAGTTTCATTTAAAATAGTAAAAATTGACCTTGTAAACATTTCCATAGGAGGTAGGATACATAAATTTGACATCCTGTCAAATAAAAGAAAGTAAACAGTTACTCTGTGATCCTAATAAATAATGAGCAACACAAGTATTAAATAAGCATTTTTATACAAAAAGATATTAGTGAAAGACTAAAATAGCATTTTCAATAAATTAAGAATAGATGTAATCACTTATTTATAACTTAGTTTTGCTTGCAAGAGTCACAAGCTTTTTTCTACTCACCCTGAATTTCTGACTGAAAAGCCATAATGGCAAGAACAACCCTGAGTGATTCCTAAGCAGGACCCAATCTGAATAAAGCTCTTTTTTTGGGGGTGTGGAGGGGAGGTGTGCTAATATCTCTAAAATGTCGCTTTTTATTCCTCTATATAATACTTTTCTGTTCCTCCAACTTGAAGGGGATTGTCATCGTAGCCTTAGTGTCTGGACTTGGAAAGTAAGCTTAAGGCACTGACGCGTGTCTCAGTTCAAGTTCCTCCAGCAGCTGATCCCATGAAGACAGTGTTGATTGGTGGCAAAGATGACACCATATCTCTGCTTGGTTGGCCATGGGACTCCAGATTTTCCTGAGAAGGGAACTGACCAGATGTTCCATACATACACTGGGAAGAAGATGTGGTTTGCATGTTTGAAGCTGTGGGAAAAAAAGTTTACCATCATTGTAAGCTTTCTATCATCTGTTGAATTTAACAAAAAAAAACAATTCAGTTTTGTCCCATGGAAATCTTTATCTACTGGGCACACCATCTGAAAGATGAAAATGTCAACACTTGATACTTAACTCATTTTATATACGCATCTATAACTTTTCTTCAGTGGCTCCTCAAATCACCAGGGAATAGGTCAAAATCCTTGCATAAGTGAACTCTGCTAAAAATCCAGCTATGGGCCTGGAGTTTATGCTTTGTATATGACCTATATTCTATAAAAATTGTGCAAAGTTAATTACATGTGCTATGCTAGTCTTTCCATATCTTGCATCATTTGGGTGCATATTCACTGGTGGTACCACTGCCAGCACTTGCCACGTATCAATACAGAGTACAGAAGATACTTGATAGGTTCAGTCCCTTTGTGGTGCTGATGTTTTTTTCCCCTCTTCTTTAGCTTCCTTTAAAGAATTGAGCACTGAGTTCCCGCAGAAGCTTACTGAGGCAACAAATGTCTGATCTTCTACACAAGGTTAACAGGCAAGTCATGGTAGTAGGTAACCTTACAGAGAAACGAACAGTGCCCGAGTTTGTATCTTCCATGCAACCCATTTGGGATGCAAGACCAAACCCAGCTGTGATTTGTTTAATGTATATACAAAATCAAACTTTGGGGCTAGGTAATTTTACCTAAAATTCAGTCAGTGGGAGCTTTGCCTAATACACAGTTGCTGAAGCACAAGACGGGAAGGAACTACACCATAGGAAGTATATCTCTAGACATCCCTAACCTAAGGTTCATTTGATTTGTTTAACAGTGAGGATCATTAAGAGCCGTTAGAAAAGCCCAGTCTGTTTTATCTCACTTAATAGTTAGAAAGTGTTTCCTATAATGGATTTTTCTGCAATTCAGGCCAGTCAATCCACTGCTCATGGACAATGGATCATTAGCCCTCCCTGTGGGAGGGCTATTATTATTAAACCCACTGTCCTGCATTTTTAAGGAAAATGCATCTTATGATACATCATAGGTACTGAGCTATTTATCTCTGTATTATATCTCACATACTCTGTACGCGAGCTACATTTGCTACTCAGTTCCTAACGAATGCTAATCAGCACTTGTTAGGATGCTGAAAAGTTCATGGCTCCTCCTCAATCATTGGCTATACTTACGCATAGGAGTCCGACAGACAGCTGAAGGCGAGGACTCGTTGTAGTATGAGCCTGTTTGTTTTCTTCCACTATCATCCAAGATATTCAGTGGATCGTGTATATCATTGTATGATGGCAACGATCGAATGCTGCTTACACTGCTGATTACAGAAACGTGTTGATCCACCATTGTTCCAAGTCTGTGAGATTCTGGATAATTTATATTGTTTCCATAATATCCTGTTGACAAGAGGTTGGAAAAAAATGGAGTGAAACTACTGTTGAAAAAAAAGTATAGGTTAGGAGCCTGTGATAAACTGGGACAAAAGGTAAGTGTTACCAGCTGAGACCCTTGACAATAAATTTATGTACACATATAGACTAGTAATATTACTAATACCTGTGATGACTGACCCAAAAAAAGGGATGGTAATGAGAAAGCAGAAAGATCTTAAGAGTTCAGTCATGCCTTCAGTACAGATTTGCCTTTCCATTCTAAGTTCAGAATCAAAGAGTAGCCTGAAATTAGTAGCCACAAAAGACAGCATGAGGACATCTATCCACAGTTCAATACTCCCTTCTGAAGCTTACAATCGAGCAAAATATATCTTGAAAGAAAAGCTGTGTAGTAATACGTACTTTTCTCATATATAAACTCATATAAAAGCAACATTTCCACTGTGTCTTTCCTCCAGAAAAGGGAAGCATTTTACTGACTGTATCTATGAAGCAGATTGTGGTGGTAACTTTACATTTACGTGTGAGAAATATCAGGACCAAAGTCTCAAACTAATGCTAATGCACATTTTTTGTACTTTGTTTCACCATCCTGACCCTGTGACTAGAATGGCCCATTATGCTGATCCCAGAGGTAAGCTATCATATGCCTGTCCTATTTCATATCAGATGTTTTGGAGGATTTTCAAGAAATTGTTAAATTTCAAGGTCACCCTGGGTTTGCTTCCTTTGTGCAAGACATGGGCATGGTGCAAAGGAAGATTAGCATGGGTGCAGCAGATGCATTTGAGGTCAACTGAGGATTCACCAGAGGAAACAATCCTTAAGTAGCTTGTTACACCACTTTAAAATCTCTGCATGACATCAGAGAACAGAAAACAGGAAGGTATAAATAACAGCTGAAAAACATCTTCCATAGAAAAAAGCAGAGAAAAAATGTTTTACTACCAGCAGGGAAAGAGAAACAGAAGGGAAAAAGAAAATATATATTAATACCGTTTGATGCATTAGCAGGATACGCTGCTCCTGGGTAAGTAGACATTGAGTTGTTCAAGAAATTGAAACTCCCAGTATTCAGAAATTGAATATTTTGTGTGTCCTGGGGCACAGATGAGGAACCATAGCTAGAAGGGGATCTGGCATTGAATGGAGAAACAGCACAGCTATTGCTGAAGTAGTCTCTGGAGAACTGCTGTTCATTCAGGGTGTTGAATCTGCTGTGCTCTGCTCTGTGGTGATAAACTCCTGGAGTGGAATGGGCCTGAGTTCGGAACACAGCCTGGTAATTTGAATTGTTTCCGTAGTAATTCTGATTAGTTTGTGACAAAGTCTGATAAAGGGGTTCTGAGTAGGAAGAGCATTGTGAATGTGTGGTTAACACTGGACCTACACTTGAAGGTCTCACAGCCATTGGTCCCTGGTTGATAACACTTCCTCGGCTAACCATGGCTGGTGAAATGGGAGGAGTCATCAGGTGACCAGTGCTTTGAGACAGTTCCATTTGACCTGGAATAAATAAGATTAGTGTTCATACTGCAGTACTGTTGAACAGAGTAGATCTGTTAAGACACTAAACCTCTAGTGAAGTATACACTACCATTTGAAACCTTCACAAGGAATATGATTGGCCCCCACATAGACAGCATCGGTTCTTTAATCAATGGCTTCAGGGTGTAAAGCTTCCCATTTTCATCCTCCACCTTGCAGGGTTCCACATTCAGTGAGAATTTCAGCAGTTACAAGCCTTGTGTGTTCCCGGTGACACCATTCATTCTCTCCTCACAAGAACTTCATCAAGCCAAGAGGTATAGGATATTTTTACCATTGTTTAAAGGCGATCTATTACTGATAAGGCTCTACAATTGCCACCTTGTAAATCAGCACAGAGGGTGAGCTCATGAAATGTTATTTACTAGAGGTCTTTGTAAATCCATATGGTCATTGTTCCTCCTACAGCAATGTGTTACTGTGAACTGAAAGACTAACAAGTAAATAAGAGAAGGAGAAACTAGAAAAAATGATACATACTTGTTAGCTGCATGTTCTCACTGTCTCCTGTGGTGAAAGAGTTCAGACCAGAAGGTACACTGCTGGGCTGGCTAGCTGACAAGGACACATATGTTTGCTCTGCTAGACACTCATTTTTGACTGAAGCGTCACTGGGCAAAGGAGCGGCTTTGTTACGATTTGCTAGGAAGCAAGAGCTTGGTGATGCAGTAAATGTGGCTTTGCTTGCATCTGGAAGAGTAAGTAAAAACAGTTAGTGGCTGTTATGCTTGCTCATTGCATGTAAATTCACCACTAGCATATAGATAGCATATGAGCCGCCTGATTTGTTTGTATCTTTGGTTGTTTATTTTAAAGCCCAGTGAAGCCTCCATATTTTGCACGTAGTCAATGAATACAAACATTGTTCTAGTCTTGTATCATATTTCCTGACCACACAATTACATCACAAAGTATCAGCCATGATAGTTAAGGTATGAATCAGATTTATTCCCATGAAGTCAAGTAAATTGTGCTGAGTGAATCAGGCTCATGATACTTAATTTTAAAGAATTAATAATGGGAATTCTAGGATGCTTGAACTCCATCTTCATAACCGTATATAGAGAAAAGCATTTGTTAGAGTCAGTAGTTCTTTGATTTTCTGCAGACTATTGATAAAGTCAGTGGAAGTATTGACTTTATCTTACAGCTTCATGTGCTTCACCTAAGTATCCAAGGATAAAAGAACTGCTCTATAAGACAAATTTGGGTTTGTTTTTTTTTTAGGCTGATTTAAAACAAAAAGCACAGCATGTACTGTCAGACAGTATTTATGCAAGTTTCTTGCAGCTAAGTGCAGATTTAGAGTAACAACAACCAAAAAGTTGAAGATTTATTGCTGGTGCTAATGTTAATAAAACATAATTCAGCAGAACCCCGTTGAGTTTCACTGGATATTTAGGGATTAACTTAGACCATAATTTGTTCTAAATAAATCTTCATTCATTTTATAGTAAAGGACCTGGAGGATATAACTTCAAATAGTCTAACCCTGAAGAAGCCTGGTAGATGGAAGACGTCAAGGATACTGTTTTAAGTTACGCTTTTTCTCTTCCACACAGTAATACTTCAGTCAGATGCTAAATAGGGCTCCAACCTTGCAGAGATATTTGCATTTTAGTAACATTTAATACATACTTATTTCAATGTGTGATTAAATATTTAAGATTTAGCAGTAAAACTGAATTAGGAATTCCTGTCCTTTCTGCTACTTATGCCTTTTTTCATACTTCAGCTTGTGGCCCTTCAGAGGTACCTACAAGCGTTTGTCCCATCCAAAATCATTTCAGTGATCCGTTCCATTCACATTCTCACAAAATGCTATTAAGTGGACTATGGAAAGAAGAATTGCTAAGTAGTCACAAGATTTTTCAGGTGAATTTGACAATGTTGCAGGAAACTACACCTTCAGGAGAATACAGCAAGCCTGCTTCTGTTTGAATTTAAACAAGTATGTCAATTCCTAAAAATTGAACATTCAAAAGAACTAAGCTCTAATTACCTAAATTCTTCATGTATTTGTCCAGCAGATTTTGGAGTTCTTGTTCTTTGTCATTGTTGAACTGTGTTTCCATAGCAAGAAGGATGTACTCATCTAGCAGCATGCGGATCAAATGAAAAGAACCTTTTGGAGGAGAAAGAAAGAGTAGCTGAGTTATCTTTGTGACCATCTCTCACCACTCTACAAGAAGTGAGTGAAACAAACAAATAATTGTGGACTTTAAATGACCTGGCAAGACCAACAAGGAATAGAGCCTGACTTCTAACTCTAATCTCTCTTTGCACTGGCCCACCTAGCTCAATTGTTTACTGTCCTGTAGGCTATTTGACCACTAATTACATCAAAGAAAAATACTGATGAAAGTGAGACATGCTTCAGACTTGAAGAGGGCACACAGTGGAGATAGATAAGGCCAAAGTCTGCTAGAATGCCTCTGCTCTATTTCTGTTTGCCCTGTGCTAAATAACCAGACAATAACTGGTGGAGTCTTTGACCTTATTTCAAGAATATATCACATTGAAAACGTGTGTCTTCTTGCAGCCATTTCAGATACTCCCTTGAGTTTTAGATAACTATGTACCTTCAACTAATCTTAGGAAATCATGTACTAAATTTAAAGTCATTTTTACTTGCTCTATCATCTTCTATTTTATAAAAGATTCTTTCTGAAAGTTGCCAAAAATGTATACATTTCTAAAGATGGAGACATGAACCTTTATTTTTAAAAGCTACGAACACCATTGAATTGACTGCTGATCTCAGAATTAGAGTGGTGTTCTGCCAAATGCCTTTTGCTTTTATGAAAACATACCATGCACAAGAACTTCTATAAAGCAGTAATTTTTTACTGAACTGATACACACTTAGAATTAATAATTTAAATCTTCTATCCCCTATACTGAGATATGCAGTTACACTGTCATTACCATACCAAAACAAACAGAGCTTCTAGCTCTTAAATGGCAAAGCAGTATCAAAAAGCAATTCAGAAGAAAAATATCTTTGAAAAATGAAGATTTGACAAAGGTCACCAATAGAATATTGCTATCACTTACTGTGAAATATTAGCTTGAAAAACAGGTTAACAGCACTTGTGGCTTTAATCAAAGAATCTTTAGACTAGGACAGGTTCCCCTGCTGAGGAAATGGTGGAGAGCTGGTAAGGTCTAGCACATAGGTACAAAATACGAGTGTTTTTACAAAGCCCACGTACCAAAACTTGACGCATTGTTTAGAGTTAGGTTATGCATCACTCGAGCACCAAAAAAACTCCATTTGAGAAGGAAGTCTTGAGCTCTTTTCTTTAATGACTTCCCATTTTGCTTGCTTGCCTGAAAGAGAATAGTAAAATACTGTTAAGCACACTAACTTGCTTTCTGAATATGCTTTAGAGTTCAAGGAGTCCTTGACTCAGGCTGATGTGGCAGAGTAGATCAAGGTGCCTGATTCAAACTCCCTTCATAATACATGTCAAAAAGTGATAAAGAAGACCAGCATTCACTCTTTTCAGTGCAACCAGAGCAGAGATCTGCTAGTGTTAGATAAAGCAAACTGCTTACTGCTTTGGTTCTGCTGTGCCCTGAAGGTATATAAATTAGCTCATATTCTAATGTTAAAGGTGCCAAATTATTTTGTAAATATAGAAATGTACAAGGCAGAAAGAAAAAAAAAATCCACCCTCTGGTACTATGTTATTCCACATAAGTAGGGAATGGATACTAGTCTTTGTACTTTAATGTAACCTGTGTAATAGTGGCCAGACTTGATCTTACAAAATTGTATGTTTACTAATGTAACGTTGATGCTTTTAACACTGCTCATTTCATAGTGTCACTTTGCTCTAGCAGCGATTTGTTCATGTGGTAATGACCTGTTGCTTTCTCAAACAGCAAGCAGAAAGAAGCTGTTGTGTGAATTTGAGAGCAACCTCACTTTGGCATGAACAGAAGGCAGACAGCAATGGAAGCATTACCTGTTCTGTAAATCATTAGCTTCTGCTTAGTTGACCTAGCTGTGTATCAGGACTTATAGGTATTTCTTACCCCTAACTACAGAAAAAACAATGCCAGGAACCATCACTGTTAATTTTATTAATACAGTGTCACATAGTAAATGCTGAATGAGGGAGTGCTTCATCTTTCTTGCCTGGCTTATTTATCAGGAATTGTCTTCTGAAGTTGTGGAATCCATTTTAGAGCATAACCATTCACTTCTAAAATGAGTTATGACTGCTCAGCTTCAGTGAGAGTTTTCTGTCTAGGTAAGTGTGTATGAGGACTTGTTTTGTCTGTGCTGCCCTGAATCATGTAAAGCTTCTCCCTGCACTTCTCTCATATGGCAGCAAATGTTATGAAACTCAGAGTGCTTTAAAAAAGAAAACATCACTGTTTCCACTGAAATTTGGGAAAACAGGTGAAGACAGGAAAAATGACATGCTCATGGTTATTCTGTAAATGGCAGTTGCTCTTCTGCAAGTCAGTCAAAGCTAACTGCAGTATCCTCCTTTGTATGTGTTCCTATCAATATGATCCCTAAAATCATGGATATAATATTGCATTTCCAGATAGAACATGACCTGATGAGAAGACTGGTGCTTAGTTACTAGCAAGCAATGTGTAACATTTTATTCTACTAATTTACATTCATTAGAGTAATAAATCAAGAAATATCTCTTACTTAAGCTATAATGCAGAACTCAATTATTTTGTCCTGGAGTATAGTGCAATCATTCCTGGATAACTACATGCCTATAAAGTACTTCTAATCTTGCAAATCAAAGGAAAGAAATCATATAAAACTCATCAAGTATTGAGTTAACTACCTTATAAAGCTACAAAACTATATCTTCTATCCTGGTCTGAAGAAATCCTTCTACACGCTAGCTACTTCCAAATCCATCTACTGCATTAACTTATAGCACATATGGTACCGTCCAAATACCGTGAAAGCAAGAATTGCTTTTCTAAGGAACAACTTTCATTCACTGAGAAATATCCATGTCACTCTACATGCACAGATGATGCGGATGGGTTTCTTTCATGTGCAGTTTATGACATTGCTGACTTTAATGTTGTAGTTAAGATACTTCTTAATTTATAGAATCATAGAGTTTGCACACACATAAGACTGTTCAACAGCACTCAACATGATTAATTAGAACCAAGAGCACTGGAACTTTTCACACTAAATGAAGAACTCCCCTATTCCAATAAGGAGATGGAACAGAGCAGAGAATCTTATGTGGGAAGCCAATGGGGCTGCATAAGTGAGGGACTGTGTAAGGAGTAAGGGGAGTAGGATTTGGTCTTGAGTCAGGGAGAACATTTGAAAGGTACCTTGATAACCCTTTGCTCAACCACAGTATCCAACCATTCAATAAATGATTCCACAGTGGCATTCTTCTTTAGAAGGTCCTTCAGTTCTTGAAACACTGTAATAGAGTCATCTACCATGTAAAGAGGAGAACAAGTCATAGCACGTCATTCTGAACGTGAGAAAAAGTCACTCACCAGCCATACGACAATATTGTAGCATGGAAAGGAAAATGAAAGAATTAGAGCAGTGAAGAAACAAGTGATCCCCCAGCAAAGCAAGCAGACACACATTCATCACACATTTATTTGAATTACTTAAGCATTACAGTGATACAGGTTGTAAGATAATGAAGTTTTACAAGAAAATAAAATAAAAAAAAATTTGATATTTCCCACTGATTTTAAGATTCAGCTTTAACAAGCTTTTTATTACCAAGTTGAGTAGCAAAGCTTTATCTGAAATGTGGCAAACTTATGTTCTGTCTTAGGTTTCCCTTATATTTTACAAGTTTCTTACAATATAATGTAAAGCTAACTTCCTCAATTTCCATTTTTGAAAAAGTTTCACAATGACCAGTTATTTTTCTTCTTGTTTTAACCCCATATGATCAGGACAAAACTTCAAAAGAGGTTTTATTATATTTAGCAACTGAGTTGTAAATGATTTTTTCAGCAATCATTTAAAGTCATCTAGTTGGGTTGACTTCCCAGTGCAAGCTTCTGTACTTGTAGTACATGCTAGGGGAACCATTTGGTTTTCTTAAAGCTACTAAAGCTACTAAAGGTGCTACTGAGCTAGATTAGGGAATGCAATGTCTACATATGCCTTTTGTCAGTCCGTCTCCAAGTAGACTAATGTGGCAATTAATCACTTTTCATGATACAAATATATCACCAGGGACTTACATTCACTGTAGACCTCCCCATCAGAATCTGTGCTTCCTGAGACTGCAAGGAGTGCCTGAGAGCCAATACTGTTCAAATCGACCTTTTCAATATCCAACACCATGGAATTCACCACATGCTGATCAAAAAGTGCTGGCCGAGCAATCTGTAAGTGAAGGCAAGGCAAAGACAAGGCAAAATACTGTTGTGGTTTAACCCCACCTGGCAACAGCTTCTTACTCACTCCCCATCTGCAGTGGGATGAGGGAGAGAATCGGAAGTGTAAAAGTAAGGAAACTTGTGTGTTGAGATAAGAACAGTTTAAAAATTAAAATAAAAATTGCAAAGAAAAGAGTAAAAAATAACAGAGAGAAAAATCCTACCCAAGAAAGTCAATGATGCAAATGAAAACAATTGCTCACCACCAACTGACCAATGCCCAGCCAGTTCCCAAGCAGTGTCCCATCCCTGCCCCCCGCCAACCTCCCCTCTGGTTTTATTACTGAACATGACATTATATGGTATGGAGTATCCCTCTGGTCATCTGGGGTCATCTGTCCCAACTGTGTTCCTGTCAACTTTTTGTACAGCTCCAACCTACTCACTGGTGAGGTAGTTGTGAGAAGCAGAAAAGGTCTTGACTCTGTGCAAGCACTGCTCAGCAATAACAGTGTTATCATCAATGCTGTTTCCAGCACAGATCCAAAACACAGCCTCATAGTAGCTAATACGAAGAAAATTAACTTTATCCCAGCCAAAACCAGCACAGACCCACGCCTGGGGATCACCTGAATAACTCCTCAGAGAATAATCATATTCTGTTTAATCCTCTTATCATGGCTGGCTTTTTCATAGCTCAGATGAGACAATGTTTCCCTTCCATCAGACTTCTAACGCTCTTCTAGAGTGCCTTCCTATCAGATCATCTTCACGATGTAACCCATGTGCTACTTCTGTCTTAATATTTATGAAAGAGAAAACTAAGTCAAGATGATTATATGGTGCATCTACAGGTATTCACGAGGATGACTACCTCAAAGCCCAAGCTGTTAGCACTCAAGCTCCCGGAAAGGCGTTGTCTCTTTCTGTATAATCTACCGAACCATCACATGGAGGTGCCCCCTAGTGGCAGATACCTGCACCCCGTCAGCGCAGACATGGAGCCTTCAGCTACATGTTCTCCTTTCAGTCAAAACTCAAAAAGAAATAAACTCACTAAAGGACATCATGGACAAGGCAGCAAACCTTTACTAGGAAACAAGGATCATCTGATATTTTCCAAATTTGGACTAAAAAAAATACCCATATATTCCACTCCATCGTTTGATTGCCATTAGTTCCCATGATAGTAGTTCATTATAGCCATGGGTTTTTTCTCTCTTTTCTCCTACAAAAGTTTAAAGTTCTGGTCAGGTCTGTTTATAGATGCTTCCTTCCTGTATGGCTGAAGCTGAACCTTGAAAAATAATACATTTTATCTCATAGCTAGCAAGGTGTACTGAATGTAATTGATGATTTATTTTATCTTTCTGATGTGCAATTTGATTCTGTTTACCTGTGCTAGGTGTAGGAATGATGTCTGTCGTTTCAGGGAGGAAACAAATCTTCGTGCAATAGGCAGTTTCTTCTCTGTTAGGTTTTCTGGTAGATTTTCCAAAGAGGAAACAACCCACTGTTCCCAGTTTTTTGCAAAATTTCTTATATCTGCCAGTAAACTATAGGAAAAAATGTGGTTTAGCGAAACATCAGTAAAAACCATCTTGCATTGGTTTAAATAATTTGGTTTCGATACATGATTAACAAACTCCTGAACATACCTGTGAATTACTCCTCAGGTATCACAAAAAGGAAACAGGAAATCACTGATCATCAAAAAGCTAAAATTGACCATAAATTGACCTGTACCTCCTCTAAGAAAAACTGTAACCCCTGTGTCAGTTGAAACAGGTTGAAAACCGCTAGCCTTAAGAATAAACCATAAGATATCCAAGAACCACTAAGCATCTCTGAATCTAAAGGCCTTAGTCAGATATAAAACCCCAAACAAGATGTGTTTCAAGAAAAGAAAAGATTGGGGTGACTCATAATAATCCTCTAATCAATGTCTTGTTGAGAAAAGGCTTAGATATTATGGTTATGCATAGGATACAAACCTGAAAAGTATTCTGTAAAAAAGGTAAAAAATTTTTTACCTTAAACAACATGAATACATCTGTTTCTTTTTTTTATCTTCCATGGACTTAGTGTAGAAGAAACCTACTTCAAAATATCCAACAGCCGGTAAAATAGGATATTAGAAACTGTGTAATATTTTAAGGCTATTCTATAGCTGTCCTCAGAGATGGCAGTATTTTGCCATACATAATATACTGGTCTAAAAATAAGCATAAATACAGTGCAAATATTTTCTCCTGGATATAGTATTTAGGCTATTTACCTAACAAAGAGAATGCAGTGTTATGATTAAGTGTCAAATACCTACGTTTCTGGCATTTCTTGCATTGTTGCAGGGATGAGTACATCTGTAAGGACCTTCAAAAAGGTAACAGAAAATGATATCAAGCTTTCACAGGTCATTTATTCATTCATGTCTGTCTTGTCTACTTAGACTGCGAAGTGATAGACAGGAAATTTATACAGAATAAAGTCATTCAACCTATCATCCAGATATTTATATACCTAGATTTCTGCCATTTCTATTAGAAAGGAACATATGAGATATTTATGTACTGAGATAGCTCCATTCTTAATGTATGCCTGCAAAACAAGAAAGTGCTATTATTCATGTCTTGCAGTAGGAATATTAGTAGAAGTGAGATGCATAAATTCTTTGCCTTTTCTAGCACCACTGTGAGTCTCAGTAAAGCAGATACTCAAGCATTTCCTAAGTCCTTGAGTGCTGTTAGCAATTCTACTCCTCCTTCTGTCACCCTGCACGTGGCACTGTGGGTGTTTGGAGTTAATGACAAATCCCCTAAAGCTAAGTGTGGTGTGGAACTGTTTTGCTAAAAAAATGTGTCATCCGGCATGCCTTCTGAGGCATGTTATCACAGAGGACAAAGTTGTCAGCCTATATCCCAAAAATCTATTTCCACTACTGATGTGAATGGTTTGTGATAACAATGCAACAAAATTCCTCCTTCTTTCTGGCAGCTTTGCTGTCAAGAACTCCTGTCATGATTATAAGTGAGAAATAGCGAGAGACAAAGAAAAGGCTCAACAGTAAATCTATGAACTTTTGAGACGTTCTGTGTTATTCAGTTTCTAATTTAGCATTGTTGTAGCATTACTTCTACTGTCACATTAAATATTTATTATAAATAAAGTTAACATTGGATCTATTGGGACAGCATGTTTAGAATATGAAAACTCATAAACTCAAGGTAAAATATAACCTCTACAAGTAAAAGAAGCTCAATGGCTCATCTCCAGGGTAGTAATTATAATCTCTGATGCTAATTACCTTTACTACCCTCTTTTACATAAAACACCTTACTTTGCAACTTGATACACTTCTAAGAAATACATATTTCATCTTTCCATGTTTTTGTACAGTAAAGATGACAAACAGATGATGATAAGGCACTCAGTGCTGAACAGCCCCAAGTCCCTTGGTTTGATTGCTCAATGTTTGCCATTTAACCAATATACCAATTTCTTCCTATCAATATGTGGTTGTGAAATGTGTTAGAGAGACGACAATAATCCTTTTCTATCTATATGACATGTCCTATGAAAAGAAATTATAAGTACTTTGCAGCTGCTTATTAGTGATCTGATTTTCCAAATTAAAACTCAGGAAACTTTAGCGGCATTTTTTCTTCTACCCCCCAGCACTCTATTGCTTAATCCTGGCCTTGCAATACTCCCTAGTTACACTTAGTTTCAACTGTCTGTGTGATCACATTGTGAACCAGATCAAAGAATGCATATGGCACAAAAACTTTGCAAAACAAATGATCCTTGTATGTTTTTTTAACTCCAAACCAGTTCAGAGCACAGCAGTTTTGCTGGTACACCTAGGAGCATAGGAACACAAATTAAGTGTAGCAGGTAGAAGAGGCAGGAATATCTTAACCCAGTATTGTTCTAGTTCTATAACATGAAACCATGGCCTGATATAACCTGTATGTGAGCAGATTGGCATGCGGAATCACTTTGCTGATCTGCTACGGACTTCCTTTGCTGGTAGAAATTGCAATAAACTGTTAAGTAAAAACAAGGCTTCATTTTTCATCCAGACTTAATTTAGTCAGTTTGTCAGTAAAGCACACAAGCATTTCTCTTAGCTACATTCAAGCAAGGAGGTCGGGATTTCACCATTAGTGTGCTGCCTGTAGTCACATATCAAGTGTGCAGCAGAGCAGAAACTGGAGTCCAGCTCTTACATGTACCACTTTTATGTTCCTGATTTCAACAGAATCCTTGCTGATTTACACAGGTAAGAGGCAGAAAGCAGTTACAGCATCCTGTTATTCTAACTTCAATGCAGGTTTTACACAAGCTAAAGCTGTAATGTGGTTGAGATTATCCATGTAGCTAAATGTTTAACTTACCTTATACAGTATTGAGTCACAGACACAGAAGATGTCCACAATGATGGGATTTTCAAGCAAGGGAAGAAGATGATCAGGCATTCCTTGCCAAAAATGTAATAAGAAATGCTGAATCTAAAGGAGGAGGAAGCAGAGTCATGGACACAAATAATGCTTTCTTGGGTCCCTGTGAATATATACCAAGAACTTATGTTCAAACAACCTTACCTCTTCAAAGTTCCCATTAATTGCATTGTCAAGGACACACTGACAGTGTGTTTTGTACATCATGATAAGAGTATCTACCTATTTTGGGAGAGGGAGAGAAAGAATAAACAGATTTTCTTAGCTCTCTCCTTTACTGCTATAGCGATCTAGGCTTCTGCTTTCTGTATCTAGTATTTAAATACAGAACATAAATTATATTACGACGTGTATTTACAAATAGGTAGTCTGTATATCCAGAAGTGATGAGGAAGTCTCTCATCTCTAGCTTTTATCAACATACAGCATCTTAATCTCTATACACTGTGAAAATGTGGATAGGCAACAGATAGATTAGTCACATGGATAGTAAAGCAAATTCACTGTTCCGAAGGTAAGATTAATCCCAAAGAGAAGTGCAAGTTAATCATTAGGCTACTATAGGGGTCTATGAGTGTTCTGAAACATCATCCTGTTGGACAAATGCGAAAATAGCTGCCAGTCATTTGGTCAAAGTTTAATCACTGCCTTACAAGAACTGAACTTTAAAAAGCAGAACTCCCTTTCCATCTCATCGGGCTAATTTACCTGAGTGTTCCTTTATTTTAATAACTCTTCAGAGGTATTATAACACTTTAAAAAAAGTTAGTAATTTTTTTTTTGAGTCAAATTAGAAAACAAGAATTTTGTGAAATATTTTAAGGAAAGAAAAGTGCTAACAAAACCTTTCTTACTCTCTAGAATCACAGAAATTTTGTTACAGCTTGTGAACTTCTCCGGCAAACCAATACCAGGTTTTGAATGAACCTAGTTCCACCTTATTTCAGTAGTTTTAGCATACAGATATCTTTGAAAATGGACCTCACTGACTTTCAGATCTTCTTCTGTAACTACATATCTTTGAAAAGCAGTGGCAAAGGGCAAGTGTCAAGAACACACAAAGAGTTTTTATTGGAAGGACTTGGTGGAAGTTTAAAGTTTGGGTAAGTTTTCTTCAGAAATACAAAATGCAGCAATTATTGATCTCTTTTAGAGCAGACTGCTACTTTTATTTCAGTTGCATCAAATTTCTTAGAAGTTTAATGAAGCAGTCACACTTCATGTATGAACAGAGAACCTAAATATTTTAGGTTCAATAATCCTTGATCAGGCAAGCTGAAGGAGGGGAAAGAAAGCAGGAAATAAGAAAACAAGGAATGAGGAAAGAGCTGCAAAGAAAGAGAGAGGCACACAGAAATTAATCTCTCTTCCCACAGTCATCTCATAACTCCACAAGCCTCTCCCTGGACAGAATCATCTGTAAAGCCCTGTTGGGCCCTCCTGTCATCTGGTCCCAATATGAGAGGAATTACATGCTGCTGACACAAGAACGAGGAGAAAATTAGTTGCATCTTTTTTCTTCATTGTTGCAGTGGTAAAATTCAGTTTTGCTTACATTGCTGTGTTGGGTCTGCAAGGAACCTCAAATGCTATTCGTATATAAATGTTATCAGAATGCTGCATATATAAGCGAGGTGAATTCACTGATGGAGACTATAGCAGCAGGGGAGTATGCTGCTGAGTACACCAGTTCTTGGGCTTTCTTTAGGAATGGTAACACGTCCAGCTAAAGCCTCTGTGACACAGATAGCTCCTTTTATTTAGCTCCTCACAAGAGGAATCCTAGGCTTCACTACTTTCACAGAACAAACTTAAGAGGAAGGGCTCATAGAACAAAAATGCTTTAAAAAAATATATCTCAAGACAGCCATCATGACCCACCCTGGAGGCTAAACTGGAAAGTTCACAATATGTACCAAAAGACTTCTGGCAGAGTTCAGGGATGTAGCA
Source organism: Clamator glandarius (assembly GCA_033459285.1). Classification (NCBI taxonomy): domain Eukaryota; kingdom Metazoa; phylum Chordata; class Aves; order Cuculiformes; family Cuculidae; genus Clamator; species Clamator glandarius. Next base: position 395,266 of record JAUNZM010000695.1, read on the forward strand.
GCCTGTAATGTGATCAGAAACAACACAGGCGTAACATACAGGCAAGCAGTCAAAGACATAAAACATATGTCAGCAGTACTTCTAACAGAATGGTTACCCTTACTATGAGCTAAACTGAGTTTGATGTGAGGAACACATTTTAACTAATTGAAAAGGAAAAAAAAAACAAACGCAAACATATATGCTCTGATTTTCACATTCCATTTCCAAACAATTAATGAAAGAGCGTAATTTTCACTTAATTACTTGTTGTGAATTATTTGTTCTGATCTAATCGGAACAACATTTACCTTAAATCCAAAGGTATTTGGAATGAATACAACTCTCAGTTATTTGTTTGTTTTGTTCTCCCCGTCTTACATACCATCAGTTTGTAAAATACTAGGTCAGTTAATAGGTAAATAATTCAACCACCTTTCCAGTGGAAAGCCAGTTAATTGGTGTTAGTAAAGGTTTGCCCCCTCTATAAATCAGTCACCTCTGTTTGATTATGGACATTTCTGGCTCTTTCATGTCAATACCTCAAAGGCTAAGATAGGAAGAAACATTCTGTGGCAATTTTTGATCTGTAAGTCATAAGAGAAGTAGCTCACATTTTACCTTGTCTTTAGAAATGCACCCTTGAAGCAAAAGGTGTTGAGCACTTGGAAACTCTGGGAGGAGAGTTCCAGTTTTGGAACTCAGAGAATATTTACGAGTGAAACCACCCTGAAATGAAAGGTAAAAAATAGGAACACTGAAACAGCTAATACAGATTAAACTGAAACCAACAATTATGTTAAACTTGTACAATTTTTTCCCATAAATCTCCCAATGCTCTATAACCTTTACATTCCAATAGCTCTTCCAAAATATTGATGCTTATCCAGACCTGGATCCCAGCTCAGGAAGGTAATTTAATATGTGCCTAGATCTAAACTCCACAAAATACAGTTTTCAGGGTGACATAGCCTTTGAGCCCCATTACTTCATGGAATTCGACAAGCTAAATTAGAATACTACTCTCCTCTAAAGTACAGACTGTACTGATCTATCCCCAGGAAGATCCTAGATTTTGTTTAATATGCATCTTTTTAGTGCAATGATCTAGGGTATTGCAGATATTATTGTTCTTCCTTCCTCTCTTCCTACAGTAGTTTCTGCTGTTTTAGTATGGTAATCACAATTTTAGTTTATCATAAAGTTTTGTAATATTTTATAGTGTTATGGATGCAATGGTGCATAGGGTCTATGGACACTTCTGAACTAAATATCAATTATACAGCTTTCTGTGATTGTGGTAGACTTGACATGAAGCCCCTGTTTCATATCTCAGTAAGAATGAAATTCCCAGCCATTTAGCAATCTCCAGTTACTTCGCTGAAACACAATTATTGCTGACCTGGAGACAAGATAAATTCCTCCTGAATTATGACAAATTCTGCTGATCTGAGACTTCCTTTAATTTCTCAAAGTTCACCTTTTAAGTCTCTTTATCTTGTGACATCTGAAATACTGTAGACACATCTTGTACTAGTTACAGACTGCGAAAAGACCTTGAATAATTATTAGATCCTAGCCTTTGGATAGATAGGATTGAAGGATGAAAAAACAAGCAGCTTTGTATATGTGGATAGAGACCATGAAGAAATATATGCCAAATCAACCCTTTTTTAAGACTGCTAATCTAATACTCTCACAAAAACTGATTTAGTCTATTTCTCAGTAAAACCAAACAGAAACATTCTGTAATGATGTAGTATTACTATGCTTATATTTATAAAGCACATCACTTTATGCTTATTAAGTTCTTGAATGATATAACTAAGAATGAATCCTTATCCTCAGGAGAAGCAATAAAATCTGTACTATGATTCTGTCCATACTGACTGAATTGTACCTAGTCTTGTAAGATTGCATTCAAACCTAGACAAGAATATTTGGCTCCATTTTAGCCCACACAGTCCTTATGTCTGGAGCCTTGAGCAAGTCTTGTGCATATTCCTGTGGCAAATCCGCTACCTCTGTACTAATAGATAGAACTTATGACCATGCATGAAGCATTTGGATGGTACTTGAAGTAGCCTTTTCCTACCTCTTTCAGATTTCACTGTAGGAAAATAGTAGGAAATAGTAGGTATATCTCGTAGCATACAGTGTAAAAGCATGGGAAAAGGAGTGCATTCCTGCAAATGTTGGCTCATGAATTGGAGTCCAGTTTCAAGTGAAATTATCTCAAATACTAAATTCAGAAACTATAGCTGTAACTGACTTGTTCACCATATATATGTACCTTTTTTTTTAAAGGGTGATATGTCTGCCAAAACAGAGAGCAAGGAACAAAATTATACGTTATGTAAACACACTTTGCCTGTGCTATCTACAGTTCATATATATATAAAGCTCTCAGTCAAAGAAATTACAGAAATTTAGAAACATTCGTGTTTCTAGTCAATATTTTTGCAGTTTTACAATTGCCTATCAGTATCAGGAGGTTTGTTTTTTTTAATAAAAGGAGTAATCTTAATTATTTTATTATGTAATTACCCGTGAAATAAATTAAAAGCTCTGATTAAAAGGGATTAGTTCATTTAAAAGAAGGGAGTGAAGGTGGTGAGAGGTTTAAGAGAAGATAATCTGCAATGTCTTTACCTTGCTAATGGACTTAGATGACTGTGCCTCAGTTCTAGGTTTAATATTTTAACACACTGTCACTTGCCCTTTCAATTTAATACCATCTGTTTCTAATGGCCATTTAACATTAAGATAATGACAGTAATATTATCTGCCTAATTAACCATGCACACTCTAATGGTGCACTAACTGGTTTAGATAAAAGAATTTGCTGATATCTCCCCCTACAGAGAGAATACTAGAAAATGTGATAAAACATACCAGGAGTAAACAGTGTCCCCGGCACTCAATAAGTGTTCATTCAAATGCCATTTACTCAGTATATTTAGACAATCAGTGCTTTAACATCTTTTCAATGTCTTTATGTCCCTACTGAGAATTACACCTTATGCAATCATTGTAAATCTTTCTGGAATACCTAATTGCATGTACTTTCAAGCAAATGAATAATGATATATCACCTGTTCACTTTAATGGAAAGTATGATGCCAAACTTTCCATACACTGAGATTGTTAAAATTAAATTTTGAACCATGAAAGTGGATTTTTTCTTTAAAGACCTACCTGACTAATTTCAGATAATACAGAACTAGACAACCAAAACCTCATATTGATGTGCCCTTTCTCATTTATTTCCACTGACTTCTCTGTGACTCTTTTTCTGGGAGGGTGAAGTTATTGAACTTTAGGACAGAAGCAAGACAGGTTTATGGGACTATCAGTTCCCAGACAGACTGAGAATACCACATCAGAAATGGAAGTGCGTTCATTTTTGCCAAAGGAATCAGAAATTTTCCATCTCAAAACTCTGAAAGAATGAATGATATAGTAGTGCTTATGAATCACTGAATATGTTGTGGCTATTCCATGGCATAGTACTATCTTTTTTTGATAAGAGAGGTGATTATCTGAACAGAGAAAATGCAGCAGACCTAATCTATCTGAATCTCACTAAAAGACTTGACATGGTGTCACCATGGGAAATGATTAGTTATGTTGGTGAGTATGGAGATTAGTACAAGAATGTAAAATGTTTAAGAAACTGACTCCAGCTGAAATGCTAACAAGTTGTGTTGACAGGGAAATGACTGGCTTGAAAAAGGATTGGAGTGAAGATTCTCAAAGATTAGACTTGGGACTGATCTCGTTGAACATTTCATAGATTAAATTGGCTGTCATGAGCTAATGAAATCATCGATAAAGAGGAGGACCCAGAGGTCATGTAGAGAGATCTGTATGACTTTGAGATAATGGCAATAAAGGGGATGAAATCAATAGAGCAAAGCTACACTCTCAGGGGCCAATAAGAATTTCTGCTATCAGCTAGGACTTGCTTATCTGGAAATGAAAAAGGAGAAATACTTTCTATGTATCAGTTGATCACTGAGGGTGTATTTATATACCCTGTGTTAAATTAAATGGTGTGAAGAAACATTCCCAGGCAATATTGGAACAGTATTATTTGGAATGGCTCCTGACATTCTTCAGGCTCATGCCCAGTAGAAGTGTCCCAAACAATTTCTAGACACGCTTCAACAGTTACTGCAGGCTAGGGACTTTTCTCTGCAGCAAGTTGGCTGAGTTGTGCCTAAGTTGTTTTGCAGGTTTAGGAATTTAACAATATGAACACAGGCTGTATGGTGCTAGTTGAACTCACTGTCAAATAACAATCCTGGGAACAATCCTTAACCCTTAATGTACAATAATACACATTTTTCTAGTATAAATATGACGAGAATAACAGTGACTATACCATAGAATACAATAGTGAAAATGTAGGTTACTTGTGGGAAAACAAACAAACAGAAACCATACACAGTTTTAAGGTTCAAAAGAAGGGATATTGCCAATACAAACTGGAGACGTGCCATTTACAAAAAACTGTGATTTTTTTTTCTGTGAAGATATTCAAATCAGAACAAGTACAGTGAAAGGCTATGAGGTTGCTGCTTGTTTCTCATAGTAAGCAAAAGCAGCAAAAATATATACCACAGGAAAATGTCATGAAGAGCAAAAAATAGAGAAAGACAATCTTAACCAGGAGGTGTAAAATACAGTTTATTTTAAAAAACATTTTTTTAGTTTCCAATTAGAGAAATGAGATTCTGAAAAAGCCTTCCTGCAGAAGTAATGGACACAAAAACACAAGTTAGAGTTTGATCTTTTGCTTAAGAGGGTGTGTTATGAACCTCTGTGTTTATGGGGAATGGAATTGGAACATAAATCCCAGAAGGTGCCTTCCAATCTTAATTACCTTTGAATACTTAAAGGAGTTCCAATTCATCAAAAAATGAACGTGAAGAAAACCACAGGTTGTATAATATGTAGATTATAATGGAATTGAAAGGAAACAGACTACAGCACTTACCTCATTCTTCAGCTTGCTGCCAGAGAACCTTTGAAAATAAACACATCTGGTCATTTTTTCATAAGCAGAACATTTTTTTTGAGTTTACGTGTATATATATATCTAGGTGTATATATATATCTAAAATAGATATAAAAAATAGATCAGAGAGAAAAATGATCACTTTTGTCCAAATGTTGTTATAGTAAAAATCATGCATTTTTCTTAACTTCTTCCACTGGTTTGCAAGTGTCTGAAGCTATCAAGTAACCTAATGATGTCTTCTAAAACATGAAGATTCTGATCACTGACCAAACAGTAAAGTATATAACCTTGTTTCAGCTTTTTCATTGGATCTTTGCAATTTCATGAATATCAAAAGGGCAACATAGGTGCAAATTCATAAGATCTTTACGAGGAAATAAATATTTTTTTTAATACGGATGCATAAATTCAGTTTAAAAAAATGTATCTAGAATTTACACTTCTTTGGAAAATGAAGAAATCATAGTGATTTTCCATTCTTCCTCACCACAGTATTATCTTGATGTGGGTGAAATGCATTTCTGAGATCAAAGATTCATTAAGTGTCAAAAATGTGTTGCAGTATTGTGAATGTCCTGTGAAGAGTTCAGTCGCAAGATTTCCAATGAAGTCATTGGACTATCGGGCAGCTCTTCAGTGCAGAAATTAGGAAGCACACATTTTAAATTACAAAAAATAAATTAGAGAATGTGTAATGACAAAGATTCTAATGGATCTGCATAATATTAAATATTTGATTATTCTTATTTCCTGTTCTGCTGCCAACTGATAAGACACTGTGGGTAACATGGAGTCTTACAATTATAACTGGAAATATTTTGATTTCATGATGTTGAAATGTTCTTCTGGAAGGACAGAAAACCAGTGGCTGAGTGGTTATGGAATTCCTCCTGCCCAGGCCAGGCACAGGTGCCTGACGTTTCCCATCGCATGATGATCCAGTATATGTAACCTACAGAGCTCCCTTGGTTGTTAATGGATGAGTATGAAAGAAAGTATCACTCAGTTGATTACAACATTAAGCTAATTAGCTTCATAGCTTGATGTGCTTGTTATGGACTGTAGATTTCCACACACGCAGCAAAACGTACACAGAATGTACAGCAAAAACATAAGGCAGCATCTGCTAACATTGCTCCTCCAACTAGAGCTACCCTGCTCACACGGTGCTGTGGATACTAACAATTTTTGGTATTAGCTATGCTCCTTTCACAGTGCAAGGCTTAATATTTAAAGGAACCAGGAGGCCAAATTTACAATCGAAATTAAGGATTCAGACATCTGCAACCCTGCATTTAAGGGCTATTGTACTCAGCTCAGTTACCTAAATATTAATACACAAATGCCAATTAAGTTTGAAATGGCAGCAGAGGCCTGCATTTGGGCAACTAAAACAAGGTCCATTGCCCCTTCTAATCTTTTTCAAGCTGCTATCGAACTTGCAAGCCTTGTGATAAAGGCCTCCATATGTCTCTATTAGTGCCCGGGCATGGTGCGATCTGATGCTATTTTCAACCCATACATTTTCCCTGCCTATGCCTGCCTCAAGCTTGGTCCAGGAGCTATTTTTATAGCTCACCTACCAGAACAGACATCAGACAAAGGACAGATTTTATGATGGATCATTACATGCAGCAGCCAGCAACTGGAGATGCACTCTCAATTTTGAATCCTTACACTGCTTGACACTTTCCTCACCCAAATGCTTGTTCTTAATCCCAGGCTACTGTGTCATTCTCTTCACACAGACAAATCCAAATGTCCCAGCAATGTCCCAGACTGTGAAAAAGAATAAGCATTTGAACCTCTGGTTTAAATCAGCTAGGGAGGAAATTTGACTGCTGGACCCTGAATATTCAACACCTCGCTCATGACAGCACGTGTCGTAACACAAAAAAAAGGTTCCTAGCTAGGTAATCTAGTAAGTGGTCCTGAAAATCTAGGACAGTGTCTATGCCAGCTGTGTGTGAGTGCATACTGTTGGAAATCCAGCTGTAAGGAATTTTGCAGAACCTCCACTTTCTTTACATTCATTGCTGCTAGATTGTACAAGCATAGAGCTTTACATGAAAAAAGGCACTGGCTGACATAAAGCTGAGGATTAAGAGTGAATATATTCCCTTAAATGAAAATAACTGTCTTTCAGTCAATTAAATGAGCAATTTGTTCAAGATAATTCTGCCCTATGAAAGACTCTCATCTCACTGTGTACCGGCAACATCTCCACGGCTCTGGTTAAATACTCAACAAGAAATGGCATATTCCAGTCTATTATAACTTAAGTTGTGCAGTGGAGAGATCCCTCCTTACAAGCGTCATTGGCAACACTACCCTCAATTTTTAGACTTGTTCTATTGCTTGGAAAAAATATATATCCTAAACCTGGCAGCAGCTGAATTTTCTATTTATAATTATAAACTCATTTATTCCTTTACTTTCTCAGTCCCCACTTATACAGGTATACTGCTGTAGACAATGAAAGCCGTCATTCAAGCCATATGTGAACAGAGACATTTGTTTTACGAACTATTAATCTTTGACAAACCAACAGGCAGCTATCGTAACGTATTGATCTTGCTAGCTGTCCCTTAAATAAATATAATTAGAGCTTCCTGGGTTAGGTTTAAACTGATATTCGCCAGTCAAAGGACCTGTAAATATTAATCTACGCTAACCCCCCCTCCTGCCCACAGGTGCCAGCTTCACACCATTCTCCAGATGTTTCATAATGGGAAGCTGTCCTGGGGAAAGAACTCAGAGGGCGACACACAAGCAAACAAAATGAGACTAGTGTTTTGGAAATGGTGTTTTGCTGCCTCATTCAAACTTAACAAAACCTCTGCAGCTCTACCGTGCCAGTGATAAGGCCATGCTGGAAGACACTAGTAAAAGATCTAGATCAACCACTTAAAACAAAATCAACGTTTTTAGGGAGCAAACTGCTACTTATATCCAGGAATGCCAGACATTAAGATATACAGCAATACTAGTTTTGGTATCAACAAATCTTAGTGTCCTGCAACTACTTTCCTAAGGGAAGGTTAAAGTTAGACCTTTGTTGATTAAGTCTCAGAAGTTGTTTTTGTACCTGGTTAAGCCTTTTCCAGAATACACAGAATGGTAGTATGCACTGCTTTCTTTAATGCCAATTCCATAATAGTGGTATCTATAGGGAAAAATAAAAAAAAAAAAGAAAGTTTATGAGCAATGAATCAAGTAAAGCAAACTGTCAAATTAATTTCCAGTACTTTCTGAAAACTTTCTTAACAGTATCTACCAATTCCTTTCACTGACAAGGAACAAAATCTGGTCTCGTAGGAAACAATATTGTCATGATTTGATCCAAAATTCAAGGCTATTGTTGTATTTAAATTTAAAACACTTTCTTACGAGAATGTAACTGGAACAGTAAATCTAGTAACATCTCTTCCCTAATGCACATTCTCTTTTACTTTGCTGAAAGGGTGCTGGGTTTGAATTTCCAGGTTTATTTTATCAGGTTCACCACTGTGATATTTAAACAGTCTCACAAGGCACTCTTCAGTTGAAAATAACTCACCAGAGTTACTTTGAATTAGTGTTCAGCCGTTATATGACTAAAAATGCTAAGAAGTCATTCATTCACTCTCTCAGGCTGTAGACTGACTGACTCTGCTGAACGACTTAGCTGCTTAATCAGTTCTAATGAACATTTGTCTCCTTTGGTGCTCTCCTGGATATTACTGTTCCCAAACAGAGCTTGAAGAAGGAACATGTCTACTGCTCCACCTCTGCAGAACTAAACCAAATACTTAAACCAAAGACACTGAAGAGAGTGAGTTCGTGATAAAAAAAAATAGCTACGTAGTAGGTAACTTATTTGTCCTCTAGGATTTTGCTAAAAAAAGAAGTGACCTTCAGGAGGAAGGCAGGAGAGCAAGTTAGGGGCAGCTATTTCTTTACAAGTCATAGCAAAGTTGGCTTAAGTTCATCTATCAAAGGTGACAGGCCATGTTTTATAAATTTCACTCAACAGATTTGAAAACTGATTGTGTTAAACAAAATTTATCTAAGAATGTTGCAGACAATGCACTCAAGATCATTCGTTTTTACTGAAGTTAATTTGAAAACACCAAGGCAGCTGGTCTAACTAAACTGCTCCAAAGTAACACTTGCAGTTACAGCGCATCACATGTAACTGAGCCTAGCACAGAGGTAAGGCTTTGCAATGCATTGCATCAGTTTTACTGAAACTTCTCAAAAGCTTGCAAAAATGCACTCTTAAGACACAAAGCCCCCAGCAAATAGCTCATAGAACACATAAAATAAAGTTTTCAGCTCATCTCTGCTGTTCTGGGTGATACCTATTAAAAAAAATAATCTTAATCTTCCTGTTTGTTCTTGTACGGGATGGTCACAGGTAAGGAAAAACCCTCAAATGTTTTATATTTACAAAGTTGTCTGAATGCGCTACATACAAAGAATATTTAAGAAAATGTTCATTAGGGTGATATCTTTGCTTGGCCTAGGTAGCTTGGAAAATCTCATCTGAAATCATCACTCTACCTCTGAACAATCTGTTGTGTGCATTGGAGATACTACAGCCAAGAATGTCACAGAAAGTGGCTGCTGTTAAACATCATAGATTTTACTCTCTGTTTGAAATGGATGAGTCTACATACCACTAGATTGCAATGGTACCTGGTGACCCATAAGGAGGCCAAAAGTTTCTCACATCTGTTTACTGCTGGTTTTCTTTCTTTGCAAGTGAGGTATGTTGAGGTGGTGAAATGACTGTTTTTAAATATGAGCTAATACTCAGAAGCTCAGACATAGGACAGTTTCCTTTTTAATCCATTAAAGTCAGAGTTGGCTGATCAAAGCAAAGTGACTCCTCAAGGTGGTTTAGGATGCTAGCGGGATCTTTCATTAAATGTCAGAATGCTAGAGAGTTGTCCTCCGTTTCACATACAATACTGTGTTACCTCCATTGTGAATTAAAGTCAATCACTGCTTTTGGTTTAGGAGGATTAAACAGATAGATTTGGGCCAAAGACCTGGATCTGGAAATTCCTAATATTTGACAGAGTTGTGATACAAATTCTAAAGGCATGAACATTTTTTCTTCTTTCATAAAAATAAAGTAATTTTAGATGTGACATGAGAGGTATTGAAAATATATGTTGCAATATTGCAAAGGTTGTGCATTGAATAGGACAAAGGAAAACCTCAAACTAAACAAACAAAAACAAAATAGAGCTGTAACTGCTTCTTTAACAATATTATCTGCACATCTGTAATTGGCCATGTAGGTAACCAGCTTTCTAAATCTTATTCTAATACCCTAGATCTCCCAGATTCAATCACATGCCATTTTTTAAATTGTAAAACTAAAACTTCACACATTCCACCACAAATTTGGAATTTCCTCCTGCTAAGTTGGAGTGGGCCAGAGACCAAGGAAAAACATGACTTCTCTACAAAATTAGGATTCAATATCTAGATTATTCAATATCTTATTCAATATTAACACATTTGTGCTAGAAATAGGACCTATTGTATGATTTGGATTACCATGTTTCCAGTGGTAGGCAAAAATGCTTGTCTCCACTCTGGAATGCCCCAAGATATCAGAATTTATCAATGCCACATATTTTTATGTGGAGAACAGAGATTTCCAGTGTATGTTCAGTGTGTCTTAGAAGTATAACAATTATTCTAACTTCATTCAGTGATTTGTGAAGCAGAATTTTTACTTCTAAAAGACCACACATTTCCACTCATGACACAGAAGTAATTAAGAAAATTATAATCCATACTTTTCAAGCTCTGTTTGGAGTACCTCACAGAATAATAAGGTATAAAGATTTTTATTCTCTTACAAGCCAAAGTCATTATCTACATAGCTTATTTTGGGCTCCTTGTTGAGAGTAGTAAAACTGTCCCAGATGCGCCAATAGCTTCTTGAACCTACAACTTCATGTACCATCTTTCTGCCTCTTTAAATGTGTATTTCTGTGTATATGCATAGTACACATGAATTTCACTAAGCTATACTTCTATTGTATATGAAATCAGTCATCATAAGGAACTTATTCTCAATTTTATTAACAAACTTTTTAAAAAAACAAGTGAACTGCTTTCCTCTTTTAATTTTAGCAGTCTGTTGTAACATATGTTCCTATGCAACTAGTAGCCCTGATTTTAGCATACACTGACACAAATGATAGTTGATAAGGGAATGATAGGCTTAAGCTGTTCAGGGAGTTGCAATAACTTGTTATCACAGGGCCAGCTGCCATATCAGTTTTATTAACCCACTAAATCACTCCTAATAAATAAGATAATAGTTTTCAGGCATGATGGATAAAAGCTAAGATTCATCATTGATCAAAGTCTACAAAGAAATTAAATTGTAACTTGAGCTCAAACAGTCTTCCGTGTACATTAACTGAGCAAAATGCACATTTTCCTGAATAGCTGCTTCAGATAATTCATATACAATGAAGATTACAATTGAATTCTGGCAGTGACCACAGTATGTTCAATATTACCTATGCAAAAAGGTGGATTCAAAACCTGCTACACAGACAATTGTTTATGACATACTAATTTAAGAGCAGTTTGCTTATTGATTGTGCTGAGTCTTCTCCCACTCAACAAGGATATAGAAAACTTCCCCTACATTCAGCAATCTGTCCTTATTAACGTAGGTGAATGAATTTTGTTAACAAAATTGTGTCCAATGTGTTGTACCTTCTTGGCCAAATATTTTAATTAGTGTCTTCGTATTTACTCTTATGTACAAATGGGTTGTTGGATGTAAACACACAGAGAGACACTCTGTCTCTGAGAATCAAAGTTTTAGGATTTATTAGACCTATTTTTAAGTATCTCTCTTGCCCTGAACTAGAGATGACAAATGCTGCTTGGAATTAGAGGAGGACATTAACATTGTATCTATCCTACATCCTAGACTGGTGTATCTTTCTCAAACACAATTTATGCTAGAAAGAGCTTGGCCTTATTTCAGTGTGGGAGAAAAACAATTTCTATTACTTTGAAAATGATGGGAAAATGAACCAATTTGCTGTCTTCTGACTACAGCCTGGCTCTATCGATATATTACTGTGTATGCATGCAGCGTCCAGTGAGTCACTTCATTCCTGGGGGGCTAGATTTTCCTTGAAATATAAGAACAATTATTCCATTGGAGAGGAATCATTTTTTTCCTTTCATGCTTTTGCAGCATCTGGCTCAGTAGAGCCCTGGACAAAGATCAGAGCTCCTAAGCAATACTGCAACCTCACTGTCACTGCTACTGGTCCTGGTAACATTATATCAAAATAGTAGCAACAATAAAAATAAAACATATCACTACGCTACCATGCTTAAAAAAATAAGATTTAATTTCTCATAAGAAGTGTCTCTTACTAGTCCCAGTAACACACTTTTGTTTCATGCAGAAACAGCTTAAAACATTCAGAGTCCACGTTGACACAAAAGCAGACAGTAACTAGTCATTTACAGAATCTGATGAACATTCCATTAATTTGCTTAATAATTTAATGGAAATAGTTCTGTAAATGACATTTGTGACTAATAGCTCCCTGGTGGAAGTAGAAATGAATCTACTACTCAGTGAGTCTGTGGTTCTGAGGGGAATGTGTTCCACAACATTGCAGATAGACAGATAGATATTTAATTTTTCCTTATTTATTATTTAGACCGTCACTTCTCCAGGACTACTTGCTGTTGTATTCAGTCTCTGAACTAGAGATATTGCCACTTCTGCCTTTTGTGAGGTCCTGTTTTGCACAGCAAGAAAAATGTGAATGTATTTTATTGGAAATGACAATTGCAGAAGAAAAGTCTCTGAGGAAAACTGATGAAAAAAAAATAAGGAGAAACAGATGCCAGATGTTCAAACAAAACCTGCTGATGACTCATCCTTTTGAGGAAATTGTTCAAGAACAGTTAATCCAAATGAAAATATGACACACAATACCACCAAGGTCAGTAGGTATATGGGATCTTCTAAAGAAATGCTGTGCATGAGGTATTTCTATGCCAGTGCTGTTAAATACCTTAGAGAAAAGGGGAGTACAGTGACACTTGTCTCAACACAATTAATATTGTAGCTAGATTCCCATATTAAAAACTAGATTTGAAACATACTCCATTTCTTAGTAGACATTGACTTAGTGTGCTTTAAATTATGCAGACACATGATATGTTTTGGAAGTTTGGATCTTAATTAGAATTTGTTTGTCAATTCATTAAATATGTGAGATCAAAAGTATAATGAGCATTTGGGAGACTTTTCCTCTTGTGCTATCTCATTCATTATAACTTCAAAGTGATTCTCTAAATATGTCGAGACATTAAGACTTAACCGAGGCATTGATGAATTAGTAGGTTGTCAAATATTCCTGCACAGATTGCGAGTGCCTTATCTCCTAAAATCTTTAACATCACACTAGCAGCAAATGTCCATTTGCAAAGCTGACTGCATCTACATCAGCTTGTGCCTCACAACAGATAAAACGTTAAATCCTTTTTTTCCCCTATAAATAACCTTTGTAACAGTAACTCTCCTCAAAAACACTATTCAGCATCTATAGGTAATCTACAAAAAGAGAAATGAACTTCAGTTCCACTCTTCCTCTGTACAATATCGCTTGTGTACTCTCTCCTGAAAATAATCATCAGATCACAAATTCATAAGACTGACAGAAATTGTGCAAGAATTGCCCGCTGTTAAAAAAAGAAAAATATTCTATGCAGACTTTATTTTCTTTGGATTTTATTTTTATTAATGATTATTCAAAATAAATATTTGAGACATACTTGAGAAATAAAATATCTTTGTGAAAACTTGGAATTGAAATTCTTTCCCACCTTTGTTTACACTGCAATAAAACCCAAAATTCATATATGACATTTCTGATGCATTCTTCACCAAAACTAAGGTGGAATCGACTGGCTATCTCATGTATTTCTAAAGCAGGAAGAAAACCAAGCATAACAACAAGAAACTACACACAAAATTGTAAAAGTGCACAATGCATCTTTGAAACGTTCCTAATATATAGCAAAGCACTCAGAAAACCTACAGTCTTGTAGATTTTTTCCCTTTTTAGTCTCCTTTCATTTTGAATTTTCTTATAAATTACTGAAAGACAAAAGTAACTTTGTCTTTCAAAACAAAATTGTTCAAAACAAAGGTTTTCCCAAACAAACTGAATGTTTAAATTTATTCTATTACCACCAGTATTCTGGTTTTCTGTCTTATTCATTAGCAAAATGTTTAGCTTAGTTTTGTTTCAGTAAACCATCAATTTTTTGTGCTTTCTTATATAATTCAAGGGTGGTTTCATGAATCTTATTCAGTAAGAACATAAACACATTTGTAATTCTAAGCACAAGAAAAATCCTTATTTAAGGCATACATCTTTTTAATAATAAATGTTTAATTTCTGTGTATGCACAGAAAGCTGGGCACCATCTCTCCTAACTTGCTCTTCATAGTAACATTTTATTTTTAGGAAAACCTGTTTTAAAATCAATAGAAATACACAGATAAGGATCAAGTCTAAATTTGATTTGAGACTGAAACCATTAAGTTCTTGCAGTGTTACTTTGAAAGAACAAAATTATTTAAGTAGTCCAATTTTATGTAGAATGCCATGGGCACAGTATTTAGGTTTAAATACTTTTTAAAACCGAATATTGATAAAACCTGAAATAACAGTTTGAAGCACAATACTTCTAAAAGCTCAGAGGCAGTCTTGGTTTCAGGCAATACAGAGCACTGTTGTATTTGTGACTGCCCAAACAAGGACAAAAGTTTCCTGAAGTTATGTAAGTCATAGCTTGACAATAACTTACCCTAGAGCATTGTTTTGACTTCTCTATATTCCTTACATCAACACACTAAACAGTTTTTCATTTCCTTAAGAAACAGCATTTCCCTACTAAAACACAACATCAGATTGGAAACAACTCATCAGTCCTTCTTTAGCAGTCTCAGTACTGGCACATAGGAGGGAGGGTGAATGTAAGGGAACATGTTGTTACCACTGTTAATGATAGTTTTACAACAATTTTATCATGGCCAAAAGCATAATGTCAGAACCAGAATTAATACAAATTTCACCACAGGTGACAGATAGACAACTATTCATGTCCTATTCCCACAGCTTAATATTCCACAGAACAAATATACAGATTAACTGGATACATTATTTATTAAATGACTGCACTACAGGTTGTGTACTTTTCAGAGTTTTGTAAATTACCCACAACAAAGAGCAGACCTACAATTTCTTCTCAATTTAAGACAATGTTTTTTTTCAAGTGTCTTTAAATTAATCCATATTGTTATGTAGAGTACACAATGAAAGCTGTTAGAGTTGCAAAAGGTAAATAAAATCATAGTTAAGTTGAACATTATTTATAGAAAGAACAGCTGTAACAAAGATATATGTATTATATGTTTTATATATATAAAATTTTGACATATACTTGCAACAATTGCATAGCTCTGTAGAAATAATGAGAAATTTTAGAAGATTAAATAGTTTAATTTTAGGAATTATGCTTGCAGTAATGTTTTCGAACTCCCTATCAGTTTCATCATGTACATGAAAGTTACCACTCACAGCTTGTCATCTAATTAAACCTCCCTGCCAATTAATATATATTATGGAGACATGGATGCACTTAGTTCCTAGAATGTGTTCTTTAAGTGGATATACAGATAATTGTGCCTTACTTTGAATGGCCCCTGGTTCCAAGCCGCCTTGTGGTAAGGAGAGGGAATTTCTGGCGAATGGTCTGAAGAGAAAATAACTGTATTAGTTTCTAACACGGGATAATTTCTCAGCAATCTATTAATGGAAAAAAACCCGTAGTGTATATATGCAGCCTGTGAATAAATATTTATAAGACATCTATGTTAGGCCATAAACAATTAAGCGTGTTTTATACTTCAGGGGTCCTTCCATCCTCGTCCATCTCACTATTTACCTCCAGTTTTCCCACCCATAAAATCCTTCCTACCTGTTCTTCTTTCCTATTTTCACTCCTACAGCATAAAATCTACTTTTATTCTCCAGAATCCTGTCCCATTTGGACTCCTAAATTAGAACTACATCTTGTCCTTCAGAGGTGTAAATAGAACCAGGGAAAGATCTGGCCTCTAGCTAATTTCTTTTCAAAGACGAACAACAACAAAATAAATTTATTTTTGATTTGACATGTGTGATCTGGCGGTTAAAGCAAGCAGATATTTGCCTCATGGGTATTTCTGTGTCCCCCACTGTGAAAGTGCTGGACAGTCTTAAACACATTTATGCTCTCAGAAACACTATGAAAGTTTCTCTTCCGTCACTGGACTCCTGAGATTGAGATTAGTGCCCTAAAAGCATCCTGCTCTTCCTGTAAAGAATGATGCCTAAGGTAAAAAGTTTATTAAGGGAAAAAGTAATTCAGTAGTAGAGGTAGATCTAACAGAAGCATCTAACAGATAGATTACTGTCAAAATAATGTTTAAATAGAGACTTGTGTTACTCAATTACACTGAAACTGTTTAATGAAAATTAGACACACTCTCATTAAATCAAATCCAAGACAAAAAAATTGGTAAGTGAACATATGATGGACTGGATTTGAAATCCATTATTATTATTTAATTAAATTAATGCTTTTTGCTATGTATGAAAAATTACTAGATCAGCAGTGTTTTAAAAAAGATGATCCTTGAAGAATTTTTGGTTTCCTGTTTCACTAACTACTCAGTATTTAATTTGGAAAGTTCACATCTCCCTGTCACTAAATGATTTCAGGATTAATTGTAGGGAAGGGTATAAATGAGGATGAATCAACAAATTTTCATTCAGGAGCTCTTTGTGTTATTAGTTTTTATTCCCCTTTTTATACTGCATCTTGTGTCACATCTCACTTTACACTACCTTTAGTATAATTAAATGTGTCTCTCATATCAGATCTGGTTCTGTGGAAAGAACCCTATTAATATCATCATCAAAATGGAAGAAGATCTCTCAAAGAGAATGCTTTTTTTTTGTATGAAATAACAATAAATCAAAGGGAATTTCAGTTTCATTCTCCTAAAGCTTAATTCTCCTTTAATTCTTTCATACAGAACAGCATAGTTAGTCTGATTCCATGAACATTAGTAGTAGAAAACGTAAATTTGAGGCAAATTTTGACACAGGTGTACTAAATTGTGATTCTGTCAAAGAATTCATCGAACAAATTATGAAGGCATTTACTCTTTACCTTCCCAAAAGTTGCAGCACAGGCAGGTTCCAGCTTCTCTTTTCTGCAGAAGTCTAAATAATGAGCATAAAGGATGCATCTTGGTAAACAAACTCCTTCACAGACAATGTAGTTTTCTTCCAGCCTGTATAAAGAAAGAAACTGCTAGAGTAAGAAGCAACAAGTCATGTCTCCTGATTTTATTTTCCTTCTGGTTTGGGGTGCTGCCTTCTATTTTTGTAACTTTACTAAAGAATTCCACAAGAGCACACAGATGAGTTTCTTAGGAACAAGAAAGACTCTGTGGACTGATTCCACATTTGGTGCTTAGTTTAGCTGCAGAATATAGAAAACTTAGGGCCAGGGCCCTTTTCTTAATGAGCCTTTTTCACTGTCTGGACTTTTTTGCTTTATATAAATAATTAAATGATCTTCACCTAAGAGCCAGGCTTGCTCTGAAAATAAGAACGCTAACTAGAATGTGAAAGATTTGGGTTTAACTCTGTCCTTTGAATCGAACAGGGGCTTGAATGTGCATCTTCCATCCCACTGTATCTTCAATACTTGGGCTTGCATCTCTTTTCTTCCTACTTTCCACACTTGACCTGAGTCTGTTTCTTGACCAGATCGTACTGAAAAGCAAAGAATTATCTTTTTCTTATGAAGCTTCCCAGTCAGCTGACAGAATCCAAGTGCCTAGTGATGGTCATTAAAGTAAAATTTTAAGAACAGAATTGAAAAAATGACTGGCTTCATTTGAATTGAACTCTTGGTAACAGCTGCATACCCCGCTGCTTTCCTGTGTTTTTCCTTTATCTGTTTACACATTATTTGCTACTCCTGGAATCATGTACAATGAATTTATTTCTGAAATTACACAAATCTGTAAGAAAATACTGTATAGTAAGCATTTCATACTGGATAACTTTGCATTGAATTGCCAGAATCAAATTCTTACCATTTATGCTCAGAAGTCAGATGTAAATTAGACTAAGAAAGTGGGTATTTTGGATTAGTCTCATATTTCAGTTAGAAGGGAAAAAAAAACTAGATGCACTGTCTGCATTTGTCCCACTTAGTTCAACAGCACAACTTCCTAATTTCAAATGTGCTTTAACAGAAACATTTATTGATTAAAGTCTGTAAAATCTAACTTCTTACTTGGTACATTTTTGCACAGATAAAGTAAAATTAGGGCTTCCTTGATTGGTATAATGTAATGTAAAAAAATACATTATAAATCAGAGAAAATCTAACATTCATGGCCTTAAAGGATAACAAAAAAAAAATCTCTTCACAATAAGTAATGTTTCATTTCTTCATTTTTGATACATTTCATCGATTTTCTGCATTTCATCAACAGCCACATATTGTGAGAATCTGACAGAGATTTCTATGAGCTGACAAACCTGTTAATTTGGGGTGGGGGGAAGTGCCCTTATTTGTAGGTGAAGCTTCCCTAGGGGGAAAAAAAAGCCCAACACTCCGCAACCCCCCAAATGACAACTGCTTCTAAAAGAGGTGTGAGACCCTCTTTGCCGTCTCGGCTCTGGAAGAAGCGCGTCCCTTTGGGCCGGAGGGACATCTCGGGCTGTCTCGGAGGATGCTCCGGGGGGGGGGGGGGTGCGCAGAGGGGTCTCTCCTACCACTGCAGGGTGAGCTGTGTCTGCCTCTTCTTGTCCTTCATGATCTGAGCGACGCTCCTCTTGGCTGAGGCTGAGGGGCTCCGGTCCGCGGCTTTCAACGCGCCGTCGCGGGCACCCGCATCCTCTTCTTCCGAGGAGAGGGCTTCGCCGCTCGGCTGCGTCTCTGAGCGCCGGGGAGGGGGCAAAGAAGAATCATAGAATCACCAGGTTGGAAAAGACTCTCAGGATCATAGAGTGCAACCATTCCCATCAATCACTAAACCATGTCCCTCAGCACCTCGTCCACCTGTGCCTTAAACACCTCAGGGAAGGTGAATCAACCACCTCGCTGGGCAGCCTCTGCCAGTGCCCAATGACCCTTTCCGTGAAAATTTTTTTCCTAATGTCCAGCCTAAATTTCCCCTGGCGGAGCTTGAGGCCATTCCCTCTCGTCCTGTCCCCTGTCACTTGGGAGAAGAGGCCAGCTCCCTCCTCTCCACAACCTCCTTTCAGGCAGTTATAGAGCGCGATGAGGATTATATTTCCCACATCCCCTCAGCCTCCTCTTCTCCAGGCTAAACACCCCGAGGGCGCCCTTAGGGCAGGCGGGTTCCCCCGCCGCTGGGGTCACATCCCGGGCGGCCTCGGGGCGACGAGGGCGCCCGCAGCCTCCCCGCCTCCTACCTGCCTTGATGCCGGCGGGCTCCGGCGGGTCCCCCAGCTGCAGGAAGGCTGCTCCCCGCCCGGCCATGCTCCCGCTCTGCCCGCCGAGGGCGTGGGGAGCGACGGGACGGGGCGGGCGCTCGGCGCCGGTGCGGGACGGGCAGGCGAGGCGGGGCGGCTGCGCGGCTGCCCCCTCGCCCCGCGGCCCCGGCAGCGCCGCGAGGGTCGAGAGAGACGACGGGGGGCGGCGGGGACGGCGATTTAATGATTAACTGCGGCTTGCGAGGCGCTGGGCCCGTCGGGCGCCCCGCTCCCCGCAGCCGCCGCGCAGCCCCGAGCCGCGGCTGCCTTGTTCCCCGGTGCCGGGACAAACGGGTGGGTGAGGCGCTGAGGGGCACGGTTTAGTGACTGATGGGAATGGTTGGACTCGGTCGTGCGTGGGTCCTTTCCAACCTAGAGATTCTATGAAAGCCTGTCGGATTTTGTACAGGGAAATCGCGCCGATCCGGCGGACGCGGCTTTGCTCTGCGCCGTTTCACCCCGCTGGAGGGGGCGGTGGGGGACAGTCTGGGGTGGAAGGGACCTTGAAAATCACAGAATCATAGAATTACCCCGTTGGAAAAGACCTCTTAGATCATCGAGTCCAACCATTCCTATCTGCCACTAAACCGTGTATTTGAGCACCTCATCCACCCGTCTTTTAAACACCTCCAGGGATGGTGACTCAACCACCTCCCTGGGCAGCTTGTTCCAGTGCCCAATGACCCTTTCTGTGAAAATTCTTTTCCTGATGTCCAGTCTGAACCTTCCCTGGCAGAGCTTGAGGCCGCCATCCAGTTCCAACCCCCCTGCCATGGGCAGGGGCACATCCCACTAGATCAGGCTGCCCAGGGCTCCATCCAATTCGGCATTGAACACCTCCAGTTTGAAAGATGGTCCCTGCATTCTCCAGAGGGCAAAGTTGTCAGTAGGATGTAAAATGAGCTTGGTCATTGCAATTTGCACTGTTTTAATTAAAGCAAAATCTTGATGTTATGCTCCCTCCAGGTAAGGGCTTGTGCCTTGTGGCAGCAAGCAACCCTGAAGTGATCATAGAATCATGGAATTGTAGAATAGTTAAGGCTGGAAGGGACCTTAAACATCATCTAGTTCCAACCCCCCTGCCGTGGCCAGGGACACCTCCCACTAGATCAGGCTGCCCAAGGCCCCATCCAACCTGGCCTTGAACACCTCCAGGGATGGGGCAGCCACAGCTTCCCTGGGCAACCTGTGCCAGTGTCTCATCACCCTCATTGTGAAGAAATTCTTCCTAATGTCTAGTCTAAATCTGCCCCTCTCCAGCTTATACCCATTCCCCCTCATCCTATTACCACAAGTTTTTATGAATAGTCCCTCTCCAGCTTTCTTGTAGCCCCTTCAGGTAATGGAAGGTCACTATAAGGTCTCCTCTGAGGCTTCTCTTCTCCGGGCTGAACAACCCCAGCTCTCTCAGCCTGTCCTTGTGTGGGGGGTGCTCCAGCCCTCAGATCATCTTTGTAGCCCTCCTCTGGACCTATTCAAACAGCTCCATGTCCTTCTTACATTGAGAATTCCAGAACTGGACACAGCACTTCAGATGAGGTCTCACAAGAGAGGAATAGAGGGGCAGAATCACTTCCCTCACCTGCTGGCCACACTTCTTTTGATGCAGCCCAGGACACGGTCGACTTTCACACAGTCAGCTTTCTGAGCTGAGAGCTCATCGACCAGCACCCCCAAGTTGTTCTCTGCAGGGCAGCTTTCAATCATGCCATCCCCCACTGTGTACTGAAAATGGGGATTGCCCCGACCCAGGTGTAGGACCTCAAACCAGACCTTGTTGAATCTCATAAAGTTCTCAGAGCCCACTTCTCCAGCTTGTCCAGGTCCCTCTGGATAACACCTCATCCATCTGGTGATGCATAAGACGAGTGTTAGAGGTTCTCTTCTAGCCATCAGGTAGTGTGGGGCTGCCACAGATACAAAGCTTGTGAAGGGCTCTTCTTCCTTCATTCTTTTCCTGTCTGCTTTTGCACTTCAAAACATGGATCCCACCAGTGATGTGAAGAAGCAGAATACTGTTACTTCCAGTCTTGCACAGACGCATTGTCAGACCAGCTATCAGCTTTCACAACCATATTTCACAAAACTCCAGGTGTGTCCATATCTGCCAAAAGGCCCCAAACTGCCTTGTAAGCATGAATGATGGACTACAGTAATAAGTCCCTGAGTGAAATATGGCATTGAGAATGAACTTTCTGCTTCTTCTTACTTGCACCTCTTCCATTAACTGTGTAAAATATATTCCTTCCTTATTGGTTACTGTATTCGAACAGTTTTTCTTTGTTCCCATGTCCCCTTATTATTTCATATGGGATGTTACACATGTATTTGTCCATATGCCTAGGTCCATACATGACTTTATCAGTGTATCAGTTCTTAGTATAACTCTCTGAGACTCTTGAGCTTATGGTTTCAGTAGCTTTGTTTTGAGGTGACAGTAAAATCACATTTGACCCTCTGACTCCTCTCTGATTTTTCTCCTACACAAGTACTTCAGAATTTGGTCCATGAGGATCAGTATTGCTGTGGTATAATAAAACCTTCCAGCTACTAATTGTCGTATTGAATTTTTTGTGAACAAAAACCAATGTACCATTGTCTTTTTGGTAATATGGAGCTAAATGTAATTATCTATTGTAGAAGAGCAGGATTCTCCTTTGCTGTAATTTCAGAATATCCTCAATGATGCTAATGAATTTTAGCCATCACCAACACAGGTATTAACTGAGTGAGGGGTCTGGTCCAGGGACCAGTTTTGCCCCTCCTCCTGAGATAACAATCATTTGCAGTCCCTTCCTGTCCCTTCTGAGGGCCAGGCACTGATTTAATTAGCTTTACCTAAAACTGATGATTATTTTAAGAGCTTTTTCAGTAAACAGAAGTTCCCCTTGGACGTAATGAGCTTTTCTGGCTCATAAAAACCGTGCCCTGCATGTTCTTTCAAAGCCAGTGGTTATTGTGTGATATTACCATCCTTGTATGAGTCTAAGCTTATGTTTGCAGTAGTGAAGGAAGAAAAGTGAATAGGCCAGTGCTCCTAAGTAAACACACAATGTTTACAGCATGCACAACAGGTACATCATTCAGTTCTAGTATGTGAGCAAATATATCTACTATGTAATTAAAAGGAATAAAAGATTTTAAAATATATAAAATAAATTAAATATAAAATATTTTTCCTCTGACAGGGGACAGACAGTGTTCTTTAATAAGCTCACATCACTTTCAAAAGGTTCTGTATGAAATCATTGGCAATTTATAGGACAGAAAGATTAACCCTGGCAAGCAAAAGGAAATAGTGGTATTTGAACTGTTTGCTCATGCAGCAATAAAACAGTCAAATGCTTTTACTTTATTGAAAGTATTTTTTCTCTGTTTGGAGGCTGGTGCTGTCTCTGTTTTCAAAGTCACAAGGACTGCTGCTCAGCTGAGCCAGCCTATAACTCTTGTCATTAAGGACCTGTTCCCCCTATCGGATACTAGTGGTAAATATACTTGGCGAGATGACATACAGTCTTCAAGTTCAGCATCGTATCCTCTACCACTTATTCCTGACGTTCTTGAAATTTTTGCTTATTGTCTCATTCACTCTTATTTTCACAGTCACAGGCTAGTGCTGAAAGACTTCATGGACTGATAGTGTCTGTCCTGTCCACCCTATCCCTTCCAGTGGAAACAAGGCAGGATTATGGACACGTGCTCTTATACCTATATGATTCCTGAACCTGTTTGTATCACTTGTTCTTAAAGATTACTGGTGATGGATAGTCACATCACACCGAGAACATCTGTCAATGGAAAATATTTAATAGTGGCAATCAATCTCCCTTCAGCTTGTGCCCATTGCTGTACCAGTTTTTTGCATCTCTCTGTTTCTTCCAGTGTTACTTCTGCCTTCCAAGTCTTTTCAACTTATTTTTTCCCTTTTGCTTGAACTTATTTTTGCCTTTCTGTATCACCATGGAAGATTTATTTTCCGTTTCTCAGAGTATTCCTACTCAGCAGTCACTGTGTCATGGTTTGCTATCAGGGAGTTCTCAAAGTAGTTTTGTTTGTCATATTTCTGGTATCTGCAGGACACATCTGTGCTATTTAATTGGCAGTTTGGGACTCCCAACATGAGATGCCTAATCCAGCCAAAAAGCCAGGGAGTTGTCCACAGGTTTGCAGTGTCAAGTAATTTTCTTTGTCACTTCTCATTATTCTTTAGAACTTCCTTAGAAAACATGATACCTTCACAGTCTTGGAACTAAAACAATTGCCCTAGCTTTGGTCTTCATCTTCTATCTTATTTATTTTGTCCTTCGTTACGTTCTTTCAGACCATTACTTCTTTGTACCATGTTCAAGTCCATTTACCATTCTGTTGTGCCAGACTTCAATTTTGCCTTCAGTGGCCCTGTTGCTATTATTTTTGTTTATTTGCCTGACATCCCTAGAGCCTTTGCCTTACTAATGCATTCTGAAGTACCTATTCCAGCATAAGCAAATAATCAAGAGTCCATCTTTTATTTAGTGGACCTTAAGTGTGAGAAGTTCTCATATCTGCCTATTGAAGGTGTTGATTTGAGGCAACTGAAAAGGTCTTTTACAAAACAGCTAGCACAGTCTTTTTACCCCAAGGAGTTAATTCCTAGTTTTCTGTTGTTTGATGTAATCTCAGAAGCATTCATCCTGATTGAAAGGTCATATTTCACATAAACAAATCATACTTGCTTTCATTATCGCTTAGCGTTCTTATCCTTGTACTTTTTTTCCAAGGCTAGGAAAGTGCTCTGAGTCCTTTTGAGCAAACATCTCTGAGCTGCAAACCCCAAATCTGCATAATGAATTACATATTAGAAACAAATCTTCAGGATCTAGCTCAAGGTTTAAGTTATTGTCCATCTATAGCCTTGATGTACTTAGAAGAATGGACTCTTGAACTAACCCTCCTGCAGCTGGGACTGTTTTTCTCCCTGCACTGTGCAAAAATCAGCACAGTGACATCTAACAAATAATGCGCCAGATGGGGAGAATATCCCTGTACTTCAGTCGATTATAGGTAGACAGATGCTCTACAGGTGTATTGGGATCAAAGAAGCAGTAACTTTAGAGCATATTTCATATTTTGCCTAAAAAAGGGATGTTTATACTTGTAACATCATAAGAAAGAAGAGCCTTTCCCAAAGGTTAAATCTGATTATCATCTGTGTTTTGCACACTCGCTGTCACAGGTGAGGAGAGGTAGATTTCAGGTTTCCCAGGAAGCTGGGAACACAACTTCCATCTTGTATTAGTCAGGAGGTTGGTTTGGGCTAAGCCCGGCCTTATACAAGGGGATGGGAAACACTGTTGCAGTATTTCCTGACAATAGAATCCGCAAGGACTGTTTGGAGATGGGAATAGGGAGGCTCAGGGTGATTTGTGTTGGCCTGGGGTATAATTTTCTTCTCTTCATATTTAACTCCACCTTTGAGCTCTTAGTGGCTTTGTTGTTTGTTACAGGCTACCAAGTAAAGTCAGTTAGAGGGCACTGGGAGCTCCTCATCCTCTTCTTCTGTTCCCGGGATTAAAAGACTGGCTATTCCAATAAATAAATTCTTCCTAGCAAAATCATCTTTTGAAATACACCCCAGCCCGAGTGGCTCACTGTGTTAAGAGGATTGGGATCCTATAAATATTGCTCATTACTGAGTGCAATCTAAGTTATGAGGTAAAACTGTTAAAACATATTCACATGTACATGTTTATTATTTTTCCCTCAGAAAATTTCATTTATATATATGCTAATTGCAATCATAGTATTTGTCCCTGGACATGAAGCATCTGATACATCTTTCCAGGGAGACCTTATTGTGGTCTGTCAGTACTCAAAGGGGGCTTATAAAAAAAATGGGGAACAAATTTTTTAGCAGGGCCTGTTGCACTAGGACAAGGGATAATGGTTTTAAACTAAAAGAGGGTAGAATCAGCCTAGATATAAGAAAGAAATTTTTTGCCGTGAGGGTGATGAAGCACTGAAACAGGTTGCCCAGAGAGACAGATGTCGCATCCCTGAAAATGTTCAAGGTCAGTTTGAACGGGGCTCTGAGCAACCTGATCTAGTTGAAGATGCAGAGGGATTATATTAGATGATCTTCAAGGGTTCCTTCCAACCCAAGCTATTCTATGAGACCATGAGTCTATGATCTTGTTTAAATTTGTCTCAAAGTTAGTTTTCTGAGTCTAATCTGGTCACCTCAATCTCCTTTATAGTCAGTGGAGAAGAAAAGATGCCTCGTAGGGATAATTCATACCATGCACATAACCCACTGAAATGAATGATCTTCTTGCAAATCTTTTTCTCTTCCTTGTCTGTACTGAGAGCCTAGGAAGTTGTACCTAGTTTTAGGTGAATTTTGTAAAGGTGTAATCCCGCCAAAATTCAACAGTCTATAATAAATCCTGGAGTAAATGCTCAGATGCACGTGCTCTGCTGCTTAGTAGAACTATTGTTGGTAATTCATGTGTGAAATATCTTTTTTATCAGCACTCAGGTAATGCACTATATCATTTTGCTGCAATGTTCCTTTTTCTTGTTCCCAACACAGTATATTGAAACATTTAAAATATTTTCTACTTTACTTACATCAGTGTAACTTGACAGTAACAATTTGAGGCATTCTGTATGTGGAACTGAAAAAGGTTTGGAAGATAAATACAGCAATAGAAATACAATTCGTTATTGATCTGTTCCTGTGTAATTTCATGATGTTTACATTAGTGTTGGAAAATATTTTACCTCATATCCTCCTTAGACAAATGCACTACATAGAATCTCTGGTACGGTGTTAATGTTGGGACTACTTGGTAGACCCTAACAGATCTTTCTTTCCAAGTATGCTGACAGTACAACAACAGTACAGTACGGTACATACCAGTATTCCACAAGGAAATAATACTTTCTCATGATCATCAGTCTTAGTCATACTCTCTGTCTTGACGTAGCATGAATTGAGTTCTTTCCAAAGCTCCATCTCTCATTTCCTGTGGCTTATTATAAGAAACAGTTTTAACTACCAACACTTCAAACACGATGGCTTTCCTATTTTTTTGGTCCTTGCCACATTTCTGTGGTTACTTTTTGTGAATACTTTGCTCTTGAGGAAAAAAAACAACAATCAGTGTACTAAGCTAAAAGCCCCTGTGCACTTAGTCCCGTCCCTGCCAATGCCTTTTGAAAGGATATAAACAAGGAAACAGTTTTTGAATCACACAGTTTTCTTCAGAAAAATGTCTCTCTATTAGTTAAGGGGTCAAAGCATCAAAGCATCCTTCA
Organism: Clamator glandarius; assembly: GCA_033459285.1. Classification (NCBI taxonomy): domain Eukaryota; kingdom Metazoa; phylum Chordata; class Aves; order Cuculiformes; family Cuculidae; genus Clamator; species Clamator glandarius. Next base: position 422,200 of record JAUNZM010000695.1, read on the forward strand.
TAATCTTAGGTTTATTGTCTCCAGCGGTTATCCAAACATTTCTTTTGATAAACTAATCATAATGATGGCTTTTGATCATCACTCACTATAAGAAAATCTTCTTTGCCTTTGCTCATTTCTTGCAGCTTTATTCCTGAGACCTTCCCAAGGTGTTTATAGCTCAGTGATGCTCTGAAAATTATTTCTCTAATTTATTTCTGGTGATGGAGGAGGATACATGTATCAGCCCTTGCTGCTACACAGTGCTATGACTTCTTTGAAATTTGAGGAAAAAAGAAGGTGAGAGGAGACGCAAAGTGGGCGCATCAGGCAAAGAAACAGCCATCCTTACCTGTGGGGCCAGGGACTTCTGTCCTAAGTGAAAAAGGGAAGGAACACCCTTCACTGCTCAGCAGAGCCGTTTCAGCAGCTGCTGCAGAGGAGTACAACCTGCACTCATGCCTCTTGCTCTGAGAGAGCTCTGAGCCCTGCTGGTAGTCCCAATGCTGTTAAATCACAAAAATATGGTTGGATATTGTCTCTGTAGCCAAGAGAGTGAGCAGATAATTTTCAAAACGATGGAAGTGCAGTCATCATGTGCTACTCAGGGGGACTGCCATGCAGCTCCATGCTATGCATGTGAGTGTACATAAGTATACTACAAGTAAACATATTGATTACTAAAAGATTGCCATTGCCCCCATCCCCGACTATTCCTAGCTTCTGTTTCTAAGTTCCCATTGTAGCCTATTAAAAATTTCACAGATGGTACTATATCATTCAGAACTGTTTGTGTTTGTTTTCATAACACTGAAAATGTTTTCCCACCCTGGTGCTGAAAAGGTCCACAAATCTTGGCTGGCCAATAACTATAAAAACATTGTGAGATCTGAGAAAGTAAAGGTTGGTCAGACAAGTTAATTTGCCGTACAAGCTCAGGTTCCCTTAGAAAGGAACAAATGCTGGCATCCAGTAGATGGTGATGTTTAATAATGTATTTTCTGCTCTGTCCTCCAGCTGATAAACCAGACAAGTCTGTCTCTCTTTTTTTTCCAGGTATTTTACTTACTTCCTGTTCTTATGATCTTTAAATGAAAAGCTATTCCAGTTTGTATAGAAGTGGATGCTTTAGTTTTTCTCCCCAGACAGCAATCTTCAAGCCAAATAAATACACATTACATATCTGCATTACATTAACACCTTCACATTTCATGTGTCTCCATGCTCTACAGGCACAGGGAGAGTCTACACACTGTATGTAGCCAAGGTAAACTGCAGGTGGGCACTCCATAGTCTGACCTTATGTAGCTACATGGAAGTAAATATTTCCTATGCTTACCTCTCTCTTGAGTAGGTGTTAGTTATTTCAGTTTTTTTATATTTATCTCAAAATGTCATTTTTTCAGTATATGTTCTTTTTGTCCTTTCCCAAATTGGGAGAAAATATTTGTATTCATATAAGTACGTCCTCCTACAAGCTTCAGACTGAACAGCCACTTCACAATTCATGTATTTGCAACGTGCTTTGGTGTGCACTATCCATGAAAAGAGAAGTAAGGAGGCCAGCAAAGTTTTTAACTGGGCAGCTATACAAACATCTCCACTTTCCCTGTGAATGATTCAAGAATAGAGCTGGGGTTAGAGAATATGTTCACCCTTGAAGAAGTGGTTTTGAGAGCTTCTGCACATACTCCACCAGCTCTTTTACCAACACTTATTCTTCTATACCTAGTCTATCTACACATTAACTGTTAAATAGGTGTTAACAGAAACAAGCCACTAAAGTCAAGGGACTATTCTCTTTATGTAAAGCGGAGTCTTAAAGGCTCTACCACCAGCTGGGTGCTGCATTTCACAGACAGCTCCACCACTGCTGAAAACAGGTTGTTTTCCTCTTCTGTGTCTCTCTGTCCCCTCTCTTCGGGGCCACACTCTCCTACTGCTAGCCTTGTGCCAGTTTCAGCACTTGTCAGACATAGAATCATAGAATCAGAGGATCCTAGCATGGTTTGGGTTGGAAGAGACCTTAAAGATCATCTAATTCCAACCCCCTGCCATGGACAGGGATACCTCTCACTAGACCAGGCTGCTCAAGGTATCATCCATTTCTGTGAGCCAGTTTAATTCACTAAAATAACAGAAAAAAAAGATAAGGAACATACAATGATCAGCTTTCTGACATTTCAATTAGTTAAATCACCCAGAAACTGTGGAAAGAGCCAGAATATGGGTGGGATGGCACAGATGGGATTGAGGGAAAGGGAAGGAGGAAGGGGTAGGTTCAAGGAGGAGGAGAGTATATAAGAATGGAGTGGAGCAAGATCTTACATCTGCAGCAATAAGATCTGCTGAACTGCCTTGTGGAACCTCAGATCCATTCATAGTTGTCATGCTTGATTTGAACCTGGGAAAAGGTGCTTTTAGATTTATACAACCTTCTTTGAACAAATGATCTCACACAGTTACTGGACAACTTTATCTGTAATGTATAACTAGCCTCTTCCTTTTTTATTTTTTTTTTAATTTTTTTTTTTAATCTTAGGCATAAGTGCTATGACTGAGTGTATTGGAGTCTGGTGTTCTATTTTTCACTCTAGCAAATCTCTTTTGAGATTGATTAGCCACAGCCTACAGAAGGCCTCAGGGACAGACAGTGCCTTGTCTCAGAAGCTGCTCAGGTTCTTCATTAACCTGGAAACAAGACCATTGCTTGCAATTTTGCATGTTCCCATTTGTAGCATACGCTCTGTATTGCTATGAGAGGATGAGGCTTTGAATCTCAATTTCCTGGACAGAGAGATATTAATGCACTAACTGGTCTCTGAGTTATGGTAGTTCCAGCAAGAGTTTTCAAATGTTAGGGATCAAGTATGTGCAGTCACCTGTGACTGATTGTCACTGACACAATTCTGTTTGCCAGAAATGGATATATTATAACCAGTTATTTTTAAATTCTGGGACAGACGAACAAATTATTATGTTTTTTTTTCTGCACAGTATATTTGGACAATATTTTAAAAGCATTTCTAATGTATAATATACTTAATGACAGATGACATCAGAGCAGTTCAATGTCTGATCCAGAGTTAATAGCATTCTTCCCACCGCCCTGAATAGATTCTTGATTAGATCCTTATTTGCTAAGTAAACAGTAGATAATAGTTCCCCTTGTCAAATTTACATAATTGCAGAACTGTAGGTAAAATCACAGGTTCTTGCCTGTAGCAGATTCTGGAATCTACTTAGAAGGAAAACATAGCTTGATGCCTGTGTTAGAGAAGCTATGTTACTTATTGTCAAAGATCTCTTATCTTCAACCACAGAGCGGTCACAATGCTTTTAAAGCTTCTGAGCATAAATACTGGCCAAAAAGAAGATACTTGGGATAGCTGGGACAGTGGACAGAAAACAAGCTGAGCCCTGGAGAGGGCACAGCATGAAGCCTCATGCGCTGCAGAGGACTGATATGGGTTGCTTGGTAAAGGGATATTAGATATGCTTGGTAATGGGCAGGTCACTTTCCAAACCACTGGTGTTAAACGGCAAGCTTGCTTATTTCCTACTCTGCTTAACACAGTGAGCTGAAGGAGGCTGGGTATCTCCTCAGCCCCATCCAGCCTCAGCTAGTCTTTTCCTTCACCCAGAACACCTTCAACATCACCTGTTCAACCTGCTACGTGTTTTGAAAACAACAGAAAAGTCTTTGCTGTGTCTCTTATCAACAGAATAAGTGAACAAAACATTTGTTCAGGATTTAGAAGTACATCCCACTGCAATACAAACTAATGTGTGCTTGAGTTAATGGCATACTGAAGTGATGGGTGAATTATTATTATGATGGTACTTGGTTAAGGGTGCTGTAAGAGACAGGTCTTATTGCCTGCATCCAGCATGTCTGATTTGCCCTTGGCAGTCACCTGTTCTTGCTGTAGAATGAAGTTAGATAGTTCCTTGGGTTCAGTTAGGTTGTAAATCTTTGGGGGAAAGAACTGTTTCTTTTGATCTGCAGTGCCCAGAATGCTGTATTTGCTTATAGTCTCAAACTACTGAAATATTACAAGTAATAGTAAATGCTGATATTAATGAAAGGGGCTACTACAGTTATCTTGCACATGACAAAGAAGTTCTTACATTTTTATAAGCATAGTTTTTTCTGACTTTTCCGTGCAATACTCATATTATTCTTTAAGAGGACTCTACACAAGTTTATATCATAATACTTTAATTTTAACAATAAGGGGAATCACACAAAGAACCTTGTTGATCCCATAATACTTTTTATTATGGGGAGAAAAATTATAAGATGAGGTAACAAAGACCAGCCTTTGGTCTTTATCTAGCTCCATTTTTACTTTTTTATATATATGCACATAGGCCTTGCAGAAAATAGACAAGGGTTTATCTGCTGGTTATCTAAATTCCAATCAAATGTTACTGCTACACTTCATTAAAAGCAAGGCACTTGGACATGCCCTGTTTACAAATGGGAAATAACATAAATAGACCTGGTGAGAACAGGAAAGCTCTCATGGGAATGAAATTAATAATAAGAAACTCCGGAGATTATGTTTCTTCAAAACATTTTGTGTTGGATTGATGGGATTAAACAATTCTGACTTTAAAATTCACATATGAAACTTTTGTAGAATACCTACATGTACATTTAAGATTTTTTTTTTCCTCTGGTATTTTACATAGCTCATGGCTACACAAACAGCAATAACTTCCTCAAATCCACTATTAATGTAGTGGATTAAAGAAATGCTTTTAAAATTTCTGTGTATACGTTAGTCTTTAAACAAGGATATTGTCTGTAATGTAAGCATAGAGGAAGCTATGTACTTGTGTGCAAAAGGGATCAGGAGAGAGATTACCAGAGATAGTTCATGTGTTAGTAATTTGAAATATAATTTTCCAATTAGTGAACACAAACCCTTGTTGTTGTTTTCCTTTTATCCTCTTTACTTGTCTCACTGAATAAAATTATTTTTGAAGTGATTAATTGTTTGAAAAGATCCCTTTACTTTAGTATTTAATGGCTCTTCGATTTGTATTTTCTGATTACTATGTAGTTACTATTCCAGAAAATGCAGGATGACTCCAAGTCTAGAGAAGCATGACTAGAGGCAGACTTTAGGGGCCATGGTTTGGGTGTTTCTGTATAAAACTGCTACGGAGAATTTCACTCTTCTTAAAGTAGATCCCTGTCCGGAGGTGAATCAGCCCAGGATGAGTGGTCCTTTTTCTTATCTGTTTTTTAAAGATTATTGATAATAAGTAGTCTAGGTAACGTGACAATCATTGTCCGGCTCAGTAACATCTAGTGTCATGTGGGAAAACTAGGAAGAAATTAGATCATGTTCACATGTTCATGACCTTTTCATCTGCCTCCCTTTAGAGACTGTGCTATTTTAAAGAGTTCCATCATTACCAAGTTCATTTAATTCTTTAAGTACTTCTTGTCAGTACTTGCTTTACTTCTTGTTTAACAGTGAACTAGTAATTTAGGTATCAAATAAAGGCTGTATTAAAATTACTACTAAGATGCATTTGTGATTATACTTGCAATTTTTTGGGGTTTGTTTTGGGTTTATTTTTTCTGTGTATGAGAAGCAATAATGATGCCATTGTAGTCTGGGAATATTTAAATACAACAAGGTTGTCTTTCACTGGCTTTAAAACTTCACATCTCACTGTCTGCTGATTTTCTACTTTATATTTTTAGTCAGTCCACCAAGGAGCATTGCATATCATTCTGGGATCAAAACGCATGACCTATGTAAGGACACAAAATGGGAAGGGTAAGTAACTGTTTGACACATTTATACTAAACTCTGTGTCAGGAATACTATAATATAATAGGTAGTCATGCTCAATTCATGCTGTCTTTTGTGTAGCTGCTGCCATAACTTTTTTCCTCTTCTAATTAATTAAGGTAATGATAGTTGTTCTACCACCCTCAGCTTCAAAGGTTAGCTGATTGTGAAAAGAGTCAGTACTAAACTTGAGATAAATCATGAGTTTTATGTACTGTTAACTGCTTTGTACTGTATTTCTAAAATGTAGGTAATCAGAATTCTTGGGGATGTAACTGCAGATTAATGATTGTATCCAACCTTGCTATATGTCTTCAGCAAAAATTTCTTTTTAGGGAGCATAAATTACTTAAAGGAAAGTCTTGTTTCCTATTTTCTCACTAGCCAAACTGCAGTATTTTTGTGTATGTAAGTTCTCCTTAACCAGCAGTGCATAATGTTCTGTAAGAAGTGTGTAGAGTCATATGGTATTCTACAAGATTTAAAAAGTGAACATTTTAGCAGGAACCATTCCCATTAGTTTTAATTTGTGGAACTTTTTTTTTTCTTCCAGTCTTTAACACTGAAGGTTTAAATCAGTCTCCAGAGTGAGTCCTGTAGATTTGCTTTTTGAGGTCCTTTTCCTTATCTGAGAGGAATTTTTATGAGCATCACCTGTTCTGCCTGTACTCTCTTTGCAGATTTCTGTTTACTTTTACAACACAATCAGTTAAACCTTTTAAGGTGAGCTGAGATCTTTTAAGATCTCAGAAGAGAACCAAAATAAATTTTAATAATCCAGAATAAGGATGACAATTACAACCTTGAATCAATTCTCAAAAAAAAAGCGAAAATAAGTTGAGAGCTGGAGTCCTGGGACTGAAAGAAGTTTTAGAGTCAATGTTAACTGTGCCTAAGCTTCAAAGTAGAACTGAGTTAACTAAGGCATAACACCTACCTACCTTTGGGAATCTTGGCCCTTGCCTGCACTGCTCCTTACAACTGAGTAAGGAGCTTCTAAGATCTGACCTCCTGTACAAACTGAAGGAAATGTAAATTCCCAAAAGCAGGGTCCCTCTAAGACAAGCTGTCTGAGTTCAGGATCACCTAGAGTAGCCGGTATGGAGAGGAGCCTCAAATCCCAAGTAGATCTTCTACAGTTCAGCACCTATGGGTGCCAGCTCTTCCCGCAGAACATCACTGAAAGTAGCAATATCACACAATCCCACAATGATTTAGGTTGGAAGGGACTTCTGCAGAAAATCTAGTCCACCCCCTAGTTATCTTTATATGTGTTCAATAATTCAGTGCTGAGAAAGAAGGTAAACACATATATACTCACTCAGATGTGTGGTCTCAAGATGGGGACTTGTATGGAATCTGGGCAAATAAAAAACAGCCTTTTCTCTGCCTGCCAGCCAACACATTTGGGAGGCATGGACTAGACTTCCTCTTCTGTCTGAAGAGATTTAGAGTCATGATTCCAAAAATATTCTAGATAAACCTGATGAGGAAGAGAAGCAAATGAATTCTTGTTCTTTCCTCTGCTGATATTTGCACAGAATAATTAAAGGCTTAGGCCAGAGAGAAAGCAAGCATTTCCACAATATCTTTTAGTCATGATACCATTCCCTTAAAAGTAGGGTCCACCAGGGACTTTTAGTCCCTGCTCCCCAAACTGAACCTGTTTTCATTTCTCTTATTCTAATCACTGCTTAATATTATAATTTCTGATTCAGATTCAAACTGATAGAAGAAAAAGTGCTCTATTTTTAAAGGGGTTTATGAAGGATAAGTACTGTAAGAGTTAAAAAAATCACTATTTACAAAGCTGATTCCATGAGAATAAGCACAAGGTCATAAAGACAGTTATTTGGATTTAGGTAGCTAGTTTCCCTTTAGCAGTCTTTATCCAATATTAAGACTCCTATATTCCCACAGTCAATTGGAGATGTCTACAAACTGTAACTGTATACATTTTAAAACTCAGAATCCTAATTCTCTTTTAAGGTGTGTGCAGTATTAATAATTCTGAGAGGTCTGGCATCAACTTCATACCTCACTGCCATCAGTATTTTCATGTGAGATATCTCCAGCCTGACTTTCTTGCAGATAGGCATTTCCATAAAATGCCAAATATACAAGATATATCCCTTGGTAATACATATATATCCTTTGGCTGCTTTCACACATTTTGGATTGTAGAGCCTTTTAGTAGATGTGGCACTTTTGCCAAAAATTTATTAGCTGTCATTTTACAAGAAGTCACCTGCAGCAATAGAGCTGAGCTTAATGGCTTCCGAATCTCCACCTATTCTGGTCTTTTTCACAGAAGAAGCTGAAAACCAGGTGGAAGAAGCTATTTTGCTATGGCAGCAAGTAACTTTTTGGCATACAGAGTTACTATCAGAGTACCTCTGTCTCCCACTAGCTCCTCCAAAGCCTTGTAGAATTCATCAGCTCTCAGAGCAACTCCAGATTTGTTAGGTCTTGTTTTCTGCCTTTGCACAGTCCATTAAAGGCTGCTTTCTAGGGATAATGGCACTTCAATGTGCCAATAATACATCACTAAATTTTAAGCAAAGATCATTTTGTGCTATATAATTATATCTATTGGTAATTAAGTGTCAATGACAAAGGTGATTTGCAAACATCTCCAGTTAAGTCTACATTTCTAGATTAGGCTGAGCTATTCCAGCAAGCATTCTAAGTACCTCTCATCACTAACAGTAATTATGAGACATAGGTCTTGAAAACAAACAATAACAATAAAATCATTCCCTATGAAAATACTCTACACTGTGATGTAAACTCAATAAAGTTGACTTTGAAGCATGCTTCATTTTGTGATGTTTTTACAAATAACATGAAATGATGCACCAATTTTATGCATTGTTTATTTTGTCAACTTCCAGTTTCCAAAGTGACCACGTAAGGATTTTTGTTTGTAAAAGAATCCTCTTCTATAGAAATTACTACCTTTTTAGGGACAGATCAAAGTAGTTTCTTTTCTGCTTCTAATCACAAATTATAACAAATTTAAAGTTTCAAATTATTAGTTCTGTATTTCCATTGAGTTACTAAAATAATACTTAATGTCAGGTCCTTAAAAATTATATTTTATTCTAGAAGCCTATGGCTGAATATTCTTGGGGATTGCTTATGGATATGACTAGCTCCAACCTGGTGCTTCAATGACATGAAGTATCATTTGACAGGAGGTTTATATGCAAAGTTACATGCAAAGTCAAGCAAAAGAAAACATCAGACTCCATGGAGCCAGGCTTTAAGATGCAGTACCTGGATGGGAAGGAATGGGTACATGAATATTTGCAAGTGAATGTCTCATAATTCCAGGCCAGAGTCCAACTACCCTTATGTTGCTGTAAGTCAAGAAGAAAACCTGTGGAATGACTGGAATTTTTGAAAGCCAGTGCAGAAGCAGAATAAACTAGTGTCATCATTTACCCATAAATGCAAGTGCACGGATATGTTAAAGAAAATACAGACAGCTCTTCAATATATGCTGTGACCCAACAATGAGAAAATCACATGGAAATACAGAGGGCAGATGAAAAAAACCTACAAGCTCTTATATTATAACAAAGAAGAGGCTGTATGATTACCTCACTGGAGATTAACATTTGCATTTGCAAGAAATATCTCTGTTGTAAATGGATACTCTAACTATGAAGAGACTAGTGAGATAAAAAAGAGAACTATAATAATTCAAATAATTTTTATGGTATTTATTATGCATATCAGAAAGAATATACAACAGATATCTCATTTCTCTTTTTTGATTGCCAGAAAATAATTCTTGATATGACCACAGCAATATCACTAACATATTACATGATTTGTTCTTCTCACTCTGCACTCAGGTAGAAGGTATTCATGACAAGCTCAGATTTATACCAAATATTTGCCATGTGTTTCAGATAAGGTATAATAAAATTTGAACACAACAGAACGTATTTTATGTATGGTTTCCTTTTAAACTAATTTATATTTCTCCCTCCCTCTTCATTCTTACATCCCTGCACCCTCATGTTTTATGGGACAGTGCTGTTTTAGTACCTTCAATAAAATAGCCTCAGCCAGTGAGGAATACACAGGCACGTTATGAGGTGTGACTAACTTCTGAGTGCAGACTTTTTCCTTTGCTGCTGTTTATAGATGACATAGGAGCCCTCGTTGGCTCTGCAGCTTGCTTAATTGACTTAAAGCTGGTAGTGAGCAAGTGAAACAGAAACATGGCATTCATCATTTTTTTGATCCCCTGCTTTGTGATCAGCACTGATGTTGCTTTCTCTTGCCAGAACACTGATGACTTTGTGAGTGCCAGTTCTCCAGGGGACATTGTTATTGGAGGCTTGTTTGCAGTTCATAGTGAAATGCTGCATCCAGAAGAATATCCCATCAAGCCAGTAATTCAGAATTGTGCTGGGTGAGTAATATTGGAAATTACATATATAGCAAAAAGAGATCACTGATATTTGCCATGTACCTCTTCTATCAAGATCAACAAAATCTGTTTGTCTTGTATTTCTTAGTGTCTAAAAAGACCTTGGACATCCCATAAATGGTGTATGAATTAGTATAGGATGATAAAGTATGGCAAAGTTACAGTAAAAATATACTGTGGCTGCACGAGGAAGCAAATGAGCATTTGATTCTTTTTCAGTTCTCATATATATAATCAAATAGCCCTGGAGGTTTATGCAGAACAATTATTTGGTTTCCATGTAAATGCTAACCTGTTGCAATGTCTTTCATACTCTGCTGTGATGGTGTTCATTATTTGTTATGAAGTTTCACCTACATGATTTGAACACACACAGGCTGTTCCATTCTACCTAAGCCGATACTGAAACCTGTCCACAGCCTCACAGGACAGCTCAGTTATAACCTGTGATTCTATTTTACTGACTAGATTGTAATTATTGTTATGGTTATTTGACTTATTATACTTTGTATTATATTTGTTGCATTATATTATAGGATAGACTATATATAAACTATGAATTCTCAAACTTTATTTGAATTTTACTTAAAATTTAATCCCTCACCTGAACCTAATAATCAGCTGGACCTGCAGGCTTTATTTCAAAATGATGATAAAGTTGATAACTTTGTCAGTCTTCCATTATTTTTCTACAAAGTCATAGATTGTCTCAGCTCCGTTTGTAATTTAGTTTAGTTTACAAGAATTGCAAACTTTAAAGATGCTTTCTGAGGTTTGTTGTATTGCAGGCATTTTGTACTAGTGCAGTTCTGATTAGGTGTCTTTTAGAATATTTGCGGGAGGTAAGGAGAATAGCTGCACTAACTTCATCAGATTTAGAGGCAATTTTAAGAACATTGATGCAAACACAAGGAGATCTCAATTTCTGAAATATTTTCTTATATTATGAAATATTTAGTGCTTTGTTTTCTTGGTTTCATGCTTTTGATAAAAGTAAATAATTTTTTTTAAAGTTTACTGAGCAGATGAAGAAAACTAGAATAACTTCATTGACTTTGACAGATGCTCCCTGAAGATATCACTTGCAAATCTTCATGTAAAGTAAAAAAATGTAGTACTTGGGTTGGGTTTTGTTTTGTTTGGTTTTTTCCTAACAAGAAAAAATTTATTCAGGTATGTTTAAAGTTTTTGCTTTTATTTTGCTCAATCTCCTGTTTAAGTGAGAGAAAAAAATATATGGTTTTTAATCTTTTGTACACTAATTACCAAGCAAATCACACAAAACGTGCTGTCCATTACTTATTTTCAGTAGTTGTCAAATTCAAAGAGATAAGCTCAAAACAGATTTTACTTCGGCCTTGTTCCCAGCAATATTCATCTAAAACAAAACTTTTGTGTCTCTTGACAGCTTTGAAATTCAAATTTTTCTTCAGACACTTGCAATGATACATGCTATTGAAACGATCAACAATTCAATGCTGTTATCTGGAGTTTCTCTGGGCTATGAAATCTATGACACGTGTGCAGAAGTTACAAAAGCCATGGCATCTGCTCTGAGGTTCCTGGCTAAATTCAATTCTTCTGAGGATGTTGTAGAGTTCAAGTGTAACTATTCAGACTACAACCCAAGAGTTAAGGCAGTCGCTGGAGCCAGCTACTCAGAGGTGTCGATGGCAGTTTCAAGGTTGCTGGCTTTGCAACTAATTCCACAGGTAGGTTTGAGGGAATTACTGCGTTTTGTACTGAGGGTCAGAGTTCCCATGCTTGGAATAAAGGTGTGGATCAGCTCATAGGGGTTGCAAAAGCTACATGTTTGTAGGGCAGAATTTGGGTTATCCTAAAGGCATCAGGAGGGGTGGGAGTCAACTCCAAATGGAGAGCTTGATTCACTTGCCTGAACAAAGGCAGTAAGGGAGAATTTATATGCTTGAGGTACATGCCTTCAAGTGTTCTTTCAGGTCAACGCTAGATTCTTGTCGGCCAGGCAGCACCATCAGTCAATCCTGCATGACCGTGCCTGTTATTCCAGTGTACCTTGGATGATGCTCAAGGACTTTCCTTAGGCAATAGAGTTACACCCATTGTGTCTAGTGTGGCTGGCGGTGAACATGACAAAACCTAATGTCAAGCTGGAGAAAAAAACAAACCAAAACAAATCCAATTTGGTCAGAAATTTGGAAATTCTCTCCTGGCTGAGAGAGATTAGATCTTAGAGTCTATTATATCTACGGACAGGGAAGTGAGGAATATTGCTCTAAACCACAGTTTTACTGCAGTTACCCTTCAAACAGTTGTAGAAGAGCGAGAATACAACTCTGTAGACCAATACTGATCTTTTCCAAGAAATCCTCCTCTATTTCTGACCTCTCTGGGCCCAGGACAGTCCCACATGTGCACTTAGGCCAGTGCTTACCTTTCTACTGTAACCATGGTAAAAGAGTTGGTGTTGAGGCCAGGGACAACAAAGATGATCTGCTACATCATCCTGTGTTACGCTTTGGATTTTGCCTCTTGACTTGTTACCTCACTGCAAAGTAGCAATGGAGTAACCAAACCTGTGGGAAAGAACTAAACATAAGCTTCTAACTGAATCTTTTTCTCTGCAAGGGTAGGAATCAATTACGACCTCCAGCTCCACCACAGGAGCTACAGTAATTGTGAAAATTAGAATGCCACACCTGAGCATACTCATAAGGCATTTGATGGAACAAATCTACATTGGAAAGTAGAGATGAAAAAGGTGACCCAGAGGATTTTTCTCATCAATAGCATACATAATCTTCTGACATCAGTGAGATTTGGTATCTCCTCTAGACAACTAACTCTCATTTTGGAAAGCTTAGATCAATTTTTTTTAGAACTGTCATGCAATATAGGAAATACAAGTGTAGGGGGGAAACCTCCTACAAACAAACAGAAAAAGGATTAAAACTAGAGAGATTTAAATAACAATGTTCCATTTATGTTTTCCTAGCTACATTCACAAGAAAAAAGGTAATAAGTCTTTTATATGAAAAAATATAGCATTCTGTAGTGTCAACTCCTGTTTTTCTGGGAAGTTCTTCAAACAGATTTAATGAACCTTTTAAAATATAATAATTTGGTCTTGGAGAGAAAATATATATGTGAGTGAAGCATACTAATGTACTCAGTGGTAGAAAAATACTGCAAAATTCAAGGGTACTAGCAATTTGTGTAATAACTCAAGCAATAGTTAATGCTTCCAATGTTTTAAATATTGTTTTGAATAGCATGTTGATGTTATCTAGATAGAGTAAATGAAAATCCTTATACCAATATAACTGTCATATCCAATTTGAAAGATTTTATTCTTTGCCTTCACTGAAGTAATTATGTTGATAAGGATGAAATTGTGGAACTGGTACTGGGCATGAATCTGCATCCTAAGACCAGCGCAGAGGAACCTGCCCCATTTGACCGCACCTTGCTGATGTTCACTCACAGGAGGAGGGAGACTGAGTCAGGCTGAATGAGAGAGCAGTCATGGCAGCTCTGGATCTTTTGGAATCCTTTGGAGGAGACTGCCTCCATAACTGAATTGTTCACTTTTCCTAGGTCAGTCCTTCATCATCAGCTGAAATCCTCAGTGACAAAATCCGGTTTCCTTCTTTCTTCAGGACTATCCCCAGTGATTTTCATCAGACAAGAGCAATGGCCCACTTGATCAGTGAGTCTGGGTGGAACTGGATTGGAGTAATAGTCACTGATGATGACAATGGACGGTTTGCTCTGGAAAGCTTTGGGATCCAGGCCATGGCAAACAATGTTTGCATAGCTTTTAAAGAAATGTTGCCTGCCTATCTCTCTGACAACACCTTTCACACTAAAGTTGATCGTGCAGTTGAGAAGATTGTCAGGGAAACCAGAGTAAATGTTATTGTTGTCTTTATGAGACAGTTCCACGTGTTCAAATTATTTAAGAAGGCAATTGAAAGGAACGTAAATAAAGTCTGGATTGCAAGTGATAACTGGTCATCTGCAGTCAGAATCAGTACAATTCCCAATATCAAACAGCTGGGAACCATTGTGGGATTTGGATTTAAAAGTGGAGACATCTCCACATTCCAAGAATTTCTAAGAAATCTTCATGAAAAACCCACCACCAACAACAAGTTTTTAAGTGAATATATTATGCTTTTGTCAGTCTGTGCACATCTGGAATACCACGATTTTCAAACATGCATTTCAAACCAGTCCCAGGAGGATCTACTTCAAAGCATTGAGAACAAACATCAGATATGGAGAGCTGATTTTTTGACTGCTAATATTGAACCAGGTTTTATTCATAGTACTATACTTGCAGTCTATGCCATTGCTCGTGCAATTAAAGGACAATGTAAAGACAGAAACTGCAAGGATCCGAATGCCTTCGCTCCCTGGGAGGTATGATGTTAATTCTTTCAGGTCTCATTCTCTCTGCATAAATTTCATCTTACTTTTGCTCCTACATTCCTGGATTTTCTTGCTTGGTCTTTTTACTAAATTACTTTACTCCTGTTCCTGCTTTTTGTCACTAACTGAAACCACAGCCTATGTGCTAGAGCAGCAGATGCTACAGTGACAACAACTAGGTTACAGTTTTGCCTTCCTTTATTTGGCTCATGTAGAGGCAGAAGCTCCTGGTGCTAACCCATGGCTGTGTTCTGCTGCAGATAGAGAACAATTATTGCATTTCACAGAATGACAGAATCACTAGGTTGAAAAAGACCTCAAATACAGAAAAGACCTCACTTACAGACAGCTAAGTGATGGCAAGTAACTGCATACCCACTGTCTCCTCCTTCATAGGTACAACAGCAATGGCTGTAAATGCCTGAGTCCACAGGTGCAGAAGGGATCTTTAGCTGCTGGACTTCATCACTACCTTAACATTTCCCCATCACCTTCAAAGAGCACACAGAGTAGGCACTAGCTTGAATGAAGGCTCTAGCCTATAGACTGCTTGCTGAAATGTCTTGCTAGATACTCACATGGGATAGAATAAAAATGCATAGTCAATCTACAGTTGATTTATCAGCTACTAAAGGTTGGTCCTGTTGCTGCAAAACGCTGTGATACACAGCAATGAGTTCTCTTGATGAGCTGATATGTTACAGGAGAGGAACATTCACCAAAGAATATCAGTTTCCCTCTCTCTCTCTAACCATTGTCTCTGTTCTGTCAGAATTCAGGAATTTTTCTATATAATGCATCTTTACTGAAAATGAAAATGGAACAGACTATTCCTGTGTCCAATCTTGATTTTTACTGAAGTGACTGGTAGGAAAATTAGACACAGTCTTTAAGATGGGTGAGGCACTTGTTATTAAACTTTACTGGATGAGAAAAGAAGAGGACAAGTCAGACAAGCAAGCCTGACCTGACCTTTTACACAAGAACCCACTCAGGAGTACTCACTTTTACACACTTTTACTCAGACAATTAAACAAAGTTCATTTAAAAGTCAAACAACCATTGAAGCACTCTGACTTGTTTTGACCTCTTATCCTAGGTCAGGGCAGATCAAACCAAGATAGTAACAATCACACTCTTACGTGTATTTGTAAATGCAAATGGAAGAATTTCAGGACTGCTCTACAGGGGATGCAGATTTATGGAGCTGCATTTACCACAGAATTAAATCCCAACCATCCAAATTGAATGTCCTATTAAAAGGCTAAGAATTCTTGAAGAAAATGGAAAGACACAGTTATTCCTCTTGTGCCCTTTTCGTAAAAAATTTCCTCCATACTGAATCTAACCCTCAGATACTGTGCATATATAAAGCTTAGGATGCAACAAATCCATATAAAACACTTTCAGAGAAATTAAAATGATGACATTACAGACTTAGCAAAAATAGCCATCAATCAAATCAAAATGTTGCTAATTATTAGCCCCTTCTGTCTGAAGCTGAAGATGTATCCCTGTTCTGTTTTTCTGATATTGTTAGAGAAATTGGAAAAATGTGGAAATGAGAACTTAGATGAATAGTCTGACATCATGGAATACAAAATTTCCTGTTCAGTCTCACATGACTATGCAACATCCAATTCAGTTGAAATACTTGTGAGGAGCACAGTTTGGTTCTTCATAAATTAACAGAGATGCAGCAAAAGTATATGAACTCTCAAAAAATTATGTTGTACATGTAAAAATGACATATTATATACACCAGATGTGTTGCATATATATAAGCCAGAGTAGACTCAAATATACTTGTCAGTATGTTCTCTAAATACTACAAATATCACATAAGGATCCATGTAAGAATAAGTTTTTCAAAAGGCAGCTAAATTCATCTTTCACCAAAACCTTGGGCCTTTTTCTTGTTAATTAATCCCCGTTGCAAAAAAAATTATGAGGCCTGCAAAGGGATAAAACCCTTGCTTCAAATAAGAAAGATGGTGGCTAATAAAAGTCCTTTTATGGTCTCTCCATGAACTGGGAGGGGGTTATGTGTGTTTTAACCTGTCCTTTTCTACATTCATGCAGAATTTTTTGATCTAGATATTTGTGGGTTTGATGAAGGAGAAAGGAATGTTACCTTGTTGAGCAAAATGGGTTACAATATTAAGCCCGGACAGCTGACTTACCAAAACATGCTTGTTCTGGTATTTCCTACAATCTACCAAACAGGCACTTGCTGTTTATTGCCCTTGTGCTATTGATCACTTCATCTGAGCAAACTGGTGTTTATTAATTAATTTAAGAGTTGAGGCTCACTATGCGATAAATAGTATCAGTCAGCTGTGATCTAAACAGCTGAAAGCCATGTTACAGTAGATATTTCCAGACTTGCTGGGGGAGATTGATCTGGAAACAAATGTTGCCCAGATCAACAGTAGCATCACTTAGGGTTGTTCTTTACAAGAAGGGGAGTCCCAAAAGTTCATCAGTTCTTGCAAGCAAAAGCTCCAAAGCCAGGGGAAAATAATAACATGAGTACTTGTACACATAGCTTATAGTTAAGAGATGATAATTTTTTAATTAATACTTCTTTAAAGCCAATGGGATTGTCTGAATAATGTAATTTTGGATAGGATCTCAGATTAAACAGCTACACAGATACCTTTTAATGTTAAGATTTCTTTTACTCCTAAAAAGAAACAGTTCTTCTTAACTTGATATTATTGTACAGATGTTAAACCATTGTGTTTATCACGCTGACATGATAGTGATGTATATACTTATGTTCAGCTCCTTGAAGAACTTAAAAATGTTACAATAATTGATGATGATAAAGAAATCAAGTTTGATGCTAATGGAGATATGAGCACCAGTTACGATGTACTACTTTGGAAAGAAATTAATGGCCACATGGAAATCACCACTATGGCAGAATATGACACGAAGAACGGTGACTTCATCTTTGAGGATGAGGAGAAAAAACAAGAATTTCTGGATTTAAAGGTATCTTAATTTGTTGATATAACATGTGAAATTTGCTTCATATGTCTTCTTCTCCTACCAGTATTTACAACAGAAGTATGTGAGCTAGAAATCTCTTCTGTGGTTTCATGTTACTTTTTTAAAGCAAAGAATCCTCTCTGGATTTTTTTGACAACCTTCATGCACCCTGAGAAATATGTTAGCCTGCAAACAGGCTCAGTGACCTGGAATTGAGTTATTTCTCCAGAATGCTCCTAGCAAGTTCTCTAAAATGAGTTAATCAGAAGTTATGTCTACCCTACGGGTACTAATCCAGAATCTTGAAAAGAGGGTTTAAAATAAAAAAATTACTGTGTATAAAATCCCCTTTTCTTATGTACCACTGCCATTTATTTTGTATGTGAAGACTTGTATCTGCTGACTTTACGGTTTAAAAAAAAAAAAGTTTTGTTGATTGTTTTCTCCTGATAGAGGTGGGGACAGCACAACTACAAGAATCCGAGGTAGGTGGCACCACCTGGCGCCCTGGAGCTGGTGTAGTCCAGTGGATGGCCCCAGCCAGTTCCAGCTGGATAGTCTGTCACCTGTGCATGGGTGGAGGTCTTGGTTCATTGTGCAGCTCTGTGCTGCAAGGTATTCACCACTAATGGGGTGATGAGAGGCTATTTACTGGGTGGGCTGAATTCAAGTCTCAGCTGAAACAAAAGACTGAGGATAGAAGAAAACTTCAACTCTTGTTCCTCTTTGTGGTAATATCCAGGATAGCAAGGAAATGTCTCCACTCCCTTGTGAGCATGATCCTGGAGGGTTAAGAAATAGTAATGTCCCTCAGGACTGCCTCTCCTTGTTGCAAGAAAATGTCTTTGGAAGGAGGACTTGGACTCAGATCTAATTGCACCCTTCTGAGCGGTGCTTCATGACTCAAGGATGAGTTCCTGAGGGTCAGGAATGTTGGAGCTGCAATGCAGAGCATCTGCACAGGTGTATCCTCTGGGCAAAGGTGTCTCTGCCAGTCTCACAGCAGCTGAGCTGGACTTCAGGGTCTCACTTATGAAGCTGTCCACTCAAGTACCTGTCAGATGCTTCTGGGCTTTCTTTGGAGCGGATCCGCATCAGTCTAAATCCCAGGTTCAAAGCTGGATGAGACACTTTGATCTGGATTTTAAAGGTGTAGACAGTTCCACTAACTTGCACTCAGGGCCAAAAAATAATATTATCACTTAGGTAATGCCCCATCGTGTCACTTGTTGACTGTGCGGTGAAAATACGAGAAACATGGAGTCTACAATGCCTTTTCCAACATTGTTTTCAGATTCTCCTAAAATATGTGAGAGAGAAAAAGTGAGTGCAAATTGCAGAATTACCGGAGGTTTTTTTAAATGGATCTGAGCTGATTTTTTTTTTGTTCTCTGCACACTGTAGAAGGTTCAGTCAACATGCTCCCAGCACTGCAGGCCAGGCCAGATGAAAAAGATTATACAAAGTCCACACACATGCTGCTATGAGTGTGTTTACTGCCCAGAAAACCATTACAGCAATCAAACTGGTAAGGAATTGTGATCTAAATAAAGGTTTATTTAGACATCAATACAATTGTTTTGTTTGGGTATAATGTGCCTTGGCAACCTTGGGTATAACTTTGGAATGGGATTAAAGTTTGTTTATGCTCATTTTCCCAAGTATGAGTGTTAGGCCTATAAAACTTGACTGAAATGCTTTTCTGAAGACCAAACACAAAGGAATTAGATTTTCCAGTTGACTAACATTATTCTTGGCTAGGATGGGAAATCTGGCTGATTTATCAGTGAGGGTGACTCTTATTAAAAAATGGAGCCTGGCTTCCCTGTCTTTCTGCAGTACACCTGATCCAATAAGAAAAGAAATTTTTTACTGTACAATATTTTCTAGTATCGAATCTATTGTGTACTTCACCACTGGTTCATTTAGAGATTTAGGAAAAACTTTTTGAAGGGGAAAATTAAAAACAGAGGAGAGCGATGGAAATAAGAAATTTGAGTTATGAAGTACTTTTGGTATATTGAAAGCAGAAGGAAATTACATTTTATCTTTTTAGTTCAAATAATTTTGAAATTTCTCCATATCAGAGGATAGGACTATTACAGCAAAGGTAACCTTTCAAAGCATAACCTAAAGCAATGTTTAGTCTTGCTGTTTTATTTCAAAAGCTGTCTGTAAAGAAAAAGCAAGGGGGAAGAGGTGTCGAAGCAGGTAAACAAAAGAAACAGATCTCAAATTTCTTTAAAAGAAAGTAATTGTTCACATTTCAGTCAACGTTTGCCTGTCCAGAGTTCTGGCCAGGTTATGTATCAGCGATGATTCAGGACCCTGCTTGTCCCCCCTGTCCCCTCCCTCCCTCTGGCTGCAGGCAGCCCCAGCTGGCAGGAGTTTGTCCTTTGCTCCTTCTGCAGCTGCCACCGCAGCCACCTCAGCCCCGCAGCTCCTCTGCCTGGACGGTGACAGCAACAGTTGGAAGCACTCTGCCCTGTCTATTCCCCTGAGCATCCTCTCCCGCATTCCTCTTGTATCTCAAGCCTCCTTAATCCATTTTGCAGTTTATTTACTTGGGGTTTCTAAGTTATTTTCCTTTTTTCTTCTTTCAGATATGGACTACTGCTACCGATGTAGCAACAAAACCTACTGGGCTCCTGTCAACAGTACCACATGCTACAGAAAGACAATCCATTTCCTCGCCTGGACTGACTGGTTTGCTATTTTCCTCCTCCTCCTCTCCGCTTTTGGGGTTGTGTTGGTTTTGTCAGTTGGTGTAGTATTTACTAAAAACTTGGACACACCGGTTGTAAAGGCATCTGGAGGTCTAATCGTCTGCTACATCATTCTCTTCAGCCACTTATTAATTTTCTTAAGCACCATCTTCTTCATAGATGAACCAACAGAATTCAAGTGTAAAACTAGGCAAGCCCTCTTTGGCATAAGTTTTTCACTCTGCGTTTCTTGTATTTTAATAAAGTCACTAAAAATTTTACTAGCCTTCAGCTTTGATCCCAAGCTGCAGAATTTCCTGAAATGTATATATAAACCTATTCCTACTGTGGTCATCTGTACTGGAATTCAAATTGTGATTTGTACCTTCTGGCTAATATTTAGGGCACCTTTTGTAAAGCAAAATTTCTCAATCCCAAGAGCAATAATTCTGGAGTGCAATGAGGGCTCTATTGTGGCTTTTGGGATTATGTTGGGCTACATTGCTGCCCTAGCTTTCATTTGCTTCATATTTGCCTTTAAAGGTAGGAAGTTGCCAGAGAACTATAATGAAGCTAAGTTCATCACCTTTGGCATGCTAATTTACTTTATAGCATGGATCGTATTTATCCCTGTCTATGCAACTACATTTGGCATATACCTGCCGGCAGTGGAGATCATTGTTGTTTTAATATCCAATTATGGAATTCTCTGCTGCACTTTTCTTCCAAAGTGCTATATCATCATTTACAAGCAAGAAACAAACACAAAATCTGCTTTTCTTAAAATGATTTATACTTATTCCTCCAAGAGTGCAAGCAGCGTTGCTGTTAGTCAAATTTCTTTGGATTCAAAGTCTTCCAGCTCCCGAGCTACAATCTCAGACTCATGTAAATCTCAGAAAAGCTCTGTGAATGGAAACTGTCATTTCCATGTGCAAGAGCAGAGGATAATAAGAGGAACAGTTCCTCCTAAAAGTACTGCAAGGACTGTGGCCAGGAAAAGGATCTCCAGCATATGACTGGGCAGCATTAAATTATTAGAAGATGAAAAGCCATCTAAGGGAGCTATTTCTTTTTCAGGTCTCTTTCTTCTTGGCATCCTCGAAGACAGCAGGCCACACTAAATGCATTCTCCTTTCATATTTAAGCACTGGAATTATCAGGTTTGGAAGGCTTTCCTTGCTCAGAGTCCAACCCCTGCTCCTGCAGGTGTCAAAGTGCAGTGCACCTCAGCAACTCTCTCCCTTGCCTGACCCACGTAGAACTGTGGGATTTCTCAAAGACAAGCGAAACAGGCAGGAACATATGGGTTTGGCTCACTTTTTTTTGTGTCTTTGATGCCAAATTGTTTAAGGAGCTCTTCTTTTCACCTTGCTCTGTTTTACAGATCAAACAGAACACTCTCACAGTCTTTATTTGCTAGGATAAACAAGCCCAGTCCTTTAGTCTCCACTTTTAAGATAACCTTTTCATTCTCCTGAACATCCAAAAGTTACCCCTTTCACCAGATATCAGTGAATCCTTTTTTTTTTTCGCCCCTACTCTCCCAAATTGCACACCTGATTCCAGACTAGAGCCGCAGTAACTTTTGAAGTTCCTTGTATTTACCAGGAAGGTAATGAACTAGAGACGGGCCTATATAAAAAATAAGAATTTCTCTGGAGCTCTCTAGTTATACATACGTTCATCTTTTTTTTTTTGCCCATACTCAGAGGAAATACACTGACTTACCTCATGCACCTCCTCTGATGCATGAGAAGAGAGGAATCACTGTGTTTATCCGTAGTTCTCCACTTCATTGAAGATGTAATGTTGATGTGTAATGTCAAAACTTACAAACACTGATAGATTCCTCTCATCAGCTTAAATAATACAATGATCAGGATCAGTATAAGTGCATCTTGGGATTTTTAGCTTTTCTGATACATATTTTAAATACCTGATTTTCAACAAATAAATAACACCATGTAGAAACAACATGAACTGATAAGAGCTACACGGAATAAGTCTGCCCTCTAGCCCCATGAACATAGCTATACTGTAACTTCTAGAAAGAGAGGGGCAAGGAAGTTGCCTGGCAAAGAAGGACCTGAGGGTGTTGGTAGACAACCAGCTGAACATGAGCCAGCAGCGTGCCCAGGTGGCCAAGAAGGCCAATGGCATCTTGGCCTGTATCAGAAACAATGTGGCCAGAAGGACCAGGGAAGTGATTCTACCCTTCTACTCTTCATTGGTGAGACCACACCACAAATACTGTGTTCAGTTTGGGGCTCCTCACTGCAAAAAGGATGTTGAGGCTCTGGAGCGTGTCCAGAAAAGAGCAACGAAGCTGGTGAAGGGGCTGGAGAACAAATCTTGTGAGGAGCTGATGGAGGTACTGGGATTGTTTAGCCCAGAGAAAAGGAAGCTGAGGGGAGACCTTAACATTGTCTGCAGCTACCGGAAAAAGGTTGTAGTGAGGCAGATGTTGGTCTCTTCTCCCAAGTGATAAGCAATAGGACGAGAGGAAATGGTCTCAAGTTGTGCCAGGAGAGGCTCAGATTAGACATTAGGCAAACTTTCTCTACTGAAAGGGTTATTGGGCACTAGAAAGGGCTGCCCAGGGAGATGATTGGGTCACCATCCCTGGAGGTATTTAAAAGATGGTGCTTAGGGATATGATTTAGTAGCGGGCAAGTATAGTTGGACTTGATGATCTCATAGGTCTTTTACAGCTGAGTGGTTATATGATACTATGATTCTGTAGGAGAGGCAAAAAGCATGTTCATAGAAGGGGGAATTTTTCTGTTGCAATGATGGTACCACAGAGCTTTTTCCAACTATGAACAGCAGAGCTATGTTCCCAGTCCAGACTGTGAAGAATATTTTTCCATGTTCATAAAGCCCATGATCAGGACCACAGAAAATTCTGTGCCATGTTGCTGTGAAATAATATGAAATTCCTTGAGTTTTGCCAATATATCTGGGGTTTTGTCATTTCCTTTTGTATTTTATAACCGGTGTCTATTTGACTTTTCTACTCATATTTTCTAAAAAATAACTACAGATCACATTTCAGCGATGGGTAGAGCCAATGAAATTACTTTGATATGTAGACTACATATGCAATATTCATCTGCGTAGACTTTTTTAAAGTAATTTGAATGGTGAGGGTGCAATTTGAGCACAAACTTGAGTAACTATACAAATTCTGTATCTGACTGGAAGAATGAAGATTTACACGCATACATTTAATTGATGAATGCTGTTCATGCATCAGTTGTTAAGAATACTGTTCTGTACACAAAATTATGTACAATAACACTAAAATTCCTGCAATTTGGCTGTCAATGCAGTAAAAAAATCTTTCCCTAAAAGAGAAAGGCAAAGCTTACATTGTACAACAACTGTCAGCATTAAGCTAGTACCTGTATTTATTGTTTTCACAAGTATTGAACATGTTATGTCTTCAAGATATAAGGAAAGGGGATGAATAAACCCATGTTGTTATTTAAAATTGAGTTTGCTTATTGAATTTCCTTACCTTTCCCCATGAACTTCTGGTTGGCCTTGAACAGCAGAAATACATCTACTTGAGCAGCATTTTCACTCAGTAGTCCTCTTACAAACATCCTTCAGGTTGAAAGCTAAGTATGGTAGGGAAATCCTCCCTACAGGACAATGTGAGAAGCGTCTTGAGGGACAGCAATATGAAGATCTCTGTGGAGGTATCTTTAAGGAAAGACAGCAGATATGGCAGAACTTCAGAGAAGTCCTGCATGCTTGTCTGCCTCTCCAGCTACTCAGATCTTCTTCGTAAAGTACAGTTAAAGGTGGAGCTGAGAGGATATGATGGGTTTGCAAACGAGTCTTGGCAGAAAAAAAGAGAAGCTGTACCAAGCTGTGTTAATGTGTAAATGCTTTATCTGCAAGAGGCATGTGGTCCTATGTGGGTAGAATACAAGGGGATTGAGCTGCTCTATACCGAGGATTAAAAAAACCGACAACAGGAGTTCCTGACACTAAGATGAGAATTTGCACACATCCCCCTTGCCCAGAACAGTAGGAATTCCAGCAGTCTAACCATTCCTTTTACTAGGCACAGAAATCAGGTAAGCCTGAAATGGATTTTCACCCCCAGAGCACAGAAGAGGAATCACCTGCCTGAGTTATAGCAAATTCTCAGCACGACCACCTGGAGCCATGGCACATGGATCCAACTGTGCAGGGCTGAAGGGGTCAGCTCTTCTTTCCGACTCAGAGCACACTCCGCTCACTTACTTCAAAAAGGTACTGACACCACTTCTCAAAATGCTAACATATGTATGTGCCCACCTGCAAGCTTTCCATCTCCTAGAGCAATAAAGAAGACACATGATCCCCAAATACAGCACTGTCTGTAAAGTGTGAAAATGCCATTTATGGAGGTCAGCAGGAGGCTGCTCTGGATGTAACCACTATTTAACATTTTCAGGTTTTATGTCATTCGTTGTTAATGATGCTCAATGACACCTTTTGAAGCCACTGTCACACAGTGTACAATATCTTTACAGAGAATGAAGACTGTGAAGGCCACCAAGTTTTTAAGCCCACTCTCCTCCATGGCATAATTCCCTCAAGATCTCAGTACATCTAGCTGTGCAGATGCCTCTCAGCTGCCCATAACCTCTCAAGCAATTCTTTGGTGAGTACTGGGAACTCTTTACGTGAGCTCCAGAGTTTCTCCCAGTAGCTCTGCCAAGAGCCATTTGAAATACAGTGACTCCGAATGTGTGTATTACCAGCAAGACCAGCAGGTACCAGCCGTATTTGGAATGCTGCTCATCATGTGCGATGCTGAGCAGCCCAGATGTGCTGAGCCTTCCTGCGGTTCCCAGCTGTGTCTCCAGAGACAAGGAGCACTGCTTGGTGTTACATCGCTCTCTTTGAGCAGGAAGAAGGCAAAGGCAAATAGGCTATAGACCAGACTACAACTTGAATATCACCCTCTAGGTCACTTCAATTGATGTGTTTTCATCTCCCCGACACCATCATTCTGGAACAGAGCAGCTGATAGGCAAGAGGGTGAGGGGAGGGAGGGCACTGTGAGCAAAGAGGTGCACACTCTTCTTTGATTAAGGGATCTGGGTTCTTCTGTTTAGAGAATGGCTCATTTGCAAACAGAAGTTATGTTCTAAAATAGAATGTGGGAAGATTGATAATGTTCTTATGATTTTTTTTTAAAGTTGGTGTGAGTTAAATGGACTGGAATGGCTTTGATATTTTACCAGTAATAAGGACATTTTAATGATTTTGGAATGGAAATTGTATGTGTGTGAATAAGAAGACATCAATATGGGATTACTTACTGAAAAGAAAGTGCTCTTTTGAATATCTTTCCAGAATGAAATGTTGTCCAAAGAGCATTTTTAAGGAAACCTTTAGCACTGAGGATGATTAAATTCATTTTGGTGGTGAATTTCTGTTTTTCTCTGCTCAACAATTTGATTTCTGAAGAAGCTGCTTACCTCTGACTCTGCTCCTGGAAGAAGAAGAAATAAAAAGATAACTGTAGGTTTTGGCAACAAATGATTCAAACCACACATTTGTGCCCTCATGACAAGCTTTAGCAACTGCCAGGCAGTGTTTCTTCCCTGGGGAGAGGAGCTTCCTCTGTTCATCCGCAGGCGTCCTGCTGCAGGCTGATGGATGGAAAATTGCGCACTGTTCAGTGCATCAGAGAGACTTCTGTTGAAACACTGTGTTATGGTGGCACTGCTATTGTGCTGGCACAGGCTGTTTCTTACTAAATATGTTCCCTGATCTAGTGAGAGGTGCCCTTGCCCATGTCAAGGGCGTGGAGTTAGATGATATTTAAGGTCTCTTTCAACTCAAACCATTCCATGATTCTGTGTGTTCTGTGGTGGTTTTTCTGATTTATTTTTTTTTTAAGGACAGGCTGGGAGAACTGGGGTTGTTCAGCCTGGAGAAGAGTAGGCTCTGAGACCTCATAGCAGACCTTCCAGTATGTGAAGGGGCTACAAGAAAGCTGGGGAGGGACTTTTTTTACAAAGGCTTGTAGTGATAGGACTAGGGGCAATCGCTTAAACTGGAGAGGGGATGATTTAGGCTAGACATAAAGAGAAATCTCTGCTGTTCAAACATGTCCATAGGAGGGCTACAAAGATGATGCAAAGGCTGGAGCACCTTCCCTATGAGGACAGGCTGAGAGAGTTGGGCTTATTCAGTGTGGAGAAGAGAAGGCTCAGAGGAGACCTTATAGCGACCTTCCAGTTACCTGAAAGGGGCTATGGGAAAGCTGGAGAGGGACTGTTCGTAAAGGCTTGTGGTGACAGTATGAGGGGGAATGGGTATAAACTGAAGAGGGGCAAATTTAGACTAGGCATTAGGAAGAATTTCTTCACCATAAGAGTGGTGAGGCCCTGGCACAGGTTGCCCAGGGAAGCTGTGGATGCCCCGTCCCTGGGGGTGTTCAAGGCCAGGCTGGATGGAGCCTTGGGCAGCCTGGGCTGGTGGGAGGTGTCCCTGCTCACTGTCGAGTCCGACCCCCCTGAGCCCCAGCGGCCGCGGTGCGGGCAGGTCCGGGCGCGGAGCCGCCGCTGCGAGGCTCCCGGGAGGCGCGTCCCCCGGCGGGGCGGGGCGGGCGGCGGCGGCGGGTGGGTCCCCGCGGCAGAGGGTCTCTGGCCATGCTGCCCTGGCGCCTCCGCCCGCGGCGCCTGCCGCCCGCGGCCCCGCTCGGGCCGCCCGCCCCGCGCTCCGCGGCCGCGCAGCCCGCCCGCCGCCCGGGGACGCCCCGCGGTAAGCACCGACCCGCTCCTGCCCCGCGCGGTCCGGGGGGCTTAGCCCCCGGGGCGTTTTTCCAGCCGCCGGGAGGGGCGGGAGTTTCCCCCTTCCACCGATTCTCCAACCCGCCGGTTTGACTAAGTGCTTGTTGCGGTTTTTTTTCTAATTTTTAAGCTGAGCAGGCTCACAAGGTGGCTGCGAGTTACAAGCCATCGAACTTCGACAAAAAAATCCTCCTCTGGACTGGACGTTTCAAGACAGAAGAAGAGATTCCTCCAAGGATCCCGTAAGTCCGCTGGTCTTAGAATCATAGAATGGTTTGGGTTGGAAGGGACATTAAAGATCATCTAGTTCAAACCCCCCTGCCATGGGCAGGGACACACCTCTTGTCCGAGGTGATCATAGAGCTGAAGGGAAAGAGGTGGTGTGATCCTGAGATAAAGCTTTTCCACACACAGAATCATAGAATCGTTTGGGTTGTAAGGGACCTTAAAGATCATCTAGTTCCACCTCCCCTGCCATGAGCAGGGACACCTCCCAGTAGACCAGGCAGCTCAAAGTCTCCTCCAGCCTGGCCTTGAACACCCCCAGGGACGGGGCAGCCACAGCTTCCCTGGGCAACCTGTGCCTGTGCTTCGCTGCCCTCATGGTGAAGAAATTCTTCCTAATGTCTAGTCTAAATTTGCCCCTCTCCAGCTTATACCCATCACCCCTTGTCCTGTCACTATAAGCCTTTGTGAACAGTACCTCCCCAGCTTTCTTGTAGGCCCCCAGCAGTTTGAACCAGTTAGTTTTTCAACACTGAAAACTTGGAAGCAAATTAGAGGGCAACAGAATTTCCTGTCCCGGTTAGAGGTTAAGATGAAAAAATGTTCCTTACTGGGTTCCCCAGGGCCTGAGATTAAGAACTGGATCCATCTGAACAGATAGTCATAGTTACATTTATGTACTGGCTTGTTTATTTTGTTTATTCCTAATTTGCAATCAGAGACTGATGTTATTGGTAAACAATATTTTCTGTTTATAGTTCCCATAAACCGTTCTAAGGGAGCTGACTGTCGCTGAGCTATGACATCCAGCAAATTATGATATATTTTAGAATTTGAGAAAAAATAGAGGAAGAGTTTTTGAGAGAAACACTCCCCACCAAGGAAGACTGAACACTTGATACAGCCTTAGCCTCCCATTCTTGTCGACCCACTGGGCTAGATGACCTTTAAAGGTCCCTTCCCACCCGAACCATGCTGATTCTGTGGTTTTCTGACTCTCTGAAAATTAATGTCCCTGAGGGCAGTTAGTCAGATCACGTGTTAGTTAGTTAGATAGTGTGTTAGACCTCTCCCTCATGGACATTACTTTTTATCATCACATTATTTCCCTGTCGTGGGTTGCATGCTGAGCGTATCAGTGCAGAGCTGTGTCAAGGGACAGGTACATCCTCTGCCTGTTCCTGTTGGCTTCTGACAATTTCACCAGTGTTTCCTGAGCTGGACGGTGGCTTTCCACTGTCCACCTCTCTTGCACTGTGTTATTCCTATCATCTTCCACTAGGGAAAGTTTCAGACAGATCTCAGAAGCTTTAAAAGCTCCTTCTTAAAGGTCATTGGGAGGTGCTTGTAAAGACACACAAGTTTTCTGGTCTGTACATACACACACTCAAATTGCTCATTTCTGTGCAGCAGCTGGCCTGCAATGTGCATGTCACCACTTTGTGCGTCCTGAGTGAGGCACATGGAAAAGGAGGAGGTGAGTGGTGACAGCCAGTATGGCTTCACTAGGGGTAAATCGTGCCTGATGACTTGGTGGCCTTCTACAATGGGGCTACAGCATTGGTGGGTAAGAGAAGAGTAACTGACAACATCTACCTGGACTTGTGAAAAGCATTTGACCCCGTCCTGCATAACATTCTTGTCTTGAAATTGGAGAAACGTGGATGTGATGGATGGATCACTCAGTGGATAAGTAATTGGCTGGATGGTTGCACTCAAAGTCTTGTGATCAATGCCCATGTGGACACCAATGATAAATGGCATTCTGCAGGGGTTGGTATTGGTGTTCAACAGTTTTTTTGGAGACATGGAAAGTGGGATTGAAGGCATCCCCAGCAAACTTGATGATGACACCAACCTGTGTGGCACAGTCGACACACTGAAAGGATGCCATCCAGAGAGACCTTGACAGACTTGGGAGTTGGGCCTGTGCAAACCTCATGAATTTCCACAAGGCTAAGTGCAAGGTCCTGCACCCGGGGTGGAGTAATCCCAAGCACAAACACAGGCTGGGTGGAGAATGGATTGAGAATAGCCTGTAAGAGAAGTACTTGAGGATGCTGGTGAATAAGCTCAACACAAGGACAACAGTGTGTGCTTGCAGCCCAGAAAGCCAATTGTATCTGGGTTGCATCAAAAGAAAAAGGTGATTCTCCCCCTCTACTCTGCTCTTGTGAGACCTCAGCCAGAGTACTGCATTCAGTCCTGGAGCCCCCAGTGCAGGAAGGACATGGATCTGTTACAGCAAGCCCAGAGTAGGGCCACAAAGATAATCAAAGGGCTGGAGCACCTCCCATATGAGGAAAGGCTGAGAGAGTTTGGGTTGTTCAACCTAAAGAAGAGAAGGCTCTCAGTACACCTTATAGCAGCGTTCCAGTTCTTAAGGGAGGCTTACAGGAATGCTGGGGAGTGGCTCTTTCTCAGGGAATGTAGTGCTAGGATGAGGAGTAATGGGATTAAGCTGAGAGAAGGGAGATTTAGGTTAGGTATTAGGAAGAAGTTTTAACTGTGAGGGTGGTGAGACACTGGAACAGGTTGTCCAGAGAAGTTGTGGTTGCCCCATCCCTGGAGGTGTTCAAGGCCAGGTTAGATGAAGCTTTGAGCAATGTCATCTAGTGGAAGGAAGTCCTTGCTCATGGCAGGGGGATTATAATCTAGATGCTCTTTGAGATCCTTTCCAACCCAAACCATTCTATGAGTGTATGATGATTCTGTGATTGAGCAAAGTCATTTTAGAGCTGTAAGATCAAAAGTAGTAATATGCTAGAAGTTAATTGAGAGACATTCGAAGCTGAACTGTTTCACCACTTTAATGATTAAAAAAAAAAAAGAACTGCAAGATACTGTTAACAGTGCTGTTTAAGCAACATAGCAGCTTAAGATAGTTTGTCCTTATTCAAGGCTGTTGTTTTGTTGTACTTAGGGCTTTTTTTATAAAACAGCTGTTATTGTCTTCAGCAGAGGTTTACCCAGAGTCTTGATTAAGGATTGAGTAGCAACGGCCCTAATGTGCAATTAGAGAAGAACATATTCAGGTCTGTTTTCTTTAAAGCAGACGCAGAAAGCAGGGTGAAAGCAAAAATCTGCTTCAGAAGAGTTTCGATTAGTGCATTGTGAAATATGATTAGGCTAATAAACCAGACTAATAACATTTATGTTTTTGCTTTTGATGCTACTAATGGATTAGTGGATTAATGATGTTATGTGCTAGGCTGATGTGCAGTTTGTTTTAAAGATTATGTGTGTTTACCACTGTGGAAAATAAAAGCAGCTTTAGAACTGCAGGCATTGTCAGTTTTCTGAAAGAAATGTGGCATGCACAATGTCTGCGTGTGTGTGCGTGCATTGGCAGGGAAGGGGGCAGTATGGTATAGCTGCTCATCAGACAGTCCCTCTTCTGTTGCATTAAGCCTTCAAGAGAAGCACCACAGCCTTCAGCCTTGGTACATGGTTCTACGGGCAGACCTTCCACTATAAAATCCAAACTCTGCCCCATCCCAACACTCACTCTCTTTAAAGTAAAGTTAAAGGTGTTTTGGGACAGATTGTTACAAGTTTTTTATTCACAATGTAAAATCAATTCTTTATGCATCTCTCTTTTACATATTTATATAACCATAACTATAGGTTGTGTACTTATATTCTGTATCTTATGAATAGAATCGTAGAATCATAGAATCACCAGGTTGGAAAAGACCCATTGGATCATCGAGTCCAACCATTCCTATCAAACACCAAACCATGCCCCTCAGCACCTCGTCCATCCGTGCCTTAAACACCTCCAAGGAAGGTGAATCAACCACCTCCCTCGGCAGCCTGTTCCAGTGCCCAATGACCCTTTCTGTGAAAATTATTTTCCTAGTGTCCAGCCTAAATCTCCCCTGGCAGACCTTGAGGCCATTCCCTCTCGTCCTGTCCCTTGTCACTTGGGAGAAAAGGCTAGCACCCTCCTCTCCACAACTTCTTTTCAGGTAGTTGTAGAGAGCTGTAGAGAATGGGTATCTTTATATATATATAAAGCATTCCAATGGGATGTTCAAAACAAAAATAGCACACAGCCAGTGTTACTGTGAACAACTTCAAAACTGCACTCCCATGTATATCTGACTCAGAAAAAGATTTAGCTGAAAGCTTTGAGACAGTTTTAGTGATAAGGCAATTTCCTGGACCCTTGCTTCTCAGAGTAGGCAGCCTACTGCTGCCTCTCCGAGTGCAGCAGGGTGGAAATGGGAGCTGCACCAATGGAGCTTGCTGGACAATACAACGCTTCTCACAGCAACTACTGCCAAATGAAGGCCAGGAGTTTTCATGACTTTTCCCTTTGATAATCAGGAAAAAAGATCATGTAGATTGTTCTTGCTTAGGTGCATGTTCCCGTAGCAGTGAGAAGGCTGACATCAATTGCTCACTTTAAATAAAACTGCTGCATTTTTACTGACTATAAACTCTAGCTTGTAGGTGTACAAACTCTAAATTTCTAGAGTTTAAGGGATGGTTTCTAGTACATTTACACCAAATATTTAAGTCCAATTATTTATTGCGTGAGCTACTTTATTTTCTTCAGCTTAAAAAGCCCCAACAAACCAACTTAAATCCATCAAGTTGCTTTTCCACTGCAAATGGATTATGGTCAGGAAATGCAGTTTGTGCGTGATACATAACCAATCATACCAAGGAAAAGATGTTTGCTTTAGAAGCCAATTCTATTATTTTTCAATGGTGATGGTATGTTTGCAGTGCTTTGAAGAGACACTTCAGTGTTCTGTAATGATTCATTTGAACAACTTTAATTGCAGGCCAGAGATGCTAGACAAGGCAAGAAACAAAGCTCGAGTTAAAGCTTGTTACATCATGATTGGACTCTCAATTGTTGCCTGCTTTGCAGTGATTGCCTCAGCTAAAAAGGTGAGTATAGCACCAGCTATTCAGTATGCAGCATACTTACATATAATGGAATTCTGTGAAAAGGAGACAATCCTCAACAACAGTGACTTTCACGTACCCTAATTTTAGCTAAGCTACGTTCCCATCGCCCCTAACATAATGTAGTTGCTGCCTGTTGGTAAGGTTGGGTCACTTTACTCAAGGGGCATCTTTACTCCCATCCTGCTATTCTTAAGTAGATGCTTTACTTCCACAGGCTGCTGCACGGCATGAGTCCTTAACAAGCTGGAACTTCGCAAAGAAAGCCAAGTGGCGGGAAGAGGCTGCGCTAGCAGCAGAGTCGAAGACAAAGTAACTTTATACAAAGTACCAAACCTCCTTGTAAGAGCAAAATTAACTGTTGCTGAGAGTGAATAGTGAATTTCACCAATACATGTAACACTCTAGTATTGCAGAGACTGGAGCTAATAAGGGCTGTTACAGAATCATAAAAAGGAAGTGAGGGTTTCATTTATTAAGGAGATAATCTATGTGCTTGTTGCAAATTATTACACTTAGAATAGTTAGAATTTATTAAAAGCAGTAGTTAATTTCAATGGAGAGAGGCAATTTCACAAGAATATCAGATATCGGGGCAGCCAATTTTCTGCTGTCTTCAAAAATTTCTTTCAGGCTTATCTTGAGCTGTTACACACATAGCACGTTCCTTACAGAAAAACTCCCCGTTTCTCATTAAAAAGTTACATGCAGCTAAGACCAAGCAGCAGTGAAGGTACAAAAAATGCAAACATAAGGAAATTTAGGCAATTCACTTCTGCAGTAAGGAACAAACTGTTATCAGCCAGAATATTACAAATCTTATACACTGAGAGGAAGTGGTGCAAAGAAGTAAGGGGAGGAGAAATGGCCCAATACTTCCACAAATTTTCAGGTCTTTATTAATTCCATTATAAACTCCATGGGAATTCCCAAAGAAGCAGTCAGTTCTGCCAGCAGACAGGACTGTAATTATCCTACAAGTATATGTTTAATACCAAGAGGTTTTTTGTAGGGTGACAGTGCCCAGTTTTTTGATGCACAGATCGGCCAGTTTGAATTCATTCGCCTCAATGCTGTATGCAAAAATGGCATTCGTGTTTTCTAGTTTAAGAAGCCACACTTACTGAAACACTAAATAAATACAATCAACATCTGTAAAATAGGTTTTATTGGTTTCTGTATGGTATTCGGAGATTTAACATTCCATATTGCATACTATTTGTGTTCTGTTACAGTAAAGGGCCTTTGGCCTGGATTTAAAGATGCACTATTACTACCTGAAGTTAGTGTAGGTATTTTAGTTTCCACACATTATATGAAGATATTGTGCCATAAGTAACTGAAATTTCTTATTCCAGATTTCAGTGAACTCTTGAGGTCACAGTTAAACTTCACATATCAATTGGCAGACCTATTACAAAATTCTTCAGTTGTAAAATTTAATAAATTCAAGACCTAACCATGAAGGAAGGACAATAATGCATCTTTTCTACTTTTTTTTTTTTAAAAGACAGGCTCGACAATAAATATTTTCCAGTTGCAAACTTGTTCTACAGCTAACTTATTACTGTGACAACATTATTAGTATTTTCTGATTGCTGCTAGCAAAAGTGTTTAAAGCAAATACTAGAAAATTAAAAAGCTGTATGAACCAGTCCTCAGACAAAAGTGCAACAATGAAAAAATTAGATATGATTCAGTGTATCAAGAGTAGGGAACTAAAAAAAAATCATCTTATGCTT
Organism: Clamator glandarius; assembly: GCA_033459285.1. Classification (NCBI taxonomy): domain Eukaryota; kingdom Metazoa; phylum Chordata; class Aves; order Cuculiformes; family Cuculidae; genus Clamator; species Clamator glandarius. The sequence continues at coordinate 456,253 of JAUNZM010000695.1, forward strand.
TGCATAGTTGCATAGATCAGCTAGTTAGTATTCACATTTAAGCAGACCAAATGTTAGCCTTTAATTAAAACAAAACCCACAAAACTCCAAATCTTGTGTTTTTAAACAGGCTTTGAAACATATGGGACAATTCAGATTCCATACAAAATGCCAAACTTAGGCATTTTCTTAGCAGTTTTAGGGGATTTTATTTTTGTTTTCTCTCCACACTGGTTACATCTACTTGGGCAACATCACCATATTAATGCCCTTACCTGCAAATGACTACACCAGAGTTGACCTTAAGTGATCATCTCTGGTTTTATGTTATTCATTTATGTGCTTTTAACAAAGTGTGATGTAAACCCAGTGATAAAAGAGAAGAGGCCATCCCCTATGTTCATCCTTTAAAGAAGAATTTTCATTATTTTTTAACAGTTTTAGGGTAAACCAAATGTTGATTTTAAGTAATGGTTTTCATTAGCTGAAGTCTATCAATTTTAGTTCCCTTTTAAACTGTTACATCTAAATGTATCAGAGGTGTGAAATACAGTTTATCTAAATGTGTAAAGTGCAGTCACTAACCATTCATATAGAATACTATATCCACAAAACTGAAGACATTATTTCAAAACAAATATAATACTTTAAATGTCCCCTCTTTTAATTTTCAAGTGTTTTAATCAAGATAGTTATAGTTTAGATTTGGTTCACATTAGAGAGGCTTATAAATGCATTTTTACAGGGTTCTCCAAATGAAAAACAGGCACAGCTGGTTATGCAATGTTATCAAAAGAAGGTTGTTAGAAACAATGGAATACCCTGTTACCTGAATAATTTTCTTACACTAGAAGAACACTGATATTCAGCATTTACTAGTAATCCTGGTAGGTTTCCATGACTGTTACCCTGTACTTTGAACGGATGGGGTGGGGGAGGGAGATCAGTATATGAAAACCTAAAACTATGAGAGTAAAAAGGGCACAAATACAATCACCTATCATTGTAAGAAAATTTGGCAGCTGTACTCAGTATTATCACACTATTCAAAATTGTTGTATGTTGTACAAATCTAGGTTTAAAGTGTCATTTGCTAAAATATCTCATTATTCAGAATTCATAAAGTAACAGCATTCCTATATACACTTCTTACACTTCTATCTTATGACTTCAAAAAGAGGTTTCTTCCCTCTCAGTTACATCTTAGTCAAAACTGACCATTAATCATAGAAAATCCACTTTAAGTCCCACATTCAATTACAATATAGTTTATATATTGCTGTAACATCAGTGTTGGAATCTTTACTTGCATGTAAAAGAAAATATAATATAAAATGGTACTGTAAATGATACCACCTTTAGCTTGTATTTTTCAGTGCATTAAAATATTGTTTAGTGACAAGCACAGTGCCATGGGGTGTGTAATTTGAAGTTTAAATTGCAGCGTTTTTACGAAGCATGAAATGCTCTCATGTCAATAATTTCACTTAACCTAGGAGTTTGATGTTAATACATTAATCACAGGTTAAGAAAAAAAAAAATCATACTTTACAGTTAACCCAAACTATTGATTTCTCAAAATGAGATATATTACTAATATGCCAGAAACACTACTTATATGCAAGTCCAAGCAGAGCATACATTTTTCTGTACTCAAAATTGTTAATCTATGTATTAGAATTCTATTTCTTTTAGTGTTTAACAGCAAACACCATATATTGCAGAGTCTAAATATTTAGATGACAGTAACTTTTAGTTAGTTTTGGTGTCCATATACTTAATGCTATTTACAATACGACAAACTTTTCCTTCAACTGGAGTGATTCACTATTCATTCTTCACTGCAGTATTTCTATTGTCTTACCAAAAGAAAATAGTTACTTAAAAGAGCAATTCAAGTGGTTGTAGCATATTTGGTCAAAAAAACCCCCCCAATACCTACTTTCCAAACTTTTAAGAAGCTATTGTACTAGAAAAGCAAACACTGCACTGTTTCTCAAACTGAAGTGTGTTACCACATTTTGACAGAGATGGCTGTAAAACATCTGCTTCGTAATATGTGCAAATAACCATCTCTGTCATTCATAATCACAACATTCTTGTGGTAACTACAGTAACTGCTTCCACTGCAAAAAGTATTGTATTTGTGGCTGACCTTTAACGTCATTTAGCAGCTTTAACTACAGAGCCAACATCAAATGACCAGCAAGCTCTCTGCTGATTTCAATTTGCAAACCTCTGAAATAGTCCTCCTCCCAAAAAATTCAGAAAAAGCTTTTTCATATATTCAATATTATATTAAGTAATTAGCATTATATATCTATTATGTCTTTAAATACATTTTATAAATAAATTCCAACAGTGTGCTGTAAATGCATAAAAGTTTCACAATTTAAATAAATATTTTTCACATTCCAATTCAGCTTCTTACAAGCTCATCTTTATTTCATGCCTTAGTTCTGAAGCAATGTTTTTGCTTCAATACAAGAGGTAGATTCGATAGACCGGGCAAGTCAAGCTTACTGCCAAAAATGCAACTGTCAGTAACTGTATCGCCGATATGCAGTTTGAGACTACGTGAAAAATTCAGAACCACTACCTAAAATCCTACCAAGTCTTAGCTTAACAGTTCTTGTTAAATCACATTTAATGCTTTACTTTAGACATGATTACTCACAGTTGTTTTCTGTACATATAAGATAATGAAAAACACAAATACAAAACAAAGAACAGTTGTATCTAACACAATATAAAAAAGTGCATGAGCTGCTTCTTCATCTATTTCCGCAGAACATATTCAACCTTCCTTCTAACTTTGGCCATAGAGAAAAGACCACTGGGGAAAAGAAAACCCAACCAAAAAATCCCTATGAATGTTTACATTTGATGCTTGTCTTCAATAGTTTACAGCTGAAACCCCTCCATTGGAGCCTCCTGCTGTTGAAACACGAACTGTTGCTGACTTTCATCCACCTGAGGTGCAATACTGGAGTCTTCTTCTTCAACACCAAAGTAATGTTCTATTAGTTCAAAAGCCTTTTGGTAGATCTCTTGGTTTTCATGCCTCTGGAGAAATTCAATTTTATCAAGTCCTAAATTCAAAACAAATGTCACTGCTTAGCCATGAAAACAGAAGACTACAAATACAAGGGTTGGGAAATTACTAAGAATTCTGATCTCAAGTCTCTGTTAGTAATCAAACTGTACCAGACAGTACTATATATTAAAGTAATAAAATTATACTTAGGATTGGCTGATTAAATTTATGCAAACCATGGCTCCACTAGACTTGGACATCTGTGTGTGAAGTATTTCTGAGAATGTTTCTCTAGACACATAAAATAAGCTGACCATAGACAAAAACACCCACAGGTTTTCTGCATTCAACTGTTTTTCCCACCACACTACATTTCTTCACTGATAATACTTTCAGGTCTACTTATGCTTGAAGTAAAAATTCTAATATTAAACTTACACTTACATTGGTTCACAATGGTTTTGGTTTTACAGCCTGAAACAAGGAAGTTCAGGTATGTACTCCTACAAGAAGTAATTCCTTACCATATGCTTCCTCTATAAGGGCACAATAAGGATTGATGCCCATTCCATTTTGCTTAGACTCTTGTTCTCCAAGACGCAGAATATTTTCAAGTCCATTTAAAGCCACTTGTACTATTTTTGAATCCATCACAGTCAGGAGGTCACAAAGAGGCTTGGTACAACCAAGTGCTACCAAATACCTTTATAACAGCAGAAAAACAGGGAGGTGGGGGTAAGGAAAAGGACTGATAAATCAGCACATTTTTTCTGACACGTTCATCCATCACTACTGGTCCTTAATTTTACTAAAAGAAGTGGCTGAAATAAAAATTCTAAAACATGCAACAAAGATTAAGATTACTCTGAAATGGAATAAATATTCTAATCAATCCCTATGAGAAAATTTAATGTGTATATTCCTAACTGGAGTGTGGAATTTGTAGTCTTTACAGCTCCATTTCACTTAATATTCTTCCGATGGGCTTAACTGAATGTAAGAGAAAAAGTTTTAGCAGTAAGTTCTTTTCTCAGGCATATGAAATTTTGTAGTGGCAAAACCAGAAAGCAAACATGTAAGAAACATAAGAACACTGGACACTTCTCTGTGCTAACATAGCCCTTGCTAGCAGCCCATTAAGATATTTGCATTAGCTACAGTAATGGGAATGACATAACTAAAAAATAAATACTGGGATTTTGAACATCCTATGCCTTTTTCCAATTTTGCAGAGAACTGTGTTATGCATTTCTGCAGTGAGAACCTGTGTCCTTTCTCTAAAGTGCAAATAAAATTAAGATGGTAACATTTTTCTGCATCAAAAGGTTGCTTAACATAATTTATTGAGTTTTAAATTATCCTGTGGTTAGACAGTAGTACCTTCAGGCCACAAAAAGAGCTAAAATTCATAACAAATCATGTATCTGTATTTTGTGATGAGAAGGTACGTTTCTGTTATTACACACACATTTACTAGTTGAGGATCCCGAATTAAATTTTACTTTTAATATTCTGTATCCTAAGATGTTATGTTACACAAGCAATCAACACAAAACCACCACTAATACACTTTCCTTACCTCTGGTAACACTTAGCGGTTACAAGAAAACCAGGATTGTTTACATTTTAACTAAATAAACATGCACTTATTGCAACAGATGTCCCCAATGTGCCAGGAGAGTTATCGTACCACCTTCAGTTCTGGCTTCCAAATATACTGCAATTTTAAAATCCCTTTATCAGCTACTGAATTAAACTGATCCCTATGTTGACAGTATTCAGAGAAACCAGACGGTATTTTATTCTAGTTATTCAAGAAGTCCAATCTTTGCAGCATATAAATAGCTGGTAACAGGAAATTTTAATCAAACTCCATTTTGAAAAAGGAGTTTAGATACCCGCTTTAAAATAATTCCGACAGGGAGAAACGTGAAGAAATCACTAAAATTCCTAAAGTCTCTCCATGAAGAGATACAAAGCTACTGCACAAGTCCCAAACATATCCCAAAGTTTCCGACTTTCAAACTCTGAAATGGTTCATTAAGTGTTCCAATTTTGTGACAACATAATACCACCTCTGGAAGATAATGCTGTGAACACCACTGAAATAAAGCAGTATCAGTTATTAAACCTACTGCATTTTTCTGAATTTCTACAGGTATAGTTGCTGTATAGACAGTTTCAAGTAATTACACCTGTGTTTAGGACTGTGTTGCTATATTTGTCTGGATTAAGTGCAGATACTAAAATTCCTCTGAGAAGACACTTAGGCACAGAAAATACTAACATATACAAACTTACCTTATCTGTTCAGGGGTTCCTCCTGATGTTGCATTAGTTATGGCCCATGCTGCTTCTTTCCTGGTGCGAAATTCAGCTTTTTGAAGAATTTCAATCAATATTGGAAAGATATTTGCATCTATAACAGCCTAAAAGATGAAATTATAGTATTTTATGATAGTTAATAAAGATTTAGTGTACACAAACAACATTAGTAACTTCACTACAAGAAGTCAGTGATGCCTGCTGATACTAAAAGTGTTTTGTTGGAAGGCGTCACACTAACTAAAGCCACTAAACTGAAATTCAGAACTATTCCAACACTGCACTGCAGCAGCCATCAAAATACCTTCTTTGTTGATTTCTCTCTCTAGTGGACAGAACACACTGCTTACTGGATAGGCCCATTTAAAAAAAATCATGATGTAAACCCTAAATCTGAGACTTTGATCTGGAGATCAAGTCTCATTTTGTCCATTTTATTTGTGTTTATGGTCTCCACAGGGAGACCGTGGCTATAATTAGAAACTCTTAAGTTTTAAATGACATCAAGAAGTAACTTTTTCATCCCCAACTGAAATGTAAGGGAAAAAAAAACTACATTGAAACATGTACTCTAATTCAGAATTCTCCCTTTTTGTCAAACAACCTTTTTCCAGTAACTCCATATACATGAAACAACTGTCAGGATTTAGTAGCTTCTACAAGAATACAACTCAGCATTGATTACACCATACACATTTTTTTATAAAAGTAAAAATATCAACATTTTGAATTTGGTAGAATTGTCCACTCATCGCTGGGCTAATACGTGCAAAATGTTTTGCTTCAACTTTTATAAAACCTGCTTATTACTTTAAAATGTATATTTAAAAATTTAGATGAGTATATTTAAAGTGAAGTAGAATTACAGACAGTTGGGACTAAAATAAATAATGCAGAGTCAACATAGTATCTACTTAGTTCTCTTTGTGAAATAAAATAAACTAGTAAAATTAAAAAAAAACCTAACCAAATAATAAATATACAAGCTTTACCTGAATCTGAGCTCTGTTTCCTGCAGTAATATTAGAAACAGTCCAGCATGCTTCCTTTCGAATAGATTCCTTGGGACTACTAAGCAAGTGCAAGAGACAGGGTAATGCAGAGCAGTTTAGAATCACCTAAAATAATTTGAGAGTGGAAAATTGAGTTGTACAATATACTTCAATTTTTATTGGCTTATACAATATAAACTACATATAGAAAAACAGTACAGATAACTTCAAAAGAAGTTTTTGTATTCTACAAAGTATCATATCATCATACAAAATCTAAGTCTTCAATGCTACTTGATTGTCACTTCATTGACAACTCTATCTGGATCAACCTTCCCTCAATTAAGTTCACTATAGAACACTAAAGATGGCAAGACTAAATAAGGCTGCTTAAGGCTAGAGTATCAACAACTGATAAGTGTAAATCTAATTCATACAGTCATTGGTTCATTTGTTTTTTGAAGAGATGTTTTCTATTTAATTCCTTGGCAAAATCCTCCACTATAGAGCTCACAACAAATTATGTAACTAATTTATTTCCTTATTTTCCCTTTACACTAGTTCTGCAAGACTTTCAGACATAATTTTCTCTAAAGCAAGACCAGTTGTATTTCCTGCATTGCTTCAAACTCAATTCCGCTGCTAAAGTCGAAAGATAATTCTGTAGAATGAATTGGATCAGTAAGGCTGTCACACACAAATTCATGGACAAATAAGCATGACCATTGCTTTCAAGTGAAAACTTTGACTGCATTTGAAGACTTAAAAAAGGGAACAACAATAAATAATGGAACCTCCAGTAAGGGGAGAGGAGTAGAGTTACCTTCATTGTGAATGGGAACCAACATTCAAGGTACTACAGAGGAACAAAGCAATCGACTATACATTCATTCTTGCAGTAATTTTATGTTTAAAATAGCAGCTTAAACTCACAGTCACATTAACAATACAGGATCTGTACAGATTCTCTTTCACTGCAATATGCAGATACCTGTCCTAGATGTGTATTTTGTCACAATTAATTTCTACAAAATTCTGTAACCATTTTCTACTTGCCAATTTAATTTTCTTTAAAAAAACTAGTCTTACCTGTGTTTGGATATCATCCCCAGTAACAATATTTCCAACTGCTCTTAATGCAGGGGATACCACCTTGTAATCATTGTGCCTGGAGACAAATATTAAATTGCTTTGTGTTACCAAGTGTTAAAGTGCAATTTTGCATTTTCAGTGAACAATGGTTTACTTCAGGTGCTAATTTTTTCATTACAGAAAACACTGCATTACTTCCTATACTCATCCCTTGTTTAGCTAAATTTGACAACTGCAATTGCCAAATCAAGGAAAGGACATCTCTATAGAACAATATAAGTTACAACACTCTATTGTGTCCAGCAGAATACAGTATTGGAACCTGCCTCATTCAATAGCCACGGAAAGAAGAATGTTATTAACTGTACACTAAAACTTAGCAGCCCCACTTTGTAAGATAACCTTCCTGTTTTGTACATCAATAATCCTAGAAGGTAGTATGTGATGCCCATATTCAGTTCTCTGAGCTGTGGAGGAAGAAAATCTACTCGGTCATCCCAAGGCATCCTCACTGCCTTCTGACAGCTATACAAACAAGCCTTTCCAAGAGAACCATGCTGAGCTGTCACTGCTGGGTACTAGTATCCCCAACCTACTCTGCAGTTCTCATGTGAACACAAAGATTTAATCTCCCTTTCTGGGAAAATAATGAACTATAAAGCAAGTATTCTGAAGCAGTTCAAAAGTGGTCCAAGCTTGCGTCTGCAATTTATGATTCCAGGAACTGTCTATATTGCAACTCTATCTCCCCAAAAGGTAAGTCTTCAGTCTTCTCACATTTCTATTCCTCCATGTAAATGGACATTACATTAAACTATAAAGAATATGAGGGAATAATTTGAAGAAAGCATTTTTTCACTGTCAATCTCGGGAAAAATCCCAGGAGACAAGGAACCTAGCAAGCAGCTGAAAAGGTTTCAGACTGAATTCATGTTCATTACTTCTCACAAAATATATTCAGATTTGAGGTGAGGAAAAAATCCCCCTTGGTCTGGATTCATATATATTAACAGTACTGCAAGACATTAGGTAACAAGATGACTTACATTAGCAGTTCCACCAATCTTCGACACACTCCAGAATCAATAACAGCTTGAATTTTATCATTAGGACCATCTGAAAGGTAAGAGAGGGCCCAGCAAGCATCTGCTAATACATCCGGGTCACTGCTAAACAACAGTCTCGACAAAATATTTAAGCAAGGAGCGACCTAGGTTAAAGAAAAATATTGCATAAAATTAGCAGCTTTATTTTTCAAGTTTCAGAGAACGTTCAGCAAAGGCATAAAGATGTAAAACTATTTACTGCCAAAGCACATGAGCTCATTAATGAATGATGACCTGATTAAACTAGATATCCAATTCAAACTGGCAAATTGGATAAATTCTGATTCACAGGCTATTTATTTAGAGATACTATACTAAGATACTATATACTATATTTAGAGATACTAACTCCAGCTGGAGGCCAGTTACAAGTGGGGTTTCCCAGGGCTCATTGCTGGGTTCAGCCTTGTTCAATGTCTTTATCAGGGGATGTTCAGGCTGAACATTAGGAAAAAAATTTCACTGAAAGGGTCACTGGGCACTGGAACAGGCTGCCCAGGAAGGTGGTTGAGTCACCTTCCCTGGAGGTGTTTAAGGGATGGGTGGACGAGGTGCTGAGGGACATGGTTTGGTGATTGACAGGAATGGTTGGACTCAGTGATCCTGTGAGTCTTTTCCAACCTAGCGATTCTGTGATTCTTTAAGTATATAATTGTTCAGCTTAAACAAAAACTATCTGCTTTTACAGGCAACCAGATGATCAGGAAGTACTGATGCTTTTTAACCACTCAGGAGACAGAATTTCATAGTAATAACTTTTTTTATATTGCTGTATTTGTAAGAGTACTGTAGGTTTTGTAATAACAAATTTACAATTGCTTTACCACAAGGAAACTCAGAAGACTCAGCGTTCACTGAACAAAATCAAACAAGCAATGGCTGACGTGAGTTCTCATTGCAAACAGTTTCAGACCTTAATCTCTTACAAGTTCCAGATAGACAGAGGCCAATGAACTAGACAATCTTAACACCTCTTAAAACCTGCCAGGTTTCAGTTGTACAGCTTGGGAATGTCATATTGTTTGTAGAACTTAATTTTGTATCCTGCGTTAGTTATGCAATTCAGCCTCCTTTATGTGTCCAACTAGTGCTACTGCAAAGGGCAAAAAGCAAAGGAGCTATTTGTACTAGCAGCTGCCTACGGGATGCTGTTTTCCATTGAAGTTAGAAGTGTTTAAATAGCAAGAAATCATGTTTGTTTTTTGCTACCAGAACAAAATACTACCGAAGCATGTAATTTAGGCTGAGCAATTGTGAGGTGACTGATTCACATCAGAAATCACCCCTTTCCTAACTATCTTTCCAAGAATTATTAAATAGCAATGACAGTAATTATTATTCCATAAGGTAAGCTTCAAGACATCTACATTCTCTCCAGATTATCTTTAATGATCATTTAAACTCGGTTTCCTCTGCCAGAACTTCAGTGTTCAGTTCTACCTTTCAACGTCATTACCTTTGCCAGAAATTTATTTTTACTGAAAAAAAGGAGCTAATACTTCTAATGGCTGTACAGACTTACTATCTTTATAACCACATAACAGCGAGAGAAGGAAATGAAGGGGAGAGCATATAGGCAAGTAATCCATCATCACAGTCTGACAGAGCAGAAAACTCAAAATTCTATTCCTGCAGCAGGTGCTCGCAATCATAAAATAAAAATTAAAAAATAATTTTAAAAAACTTCAGTCATAACTCACATCCTGTAAAACAGAGCCGGAGAAAACAGTCCCAAGGGGTTTTGTGTTGAATGCATTAGTTGTCCGTCATTTCATATCAATGTATGACTATTTGCATGTAACCACATTCTCAAGTTTTTAAGGTAATTTAATTTGACTGCTGATAAGTGTCAAAGTAGATGATTTTGTGCAGATACAACAGATGGATAAAACCAATTAGATTAAAAAGGACAGACTCAATTTATCTCCAGATTCAAAGATTCCCTGTGTTATAACATATTGTAAACATAATTCCTCTTCAGCTTTTCGATTTCTCAGAATGAATACTTTATTATACCTTACTGAAGTCTGGAGGTGGATTCTTTCCTCTACAGAGATTTGAGAGCGCCCAGACTGCATTTCTAGTTGTTGTAAGGCGATTTGAATTTGTTAACAATCTGTCAAAAGAAAGACAACAACAACAATAATAAATCTATTCAAAAAGGTAGGCCTTTATTTCTAGTATTACCAACAGTACCTCAAATTAGGAAAAGAAATCCTAATTACTGGGCATCAGTTTCAGTTTATTTCTCTTCATCACTTACACACTGTAAATATTTCCTGAGAATCAACTGAAATAGACTGCACTGTGTGGATGTCTAATTCCCAAATCAAGTATATGCATATAAAATAAACCATTGCTCACATGAAGTCATTCAACTAATCTTTTCTGAGGGTCTTCAGAAGGGGCTTGGAGATGCAAACCTTCCTGGAATTAACCCTGATTATTTCATTCAGAGAATGTAATTAATAATAATAAAAATAGTTCCATAAAAAGTTAGAACTTAAAAGATTCTCTTTAGTCTTTTTGCTGAATAGAATGCAAAAAATTCAACATGTGAAAGATCAGGCTCATGCTCAGATACATACCAAAATATCTAAAATTGTTAGTCCTCAAAATCTTCAAGGAAGGTAATCACATTAAATTCTATTCTTTTAAGGTATTTTATAAATATTTTTAAGTATTTTACTATTTTAAGCAATAATAAATAGAATAAAATTTATGTTGTGTGAATTTTTTCCCTGCGATGAAGCTACTTTACATCCCATTGTAGGTATACAGTAAACACTGGAATGATATTTCTAGCGAAGAGAAATCTTCTGGTGGAACACAGCTCATGTAACAACTACTCTGCCAGCTCTTCTCAGCAAGCAAATGGACAGATATCAAGGCCAGAGCTTAGAGCTACTGGACAAAAGTTGCAAATGTGAATTGAATCATTTCTCCCTCCCTATAAATACAGAACTCTGGCAACACAGAGCTCTGCACAACACAGTAACTTCACACCTATGAAATAACACTTCTCTCCTTTTGCAGGCATGGGGAAGCTGCTGAGCATGGACTAATTATTTAAAGACATTCATGAAGCTCAGGTAATCCAAAACATTAGATTCACAGCAATATCTAAAAATATAAACATTCTAAATTTAGCAAAATGTTTACATTTCTCTCAAATACATATTAAGCTGAAGTTTACGGTTATCTGTATCTGTATACTATAGTTATAGTATTACTTTACAATACTTACTCCAAGAGGGGTGGGAGTATTCCACAGTTTAAAACAAAGTCTCTGCATTCTGCATTGTCACCAGCAATGTTACCAAGAGCCCACACTGCCTTAAAAAGAAAAGCATCCAAGTGAGTTTACAAATGCTTGCAAATATGCTTTTACAAATCATCTGTATATTTTTTACAGCAAAAATTTTAGATCAAAAAAGCAGTAGCAATACAAATACAACATTTCAGACTTCTGCTTTCTACATTGCATTGATTGTGAACTCAGACGAAGTCGATTATCTACGCTTGAAGTCATTCTTTCAAGAAAAGTCTTTTGTTATGAGAAAAACAAAAGATTCATGTGCTTTTCAATAAAAAGGATACACACTCTTTTCAACAGCTCTTAGTTGCCTGCTCGGTGTAATAGATTTAATTAAACTGGCTCAAAGTTGTGAACAATGCATAAGAAATAAAAAAAGTTACATTATAAGCTTTCACTATACAAACTTTCAAATATGCTAAATAAAAGCCAATTAATAACAGCCTCTCAAACATAAACACAAAAACCCCCAAACCAAACCAAACCCAGTTCAAGAAAATGTTAATGAAGACTGTAACATAAACAGATGGAAGAGTAGAATGATACAGGAAATAAGGCTGCATGATAACTTAGAGGAAAAAAATTCACATTGTTTTCTACTATATTCTTTAAATTATGGTGTCTTAGATCCTGTCACCTGTAAACATCACAAAAGAAATGAGGTGCTTTCTTCAAATTACTCAACAACGTGAAATAAAAAACAGGCTCAAAAAAACCTGAAAGAATCAGAGGAAAATAAAATCACAAGAGAAAATACATTGAAGGTAAATTTTTATCATCTGGAGCCAGATCAGTGGGCTAGTAGTGACACGGAGTAAAAACATCTTTAACCAGCTCCCCCTCCCCCCAAAAGACACTCATAGTTATTAACACCCCAAGAAAACAGTTACCTGCTCCTGTACATCTTCATGTTCTGAACTAAGCAACTTAATAAAAATTGGAACAGCTCCCGTTTCAATTACAACTTTGGTGTGCAGAAAAGTTCCAGACGCTATATTTGTCAAAGCCCAAGCTGCTTCAAACTGTTAAGGAGCACAAAGATGACCATGTTTAACTACTCAGCAGTAAAGCTTAAATTCACAAAAAACAGTTTGACAAAAGAGCTGCAGGGGTTAATTTTCCAGCTTTTTTTTCCCCACTGAAATGCAAGTATTACTATCGTACTTTCTATAAATAATTAGCATTGACAAAATCTCTAGCACATTCAGTATCTAAATTAGTTTTAGGTTTTGGCTTTCAACACTAATTGTAAGGAAGATTTCAAATCTCTATTAACTAGTAGAAATTCTTTCTGTTTGCTCAATATTAAGTTTAAGTCAATTCTTTTACTATGAATGTATGCGATGCCTAAGTGCCATTCCATAGGCTACCGCAAGCTGATAAAGCTTGTTACTCTTACTGTTAGTTATGTATTTTTCCAAGAATTTCTAGAAGAGTTTCCTACAAGCCTCTCAGTCACCTAGTGTGGGGTTTTTTTCCCTTCTTTTCTAAGATTTCAACCAAACAGTACTACAATACACTAAACAAACAAAACAGATTCTGCTCACACATCAATGTTGATGACCTTAATACAACACATGAAAACTTGCAGAGAACATTCTGCTTTCAACACAGAAGTATTTGACCAGCTGAATACACAACCTTAAAGACTACTATGAAACTCACAATTTCAGTGGCAATAACTGACATTTTTGACAACTAAAACGTATGGCTTCAGTGGTTAAAAATAATCAAATTTGTTTATAAAAATATAAAACAATCATCACATTTTCAAAGTTGTTTTGAAGGTTTCTAACCCCGTTCCAAATCCTCAGTCAGTACTGGCCAAACTCACTTGTAGAGTGTAATTCTCATTCCTCTCCAGAAATTTCACAAATCTCTGTACTACTCCTGGTTTTTGTATGACTTCATCAATAGGCGGATTAGGCTCTAGGAGATAAAACCAAACATATTTGTGTAAGTCTAACAAAACAGACCAAATAAATTTCTTTTTCAGTTGACATAAAGTATGAATATGATTCTCAGTTCTTATCACAATTTTTAGCATTCATTTTAATCTCAAATGATGACTTTTGATTTCATGGAGATGATCCTTCAGTCTTCTAAAGTGCTACAATTTAGTAAATACCCTATTATGTATAATAACATTAACATATACTATTATTCACTGGCATGCTGGTAACTCATTAGAAAACATTCTTCCTGCAATAAGTAGCTCAGCTCAGTGGAAGAGCAATCATGATTAGATACTGTTTCAAATAACCAAGTGTACCTTTACCTATGGTGCTATACAAGTGTCAGCATTAATTTAAGACTGTGTATTTTACAGTCTCAACAAAAACAAGTTAAAACTGTTCTTCAGCAGCCACATAATTGTTTTCCCCCTCAAATACAGAACGAAAATCAGAAACTGAATCACCGCAACAAGTGCTGTAAGTAATGCTAGTGTGCAGTTAGTTACTGCCCTGGACACTTTAAACAAAATGTTCTTTCTTTTGTTACTTCATCTGAAAGACTCAGCTTAGAATAATGAAGCTTTCTGTATTTAGCCATTAGGTCGGAATAGATTTGGCACAGTTTCTCTATAAATAGAACTAGAAGCTTCAGCACGCTCTATTTTAAAGTAAAACAAAACTAAAGGTTAACTGACTCCCTAAATAAAATTCACAATAACAACATAGGATAAAGAAAAAGAAAAAAAAAATCAAGCCGTACAAACATACCTTTAGATAGCAATTTTCTGAATTTTTGAGTTGCTGTGAGCTGCTGATCAGGATCATCTGAGAAAATCATCTGCACCATATCTACTGTAATAACTTCTTCCTAAGAATGAAAGGAGGACTTCTTATGTCTAGTACTATGCACATTAACAGATAACATTCTCAATACATTCTGGTAATTACCTCTGGAATAGGTACAGTAGAACTGACATCAGGATCCTGAATTGGACTTTCTACCATAGATTCTTCATTTCCCGGGAGAGAAACATTTCGACGTTTGAACAGCTAAACAAAGAAGAAATTTTTGTGAGACATTAGTACTTACCACAGAGTGAGTACTGGTAACATACACTTCAAGAAATGCTTTCACCAGTAATAGGCGAAGCATTTCTACTACTCACCTTCTTATTCATCCATGCAAATGGCATTCTACGTGAAAATTTTAGGAACATAAAGGAGAAAAACACTACTGTATCTGTATCTTGATAAACTGCACTGCAACGCTTCAGAGAGACACTTAAGAACTGAAGTTCTTTTTATTCAAAAAAGAACTGTAATTTTTCCCCCATGTAAGAAAAGGCAGATTTTTTTACTTTTACTCTTTTATCCTTCATAATTAGCATGTATTTTTAAGCAGGAAATAATATCCTACAAGCTACTTTATCCTTTTTTAGTTTATGGGCTAAAATCATCAACACAGGGCAAATGTTTGCATTTCAGCACACACCATTCCTCCTTTCAACAGACAGTCTACGATCTATGTATTTTCTTTGCATGGCAATTAAACATTCTCTATGTCCAAAAATCTCTCCAAAATTGGCTGCATACACTGTCCACACTCAAAATACATACCTGCACTGTAGTATTTAATAAGCATCTCTTCATTTTCTGGCATACAAGCAAAACATTCACATTAGCCTGTTTTCTCCCAGAAATCAAACCTAAATTTTTTGCTTTAATCCAGCACCACACTTACAACTCCTGAAATTAACAATTCTAAGAATATTATGTTGGTATCTTTAAAAATAAATGCTAAAACCTCAGTCCATTAACTAAGATTTCACTTGTAAATATAACAACAAAACCTCCCACTAAACCCTGAAGGTTTTGTCCTCTGAAAGTCTACGGACACCTAGATTTCTGCTACTGTACATGGCCAAAATCGCAGAAGCAACTCCACATTTACATCTACCCATATTTCAAACAGGAGCCTAAACAAAGGCATTCTCTCCCTTGTTCAACACATCACTGGATTGGGCACAATCCTGGACACAAAGCAACTGCACAATTTTGGACATAAACAGGGTTTAATTCCATTTAAACCCACAAAGGAAGAAGAAACAACATTCCTCTTTTAGAAGACCAGCCATTCTTTCTAGCACTCAACAAGTACACAGATGCTCTCGATTATAATCCATAAACTTTTCTCCTTTAAGATCATGGTCTATCTGCCAATTATAATTTCTTCTGGAGCAAAAGCAGTCTCATCTCCCTGCATAAACTTGTTCTCCCCAGCTCAAGAATAGCTGAAAAACACTAGTCCCACAAATTAAGATCAAGGAGCATATAACAGTATTCTTACTGTTACAACAGTCAGCAAGGGAGAGGAAACATCCACTATTTTCATAATTTATCCAAGGAGTATTTACTACAAAACACACAAACAAAACTTTCAACAACAACTGCAACACTGTTACTCATTCACAGGTAAATTCTCCATTATCATTCTATTGCTTACTCTTACCTCTCTGGCGCAAGTAATTTAAAATTCTTTTCCATGCAGCAACACAACTTTCCCACGAGATGGGTAAGCATTCCCACCTCAGAGAAGACTCTAGATAAATGCATGGTACACTTTCTAGATCATGGGAAACAAATTCAGCCACTTTAGACCAAACAGAAAACCAAAGTACATTCCTTACTCTCCCACAAGAAACTACTAAACATGTTGGAAGAAGGGACTACCATAAACCATTGAATTATACAATGTTCCACATACTGTGTACAATAAAAATTCAATGAGGACAACTGCCAATGTTACACCTAACAGTTCAGGGATCACTAGTGCGCAGTCCATTTACTAAGTTACTGTAGAAAAGCTCTAGGGAAATCCGAAGGATGGCTTCAAACATGAAAACCACCCTCACCGTTTTAACGGTACAACTTTGGCCCAAACTCAGGAAAAGCAGGCAAGTCTTCTATCCCTTACTGGAAATAAGAGCATGCCTTTAGCCCAGTCTTACACAGTTAAACCTAGATTAAGGATTAAATTAAAGACACAGGTCTCTCCTCTGTGTGTGTCCCAGTGACTTAAGAGGGCTTCTGTTCACTTTTTTGTTTAATGGCCCTATTGAGAGGTGCCTGCACAGAAGACAGACATTCAACCTGGATGCTGCTCCACAGAAGGAGTCTTCTCAATTCCAGAATTTAGCCTTGCAGGCGCTTAACAATCAACAGCTCACCAAGATACTTACCTGCTCTTCCCTTTTCTGTTTACGAAGCTGAATTCCTTCCTCCTCTCTTCGTCTGCGCATTTCTTGGGGATTAAGTGCATTATTCTTGTAGCTCTTCATCCTGAAGTTATCTTTACCAGGGCTTGCCATATTGTCTATGACAAAAGAAAAATTACTCCAGAAGGCCAAACCTTGCAACGCAAACCTACCATTGCTTATACTACAAAAGTATCTACAGCAGCTATATATTCCTGTAGCTGCTTGCAATACTCACTTCATCAACAAAAATCTCTAAGGCAGAAATCAGAGGAAGAAAAAAAAAAATCTTTGCCTAAACAGGCAATTCTAAACTGTAGCTTGAACTACACATCAGCTCAGGGATCAGATACCACATTAAATGGACATAAGCTACTGCAAAAAAAAACCAACCCCATATGAATTGTATGAGTAAACTGAGAATAAAAAATCAAACTGCTAAATTTTGATTCTGTCAATACATAACAAAGTTTGTTTCCTCTTGTTGTAAAAGAGGCATTTAATGTATTAAAAATAAGGTCAAGTACAAGAAAACAATGCAATTGCTGTTTTATTTAATATTTTTTTTATTAAGATGCCTATCTCATAAACATAACTCATGAGCTAAAGCTTATGTTGGGTTTCCTTCTGAACTGTATGCACAAAACTAAACTATGGGTCAGTAGTACCCAGACAGGCATACTTTTTTCCATTTTAAACTAACAAAATCATTGACTTACTCCAATTAATGACTCTTGTAATGGACTAGAGGATTAGACTATAGCCCTCATCTGAGAAATAACTGTCAAAAAGACAACTTAATACTCTAAACAAACTCTTACTTGTCTGGAATTCTTTAATAACTAGAAAACATGCATTAAGAATATCTGAACTACAACTCTCACACCATGATACTAAGTAAGCTACTATCTAAAGTAATGTCATGTAGCATCCGAGGTACAATTCAAGATCATTCTCCCAACAACACTACTGACTTAACTAGTCTTAGAACATAGAATTGCAGAATAGCTTGTGTTGGAAGGGGCCTTAAGTTTTTTGTTATCTTCCTGTGGGGTTTGGGGGTCTTTTTTTCCTCCTGAGTGGGCAGAAAGCACCTCTCACCGAGCCTGTGTGTCAGTGCAGTGGACAATGCCTGATCCCAAGCGGGCACTGGCAAAGGGTGTGACTGGGAGAGACCTGTCAGAACCAGAGAATGGTTTGGGTTGTAAAAGATCTTAAAGATCATCTAATTCTAACTACCCTGCTAGGGACAGGGACACCTCCCACTAGATCAGGCTGCCCAAGGCCCCATCCAACCTGGCCTTGAACACCTCCAGGGATGGGGCAGCCACAACTTCCCTGGGCAACCTGTGCCAGGGCCTCACCACGTTCACAGTGAAAAAATTCCTCTTTATCATATCATCACCTCCTAAATCATTCCTGCCTTACTAATTTAGTTGCACCGACAAAACCGACAGATTAAGCACTGAACCAAAAAAGAGAAGCATACACTCGAAGTAACCCAGCTTAGGGCACCAGTCCTGCAGAGTTAAATAAGTGCAACGAGGAGGCAGCTCTCATAAAACCGTTTTCAAAAAGAAAAGCATATAAATTTAGAGCTTCAATCCACCTTCCCCGCCAGGCAAGAGTTTTGGTATAGATAACAGAACAGCAACATACTGGCAATCCCTGATCTTCCCAGGCTTCACAACTTCTTCATCTCTATCCAAGGAACTCCGCGCTTACGCTCTGCAAACACTTGTTTTAACGCTAAACCCCTCCACCCACCGCATCTCGCCTACTTGTTGTGCCAGGACTAACACCATCCCTGCTATCAGGTTCCCCCTCCCCGTGTCTACACGAGGCTCCCGAGCACCATGCGCCGCAGGGCTTCCAGCGGGCCAGGTCCCCGCCGCAGGGCCGGGAGGGCGCCCAGCCCAGGCACCGAGCCCACAGCGCAGCTCCTTGAAGAGGGAGGATGGAAAAGCCCCTTCCATCAGCAGCAGGGCAGGGAACCGGGAGGACGGCGGATCACCCCGTATCGGGGAACCCCGGGAGGAACCCCCGTCCCGGCACCGCCCGGCGAGGACCGAGCGGGGAGAAGACACACACACGACACACAAGCCAGAGGAGGAAAACGCAGCCGCCCCTCCGCCTCCCCGCGCCCGCGGGCTGTCACCACACTGCCACCCGCCCTCACCCATCGCGGCGGATGCGGACGGCTCCCGCCGCCCTCTCTAGGCTCCGCCGGGGACGCGCGGCACCGGCGCGGACCGCTGCTCAAGATGGCGGACGCCGCCGCGCCTTGCGCGCTCGCCCCGCCGCGCCGCTCCCAGCGTGCTCCGCGCGCGCAGGCGCCGTTCGTCCTGGGGGGGGCAGGCGCGATGTGGGTGTGTGGCGCCTGCGGGCGCGCGCTGCCCGCCCGGGAGCTGCGGTGCCGGCCCCCCCGCCCCGAGGCCGCCGCGGCGCCGCCGCCTCCCCCGCCGCCTCCCCCGTGCCCGCTCTGCGGGGCGGCGCGCGACCGGCCCCCGCCCGGCGCAGGTGAGATGCGGCGGAGGGGGGTGGCAGCAGCCCCGGCAGCAGCGGCTCCGAGCTTAAACCAACGGTGTGGGCGAACCTGCGGCGTTTGGCGTGCCCAGAACCGTGCTCCTGAACGGCTAGCGGCTTGAGTTGGAAGGAACCGTGATGATGACTCAAATCCAAGCCCGCTGCCGTGGGCAGGATACGTCCCACTAGATCGTGTTGCTCGAAGCTTCATCCAAGCTGGCGTTGAACACAGCCGGCGATGGGGCAGCCACAGCTTCCCTGGGCAACCTGTGCTAGTGCTTTGCCACCCTCACAGGAAGAAAAATTCTTTGTAATATCTAATCTGAATCTCCCCTCTTTCAGCTTAAAGCTGTTGCCCCTTATCCTGTCTCTGCACGCCCTGATAAGGAGCCCAGCTTTCCTCTCGAGTACTGGAAGGCTGCTATAAGGTGCACCCAGAGCCTTCTCTAGCCTAAACAAGCTAAACTGAGCCTGTCCCCAAATGGGAAGGGCTCCTGCCCTCTTATCACCTTCATGGCCTCCTTTGGACTCACTGGAATGAAAGCAAAGTGTAAAGCTTTAGTGTGACTGACTGGACATAAGGATGAATTTCTTTACAGTGAGAGTGGTGAGGCTCTGGCACAGGTTGCCCAGGGAAGCTGTGGCTGCCCCGTCCCTGGAGGTGTTCAAGGCCAGGTTGGATGGGGCCTTGGGCAGCCTGGGCTGGTGGGAGGTGTCCCTGCTCATGGCAGGGGGTTGGAATTAGATGAACTTCAAGGTCCCTTCCAACCCAAACTATTCTGTGATTCTATCTATATATCTTGGACTGCATATCAGTTAAGGGAATGATTCTCACAAAACCAGGGATTTTGTTAATCAAGAAACTGGATTTCTTTTTCAGACACAGGAAATGGTGAACAGCTGTATGAATGTCCAATGTGCAGTCTTACCTGTACAAACTTTCAGATTCTTGAAGAGCACGTGGATTTACACTTACAGGAACAAAGCTTTTTGGAAGGTATGTGAAAGAATACAAGCTTGATAATACTTTAAAGGATATACAAGTATTTCAAGTTTGCAGTATAGAATTTCAGACAGTATTTATGTATTTCCTCATTTAAAAAGACAGCTGGACACATACAATACCTATCACTTGCACAAATGTTCTACTGAATTATACATAGTATAAAAAATATTTGTGCGCGCTTGTTAGGTAAGTGCTTTGTATGTTAGCCAGAACTAACAGTTAGAGCAAAAAATGTTTAAAAGACAGCTATATTATCTATTTTTTCTAACTCTTTAGAAGATTTTCATATGTGGAATTTCGAGTAGAATATTCCAGTGTGATGAGCTGACAATCTATAGCTTATGGAAACTTAATATTTTTTTCTCAGTTCTTTTCTCTAAATGCATACACTGTTTCATTAGTCATAATGATAAAGTAAAGGAATCAAAATCAATTTTATTTATTAGCACGGCTAATAAAATCCTAGAAAGTCCCTATCCAGTTCTCTGATCCTGAATTTTTTTTGTCACTTTACTACGAGACTGCTGGCAGTGATCCTGGAAGCTAATAACTGCGTGGTATTGAAGAAACCGGGACTTCTTGCTAACAGTGAAGTAAAACACAGTAAAGAAAAGCTGTTTTCTTAGTAGTAGAGGCATATGTGTTATTTGCTGAGCAATAGCTCCCATAATTGTATAAACTTTATTCAAGTCAAGAGTGAGTCTTGGTAGACTGAGTGCGGTCAGTCCTGTTTAATGTTCTTTGCTGTTAGCTCAAAATAATGTGGGATGCGTCTCCTAAAATTAAGTTGTGCTTATGTATGTCTGCTTAGAAAAGAATTATTAAAAATTAAATAAAAGATCCATCCAAGCATTGTTAACCTCCTGATCGAGTCCTCTCTCTTTGGACTGTTATTCCTGGGTAGGTGGAAACATAAGAGATCTAGAACTGGCTCAACAGCTCCAAGCTGAAGAATATAAACAGCAGAGATCAGAAGAAGACAAGCGAGAGAGGGAAGAATTTAGAAAGCTGCAGGTAAATATTTCCAAATGGTAAACTTTTGAACAGTTCTATCATTAGAAACTGAGTGTCTCGGAACTGTAATGACCTGGAATGGCCATGTCAGGTCACACCTTTGCAGCTGGGCTGTGTAGAGGTGGTGGTGCAGGAGTGCAGTTGCAGGGAGATGTAAGCTCTCAGCAGTCCTGATCCTGGCACAGGTGCTGGGCATGCTGGTCTTGAGCTGGTCTTGAGCTACTTGCTTTTAGTGTTGCTGGCTCAGACTGGGGCTATGTGGTCCCTGCGTATGCCATGCTGCTCTCACGGGAGTCCTGGCATGCCTGCTGTTTTGTACTGTGCTCAACCCAGCTCTAGTGCTATGCCTTACCATGCAACCTGGAGCATATTCCATGCAGAGGAGGCCCTGAGCATCCTGTCTGTCCTCTCCCTAGATACCATCACCACCTCCAGTGACCACTGCCCCTGGGTGCTGCTTTTCCTTCCAACTGTCAGCCCTGATAGCTCGTTTCCCATTCTTTCTCCCTCTTCACTATTGACTGCCCCTGTGCCAGTGACTGTCTGCTCAAGACAGAGCAGACAGATGCATCTGCTCTTGTAGGTGTTGGTTCCCTAGTCCTAAATTCCTATTCAGGAGTGAAGCTTGACCTCCAGCTTTAGCATATCATAAATCTCAAGTTTTTATATCACATCGTTCACTAGTTTTTGAAGTTACTGATTGTGTGTGCAGCTTCTCAAAATAAGTAAAAGTGAATTTAAAAAATGTGATTTAAATCATGTGCGTTCCTTCCGTAACAGAGGCAGTATGGGTTGGATAATTCTGGAGGCTACAAGCAGCAATTCCTCAAGGATGTGGAAAGGGAAGTTGATAAAGGAAGGATGCAGCCTTTTGAATATCACAAGAGAAAAGCTGATATGATGGAATGTTTGGCTTTTGGTGTAGATGATGGAAGAACAAAGACCTCAGGTAAAAGTGGTGAAATTATATAACTAATACTGTGCTTTTTAGACCTATATTGTAGTGACCAAACCTGTCTTTAACAAAGTGCATAATTGGATATTGAATACTGGTTGAGAATGTACATTTACAAATTTGAGAGAGCGTTCTGAAGCATGTTCTTTAATGTAAGAAAGGAGGATTTGGAATATTCTGCAAGTGGATTTTTAAAAAACATTTGCAGTAATTCTCAAACACTGTGACATTCCTTTTCTTATCTTAGTTTCTCCAGGAAAAAACATTTCGGAGGAATAAAAGGATTACATAGTATGCCTAAGTATTTCCATGTTTTTAAGGGAATGTTGTACTGGAGGTAGCAGTGACATAGGAGTGCTTTATTGGTGATGTTACGTTTCCCATTTCATTGTAATAGTTTCTATGCATATCACAGTTTATAATGCAGTTCAAATTGTTTAATTTAAAATATTCATTGTGTAGCAGCAGTAGTGAAAAAATAGCTTGAATTTTGGAAGCTTCATAGTAAAGAAATTCATTAAAGACCATTGAATAAAATAGGTGCAATGCCCACTGGTTTTGTGGTTTGGGTTCTAGACTTAATGAAGGATCACTTAGAAGTTTTAAAATAAATTGTCTTAATCTGTTCCAAGTTGGGGGAAGAATCTTTTTCTAGCAAATTTTGTAGTTCACTTTACATCTAAATTTTATATTTGGTTTTCTTTTAGGAGTCATTGAAGCATTGTGCAAGTACTATCAGAATGAAAACAAAGATGTGCGGCGTGTATGGCTTTCAACAGGAGTAGATCATTTCCACTCATCTTTTGGCGACAGAGGCTGGGGTTGTGGTTACAGGAATTTCCAAATGCTCCTTTCCTCGCTGTTACAGAACAGCTTGTATAATGATTGTTTGCAAGGTATTAAACAAAATGCTGCTTGTTTGATTCACATACCTCAGGTGACAACCTACTGTTTGATGTTTTGCCCTATAATTTACACAGCAAGACTTACTGGGTTAATAATGCCTATTAAATGCATGTTATAGCGCTGCAACTTGCTGTGGAAAGAATCAGAGGTGAATACTGCAAGGCATGACGTGCTTCAAGTTTTAGCTTTGTTTTTTTTGTGCATCTCTGTAATATCAGCTGCTTCTTGTAAAAGAAGCTGAATATTTTTAATTAATAGATTGTTTCAGTAACTAACCACAATTCAAAAATTTTTCTGTTCCAGATACTACACTAATTCCTAGTATACCGAAAATTCAGTCCATGATTGAAGACGCCTGGAGAGAAGGCTTTGATCCTCACGGGTCGTCTCACTTCAACAACAAATTACATGGTTCCAAAGCATGGATAGGAGCATGTGAAATTTATTCACTATTAACCAGTCTCAGGATAAAGTAAATATTGCGCTTTTTTTTGTTGTTGTTATTTTTGAGTGTTGTGTAAGTAAGTAAAAACTTATGCTAGTACTTAAAGTAACTACTTAGATCATTGAGACTTGCTGAAAAACTGTGCCACATACACATAAAATCAAACTTTGATTAAAAACTTAATTTCTCTAGAAGTTTCTTCTTGAGAAGAATCTGAATTTCAGCTATTCATGTGCATAATCTCATACATGTGCATTATCACATAGAAAAGATCATTTTAACTTTTACAGTTAAAATGATCTTCAAAAATGAAGCTTCACAAATTCTCATGAAGTGTTTCTTTTGTTATGGAATAAATATTTCAGTTTTGAACAGTGTATTTTGCAATTATAATGATGTCTCCCATACTCCTGTATTTAAAAAAAATTCCTAAAGTGGTAAGAACCACTTGACATATGAAATTGCTGTGTGTACAAAACATTCTTGGTGCAGGAGGAAGAGACTATGAGGTGAAAAAATTGTTTTAACAAACAACCTGCTTGAAATTTTATTGTTGCTTTCATTCTAAATGTTCTGTAGGTGTCAAATCATTGACTTTCACAAACCGACTGGCCCTATGGGTACACACCCACGTTTATTCGAGTGGGTTTTGCGTTACTATTCTACTGATAACGAAGGTGGTGCAAAGGTAGTGTGTACTTCCAAACCACCTATCTACTTGCAGCATCAAGGTCAGTATCACAATATTCTGGTTTCCTACTATTCACTGTCTTTCTTTATATGTGCTGCAATTCAGAGAAGCATTTTACGTTCCTTCATTTAGTTGAAGGCATGGCTCTATTTCCTTTTATTTTTGTTTAGTAAGAGCAACAATAAAGTTCATATTTTTATTGGAGGGAGGAGGTCAATTTTTTGACTTCTGCTTTTTACTTTTAGGTGACTTGTTAAATCTCAAGTAGTGTCTTCCTCGATCTGAAAAGAAGTAGTATGCTGCAAGGAAGTAAATGGGATTTATGTGTTTTTAAGATACTGAAACTTTATTTTAAAATTAGGTCATAGTCGTACTGTTGTTGGTATAGAAGAAAAGAAGAATAAAACCTTATGTTTGCTACTATTTGACCCGGGATGTCCTTCGCAAGAAATGCAGAAACTGCTAAAACAGAACAGTGATGGTACCGGCCTCAGACTACTTCGGAGGTTTTTGGGTAGCTTAAAAGAAAAGCAGTACCAGATAGTGGCTGTAGATGGTGTACTCTCTTTGGAAGAGAAAGCTGTAAGTATTTCAGAAAACAGTTTCTATCTAAGAAAATATGAGAGAATTTGCATCTTTTCTTAATTACTCAAAAGCACATGCATGTATGGTTGCATGGTGAATTATGTCATCTCTTCACTTTCCTCATTCTTCTATGCATATTCTTGTATAATCATAGGATATCAAAACCAAAGAAGTTTTGCATGTAAATGCATGCCACCTTGATGTAACTGACAGCTTGTAAGTCTTTCATGAAGCTTGCAGCTGTTTGCAAGTGTAAATTCAGCTTTTTTTTCTTTTCATTTTCTTGCCATATTTTCACCTAAATAACTAATTGCAGGTATATAAAGTTGTTAAAAAGCATTCATAGTCCAAAATTATGTCTAGGGGTTTTTAGTGCAACTTTGTAAAGCTGCGTGGCATCTATCACCCTTTGATGGTTGAAGAACAAGGCACACATGCTGAGGCCTATCTGTCTGATGTCTCTTCAACTTGGATAGGAGAGCTAGTGCATTTTGCTTTCTGAAAGTGCTTAGAAAGTCATATATCCAAAATACAGCTCTGACCAATTTACATGTTTGAGCTGTCAGCATTTTTATACAACCTATCCACATATTTCACTTTAGGCATTATAACTTTTTAAGAACATAGAAGTTGTCAGCTAAATGTTGGGTGTAGTTTTTGGTTTATAAGCTTTCTCTTTCCTGCATTAACAAAGTGACTCTGAGGAACTGTGTTCTGATGCTGTGCTGTCATATGAGCACTGTTCAAGCTTCAGGACAGACTTTTATTTAAACTATTAAGTAACTGGTGACTGGGTTACCTGCTGTACTGTATCTAACAGCTGTATATTGGTGTGAGGTATAGTCTTAAGTCTTCTCTAGCTCTGAACATGTCAGAAATACCAGTGATGTGCAGCCAAGCTCTCTTCCTCCTGGCAAAAGCTTTACAATCCAGCACACAATTAAAAGAAGAGTGATCCATGGGATTTGCGTGAGGAGTTTTGTTTGATTTTGAGTTTTTTCCTCTTTTTCAAAGATTTGGTTTATATTTACAAATGTAAGTTGTTTAGAATTTTGTCTTGAAAGCTCCCATTTAACTAAGACGAAATATAGCCCCTTATACTCATTAAGCTTACTAAACTACTAATTTGAAAAATGGTCCTTTAAGTGCTATTTTTATTCATTAAACTATTCTCTTTCCCTTCTCCCCATATGTTTTTCAGGCTCGCTGCCATGCTTCTCAGGTCTTCACAGCAGAGAAGATACCTTAAAGGATGCCTTTACTGCCTCTTTTGGAAACTGCTGGATGCAAAACATTAAGCTTCTGGACTGCGACCTTAGCTTAACAATTTGTTTACTTAAAGTATGTCTCCATAATGACTGGGGACTCTGGAGAAGCACAGCACTAGAGGAAGCCTGTAGTTTTGATCTTCAGTAAAAGCAATCCTCCCTGATGAATCTGTAAATCTGAAGAATTACAGTTCTTGCCTTATTAGAAAATTTGTCATTTTCTTGGTCACTTAAATTACAAAGCAACACCTACTGTCTGGTAGCAAACTATGCACTGTAGTTAACTGTCAAGAAGCAATAGATAAAGGTACTATGGAATTACTCTATTGGATTGACTCTGTAAATATATTTATGCTGACTCTGTGGCCAGTGCTCCGTTTCTTACCAAATTTGATCAATAAATTTCTGTTATGCCTCAGCAAGTTCTCCTGGAACTATGTGCAAAGTACAGAGACAGTTCAGTGATTTCATATGATACAGTCTGTTCCACCAGGGATTAATTTACTACTGAACTTTTCAGTTAGCTGGCTTTTCTAGGTGTGTCACTTCTAAACATGAAGGTGTGTGCTTAGGAGGACAGCAACCAAACATTTGAGATATTTGATTTGTTGTGTATACATAACCTTATTCCAAGTTCCAAATAAATTTTGTTCGTTTTTGTTTGTTGTGGAGGTTTTTGTTTGCTGGATTTGGGGGGATTTGTTACTTGTTTTGTTTTTTAATGCAGTCTGGCAATGTCAGAGCAACATCTGCCTAATTACAGATTTATTAAGGTCAAGCTCCTGTTGTCTCACTTCTTTTAGCGTGACTCTAGGAATGCCATGTAAAAATGTAAAAATTGTAACAAACAAAAGCCTTTTCAGGGAATTGCAGCTAGGGCAAGGTAATGGCAAGGTAATGGGGCACTTTCTGATTATTCCCTTGGGCTACATGGCAGCGAATTTAATTACATCCTCCAGCCCTGAAAGTGATGGTTTCCCCTGTGCAGACAAGAACTCACCTGTACTGGATGTTTTATGTATACTATTACAGTGGTGGTGTTCTCCTTTCCGCAGGTGGCACGTGAACATCCCAGGTAGTTGTGCAGGAGAGATCTGCTGACTAAAGAGAAGTGATAAGTTTTAATTCCATCTCATGGTTATTTCATAATAATTTTCATATGCAGAGAATGTTCAGACAATGCTGTATGAATTTTCCATGCAAGCACAACAAAGCAGTCTTTCATGTGTTTGTTTTTTTTCAAATGGCAGGCAGATTCTATAGGTGAAGAGTTTAAAGAAGGGTTTTGTTATGAGGAACCACTGCCATTTTAGCTCTAAGGCACGGGTGGACGAGGTGCTAAGGGACATGGTTTAGAGTTTGATAGGAATGGTTGGACTCAATCTGGCGGGTCTCTTCCAACTTGGTTATTCTATGATTCTGTATGTATTGCTAAGCAGCAAGGGCTGAAAGGGCTTATGTTCCAGCTGGGAAGAATTTATTTCCTAAAAGCTACCAGGTGTCATTCATCAGTATTTCTTTATTTTGTAGTGTCAGCATGAATTCAGTATTTATATCTGGCTATTCTAGCATCTTGGGTGATAAATTCATCCTCATGGAGAACTTGTGTCTGTTTCTAAATCAAATCTAATTAGTGTTTTGAGGTAATATGTCTTCCCTTAGCTTAAAAAATAAATAAATGTTTTCTTGCAGGCTATCTGTATCTGTACAAAATGTAAAGGTTAAGTTAATCATCTTTATTCATTCCTTCAAAAGCATAATCAGGTTAGAGAGATCGAATCTAGAGAATTTCTTGGAGATAAGATAAGGGTTTCTCCACTGTTACGTAAGCAAAGTAGTTACTATTGTGTAAAATATTAACTTCTTCTAAATAAATAGAGAAAATATCATAAAATTCTTACTTGAGAAAAGAACAAAACATAGATGTGCAACTACTCCCTCGAGAGTCTTGCTCTTCACGCAGCACATCCCTTACTGACAACAAGTCCTGGAAATGCAATATTTTACTTAGTAAAATGGGGTTTTTTAAGCTGAGTAAGTAACCTCTTCATATACCTCAGTTAAAAAAAAAAAAGTAAAAAAGAAATTAAAACTTCCTTTAACATTAACTATTTCTCAATTCCTTCTTTCTAATCTTGATTTCCAGAATGCTTCTTTTTCCCTCTGACTTTTGTCTTCCATTCCCTTTCTTTACCACCTCCAAATAAAAACAATGTTACATGGGTGAGAAGTACAGCGGAAGTTACCTCTTACTGCCCTACCTAGCTTTTGAAGCTGGCATAACGTGAGTTCACAGTAGTTCATACATTAATACATTATTTATATTAATTTTTTCTCCTGTATTTGTTAGGCAATCTCATTTTTAGATTGGGTTAAAGGTTTATGTATGCACAACGACACACTTCCTTTCTTAGGAAGAAACTACTGAGTGATAAGTAGCAATAAGCTACTTTTACAACCACATGTGCCAAAAGCACCTAAGCAGCAGAGATGCACTTAATAAAGCATCAATAGTGGTACAATGAAAACTATTGCCTCAGGTCAAAAGAATTTATTTAAATTGTGTAGGAAGTCTCATCAAATCTACACAATACTTCATAACAGAAGTTGTAAACTATGCATAGGTTTGGTCATGAAACCCATTTAAGATGGGTCCTGCTTGTCTTGACTTTGGTCACTTTTTCTCCTGCAACTTTCAGCTACTGCCTGGAAATTCTCACCAAAAAATAAAGACTGCTCAGTTTGACAACATGCTGTTGATTCTGTTAAAAAAAAGCTGTCCTCCACATGTCTATGCATCAGGAGGCTTTTGTTTTATTTCTTTACCTGTTTTTGGTCTGACCACACAGGCAAGGTGACCAATGCCATGGTATTTTATTTATTTTACATTTCCGTCTAAATTCTCTTTCCTGTCTCTTGAGATCTCAACAGTATCATAGAAACATAGAATGGTTTGCATCGGAAGGGACCTTAAAAATCATGTAGTTCCAACTCCCCTGCGATGGGCAGGGACACCTTCCACCAGGCCAGGCTGCCCAAGGCCTCATCCAGCCTGTCCTTGAACACTTCCAGGGGTGGGGCACCCACAACTTCTCTAGACAACCTATTCCAATGCCTCACCACCCTCACAGTAAAAAATCTCTTCCTAATATCTAAGCTAAATCTCCTCTCTTTCAGCTTAAAACCATTACCCCTCATCCCTCATCATATCACTGCATTCCCTGTATCTTATTGTTGCTTTCATCTGTGATCAGCATAATTGGGTGTATGCATTTGTTTTTCTTGTGGCATGATAGAAGGAATAATGTCCCAGAGATTACACTGTTTTAATAACATTTACTATTGACTTTTCATTTATCAATTCATTATAAAAACCATTATGAACTTATACTTAAGTAATGCCTAAAAGGCCAAATACCTAGGCAAAGTCCAGAATGCTAACAAATGCATACACAGAAGATTAATGTATTTACAATCTAAAAATACGACAGCAAACAACACAGCAGTTAGTCAATGTGCTAACAATGATCACAGCAATGACTATCCAGCTGTTGACAAGTGGTTTACAGGCATCATAGCATAGGGTTGTCTGAAGAAGGGATTTAAAGAAGAAAAATGATCTTGTTTTGTAGGTACTTACGGGAATTTGTCTTTGGCATGATGAAGCATATTGTAAGAGTGTAATAGAAGATAACACAAAGGCCACATAATGGTCCTTAATGCTGAATGAGACAAAAGAGAAAAACTCTCTAAATCTTAAAGTACAGTCAAACTTCCTTCTGCCAAAAAAGTGGGACTTGGACAGGCAAAGGATATTTGCTTCACCAGGTTAAGGGACAAGAAGCCAAATGTGTTGGACGGATTCTTGCAGACCCATAGAAGACATTTATATTGTCTGGTAAATACAGTAACTTGTGGCCTCTACATCAACGGATTCTCTGGAATTTGTTCCTTCCTGGTGTTTTTTAGTGGTGACTTACAAGAACAAAATATCAGAAGGTCACAGTTTCAGATGATTCTGGTAAGACCTAGCATGTCTACAGATGGTCAGAAGAGTTTCTGTGTAGGTTGAACGGCACACTGCTGCAGCCTTCCCATGGAAGGACAAAGGACTGTTCACTGAGGTCCCATCTCTCCCACCACAGAGAACCTGTGAGGGGGATCAAGCTGCTCACAGTTTGTTATGACTTGCCTTCCTTGTATACGCTACGTCTTCCTAGCAAAGGCTCCTAGGCCCTGTGCCTCTGTCCTCCAGAGTAATCTTGGTATTATAAAGCAATTCTGGCTGCCAAAGTCCAGCTTCTAGCTTATGATGACGTCTGTCCAGGAGATGGGAGAGGGAGGCAGCAGCTCCCATCCCAAAGTATATAGACTCCTCTCACAAAGCCGCAACAAAGGGGAGGTGTGCTTTCCATGAAAGGCAAAGCTTGTTTTATCTTTCCTCTTCCTCCACAAGGATTTTATAAGTAATGCTGTTCCATTTTTATGTGTTCTCTTACCGGCACATCAATTTCTGCTAGTAAGTAGTAAGACGATTTATGGAAAAAAATAATTATGTCCTCAGTTGAGTTTTGAATTCAACTTTTCCCTAAAGAACTGGTGTATTTTTCAATCTTTTACAAGGGGTCAACCTTTGGGTCAGCATTGGGAGGAATGTAATATAGTAATAGGATCCTCTATATACAATTCTTTGTCTGTTTTGGCTGTCTGAAAGGCTGCGCTGAGCTCTGACTGTATAATCACACCAGCTGGTCTGTGGTAGTCCACAATATTTTTCAGGCTCCTTTAAATCAAATAGTATTTTCAAATGGTTTAAACCAGCAGACACTGTATATATTGGTGACCCATTCATGGACTATGTACAGATGTACCTCTGCACACAGAGGCATAGTGGAGAAAACTCAGTTCTTTGTCACTTTTGCCCTGTTGTCAAGGCTGGAAATATAGAATCATAGAATCACTAGGCTGGAAGAGATCATCGAGTCCAGCCATTCCTATCAAACACTAAACCACGTCCCTCAGCACCTCATCCATTCATCCCTTAAACACCTTCAGAGAAGGTGACTCAACTACCTCCCTGAGCAGCCTGTTCCAGTGCCCAATGACCCTTTCTGTGAAATATTTTTTCCTAATGTTCAGCCTAAACCACCCCTGGCAGAGCTTGAGGCCATTCCCTCTTGTCCTGTCCCCTGTCACTTGGGAGAAGAGGCCAGCACCCTCCTCTCCACAACCTCCTTTCAGGTAGCTGTAGAGAGTAATAAGGTCTCCCCTCAGCCTCCTCTTCTCCAATCTAAACAACCCCAGCTCTCTCAGCTGTTCCTCCTAAGACCTGTTCTCCAGCCCCTTCATCAGCTTTGTTGCTCTTCTCTGGACTCGCTCCAGAGCCTCAACATCCTTCTTGTGGTGAGGGGCCCAGAACTGAACACAGTACTCGAGGTGCGGTCTCACCAGTGCCGAGTACAGAGGGAGAATAACCTCCCTGGACCTGCTGGTCACACTGTTTCTGATACAAGCCAAGATGCCATTGGCCTTTTTGGCCACCTGGGCACACTGCTGGCTCATGTTCAGTCGGTTGTCAACCAACACCCCCAGGTCCTTCTCCTCCAGGCAGCTTTCCAGCCAGGCTTCTCCTAGTCTGTAGCTCTGCTTAGGGTTGTTGTGCCCCAAGTGCAGGACTCGGCATTTGGCCGTGTTAAACCTCATGCCGTTGGTCTCAGCCCAGCAGTCCAGCCTGTTCAGATCCCTTTGCAGAGACTCCCGACCCTCCAGCAGATCCACACTTCCACCCATTTAGTGTCATCTGCAAACTTGCTAAGGGAGCACTCGATGCCTTCATCCAGGTCGTTGATAAAGACATTGAACAGGACTGGACCCAGCACTGAGCCCTGGGGAACCCCACTTGTAACTGGCCTCCAGCTGGATTTAACACCATTTCATCTCTGGGCCCGGCCATCCAACCAGTTTTTCACCCAGGAGAGTGTGCGCCTGTCCAGGCTGGGGGCTGACAGTTTCTGTAGCAGAATGCTGTGAGAAACTGTGTCAAAGGCTTTACTGACGTCCAGGAAGACTATATATAATGTTTGCATATACATCGTCATGTCTATAATATTTGTCAGAAGATGGGTGAGGCCATGGCTGATCTGCAGTGCTACCATAGTTTGCCAAAATATAGTGCTTTCCAGCTGCACATAGGCATCACAGGAGCTTATAACTTTTTTACCTTTAAACGTGTACTTTGACTTAGATAATTTGAAACCGTGAGTAACTGCTGAGATGTACTCTGTTATGAGGTACTATTGCACCTAAATAAATTATATGATAGTAATTTAGCCTTTATTTTCTTTCAAGAGACTATGTGAGTTCAGAATACTTTGAGTTTAGTATTTTCTGAAGAAAAGAAGGCATGGAAATAAGGGCTGAGCATTTATGGCAGGGATTAATTTTAAATAACATGGGAAATCATCTCATTTGTTAGCTATGCACTTTACTAGTTAGCTCCAGGAAAGGGAAGATCAGAGAAGTAGGAGAGAATGTTATTTCTGCAACTTGTTTAGAGATAATGCATTATCAGCCAATGTCCTTAACATGTTCCCAACATAAACTTCTCCTCCTTCAAGTGAAGGATGGATTTAGGAGATTTTGAAGCCTTACTTCTTCCTCTTCCCATCCCCACCTCCAGAGCCTGCCAACAGGAAAAAGAAAACAAAAAGCAAAATAAAATGGACAAATACAAGTTTCAGCTCAAGACTGGATGTGGTAAGATAAAAAGATGGTTTTGCCAGAGGGTTTACTTGTGTATCTGTATACTGGAAATCACGGTACTGCTGGTACTGTAACTTATCTTCCTTTTTCTTCCAAAAAGTTTGAAAAACCCAGATGTAATGCAAAGCAGATAACAGCTCCTACTTACCTGAGTTTCATATATTTCTGTCTCTTGAACATTATGTTGTATAAGCAAATTAAAAATAGATACAATGTGTTATGTGCAGTGACATTTATAGTCTTCTTAATTTCCTTGTAGGTAAAGAAGAGAGTATTTGAAGTCATATCTGTGGCTGTGTCAGCCTTGGATCCATGAACTGGGCAATATTGACAAAAGAATATATTAATTCAAAGATGTGAATCATCTGAGCAGAAGAATAATTAAATAAGCTATAATTGTACAAATTAAACAAACAAGCAAGGAATTCCGTCATCTTTCCAATCTCTTCTCTGGCTCTCCTCAGAAGCAGAGCTATGGAGCGAATCTCAATTTCTGCAATCTGCAATTTTCTTCTATGTACACTTTTCAGGCAGGGATATAATTTTAAGCCATGCTTTCACTACACCTTTCTTCTCATCTACTTATCACCTCAGACTTACAGTGCAATGTGCAATGTAGGTAACAAGCTGCAACTCTAACCAGACTGTTTGCTTCATAATAACGTAGGACATACAGTACTCTAAGCAGGATCATAGTGCAAGACTTATCAGTGAAAAACATGTTGAGTTTTGTCCTTATTCTAAGATGTTCAGCAGTTTACAATGGGATAATATTTTTCACTCATCTCCGTCAGCTAGTGGACACAAGATTACAGCTCTGTGTTTTGTGCATTATATCACCTACAATGTGGTTTGTGGCATCCTAGATTAAATTCCACAGCAGAAACTCTGTGTCCTTTCCACAGAAAAAAGCCCGCATCCTTTGTAGTAGTTTATCAAGTCTGTAGAATTTTGATATAAAAATTAAAGCTTTTAAAGTCCCAAACCAGCATGAGCCCATCACCTCACTTTGAGAAAAATAGTCTCAAAGCAGATAGACTAAGCAAACAAAGATTTTTCCATTAATTGGTTCTAATCCACAGACACTGAAATTTCCTCTGCCCAAAATACAGCTTTTGGCACTTAACCTTGTTCAAAGTGGCACTGACAGGTAAAACGTCAAAGTGCCTTGATAATCCTGGTCTTGAATGGAACACAATGAAATATTTAATAATATAATACTCCTGCCCCCATCTCCTCCTTTTGCAGGATCTGAGAGATGCTGAGTTAAAAATCTACAGCTCTGAAGAAAAAATTGCAAATAAAAGATGAACCAGAAACTGTGATGGGAACAGATTACCTCTGAAGAGTTGAAAAAATGATCCCAATGCAAACTAAAAGGTCATTCTAAACATATTGAAAGAAGAAAGTTTTTATTCAAATGGCAAATGAGAGTGTCAAGCTGGTATGTCAGAAGTTGAACTGGGGAGAAATGCTTATAATTTTTAACTGTTCTTTCAGTATCCCCTTAACCTAGTAAATTTTAATATTTTAAATTATTAGAAAAATAATCATTATGCTTTTTAAAAAGCTTTATTCTGTTGATAGTTGCTTTCATGGGCTTGATGTCCTCTGATTCCCCATTCAAAATTTAACAGTCTTATAAATAATTCATCTTTCAGTTTGGTTTGACATTAAAACCAGTAAAAGTGGAACCTATGAAAAATAGCTTTTAATGCAGCACTAGTCAAATCCTCATTATCAAAGTGAAGACAGTATCTTCAAAACTAGAACAGAGGTATTCTGTGCTTAGCCTGCTTTCTGATATTATTACTATTGCTGATATTATTCTTCATTTTATATATTTTGAGAACTCTGACCTTCATCAGCTAGTAATGTACTGAAGCAGGGGGTCGGGGTCCAGTAAAAAAATGAGCAAAAAGTATAACAAAAATTGTATTTTGTAGACTACCTCCTATCCTTCTTCTTACAGTTCCCTTACCAAGATGTCACTCAAGATTCATCCAATTCTCTCTGAGCTTAGCTTTGTAAAATCACTTTGTATCTAAAGACTGGAAAATATTAGGGTGCTCAAGCACTCTTTCTGTATCTGGACTAGCCTGTTCTCCATGTTTTTTTTGATCTATATGAAAACAGCATAGAAATCGATACTAAATACCCTCGGGGGTATATGAGTCAAGGAGCAAGCACTAGCAAGGAGCCAGCAGCTAAGTCACTGATATTTATGTTAGTTACATTGCTTTCTCAGAACAAAAGGAGCACATAAATGCAAGTTAAAACATATTACAATAGAACATATTACAATAGAAAATTCAGAATTTTTTTTTCACGAAATGGTGAACCTATTTGGTTCAATATTCCATGTCCTTTGCTGAGAAAAATTAACTCAGTCCTCCTTGTGACTGCCTGTACACTTTGCCCTGGCAGCAGCTCCTTTTCACATACCACTTACATTATGTGAAAGCATGTGAGTCCCCCTTTGAAGCACATTTGGTGTTGTTTGCCTTTGACATCATCCCTGTAACTCTTTCTGAAACTTCTTAGGCCCCAGTTTCACCCTATTCCTTTCTCTGCGGTATAAAATGCACCATATTCTTCCCTGTCTCTAGCTGAAAAACTCTAAGGACAAGACACAAACTAATGACTGTGAGAGGGAAAACTGTATCTCAGCAAGTTTGCAGTTGATACTAAGCTGAGTGGTGTAGTTGCCACACTGGAAGAATAAGATGTCATCCCGAGGGACCTGCACAGGCTGGAGAAGTGGGCATGCAAGAACCTCATGAGGTTCAACAAGGCCAAGTGCAAGGTCCTATACTTGGGACAGGGCAATCCCCAATTTCAGTACATAATGGGGAATGATGTGATTGAGAGGGGCCCTGCAGAGAAGGACTTGGGGGTGCTGGTCAATGAAAAGCTCAACATGAGCCAGCAATGCATGCTCACAGCCCAGAAAGCCAGCCGTGTCCTGGGCTGCATCAAAATAAGTGTGGCCAGCAGGTCAATAGAAGTAATTCTGCCCCTTTACTCTTCTCGTGTGAGACCTCATCTGGAGTACTGTGTCCAGTTCTGGAATCCTCAACATAAGAAGGATATGGAGCTGTTGGCACAGGCCCAGAGGAGGGCTACAAAAGTGATCCGAGGGCTGGAGCACCTCCCATATGAGGACAGGCAGAGAGAGTTGGGATTGTTCAGTCTGGAGAAGAAAAGGCTCCGAGGAGATCTTGTAGTGACCTTCCAGTACCTGAAAGGAGCTTATAGGAAAGCTGGAGAGGGACTATTCATAAAGGCTTGTGGTGACAGGATGAGGGGGAATGGGTATAAACTGGAGAGTGGAGGGTTTAGATTAGACGTTAGGAAGAATTTCTTCACCATGAGAGAGCTGTGGCTGCCCCGTCCCTGGAGGTGTTTTAAGGCCAGGTTGGATGGGGCCTTGGGCAGCCTGGGCTGGTGGGAGGTGTTACTGACCATGGCAAAAGGTTTGGAACTAGATGATCTTTGAGGTCCCTTCCAACTCTAACTATTCTATGATTCTATGATTTTATGAAAGAAAGAAAGAAAAAGTACCCTCCAATAAACAGCACTGGTCTAAGCATCTCTGCTGGAATACTGCTCTGGTACATTAGTGGGGACAGACACACAACATTGTCCAAACATCTCACCTTCCAAAGACAAACCCATTTCACAGTGTTTTAGAATTTCTATGGCAACCTAAAATCCCCCTGCCATTTTGCTGAATGTGGTAATGGATACAAGACACGCTGGTATAACACATTCAGTTGTGAGTTATAGGAGCAAAAGAAAGAGGGAGACAAATTGTGCTGGTGACAGAACTCCTGTAGGAGAGATCAAACACAGTATTCATAAGAAATGGCTATATTTAGCCTTCCACAATGGCTGCAGCCCTTAGGTAATGCTAACTTATAAGAAGCTTTTCTAGTAATTCAGGCATGGATTTTGCACAACAGTCACTATTAGATATTATTGCTGTGTAATAGATTTAGGCATATCTAAAATAAACGAATGCTTTACAAACCCCCTTATTTTGTATCCCTCATTTGGTGGACAGCAATCTGTTCCTTTGCAGATTCCTAAAATGAGTGCTGAAGTGGTCTAATTTGGTTCAGTTTGGTCTTCTTTGCTATGACATGTTGAATGCATTTTGCAGTAACTTACATAAGACTTACTGTGGGACTCCATGTGCCTAATATAGGCATCTACTTTACAGTTTAATTGTACAGCATAGATAGGCAGAAGACCTATATTTTTTCTGTATAGGGAACTTAAGAGCTATACCAGTTTGCTATCATTGTAGAGGCTTGTGAAAGAACAATGATTAATATGGAAAGAAGTGTATTGGTGCAAAGTACAAGACGAAACAACCAGAGAAGTATATAAGCTGTTAATAGCATCAAGAACATCAGTTCTGTTTAAATTATACAATAAACCATGCATTCCCTTTCCCAGTCTCCCACTTAACTTTGACCAGGTGCACCTATAAGTGCAGTAATGTACATAAGTACATGTTATGTATTTGGAACCCAAGGTTAATTATTAATATTGTGATGGACTGTTTATCTTGAAAAAGATAATACACACGAAACCTCTGTTCACTTAACTGCAGATAGACTCTAATTCTGTGCTACTGACAAGCCAGGACAAATTCTAACTTTAGGATGTTGACCTTTCACAATATCATTAGGATTCATACACTTCCCCTTCTCACTGTCAGTCCAAAGGCCTAATGGCTTTACATACTATTTCTTTTCACTGGAATATATTACTTCTTGCCATATCTCGCACCTTGTTAGCTTTCCAGCCATGAAGGTGATGTGGGACCACAAGTGCTACTCTTTGGATTCTTCAAAGCAATGTGCCAGTGGATGGTACACCTCAAGGAGCACCTCCCCACCTAGTTTTGGGATCAACAGATATTGTCTTTTGTTATTATTAAACACTCAGAATTGAAAGTGGAGTTACAAAATACCAGAGACATATGTGCCTGATTGGAGCAGAAAGCAAAGCAGAACAGGCTTCACGTTTAACTGTGTTTCCTCTGGGTTGAAACAAAATCTCAGCCCTGGTTCTCTTTCTGACTCATTCACATGGTGATCAGCCTGATTCATCGGTTGTGCAAGTTTGGGAACTACCTGAGGAATCAATCCAGGTTAAAATGTAACCCTATGCAAAACACAGCACTGAACTGGGGAACAAAATGTTCTTTGTGATGTTGTTGGAGTGTAGTTTTCAGTGAGAAAAGTCTCAGGCATTATTTTCTTGCAATTATATAATACCTCACAGAAAAACTTAACATGAACACATACATGTGATTAACCCAAGTAGCTCATTCCTGGTCTTAGATGTGAACCTGGAAGGAGCTACTTCAGGACCAGTCTGAACAACGACTTCTTGGTGGAGTAGTGGTTTCATGCTGTTCTTTGGGACTATTGTCACACATAGCTTGGAGGAACAATTTGTGGAAAAGTTTAGTAAAAGCTGACAAAAACCCTAACAAACAACAAAAAAATCTAGCAAAAAGCAAAAGATTTGACTCACTTCTGCTCCTCCCCAATCTTACTTAATAATGCTGTTGATAAAAAAGAGGAGAAACAGAAATTAAAATGAACATTTAAATAGTTAATAAAATCCTTTTGGACAGCTTTCACTTTTTTTTGTGAATAATATTAGTTCTCTAATCTCTGTTTGCGTTACAGATAAGCAAATATTGAACGCAAGCCAACCAGCACAATATCCACGGGTTCACTTCTCAGATAAAAAGGAAACGTGATAGCTCATGCCTCTCTAGAATTACTCACATTACAACACAGGAAAGTAGCAGCACACTTCTCTGTGGGACCAGAGAAGAGAAGGTAAGCATGCCTGAAATTATTAAATAAGTAGATCTGCAAGTTATATGATGCGGTATTAACCTCCAGTAAAATAATAATTGCACCTAGACCTCTTTTGTAGACCATTTTGGCACATACTGCCAGAAAGAGTTAGAAAAAACTACAGCTAGAGCTGGTTCATGCTTGAGAGGAGGATGGCTGCCCTGAGCAGAGCTGGTGGGGAAACCAGAGTACCACATGGGCTTTTCTGTATCTCTCAAGAAAGAAATTGAAGTCGTAACTGTGAAATAATTAACAAAGCAGAGCAAAAGTGTGTGGTCACTGTAATTGGCAGACACCTTTGTGCCTGCATTTTGAGACAATTTTTTTAAGACGTGTTTCTGAGATATATAGCTAGCTGGTAAGACGACACCTGAAGTTTGATGTTTTATCTCCTGTAATATACACTATATCATGAACATGTTATTCAGTAAATGGGACAAGGGTTTTTTTCATGGTACAGTCATATATCTGTAAGAAATAAGCAGTGCAATAGGCGTTGTTCCAAAGTGGTATAAAACCTCATGGTTTTGACAGAACAAGATCAAGAAGGTTTCTGTATACCGTGCATTGAATGTGTTGCCGTTTTGTTTCATAGAAACATAGAATCATTGAATAGTTAGAGTTGGAAGGGACCTCAAAGATCATCTAGTTCCAACTCCCCTGCCATGGGAAGGGACTTTCCACTAGATCAGGCTGCCCAAGGCCCCATCCAACCTGGCCTTAAAACACCTCCAGGGACGGGGCAGCCACAGCTCTCTCATGGCGAAGAAATTCTTCCTAACGTCTAATCTAAACCCTCCACTCTCCAGTTTATACCCATTCCCCCTCATCCTGTCACCACAAGCCTTTATGAATAGTCCCTCTCCAGCTTTCCTATAAGCTCCTTTCAGGTACTGGAAGGTCACTACAAGATCTCCTCGGAGCCTTTTCTTCTCCAGACTGAACAATCCCAACTCTCTCTGCCTGTCCTCATATGGGAGGTGCTCCAGCCCTCGGATCACTTTTGTAGCCCTCCTCTGGGCCTGTGCCAACAGCTCCATATCCTTCTTATGTTGAGGATTCCAGAACTGGACACAGTACTCCAGATGAGGTCTCACACGAGAAGAGTAAAGGGGCAGAATTACTTCTATTGACCTGCTGGCCACACTTATTTTGATGCAGCCCAGGACACGGCTGGCTTTCTGGGCTGTGAGCATGCATTGCTGGCTCATGTTGAGCTTTTCATTGACCAGCACCCCCAAGTCCTTCTCTGCAGGGCCCCTCTCAATCACATCATTCCCCATTATGTACTGAAATTGGGGATTGCCCTGTCCCAAGTATAGGACCTTGCACTTGGCCTTGTTGAACCTCATGAGGTTCTTGCATGCCCACTTCTCCAGCCTGTGCAGGTCCCTCAGGATGACATCTTATTCTTCCAGTGTGGCAACTACACCACTCAGCTTAGTGTCAACTGCAGACTTGCTGAGGGTGCACTCAATTTTGCTATTAATATCATTGATGAAGATGTTAAACAGCACTGGTCCCAGTACAGATCCCTGAGGGACACCACTTGTCATGGATCTCCATCTGCACCTAGAGCCTTTGACCTCTCATCTCTGAATACTACCATCCAACCAGTTTCTTATCCACTGTACCATCCACCCATCAAATCCATGTGTCTCCAATTTAGAGAGAAGGATGTTGTGGGGGACAGTGTCAAAGGCTTTACTGAAGTCTAGATATATCACATCCATCAGTTTACCCGTGTCCACTGCTGGAGTTACCCCATCATGGAAAGTCACTAGGTTGGTCATACAGGATTTGCCCCTGGTGAAGCTGTGTTGGCTGCCACTAATTACCTCCCTGTCTTCCATGTGCTTTAGCATAGCTTCTAGGAGGATCTGTTCCATGATCTTCCCAGGCACAGGTGAGGCTGAGAGGTCGGTAGTTCCCAGGGTTCTTTCCTACCCTTTTTAAAAAGGGGCACAACGTTACCCTTCTTCCAGCCATCAGGGACTTCTCCTGATTTCCATGACTTTTCAAATGTCACAGAGAATGGCTTGGCAACCACATCTGCCAATTCCCTCAGGTCTCTGGGATGCATCTCATCAGGTCCCATAGACTTATAAATGTTCAGGTTCCTCAAGTAGTAACGTAGCTGATCCTCCTCTACAGTGGGAGGGGGTTTATCCCCCTGGTCACCATCTTGCTGTCCCATGACCCAGGAGGGGTGAGGAGAGTGGTTATCAGTGAAGACTGAGGCAAAAATGTTGTTAAGTACCTCAGCCTTCTCCTCGCCTGTTGATACGAGATTATCATTTCCAGCCATCAGTGGGGGGATGTTCTCTTTAACTTTCCTCTTTTGATTGACGCACTTTTGATAGAAGCCCTTCTTATTAGTCTTTACTTCCCTTGCAAAGTTCAGCTCCAGCTGTGCCTTGGCCTTCCTGACCTCTTGCTGACCTTCCTTGCTCTTTCTCCTGTATCAGCAACATTTTTAATTCATTCTCCATATCTTTGCCTTGTTAGGACTTTCCCAGCTTTGTTACCACAATTTGAATTGAAAAGCATACCTTGGTTTCCAAATGTGGAGTTTTTTCCATTCAGAGCTCCAGTTAATTAGAGGTTGTTTCAGTAGTGAAACTAAGACTTTGCTGTGAAGCTGAAGTATCTTGCAGGCTTGGGCACAGGTGATGCTTGTTATCATGGGGTAAGGCAGGCAGCCCCTCACCACATGCAGCAGCAGCTTCCCTTGCTCCCCTCAATCTCCCCACTACCCTGGCCATGGCATAGAGGGAGGGCAGCATAAATACAGGGGTCAGAACTCCCAGGAAGAAGATATCCAGCTGCATTTCTTTGCTTGCAGGTCTTTGGCTGTAGAACTGAGTCAAAGCAAAGGATTTTTTCTTTTTCTAACAAAACAAATTTCAGGTGTTAATAGGAAAACCCAAACTTATTAGGCTTATAAGATAAAGGCATGTGTTTTTCTTATACCTGGTAGCACTGCATGCTCAAGGAATTGTTTATATCAGAGCCCGTCTCAGCCTTTTCTACATCCGAGTACGTCTGTGTGTCCTGTGACCAGAACCAGGGCAAGGTAACCAGGGCAAGGTGGGCAGCAGGTGTCCCCACTCATGGCAGTGGCCACTGCATCCCCTCCCCTGCACTGACAACCAGCCTGGGTGGCCAGTCCCCTGGAGATCCCCAGGTGCTTTCTGAGATATCTCAGCAGAAGGGCACGTCTTCGGCTTTGTGGGTTGAAGGGCAGTGCTCCTGCCAAAGGCAGCATTGCCAGCAAGGGGTGTTCACAGACCAGGAAGGCAAAGGGGAAGAAAAGCATGGCCTGGAGATAAGCTAATGATAACAAGTAGGACTGGCAGCCTTATTTCCAAGGACTGTTGTGGTGACTTCACATCACTTGGGTAATGCTCCATCTGCCTCTTGCTGAGCTACAAGAGCTTGCTTCTCTCTTTAGCCACCCCTACTCTTTCTCTATTTCCCCCAAGAGAAATTTCCCTTCTCACCACAATGATTAGTGTCTTTTTCTGGCAAATACACAACAATGGTGTTAGAGAGACATGAAAATGGTGTTGTAAAACCAGTAGGTGTGTTTAAGAAAATCATACATGTTCATGCTAACCCATCCCAGTTTGCAGAAATTTGCAGAAATTATGCTTACTGTGGGAGAGACATTAGTAATGAGACAGAGAATAAGTAGAGTGAGGCAGAAGTTGTAGTAAGACATTCTGAACAGTTTCCATAACAAAATTCAGAATGAGAGCTTGGTAGAACCACAGAATGTCTCAAGTTCAAAAGGACCTATGAGGACTGAGTCTCACTCCATAGTTAAGCTACCTGTGTTCAAGGGCTGCTGATGTCCTAAAGAAAACTCTACAGCTACTCAAATCCTAGAGGAATTCTGACAAATTGTTTTTACAGAGATTGCCTTCAGTTACATTAGTTTTTACATGAATGTAGGATACACTTGTATAGGAGTAAAGGGTATCGTTATACAGTTTTTTTTTTATTAGACATGTATCTTGAATGGTGTTCTTATAAAAATCAGAAAGCTAAACTTCAGTGGCTTTTTTTTCAAGAATTTTGCTGAAATGCACTTTGCTAAAATTAGTCAGCACTGGATTCTTTCCTTGAATTACTCATTTGTTTGGGTTTTTTGTTGGTTTCTATGAGATGACAAGCAAAGCAAAAGATAGAACTTAATATTTTCTTATTGCAGGTTATTCACTTATAAGGACAACGGATTAACAATGGAGCCACAAAAAGAATATAAATTCAAATATAAAGGGTTTTATTTTGGTTTACAAACTACACCTGAGTATCTAGACACCCTGGAGGATTTTGAAATCAATGACAGTGATATATTTTTAGCTACTTATCCCAAATCAGGTAAGAATGGAATTGTTTGTAAAAGAGGGAAACATCTGCCATTATTCAGCCATCTAACTGCAGAAGTGCTTAGGCTGGTTAGCTTTGCTTTTAGACCTGAATTGTCTCTGAGTATATGCAGAACAACAGTAAGTTGTTCTTTGTTAAGCCAACACAGGTGTAAAATCACTGGATACTGTTCCTCTGAATCCTAGGGCTGTTCCTTTTGCTTGCCCAGAGACTTTAAATCTACAAGATGCACACAGTCTGATCTCTAGAAGCAAGAGCTTCCTGCCCAGGTGAAGTATTGACAACTAGGTTTCAATTTCAGGTGCCATCCTTTCTCTGCGCTTGTTCTGGTGAACCTGCAGCAATAATTCAATGTGCTTCTGCATTGATCTGAGTTCTCTAAAGTGTCCATCTTTACTGGCCTATGGCGTAAAAGGCAAGAGGAGCCAACGCTAGTATGGTCCTGAGAAGGCCAAGGAACCTGGACCTAAATAGTTCTGCTCATTATATAAGTGACTAATCTTTTTGTTTGTTTGTTTCCCATCTTTACCATCTGGCACATGAACCCACACTGGCATAACAGTCAGCCACATTCAGAATCCTGCCTTTTCAGATCATCCTTGTCAGCAACTTGTGTCCTTGTGACCTGGGAGTCTGACCTTTCCCAAGGAAATTCAGAGAGCCTGTTGCCACAAGCATTTGCTTTTTGGGGATCATTTGTGCTTTACAAACA
Organism: Clamator glandarius; assembly: GCA_033459285.1. Classification (NCBI taxonomy): domain Eukaryota; kingdom Metazoa; phylum Chordata; class Aves; order Cuculiformes; family Cuculidae; genus Clamator; species Clamator glandarius. The sequence goes on from JAUNZM010000695.1 coordinate 500,462, forward strand.
TTGTGTTATCAGCTATTTTTTTCATGACATCTTACAACACTCTGCAGAAGTTCTGGAAGCAAGGGTCTTTTCCAGATCCACTGAGTATGAGATATTTTTAGGAGCCTGGCTTACGGAGATGCAGCATTTCATATTCCCACAGGAGCACAAGGACAGACATAATTTGTGTGAAAGCTGAGTATGCTAGGTAAAGGAACTGAGGGTTTAGTTGCTGTCCATAGCTTTCCTGCAGGGACAAAACAAAAATGTGCACTCATCAGTCACCAAGACAGTGTTTGCTTTCTTCAGTACCTTAAGTTATATTTATATTCACAAAGTGAAACTCATTATAGCTGTGCAGAGATTGTGTTTATGACAATAAGCTATCTTTAATTTTTTTTTTTTTAAATATCAAGTAAGGTTCAAATATAATGCTTTCCTTCTCAGGAACTGTGTGGACTCAGAACATTTTGAGCTTAATATTTTATGAAGGCCACCGTAATGGAACAGAAAATGTGGAAAATTTGGACAGAATCCCATGGCTGGAATACAACATAAAAAATACAGATTATTCAGCTGTTCCTCTGCCTCGTATCTTTGCCACTCACCTGCCTTACTACTTAGTGCCAAGAGGCCTGAGAAACAAAAGAGGACGTGTAAGTGGTGTTATTTTTACCATTTCATTAAAACCAATCATGCCAATTTGCCTCACTGAATTGGTCCAAATCCTACCTTTCTCCTCTTTCAGTTTCCCGTGTCTCAGTATAAACAACACCTGCTTCATATATGTGGGGAGATTAAGGACCCTCTAAAGCACATTTTTTTTGTTTCCCTTTGCCAAATCTCTCAGCTCCAACACTGTTAGAGGGAGAGGGGTGATGCATCTCAGAAGGATCTGCCAGGGTCAAAGACTTGCGTTGACTTTTCCCTTGAGAAAACATGCAATTCAAGCAAAGTTATGTCTGGAAAAAAAAGTCTCCTGTGCTGAAAATATGAGTAGGACAGGACTACAGTAGGTAGAGAGGGAATGTCACAACTGCCTTTTCTTGTGTCTAAGTGCTGTGATTTCCTGAATAGGACTCTCCATCATGAACTGTGCCATAGCTCAGGGCCCATCTCCCACAGAAAATGCCTCCTTAGAGACAGGTGTAACCAGGTTACTACACTATGGCTCTCTCAAAGAACCTATGACGTGAAGGTGAAGGGTCAGGCTTTCTTTTTTCTCCCTCATCAGGCAGTAAGTGTTAAGGAGGAAAAACTTAGTGGAAGCTGACACATAATGTCAGTCAAGAGGCTGCCTGTCTCACTGGTGGTACCTGGTCTGTGCCTGAGGCAGCATCTCTCATGTGGTCAGGAGTCAGCGGGAGCCAAAATAACCCTTGCCCACAGAAACTCCTTCTTTTAAGATGCCAGAGATCCCTCTTAAATGTTGTACAAAATCTTCTTGCATGCTGTCTCTGGTACTAGCAGCACAGTCCAGAAGTTGAGGTTGCAGAGTACTGATGCTGTCAACACTGCCAAAGATGGGATTTACAAGAAACTCCTTTGTACTTTATTATGGCTGTACACAGAAATATGAAGCTGAACCAAAATAATTACTTTCTAGCGTTGTTATTTCAACCTGACTGCCTTGCACAGGTGAACATTATCATTGAAGCCTGTAGGACTGATACCATGAAGACAGTTAGCCACAGGCACAGAGTGACTGCAACAACCACCACCTATAAACAAATTGACAGCACTACCTTATCCAGAATTTACCTAATGTGATTGTCACATTCAAACTTTTTACACACACTTTTAGTGGGACCTGCATGGAAAAATGCACTTATAGGCACGGTTATGAAGTCCTTCAATACCTCTGAGCTAAGTCTTCTTATTGCTTCACAGGTTATTTATGTTACCAGGAACCCTAAGGATGTTATGACTTCTTACTACTACTTCTCCCAATACATGAAAACACTAGAGGAAATACCAGATTTAAACATTTTCATGGAGCGATTTTTAGATGGCAAAGGTAGGATATCTTTTTTACTAAGGAGCCTAAATCTTATTCCATGACCTCAGTTTGAATGAAAATTAATTACATCAATAAATATCAATTACCAGGATCTTTAGCTATGTTGTAATCTAGATCCAAAGCTTAAGAGCCTGTCTGAGCTTCACACCACTTTATGATGAAAGCTGGTCCAAAGGGAGTAGTGTAGTCATGGCTTTGCTGCTCCTCAATAACATGCAAGCTGCTTATTTTATCTGAATTGGATGCTGGTTCAGAATATAACCATTATGACTGAAAATCTCTTAACACTTTCTGCCAAAGTAGGTTTTTACTTGTGCTAGTATTAGTTTAGATTACTAGGAGCAAAAGGGTATTTGCCACACTAACTCGGAGAATTGTCAGAGACTGTGAGCATGTATCCCTCAGATTATGAAAAAATATTCTCTAAAAAAAATGCTTTCAAAGACCTAAACGATTGATAGTAATACTGTTTTATTCTTAGGTGTTAATAGTATTTCTCTTTATTTTTTGTTTTAATTATTTTCCTTGCTAAGTACTTGCAAGTTCGTGGCTGGATCACGTTACAGGCTGGTGCAGTCATGCAAAGGATTTCAATATACTCTTCCTTACCTATGAAGAAATGAAAAAGGTGAGGTCAATTAGTATCACTGTACTCCAGATATTCTTTTCCTATACTGAGTGCATTTTCAGACAACTCTCTATAATTACACTTTATATTGGAAAATGCATAATTTGTTGTGGAATAGATTAAAACTGAGACTTCTGAGAGGATAAAGTATTTTGTCTCATTGGTTCAAGGTCTTATCACTTAATAGACAATTATTAGGTAAAACACTTTCCAGTATAAGAGGAACTATCTTCACTGCCACCCCCTCAAAAAGCCCCGTCCTGAAATAGTACAAAATAAGACTTTCCTAAGTACCTTCAACAGGAATATTGATCTTGTAATTACGGACAGTTCTACTAAAGGAAAGAAGCACTGAAGAGCAGGCTTTAAAGTGCTTGAGGAGCTCTCAGATTGCTGACTAGAAGTTTCCTTCTCAGTGGCTGACCATGCCTTTGTATGACTTCTTGTTTCTCTGTGGTGTCTGTCCTCCTTGGAGGCAAGCCCCAAAGAGCCCCAACTACAGCATCACAGAGCACATCATGTGCTGCTGCACTGGTCCCTCTGTCTTCAGAGGCTGGGGTTGCTCAAATTGAGTCCCTTGCTAGGACAACAAGTCAGACAAAACCCCCATGGGCTGAGTGCCTTCACAGTGACAGGCACAATTTCACAGGTGACTGCCAGGGCATCCAACATAAGATGCAGGCTGGGTTTGTAGTACGGGGAGAACACAGGATTTCCCATCTCCAAAGGGCACGGTGCTGCAGTGAGCTACAGCATCACTGCACTCCGCTGTTCAACTGATACAAAGAAGATTTGCTTGTATAAAAATTATGGTCAGTTTTGCACTCAAATGCATGTCTTTTACTACCCTGTATTCCACCATTGCATGCGTTTAGTTGTTTGCACCATCAGGACTCTTTGAAGTAATGTTATTGCAGGATCTCAGAAGTGCTGTGCTGAAGATCTGCAACTTCCTAGGCAAGAAGCTGAGTGAAGAGGAACTGGACAGTGTTGTGAGACAGGCTACATTTGAGAACATGAGAAAAGATCCCAGGGCAAACTATGAGAACCTGCCAGCTGAAATGGTAGCGAAAGATAAGGGCAGTTTTCTACGAAAAGGTAAAGTGGAAGCAGTCTGATGGAACAACGATTTTATCCCACACTTCTTGGTGTGAGGTGAACCTAGGGTTTCTGGTCTCAGCTAGAATGCCTCCTTAGCAAAGTGAGAGTTCAGGTTGGTGGCAAATTAAATTTATAAGAGCAGTTTTATTATTGTGACATCAGTGATTTACCATATTTTCCTGAGGATAATTAAAATGTAATGTTTTACTGATTGTAGCTCAAGTTCTAACAGGCCTGTCAGATACAGGAAATTACTTAAGCATGCAAGACTTAAGATAATATTTTTAAAAATTTTTTCTTACCTTTCAAGGCAAGAGTCATCTTAATTGTGTGATCAAAGACGTTCTTTACCAACTACCCTTTCAGTCCATACATGGTATCCCCGGGCTCCTGGGCGTTGCTAAGATGTCCTAATGCTAAGGGTAGGAGAAGACCTCCAAAGATTAGAGAGAGGTGCACTGAGAGAAAAAAAAGAATTGTTGCTTTAATAATTTCTTCTTCAGTCTCAAAGGAATTGGTAAAACACTAAAACAAATGAGTTCAATTACTTTATGAGGAGTCAAGATTATAGGTCTACGCTATGCTTTTTTTAACAGCATCTAGATTTGGAAGCACATCCTCAAAAGAGCACACAGAGCCTTACTAGGCAGGCCAGCAACAGGGGAATGCTAAGAAGGCAAGGAATTTTCTTCCCAAGACTAGCACACAGTATTTGCAGGGGGCTTCAGAGATGCACATTCTGCTTCTCACTCCCCTTTGCTGCCTCTTTCCTCAGGCACCGTTGGAGACTGGAAAAACACAATGACAGTGGCACAGAACGAAAGGTTTGACAAAGCTATTGGAGAGAAAATTAAGACGCTGCCCATCAAATTCACCTGGGATCTTAACAATGAAATATAGGCTGGTTTTTGCATTTCATCATCCTGAGTGGACATATCTGAAGTTACGGAAGAATAAAATACATCTGTTTTCATCTATGTTATAAATACAATAATGATGACAACTCAGTCACAAAATGTGAGTTGTCTGAGGAACCTATTTAATTCCACCAGTTTCCTGTTTGTAATTTTACAAGGTATTTTAATTAGCTTTCTTAGTAAACTGACTTCCTTTCTTTATGTTTGCTTTTACTTTCATTGCTTTTAATAATAAAAGGTTTATAGACAACAAAGTGAGGATAGAGTGCTGCTAAAAAGTGAGGATAAAGTGCTGCTAAAAACTTCCTGAAAATTGTTTCACTTGTGCGCTTTGTAAGACTTCTTTTGGTACAACCTTCAATGCTCAGATTGGATTCAAGATTGACCAGCTGTGGTGTGGTTATGTTTGAGTTCCCATTTCCTTGGTAAACATTGATACTCAACCATCTGCTATTAAAGTGACTTTTGTGTTGCATTCTCTGGCATTGCTTATTGACAGAAACACTTCATTGCATTATCTGTTATGATTCTCAAGGTCATCATGTCTGACAATTTGCTACTTGAAAGACTGAGGAAAAATACAAGCCATAGTCACAGCAGTTTTTAAAAGAAGGTCCACTCTATAATACCTTATGATCTGCTACAGCTACTGGTGTAAAAAAAAACAAGCTATCTATGGCTACATCCTTCCTCATATATTCATTGGCTCCCTGTTATGGGTTAACCTGTTAACGACTCAACTTGATGCAGCATCTTGCTCATGGGTTTCCCTTGGGAAGGCAAGTAGAGACATGCATCTCAAGATTATTTTCTATCAACAACTCAAAAACTTTACAAGTTCAACAACTCTACTCCAGACATGCACCTGGTCAGTGATATATTGACCTTTGTAGACAGTAATGACTTACATTGCTCACAAAGGGGAGTACAACTCCTGTGTATTTCTCTACCTATTGAAACAACTCACAAACTAGAGCCACAAATCTGGCCTTGTCGTGTACATAGCTGAGTCTCCAAGACATCTTTAGCATTGTTCTCCCTTCTAGTAATCTTCAGTCCCTTTCAGCACAACCTCAGTCAGAAGGGTAGAGGGAAAAGACATGATCCGAGAAGGAAAAAATTTGTTCCAACTTTTTTCAGACGTTAACCACATTTCCCTGGTGGGAAAGGCAAGTTTTGACCCTAATCCCTGCTTCCTGCTCTGACATTTACGTGATCAAACTATGGTGACTGCTTTTGATTGCTATTGAATCAATATTGTAACTGCCAGTCACAGCAAGATACAACTTCTAATTTAAAGAACATTCCAAATAATCATTTTGATTTGATAAAGAGCATCTAACCTTCACTTTCCCAGAAAAATGTTTCAAAAATGTAAATCATCCTTCCAGTTCACATAACGGCTTTTTTTTTGTTTGCTTGTTTGCTTCTTTCACTGGTCCCCAGGGACTAGCTCTTTCCTTTAATTTTCAATCCACCTATTTTAGCCTTCCAATATATTTTACTTGCTATTTACTGGACAGAATTACCATACACTGTATAGTTAGCTGCTTCTATTAGGCAAAGGTGACCTCATATAATTAGCCTACAAGACTGCTTCCATGCTCTTCAACTGTACACCAGATCATCTTTCCTTCTGGAACGTTACATCTCTAATACCAAGAAAATAAGTTAAACCACCCCCACACTGCCCTTATGTGACTTACGTAACAACCGCATCCCCTGATCTCTGAATCTGAACTTCCACAAGTGGACCAGCGATTGTTTCCACCTGTATTTATTTACCCCGGTCACAGAAAAGGTAACATTAGTTCGAAGTCAGAAGCCTAACACAGGACTTTTGTCAAGTTTGCCATAAGTACAAACAGAACTCCTGATTACAAATAGGACCTTGATCTCACACTCATCTTTTTTCAAATGACAGTAAGTCCCAGTATAGTAATAAAAGCCACATAAATCTCACAGGACACTATACACCACAGCCCAAGAGTATCAGCTCACACTATCAGTTGCAGATTTCATGATCATGCAGTTTAGAAAGTAAAATAGAGTTCACGGCAACAAATGCTATTATGTCAAAGAACTGAATCGGAAAAGCCTGTCCCTCCTACTCCAAGACAAGTTGCAAAGCCTAATAAAAATAAATAAATAATTATTTTCAAAAAGTAGTATTTTAGGCCCTGTCAGGTTCTCCAACATGACACTGAGCAGTCACATCACAGCTCTTTCTCTCAGGATCTCGAGTATCAGCATCTTGGATCCAGGCAGAGTCTACTGTCTGGTGCTACAAGCTTTTAACTTATTTCAGCCACCAAATTGTTTAAAAACTAGAGATAGTCTGATGGTTAGAAGTCTCCTAGGAGAAAGACTGAAGTTGATTGTCCTCAAAGGAAACGTACTTTTAAATTCCTCATTTTTGGCCAAGAAGGGAAGGAAGAAAAAAAATAATCAAAACCCCAAGTCCCTTAGGTTTTGTTTGCTTAAAGCAGATCATAATGCAATCATAATCTGGATGCAAAATCCTGGGCGCTGCAGCATGCCCAAGATTGTACTCCTACAGCATCTTGATGTGGTGGGCACCATCCTCTGGATTTTAACAAAGCTCAGGCACAAACTATTCAAAAGGTTCAGCATGATCAAAGCTAAATTACCTCTGGTCATAGTGCAGTGTTGCAACTCATAATACCCTCCCTACACACATTTTACAGTGTACCCTTTGGACTTAGAGAGTTAAAAGCAAGATACAAGTGAGGTTCTCAGCACTGTGATTTTAAATCACTAAAATTCCATTCAAGTTTATTGATGGAATTTTATTAGATTAGTATTAATTAGAACTCAATCTAATCCAAAGTGTATAAGTAAACTTCAAATATCTTACCTAAATTTCTTCCACCAAAACCCCCTTATCTCAGTCCATTTCAGCAAACTAAAACATGCAAACATAGCCAAGCTTACTCTCAGTCAAATTCCCTTTTATTTCACAGATGTTAATTGCTGACAAAGCTAAACAAATCTGAAGTTCAGAATGAGTCACTGAAACCTGTTCCAAAGACTTGGAGGAGCAGATTTTAAGCAATTTTTTGTTACTTCAAGCCTTATTATTTAATCTGCTTTGAAATACAAGATGTAATGCTGAAAATACATTTTCACATATTAACCTGTTTGACGTTATTTTAACATTTTTAAGCTATACATCCTCCGTATGAAAACCAATAAATATGTTAGTGTGAAAACAGACTACAAAATCTCATTGATCTATAAATACAATTAATGAGAAGTCTTTTTTTTCAAACACATATGATTCATGTGAATTTCATGGAAAATTTTCTCAGCTTACCACAGTTTGCAGACTACACAGCATTCTTGGATTCAGTCCAGATTTAAAGAGAAATAGTCTCTCGTTTTTTTAAAAGATGCTGTTATAAACATACACAGCTGGAAATGGAAAGCAGCTTTCAGAGTTAAGTGGGTTTTATGCATCAGAATTGAGATATAGCAGAAGCAAATTACGTTCAGTGCTGACAGCATTTTAAAGCATACTAACAACTACGCAGGAAGCTGGATGTAGTCATTACTAAGCTTTCAATCTAACTGTATCTTTGGAAAAGTCAGATTTAATACAACATTAGCTCACAACTTCTTAATATATTTGGTAACTCTGCTGGAATAGATCCTGCTTTATTGCTTTGAAACGTAGAACACTATCATCAAAACCTAGACACTTGTCCAGAGTTCTTAGTAGCCAAAATTAAAAAGATCGAACAGAAGACAGTAGTAACAAAGGCACATGGTTAATTTATAAAAGTATTTACAGGGTACTTAATTTTTTCTATCAACTAGAAACTCATTCATCTTGAATATGAAAAGAAGTGACTACTGAAACATTTTAAAGATCATCCTAAACAGATGTTCTCAGGAGATATGAACAGAATCTTACACACTATTAAATTATTTCTGGAATTAAATTTTTCATTCTGAATACAGAATTTCCAAATATTAAAGTTCATAAATTTATTACTCCTCTAATCACTATGATACTTTAGTGCAACCCTCTTCAAAGGTTGAAGCTGGCGAAGTTAAGGCAGTCCACTAACAGTACTTTAAAATTCAGCACAATGTTTAACCACTGAAACGCTCAGTGGTTCTCTATAGAGCTGTCTTTTGACATCTTTCACCCACACTATCATCCTTCTAGCTGATGCAGTCTCAAACACAGCAGATTTTGACATAACAGTTCTTGCAGTGTTTGGAGTTTTTTTTGGAGGTGGGGAGGGTAAATAGTGTACAATCAAGCAACTCTGCAGGATGGTTACCATCCACGAGTTGATGTGTAACTTTAGTGCGTGTTGTGCTAACCTTTATGGGCTGCCAACACAATGCTTCTAAAACAACACTCATTACATTCAAATCTATAAGCATTCTATAAATCCCGGTACTGTAATCTGCATTCCAGTGATGGTGTTTCAACACAGTCTGTTGTTAAAAGCAAACTAATTTTCCTGGGGTGGGGTTTTTTCATTTTTCCATGGAAGTTCATTGATGCACAAGTTGAAAAAGAAAACCACAAATCAAAAATATTTCCTAATAAATCAACCAGAACTTTTAAGAGGACTTCATCTCATTCTGAAATTTTTTCCTACAGATTTCAACTATAAATTTTGAAACTATTATCTTCAACAGCAAAAGATTTTACTCTAGAAGTATGGAAACGGTTTCCACTAAATTTTTAAAAAGGCTATGCCTTATTAAAAAGTGACCAGTGCTGCCTATCTAGAGATGATAGGTTGGGGCAGCAGCAATGACCATTACTTGAAGTTATAAAATTCCACAGAAACAAACAAACAAAAAAAATAAATAACTGCATAGTATGTGATCCCTTTTATTCACCAAAGCTGCTCATGTATATCCCAGGTGGAAGTTAGGAGAACAGCCGCTCAGTCTTCAGATGCAGGTGTGTGTAGTGCTTGCTATAACATCTTTCTGTCTTGCTTGTTGTCACATCTCTTCAAAGGACAAATTACAGAAGTGGGAAGGAAAAGATAAGAGCAAATAGCATAGCAGTTTCAGATAGAACAATATTCCTCAAATTTTCCATTTGAATTAAACTAAATTTATTTATGCTGAAAGTCATCAGAAGACCATTCTCCTGGATTTAAAATATTTTGGTTCTTTTCTTTGCAGAAAAAAAAAAGAAACCCAATAGAACACATTACTAAAACCACAGATGCTGTGGCTTTCCTCCCTGCCCCTCTCTCCTTACATACGTCCATACTGATGACAAAACCAGTTCAAATAAGTTTAATCGCTGTCTAAATTAACAGGGTTGTAGTCAGGGTCATCCTCTTCATCTTCTAATTCTAAATCATCCATTTCTTGGAATAAAGATTCATCAACCTCCACACTGTTTCCAGCTGCAAAGAACAGAAACAATTTATTTTCATGCAAGTATGAAAACTGTACCTAAACAACAAAATATACAACACTTAGCCATATTCATTCTTCAATGTAGATAGCTGTTAATTTACTTGGCTTTTTATGTATCAAATAGATATGGAAAAGGAAATACCACATTTTATCTTTTTACAGCTAAAGTGAAGCTTCTTTTCCCTCATAACAAAACCCAATCAACAGAAATGTCACACAGAACCTCAAAATCCACTGGGGGCATGACACTAACACTTAACAATTCCCAGAAGCAAAGATCCTTTCTCCCAGGTACTTCAAAGGAGGAGTTCAGGCCCTGACAGCTGGAATAGTTACAACTATCACAGACACTGAAACACACAGGGTTTATGAAAAAACCCTTATGCATCATTTGTATGCCTACATACATACTTTTTCAGATTTAAATTTTAAAAGCAAGATGAAGTTTGCATGCTTTCATATTTTCTTCTGAAAGAGATGTTGCTGACCTAAGCAAAAAGCTCGAGGACTACTGCTATTTTATTTGTCTGTATCAACAGTGACATCTTCTGGCCACTGAGTAAGGCTCTATTCTGTCACTTGGTTTCAGAGACTTTAAAACCATTTTCATCTAAAAGACAATGCCATCATCCTGTTTAAGCTGTGAAGACTAGTAATATTTATTACATGCTACTGTAATATTAAAATGCATTTAGTAATTGTTGAATTTATAATAGAATGCAAACAGCAATAAGAATAGATGTTCTTACTCACTGATAGTGACAGGATTAAAAGTTAATATGCTAATCCCAAGTACAGAAGTCTGTTCTTCCCTTGAGATAGCGAAATGTTCCATCGACCACCCACCTTCACTTTAAGCATTTTCATAGAATCATAGAATTTTGAAAATTTTGAAATTTTGAAATTTCATTTCATAGAATTTTGGAGGAAGACAAGGTTAAACTGACCTCTAACTAAACGAAACTCAACTCCCCCATGATAGCCATTTCAAGTTTATACTTGAACATCACTGATGTTCATAAACAACTTTTTAAACTTGTTATTTGCAGAGAAAATTTTGGACTCTTTTCTACAAGTCTGTTTTGCAATACCAGTAGATAACGTAGCTACATTAAAGAATTGTTTAAGCTCAGAAAACAGTCTAAGCTAGGATACTAAAAGGCAGTACAGAATGTATAACTGAGTACTGAATGTATAACAGATGTATAACTGAGAGTAGATTTATTTGAATTATGTCAAATAGATTTTCCAAGTTTAAAAACTTCTGTCACGGGCTTACAAAATTTTCAGCTGGCACCAGGCCAGATATTTTCCGTAAGATAACAAACAAAGCTATACAAAACCATGAAGAAGTGGGTTGCATGGAGACAAACTGCATTTCATTTCACTTGCAAGACTGTTACTGTTGGTGTTGAGGTTCAGAGAGAAGGAGACAGAACTTCAAGATCTGTTCTTGAAATAGATGGTAAAAAGGCTGGCTATTAGAAAAAAAGAAAAAGCAGGGTTTGGTTGTGTGGGCATTTTTTGGTTTATGTTTTGCTTTGCTTGTTTTTGGTTTTGCTTCCAGTGCAAAAAGTTGATAGAAGCAATAGAAGTAAGATAAACTCAAGCTCAAAGCTGCAAAGAAATACATTTTAGCATCTCGAAAATGTTTTGTTTGGGTTTTTTTTTGAAAGAAGTTAAAATCACTTCTGTTCAATCTGCAAAACATAACTTCTTAGGAAGTTCTCCTGATGCAGAAGTGATACTGAGGTAAGATGTTAAGCAGAAAATAATACAAATTTTGGGTTGGAATTTTGACCTATTTTAAGCCACGGTCTTTCAGATGTGGAAACAAACAGAAATTTACCTTCCTCCAAAAACTGGATGTCGGAGGTGTCAAGGTTGTGATCCATTTCAAACAGTTGTTTACCTAGAAACAAAAAAAATAACATAAGCAAGTAGAATTCTGAAACAACTATCCACCTAAGGCAACAATAGTTAGCACATCTATTTTGGGCTTTTAAAATTAACCAATTCAAGCAGTCCTCTTCTTGGTGGTTTTTTTTTTAAGCTACTCATTTCTAGAAGTTCCTAAATCTGATTTTTTTTTGATTATACATCCAGGCTCCCTCCCTCTTACACGTGAAATGGGTCACTGTTTCATTACTCTAACATTACTACGGCTTTAACAATGGAGGGGGGAGAATTTTACACCGCACTGCTTCCCTGCCTACGATCAATCCTTATTGCTTTAGTCCTCATCTTGTATTCCACAAGAAATTCTCTATGGGAATCAAAAAGGAAATTGACAGCATCCTCCATCTTTTTCCATATATCCTCTCTATTTGAAAAGCAACCTGGATCTGCATACAGATCACCATCACCAGCTCTAACACACACAAACCCAGGACGGAAATACCGTACATGGCTTTCTGATTGGGAAGTAAGGAAAGAAAAACTCCAAGATTCTTTCATGAACTACCCAGCTTACATCTACATTTGCAATGCTTATGGAAGCTTCCACCAACAAGACTGGCTGGCACTTGTAGAACATCCAACTGATGACACTCGAGCACAAGCCTGTTTTTAATTTTTTAAAGGGAAGCTTCTATAAACTAGACTTGTATAGGAAAAAAAATAAGACACAGCATGCTAACAAGAACTTTAAGAACAGGAAAAATAGAAGCAGCCTGTTTTCTACTCTTATCTTTGCAGACGCCCAAATGCATTCCCTTCAGAGTAGAATCAAGTGTGCCCCCTGCCCTGTATAGCTTTTCATGAAACTTACTACCATTATGACTTCCATCTCTGTCCGATTTCATCAAAACTAGCCAAAAGTTTCATATGCTTTCACAAAGGAAAAGATAACAGCAACACAGCACTATCAGATTGGTTATGTTTTCTAAGGTAACCAGGTTAAAAAGTATATCAAACATTGCAAGAACACCAAAGACAAAAGCTAAGCCATGGAGAGTGTGGAGAATCATAGAAAGGTTTGAGTTGGAAGGGACTTTAAAGACTGTCTAATTCCAACACCCTGCTATGGCCAGGGACATCTCCTACTAGAGTATGCTGCCCAAGATTTATGAGAACCTGTAGGTAAGAAATAAGAAAAATAATTTCCCCCACATTTGCCCACTGCATACCGAGTTTACTTTCAGACAGACAAAACCAAGACCTGCAAAACATAGGGCCCAAAACCACCATTAGAGCAGAGGCTACTGTTCTCACTAGTCATCACAAGCTTGTCATATGGAGTAGCTAGCGTCTGTCTTGCTTCAGTCCAGCAAGAGCATCCCAAATTCCTACACGTGCTTGAATAATCTGAAGTCACGGCATGATCCAGTGCAATAAAGGCCAAATCAATAAACTGACAGATGTAGAGTCTTTCTGTTGCTTAATAAACCCCAGCTATCCTTCCAGAAAAACACTTGTCGGAAGCAGCTCCACATGGCATACTGTCTGCCACAAAACTGGAAAAGCTTAAGCACGCAGTGTGGGAATCTCGATGATTTCAGCAGACACCTTGAATCTACTAGCTTTGTATTCAGCCCAACATCAGCACTCAAAAAGACTTTGTGTGACATGAAGGACAATAATCCAATAATACACTAAGAGTCTATTTACTACAATCACCTTTCAGTATAAAAATTACTTGTCAATATAGTCTGGTAAAAACTGCAAAAACTTCGAGATTGGTTTTAAATCGTACCACTTAATTTGTTTTTGCCCGATTGTTCTTCTTCTTTCATTTTTTTCCTTTTTATTTCCATGATTTCGGCATCAAACTTCGCTTTCCAGTTTAGGAAATTCTCAATTGTAACAGGAGTGCCATGAAAACGTTGCTGAAAAAACAGAAAACAAGGCTACTAACACAACTTGCAAAACTACGAGTGAGGATTAGCATTCTCTTAATTATTTAAATTACAACATCCCAGAATCGCTATCTGCTGTGTAGTATTCTAAGAAATTAATCCTAACCCTGAGAATATACAAAGAATTCATTCTTGCTGATTTTTTTGTATTGTGGGACTCTCTTTTCAGAAAGCTGTGTCAAGGTGGAAATTCTTATAGAAAAAACCCACATACTACTTTTGGACCTACAGTGCAATAATAAGCAAGATATCACTAATCTAGGTTATCCATACAGTGCTTCTTTTAAACTCTTAAGTGCAATCTACACTGAGACATTTTCCATTAAAATATATTAGCCTTTCCACCTTGTTGAGATAGAAAAAAGGGTCATTTTTTTCCCAGCTATTTTTCTGCCACTTTCAGAAATACTGAACTGTCCAAGCCTCATCATCCTCTACCTAGTTCTGAGGAAGAAAGTGAAGATTCAGTACTTGGACTTATCACAGCACATTCCTCGAATGGAAAAACTATCCCACAGTGGCTGGCAGAAAGGACACATGCAGGGAGGACAAACCACATCTTGAAGACTGGTCACACTGCTTACACCCTACCCACTCTGTCTACCAAGGGACTTACTTCCTCAGACCATGCAGTCTGTGTGCAGCATGACATATTTTAGCCACTTTTGCTCTACGTCCCTTCTCGCTTCTTCAAACAAGAAACTGGCTACAGTAACTTTGATTTAATATAGGGAAAATCCCTGCCTTAGGAAGTAGTGCTAGAAGGGACTGTGAACACGCAGTACGTTGCTGAAAAGACTGCTTTAGAAAATGGAAAAGAAAAATCACTTAAGTGCACTAAACAATCTTCTCGTCCTTAAGTTTTAATTAAATTAAGTTTGACATAGATGTTCCTCTCCCAATGCAATTGAGACTTGGTCCTGCATCAAACCCACACATTTAAAAAAGCAACAAATCTTTAGTTGAAAACATTATTTTACATACTTTCTCTTCTTCTTCTGCTTCTCTCTCTTTCTGCTTCTTTTCCTCTTCCCTCCGTGTTTTTATTTGATCCACTATTTCATTTAATTTCTCCTGTACTGCTGAGACTAGAGTGAAGATCATTACCATTCCTAAGTTTTCTTCTGCCTACAACACAAAGAAGGGAACCTTAAACAGAAGGAGAATCTCAAACCTTCAGCAGTTGAATGCATAGTCATTGAGGGGTGGGCTGGAGGCATGAACTCATATATTTTTATATATTTTATTATTTTCTAATTATTATCACTATCATTTCATTAAAGCTGTAGTTGTAGTTACCAACCTGTAAGACTTTTCTCTCTTATTTCTCTCTCCCTTTTCATCGGGGGGGGGGGGGGGGGTGGGGGGGGGAATAGGATTTTGGCAGCTCAACTGCATGGTTTTTAGCTGCCGAAATTTACCCTTGTGGGGCTAAACTATGACAGAATCTTATATGAAGTAAACTGAAAAGAAAGAATGCCTACTGAACATGTTATGGCAGTTTTTGCCAAGAACTTCCACATACAAAGAAGTGTTTCCTTCTCGTTCCTTTACAATGCATTCCCATTGATCCATAAGGCTGAAGAGATATTCCCCCTCTAAATAGATGTGTTACTAAGAAGAATCATGTAGCAATGCAGCATTTTTTAGTCTTTCCAAATAAAATTGAAGTCGTCCATTTCCACAAATATTATATATACAAATTCACCTTAAGCTAGAAGTGCAGGAGACGGGAAGTCCTAGAGTACTTCCATTTCATTATGGTATCTGTGCATACTAAAACAGTCCTATATTTTACCTCAATAATATCATTTACAAAACTCAAACCTCAAAGTGAGTCCCTATAGTATAGAATACATTTCAAACCAGTACCATTTAACTCGGAAATCAACTGACTTGAGAGAAAAATTCTGGCTAAAGTATGAAGTGATATCAAGCTGAGTTGATAGATCTCATTTACCTTACCTGGTGTTCTAGTAGTTTTAGTATGTTCATGATATCGTTATCATCAAGATTTTCCTGTGAGACGATTTCATAAAGTGGAGTTTCATCAGGATACCTTTCACTATAGGTAAATTTAAGGGTTGTTTGGACAGCTACAAGACAAAAACCCATATTCTTTCAGTGATAACTTTATACAACCAATTGTATATTTTTCTATTGCACCAGTGGCCTAAAGATTTTAAAATATGAAATATTTTTGTCTTAAACGAATAGTCATCTTACACAGACATTAAAACTATATGAACAGATTTAAATATAATACAAGATTTTTTAGAAATTAAGACAATTATGTTTACCCTTACATAAACAATTATAGGCTATTAATGTCTGAAAGATCTTTAGAAAGACTGGAAAACCTCTGGTATTCATCGTACCACAGAAGCCCTAAACTATTTTCCCTGATATCCCACTTGAAGCTGTATAAAAGGAGGAAGAATCCCAACAAGAGATCTGGAACATGTTAATGCTTTAAGTTCTGTGTGCCTGGCTGGAGCATTAAGCTCTATGTTGGATATCAAGGCTCACATATGTCATATGACAAGGACACAATGTCTGGTTGAACTTAATAAGCAAAGAGGGGAATAGCCTAAGGATAATGCACTCAACCTGAAGCCACTCAGAGCTACGTTAACAGGGAAACAAGGCAAAACAGAATCAAGTTCCTTTCAAGCATACTGCCAGAATACTGAGGAGAAACCTTCCTTCAGTTCCAGACTCACAGTTCTGGCAGCCCAGCAGTCTTTTCAACAGACACCTCCTCTGAGCGGGACCTGCTCCTTTAAAACTGAAGGATACAGCAGCAGTTTTTTTCTTTTAATGCAGTAACTCAGGATAGCAACTCTCAAACTAACTTGGAGTAAGGTTGCTTACCTCAAGCCCAAGTAAGCACTAACACCCAACACATACAAAGGGACTTGGGATCCACAGCTCTTTCTTCTCAAACTGTTCCTTAAAGGCTGCATGTTCACAATACACAGACTCAACTCTCCCATGTGACTGGCATAGAAAAAGTCACCTTACAACATGGCTGTAAGCTGTGACAGGGATGATGACAATCCATTATTTTTGAAGCTACCCTGCAAAGCATTTGCGATTCAGCATGTCAGAAAGTAGCCCTAGCAGACAGTGCAACGTTCCTGTAAACTAAACACAGATCACCAAAATCCTAAAACCACATTTTCTGAAAAATGTTTGCTGGGTCCTAAGAGGGCTTCAGTGGAGGTACACAGACTTGTTGGCAACAGAATTAGGCTTACACAGAAACTCCTCTTATATACATTTAAGACATGATTAACTTACTTTCATCATTTTCTCCTGCTTCAGATGTCACAGTGATTGTGAAAGTTGTTGGCTTTTCTGACAATACTGCTCAAAGAAAAAAAAAGAAAGAATAGAGAGAAATTCCTTAAATCAGACAAGTACTTCTTCACATCATTAAAACTGAACTTCTCAAGGACTAACGAAGCAAGGATGTTCTTGATACAGTGTTAAGAGCCTCCTAACAAAAACTACAATTAACAGCTATTTTCTGTATGATGTGATGTTCGGAGTGCTCTTTGAATGACAGTGTATAACATGAACAATACTTAAAAATTCCCTCTTTTTGGAAGTTTTCTCCTTTTGAAGTTTCACTTTTCCAAAACCGCACAAACCTACCTACCATCAAATGACTTACGCTAGAGCACTGAATCTGTGCAGAAAGTTCCCAAAGCTAATTTGCTTTATTGTGCTAGATATGTGTGATGAGCATCCAGTGCACTTTCAGCCCTGGACTATTTTTACAGTGTCTGCACCTATTTCTATATTTAGGACAGCTTAATGTAACAAATGATTCTTAAAACAAAGAAGGAATACATAGTGCTTTCCTTCAAAACTGTACTACTCATGTAGTGGACTAGAATGAAATTGCGTGAACAAGTCAGCTAGCAGACAACAAGCAGATCTATAGAGACACACAAAATACAAGCTCTGTGTCCTAAAGTTTCAGACTAGAAACCTCATTGCACAATAGTGGGTTGCAGACGATATCCTCAAATAAGGACTGTTCTACATCCTTTTTATAACCTATGCCAAATCTTGTATATATGGTCTAACAGTATTAATTGAATTTTGCCCAATTGCTAATGTACTATTACAATCTTACTTCTTTTAGGCATAAGAGGATTACATGAATGACAAATAAGTCAGAATAACCATTAAAAGAGTGGTTATACGAAAGTGTATTACAATAGTGATTCAGCACCCTCCGCTACCAGAGATCAATTCACACACCAGTGTTATAACTGAAGAACCTACATGGTTTTCAGATTAAAGCAATGGTCAAATGTAGCGGGCAAATGCCCGTGTGAGGCAGTTACTGACATGTCAGATACGACAAAACCCTGGGCAAAGTGGTAGGAAAATGAAAATGCACAATTATTTCATTGGTAATTTTTTTGGATACCGAGCACTGTAAATTGTGTATTAGATAGTGTTGCAGACATTCTTAATTACTTGATGGTAACCACACAGAATGACCAGGTTGGAAGAGACCCACTGGATCATCGAGTCCAACCATTCCCACCAATCCCTAAATCATGCTCCTAAGCACCTCGTCTACCCTAACCTTAAATACCTCCAGGCACGGTGACTCAACCACCTCCCTTGGCAGACTGTTCCAATGCCTAACCACCCTCTCCGTGAAGAACTTTTTCCTAATCTCAAGCCTAAATCTCCCCTGGCGGAGCTTGAGGCCATTCCCTCTCGTCCTGTCCCCTGTCACTTGGGAGAAGAGGCCAGCTCACTCCTCTCCACAACCTCCCTTCAGGTAGTTGTAGAGAGTAATAAGGTCTCCCCTCAGCCTCCTCTTTCCAGGCTGAACAACCCCAGCTCTCTCAGCCGCTCCTCATAAGATGTGTTCTCCAGCCCCTTCACCAGCTTTGTTGCCCTTCTCTGGACTCGCTCCAGAGCCACAACAACCACGAAGTCCTGAAAACATGAAGAGACAATGTATGATAGAATCATTTGGTTAAAAAAGATTTTTGAGATTATCCAGTCCAACGATACCTGTCCACTACTAAACATTATCCCTGAGGACTTCATCTACCTGTCTTTTAAACACCTCCAGGGATGGGGACTCAAGTATATCCCTGGGCAGCCTCTTCCAGTGTCTGAGAACTCTTCCAGTGAGGAAAGTTTTCCCGATGTCCAGTCTGAGCCTCCCATGGTGCAATCTGAGGCGGTTTCCCATTTCCCCTCACTGCAGGTCACTTTGGAGAGGAGCTCAGCACCCACCACACCACAACCTCCTTTCAGGGAGCAGTGTGGATCATGGGAAACTTTGCACCTGCAAATTAAAGCTTCTCTGTTTTCCACCACGGGCCTGCACACCAGATGAGGCAGGCACGAGGGGAAGCCACACATTTAAGCATCCCAAACATCCCCACGGCTGCGAGGAGCAGTTCCAGAGAGAGAAATGGGCCAGAATTTCCACATTCCCACCCAGAGTATCGTTCAGCCTGGAGAAGAGAAGGCTCCGAGGAGACCTTATAGCGACCATCCAGTACCTGAAGGGGCTACAGAAAACCTGGGAAGGGACTGTTCATAAAGGCTTGTGGTGATAGGACTAGGGGCAGTGGGTATAAACTGGAGAGGGGCAGATTTAGGCTAGAAATAAGGAAGAATTTCTTCACCATGAGGGTGTTGAGGCTCTGGCACAGGTTGCCCAGGGAAATTGTGGCTGCCCCATCCCTGGAGGTGTTCAAGCCCAGGCTGGATGGGCCTCAGGCAGCCTGATCTAGTGAGAGGTGTCCCTGCAAGTGGCAGGGGGATTGGAACTGGATGATCTTTAAGGTCCCTTCCAACCCACACTATTCCACGATTCCATGACTCTGACAGGTCTCTCCCAGTCGCACCCTTCGCCAGCGCCCACTCGGCATGGCCCATGCCCGCCGCACGCACCCACACGGGCCCGGTGAGAGCCGCCGGGGAAGAAAAACCCCAAAAAACAAAAAAAAAACCCCAACCCCCAAAATCACACACACAAAAAACCCCTAAAACCCAAAAGACGAAAAACTCCTGCGACGGGTCTCGCAGCGAGGAGATGAGGCGGGCGGGCGGGAGCTGGGGGGCCCTCCCGCGGCCCTCCGCTCACCCGTGAAGGAGTCCGGGTAGATGGACTGCAGGGCCTCTAGCTCGTTGCGCTGCTCCTCGCCGTAATCGGTCATCGCCGCCCCCGGCCATGGGCCGCCCGCCTCCCCGCGTGCCTCTGCGCGCGCCGCTCCGGCATCGGCTGGGCGGGCCTGGCGCCGCGCGCAACGCACCTCCCACCTCCCACCTCCCCCTAGCGGCTCCTCCCCCCGCCCCGCTCGGCGGTGGATGGCTTTGGGCTGGAGGGGAGCGCGCGGGGACGGGGGAATGGCGGGGGCTCTGTGGGAGGGGGGTGGGGGCACTGGGAGCGGCTGGAGACCCCATCGCTGGAGGTGTTTGAGGCACGGGTTGATGAAATGCTTAGGGATGTAATTTCGTAGTGGGCAGGTACGGTTGGGCTTGATTATCATGCAGTAGTTTGGGTTGAAAGGGACCTTAAAGCCCATGCAGTTCCACCCCCCTCTGCCAGGGGCATGGACATCCCACTAGATCAGGCTGCCCGAGGCGGCATCCAGCCTGGCCTTGGACACCTCCAGGGGTGGGGCAGCCACAGCTTCCCTGAGCAACCTGAGCCAGTGCCTCACCACGCTCACGGTGAAGAAATTCTTCCTTATACCTAGACTAAATCTTCCCCTCTCCAGTTTATGCCCATTGCCCCTAGTACTGTTCCTGCAAGGCTTTGTAAACTGTCGTTCCCCAGGTTTCTTGTAGGTCCCCTTCAGGTACTGGAAGGTCGCTATAAGATCTATGAGCCTTCTCCGGGTTTAACAACTCTCTCAGCCTGTCCTTATGTGGGAAGTGCTCCAGCCCTCTGGTCATCTTTGTAGCCCTCCTCTGGACCCGTTCCAACAGTTCCATATCCTTCTTATGTTGAGGATTCCAGAACTGGACACAATACTCCAGATGAGGTTTCACAAGAGAGGAATAGAGGGGCAGAATCACCTCCCTCATCCCATGGCCTTCTTTTGATGCAGCCTAGGATACAGTTGTCCTTCTGGGCTGTGAGCGCTCACTGCTGGCTCGTATCAAGCTTCTCATTAACCAGCACCCCCAAGTTCTCTGCAGGGCAGCTCTCAATCACATCATCCTCCATCGTGTACTCAAAACAGGGGTTGCCCTGACCCAGGTGTAGGACCTTGTACCTGGTCTTGTTAAACGTCATGAGGTTCTCACAGGCCCACTTCTCCAGCCTGTCCAGGTCCCTCTGGATGACATCCCATCCTTCTGGTGATGCAACTGCACCACTCAGCATCATTTGCAAACTTCCTGAAGGCGCACTCAATCTCATTGTCTATGTTATTGACGATATTAAACAGCACTGGTCCCAGTACAGACCCCTGAGGGACAGCACTTATCACAGATCTCCATCTGCACTTCAAAGCATAGACCACTACTCTCTGAATACGACCATTCACCCATCAAATCCACATCTCTCCAATTGAGAGAGAAGGATGTTGCTGGGGAATTATGTCAAAGGCTTTACTGAAGTCCAGATAGATCACATCTGTTGGTTTAACTGTCTCCTCTGTTTTGGTTACCCCATCACAGAAAGCCACTAGGTTGGTCATACAGGGTTTGCCCCTGGTGAAGCCATGCTGGCTGCCGCAAAGGTCTTTTCCACCCTAACGATCCTATGAAATAATGAGCCATACTGATTGCTTTCTGAAAGGATTATCGAGCACAGTGTCTTCTGGTCAGTTAATTAAAGCATTTGCTGCTTGTCTTGCTGCACCAGGCCTGCCCTGGCTCTGCCCCTTCATCCCTCTTTTCTTCCAGGTGGGAAATGCAGCATTTTGAGTATGTGAGGCATTTAGCCTCCGACTCAGACTCTTGAGGGTCTGTGGACCCCCAGCTAGAGGTAGGCTTCAGAGTTATTGTAAAAAGTACATTGCTGCCAGGCTGGTATTCAGTGTTTATCATTCTTTCACTGAAAATTTATAGGGATCAGCAGACTGGAGGGGATTCAAAACTGTTGCTCTAGGAATAGCATTATGGTACCATGGAGGCAGCAGAATGCCATTTCAGGTTGGAATGGGAAGTCATTTAATGTGGCTGGAAAAA
Organism: Clamator glandarius; assembly: GCA_033459285.1. Classification (NCBI taxonomy): domain Eukaryota; kingdom Metazoa; phylum Chordata; class Aves; order Cuculiformes; family Cuculidae; genus Clamator; species Clamator glandarius. The sequence goes on from JAUNZM010000695.1 coordinate 522,581, forward strand.
TCAGTTGCTATAGCCTGGAGTTTAAAGCATCTGCAAACTTCCCAGGAAACATTCACAGTGATTTCAGAAGCCCCATCACATGGGCAGCATCATTGTGCAACTTAGGAACAGGAGTCATAAAGGCTAGCAATGCTGGGTCCCACCGTATATGCGAGATACCTGCAAGGGTGAATTTAAGACTGTTAAGGGTTAAACAACACCAGGCTCTGAGAGTTGGTACACAGACTAGTTCTAAGGTGCATCAATTTCCTGGGCTTCTGGCCAGCACTTTTCCCCTCAGTGCATTTTACAAGCTCAGTTTTTAGAAAACTCATCCACAGACATAAAGGTGGTAACTTTCACTTGAAGTGAGCAAACTGCAATTCTAAATTGATTTTGGGTAAGGTGTCTCACATTTTGGAAGGCACAGTTCAACTATTCAGAACCAACTCAGTGATTTTTCTGTAATCATCAATTCTTTTGAAAGCTGCATCTTCACTACCAATCAATCCATTATGTGTTTCAGGGAGCAGAGGAGTGGAGGGAGAAGGCATTCTTCTAGGGCTCACTGAGACAATGCTAGATATCTGCTTTTGCTCTGTACAGAGTGGATCAGACTCCTACTATCCAATCAAAGTTGAGCTATTAATTTTTAAAGATTTTTAATGGGCAAGAAGAACAAGCATTTGGGAATAAACTTTCTCTCCCAGTACATTAATTCAGTACTCATTCTTTTTGCACAAGTATTAGAAAACAGAGAGCTGCAGATTGAAACAGCCCACCCCAATTTTCACATAGACATTCACATCCCACTGGACTCAGATGTCATCAGGAGAGGTGTCTGTAAGCATCTGCTGAAGGACTACATTAACAGGATGTAATTGCTCATGTACTTTATATACCAGTGTAATAAGGCATCAGAAAGTTCCAGAGCAGCTCAGATCTGAGGTGGAGCTAGTCACATTCCTGATTTTCTGCAAGGTGTTGGTGGGGGCTTGAACCCTCAGAGCTGTGTTCCAATCACAGTATTTACATCAATCATCAGGTATTTTTCATCTGCAGACTCCTTGAGCGCCCAGTCATGGAGGAGGCTGTAGTCATAGTGTTCCTCATCCACTTGTTTTAGAAAGGCCAATCCAGAAATGGCTTGCCACTCTCCGAGAGATGGGATACGTATTTCCTTTACATTTTCACTCCCTGGGACAAAGCCAAAGAATTTTCTTACATGCTGCATGGCGTAAAGCCTGGAGTGCTGTTCTGTTGCTTCATCAAAGAGCTCCTGCTCATTGTGGACATAGCTGCTCCAGTATCTGAAATGCAGAAAGCTCAGTGGGGAAAAACAACTTGCTAGGCAGTAAGACAGGAAGACAGTGATGACTACTGCAGCGATGAGAAACCAGCCAGCCACCTGGCAAAGGAAAAAAACCAAAACCTATTAACGGCTGAAAATAGTCATTGTGGAAACTTCTGAGCATTAGAAAATCCATAAGGTTATCTTTACTTACTTTCCCTGAATAAAGTTAACAAGGTGTAAGCCTAGTAAGGGTCTGTTGCCATCAAACCCAGTCCCTGCCTACTGGAAATAGGCACGGAGTAAAGTTGTTTCAGCCAAGTTTAAGGAAGTTCTGTTGCACGATTTAAAGATTTTTGCCTCCACAGCTACTACTGTGAGTCTGTAGCAGAAAAGCCACCTACTTCCTAGCCCATGTTAGTTTATAGCCTGTTTAAAACTAATTTTCTGTGAAGCAACAATTTCCTACCTATTATCTCATTATGTAGGCTTATAGAACTGAGTCTGATCCAAAACCAGGATTTTAATTTGGTTTACATGGAGCTCTTAGCCTGAGCACCTTAGCCACATATTTCTTATGTTTGAATGAAGAAGCTTCATGCCCTTCTTGACTCTTGTAACTTCCATTTATCATACTTGATGATATTTTTCAAGACACTATGCAAGGAAGAATATACCCTCCAGCAACAAGTTACAAGTGTGCCAACCAGACAAAAATTTACATACCTAAATTTTAATTCCAGTTACAGGAACAAAGCAGGCTTCAAAACACACAGTTCTGGCATTCAAGGCAGAAGACACAGATCCCATCTGTGTCACATATTGTCTGCCAGGTTAACTCCAGTTCTCATAATTAGATCCACTAGCAACAGAAGCCATGAGTTACTCACTTGTGACTGGTATCGGAGCAGAAGAATCACTTCATCTCTTGCTCGGGTCAGCTCTGGAGGAACTAACTGACTGCATGGAAATGCAGCCAATATCTTTCTGTGTTCACTAGCACTAACATTAGGATTAGGTTCATAATAATTCACAGAGACATACTCACTCATAGCACAGACATAATATGAGCCATTTATCAGGGTGACTGCCAGCCATGTTACTGGAGCAACTAGGGCTCTCCCAGTGATGCTGCACAAGACAAAGCAGATCAGCTTGCATTGTAGTAATCGGTTTGGAGTAGTTTCTTCCTGGAGAGGAGAGCTTTTGCCTGTAACCAGCCTCCAAGTCTGGTTATTCAGGGCATAGCCAACAATCAGAAGGATCAGTGCAGGAACTCCTAGGAAAGCCAGCCCATAGATAAGGTTCTGCCCAACATGACAAGGACAGCTGAATGTGAAAAAAGAGAAAAGTTGCTGCCCACTAATTGTCAATATTGCAATTACAGCATTAGCAAGAACAACCTCTTTGCCCTTTAGAAAAGTTAACCACTTTGGAAAGAAAGCCATCTTAGATCTTAATCTTTATCAGATGCTTTTGCTTTAAGTCAGTAGTAGCTTTTAGTTACACTCAAAGATAGTGCCAGTAGAACAAAACAAACTCCAACAGCTTAAAAACAAACAAACAAAAAACCCCAAACAAACCCAAAGACCTAAACAACCACCCTACAAGTTTCTTTCCTCCACCTAGTTTCTGATTTTATGCCATAACAACTAAAAGCTTCTTTGCTGGCTTTAAATATACTTGCAGACACCCAGTCGTGTGTTTTAATTGATTCAATAATTGATCCAGCTGTTCTTGAACACTTAGCTTTTAGGCAATTCTGAGCTCTGCCAGCTCTTTGCTAATTGTCTGTAACAAACAATAAATTCCCCTTACCATTTGGATGACATGCAATGCAGTGAAACCAATGACTACCCTGTCAGGGTTAATTAGCAAGCTGTTTGCTAATCAATGGTAATTAGTAGAAGCATGGTGTTGAATGGAAGGGGTGAGGAGGGAGAAAAAATGGAGAACTTTCAGCTGTTCTTCATTAAAAAACAACCAAACATACCTTTGTCAAATGGATTAATTATAAAAATACAAAGCATTTTAAATGCTTCAGCATTAAAATAAAGATTCCATAAGTTATACAAAGTTTGGAATCCCAATTCTGTTCATATTTAATGTCAGTTCCTGTTCTGAGGCAATTTGGTCTCCAAACACTGGAGTCTGAGATGTAGTTAGCTGCTGGACTGTGAGGATATCAGTGTTTCATCTGTAGATGGCAAGAAGTTAGCACGTGCATGTTTCTTTTCCTGACAGTGCTGAATATTTCCTTTGGAAGTTTTTTTTGGTAATGTGTAATCTGCTCTTCACACAGTGTCAAGACAGCTTGAGACATGCTTCTGATAATAGTTGGCATTTATATAGCATACTTGCATCTACAATTTTAAAGATTTTCTCTAAGTGTCTGTTGATGGGAGCATCACAGAATCAAACACAGAGATCAATATGATCAGCGAGTGTTCAATTTATTGAGCTTAGCTGTTTCTTTATAAACCCTTTTCAGTTACATAACTGGGTGTCCACAAGGGTATCTACAGTGTATTATTGGTTAAAGGTGGCTGTCCAGAAAGCTATTACTAACATATTATTGGCTAAACTACTGCACATGCTAAGAAACCAAGTTACACTAAAATTAACTATGTTGATAGTTCTCTTTAATTGTTTTTCTTTCAGCTGGTACTTGTTCCCACTGAACCAGCTCTTGTATTCCTTCCAGCTGCTTATCAGAAGGCTGTCTTTTCTCCGCAGTGAACTGGCCTTTGTTTGTCTTTCAGTTCTTTCTTTCAAGGCCTTCTTCTCTGTAAAATGTTCCCACTAGTGTCATCAGCTCCATTCTATGGACAAAGGTAGATAAAAATTTTCCAGTTAAATGTTTCTAAGTCCTGGTTACTAAATATTGGGATGTATCATCTGGGCTCTCAGCATATCTCACTAATGAAGCCTTAAACAGAGGTCTATTTTTTAATGTTTCGGTCTTGATGATTTTCTCCGTGTTGTACTTTGTCTATGGTCGTGGTATCCAGTAGTTCTGTATGTTGCGTTCTCTAAGCTGGTCTGAATATGAAAATACTTGTGTTTAACTTCTGAAAAGTCAAGCTGCCTGTAATATAAACACTTTTACCAAGAACAGAACAAAAATTAGTCAGAAAATCTATGAGGAAAATTGTCTTCCCATTACAGATGGCTATCTTCAGCATGTGTGAACTTGGTCACATGATAGTGTCTGACTGCACAGTCTTCTCTTCCCTTACAGAGAGGGTTGCTAATAATAACTTTAAGCTAAAAAGTAGTTTTAGCACCTATGGTATCTGCTTAGATGGTAGAGATGTTCTCACAGCTGTTATTCACATAGGTGATGTTATACGCGCCTTACCTGTTTACTAGGCAAGACCTTGTTCCTCCAATCTGCGAATGAGGTCCTTGCTGATAAATGGTTCTCAAAATTCTATGACGTTATTAGACAAAATTAAAAATAATAGAGAAACGCGCTGAAACATCTAGCAGTGTTTCACCACAGCTTTTCTGGAACTTGTTAAGTTCTTGGTTCCACAAGCTGGTTAGTAGCACAACAAAATCCCAGTGGTATCTCAACACTGCCATTTTGAAGCTTCACTTTATTTCAGTATCACAGGATTTCAATTTGGGTTTTTTTGTACTAGTGACATTACATTTTGAAATAAGTTACCTCCTTAAATTCAGCAGAATAACCCCAGTAAGGTATTACGGAATTATTTTGAACATTTTTTTTGTGTGAAAACTTTCCATTATGTCACTTAATTTGAAAGGCTCTGATTGATTGCTGCTGAGCTTTCTTTGGGAACCCATGTCTTGTTTTGTTTATATGGGAAGAAGGCTTTCCCAAGCATCACTTGTTTACTCAAGAAACACATTAGATGTGAAGCTGAAGAGAGGTACAACACTGAAATATTCATTGTCAGCCTAAAGCTGTTGAATGAGGCATTTTATACAATCAATACAACAACTTTGCACTGCTGCATTGTCACTTCTTTGGTATTTATGCTGTGCTGTAAATAATCCTGCTGGAAAGTCCTATTATGGAACAAATTACAGAGTTGGATCCAATTCAGAGCTCGGGCAGCGTGTCAAACCTTTAAGTACTTTCCTTTGCAGAGGAACCTAGAGTCCTGAGGTAGACATTTAGGCTCTTTGTCTGATGCCCAGGAAGAGTTAGGACTGAATGCAATCCAAAATACCACTACCTGATGTGACAGCCAGCTTGCCTCTGAGGCAAAGAGATGCTAGTAAGCCGAAGTCTGAAGCAAACAGGATGCATGGGCAAACCTTATCCATAGTTTTGCTTGTCATTTTGCATGGCTCTACAAGCTTGAATTCACTGCCAGGAACCTCAGTTATGAGAATAAGTATTTTTTTTTAAGAATTGAGAATGGTTTGTCATTTTCTTTTAAAACATGGTTGTTGAAAGACCTGTTACACCTTTGTAACCTGCCATACACAAGCGAACAGTTTTTATTCACATTTACTCTTTATTGAAGTAAAGCAGTTAGAGCAGGAGGGAGGGATTGGTTTCAGTTTCCTTCTCCACCTGGTCTAGTCATAGTTCACTCAGTCATCTCTTTCTTTTAAGAGCTCAGTTGTTATTAGTGATGTGATGCGGCTGTGGTGGGAAAAAGCTGTATTCTCCATCTTTCCTGCCACTGTTCTGCCAGTTGCACTTAGTTCCTCTACAGAGAGGGGTTTGATATTTATTGATTCAGAAAAAGATTAGGGTTTTTTATCTAATGGTCATGAGAAGGTTGAGAGAAAGAGGGAAATGTTTTGGTTTCCATTTGAATGTTGCTTCCTGTACAGTTTGGAGGGGGAACTGAACCGTGGTCTCTCGTGGTACTGGGAAAGTGTTTACATCACTGAATTAACAGTCAAAAGGCTGATGTTCTGTGCCTCCTCTAGCTGCATTTTGAGTTACATTTTATATGGATGTCAAGCCTGTTTCTGCATGTTGGAAAGCATGCTATGAAAGTACTTACATGACAGATTTCTTGTGGGAGCACAGGGGAACTCTGCCTATGTCCTGTGGTCTATCTGATTGCAGGCTGGCTTCAGACTGCCAAGTCATTTTCATGATCTGTTTGTCCTGGCTGAGGGAGATGTACCTCTCTCCTTAACCAGGACAAGCACCACTGAGAAAATCATCAATAAGTTTCATGAGAAGGGAAGATTAGAAACCTGTTCATGTTTTTTTAAGCCCATCTTTTGCTTCAGTATTCAGCTGTGTTTTATAGGTAAATTTTTATGAGATTTTAGGGGCATCACAGAATAACCAGGTTGGAAGAGACCCACCGAATCGTCAAGTCCAACCATTCCCACTCGCTTGCAGCGAGTTCCAGAAGGTAGGCACTTGAGTCTAAAAATAACCTCTTGAAAACTGTTCCTGGGATGCCTAACCTAACCAATGAAGTTTTAGCAGGTCACTCTGAAAATGCTTCCCAGGCCAGGTGCTGCAGGCAAGATGGAAGCAATGGCAGTGCAATATTCTGAAGCATGGCCAAAGCAGCAGCCACACTGGGCTTTCAATAAAAGCACTCATTTATGATGCAGGAAGCCTGTGTTCAAGTACTTTTTTTTAATCTAGCTTCAACCCATCACCTACCTTCTTGCTATTTGAAAAAATTCAATTTTCTATGAGTGAAATATTTAACACAAGATCTATTGAGCTGGAGATGGAGAGCAAACAAAAGTCTGATCCTGTACTGTACTAATTTGGACATCCATCTTTTCTGGCAAGTGTATTCTTGTTTTGGCTCAACAAACTTTTTTGGCATTTTTTTTAGGCATTTGACACCTAATTTATTATGACCTTTGTATTGCACTCTACTCTGGGATGCAGATGTTTGGAAGAATCCTTTCATACTGGACTGCTAAAGAGATCATGTGCTTGGCTCTACAGGTTTCTGCTTTCCGTAACAGCCAGACCACTAGAAGAGACAAGGTGCTGGTGCACAATTTTATGCATGCTTTTGAACTTCAGGAGAATACACTTTTGGGTATTTTTTTTTCAGTTCAATGAGAATGAAGAGAACTGGTATAGTCTAGTACTCAAACATTGTGCCAGACCAACCTTGAGGCTGAAGGTTAAAATCCTCTCCTGACAAATATGACAGAAGGGAGGTGGAGGGTGATGTGCACTTCTTCTCTATTCAAACTGCCTTGAATTATTTCTGAGAAGTCTTTGTTAAGGTTTAAAACAGGTGCCAGATACGTGCCAAAGTCTACTTGTTTCACAGGGCTGCAAATCAGACAACAGTTAAAATTAGGTTTTGTTTTGTTCCTGGACATGTGGATGCAGTCTATCATTGACTTGTTACCCTCACTGGAGCCATCAAATCCCCAGTTTATTTGGACACAACATTTCAGCTTCATTGTCTCATTTCAGTTTCTCATTTTCTTTCAAAAATATGTACATTCTACCTAATACATCATATTATGTGTGTGTGTATTTACATGTATACAGGTGCGCATTTATGTGTTTTCCAAACACCGCTGATGTGCTCTTCCTATGCATTGCACTGTTTGGTCCACAGTGTTTCTTCTTAACTGTAATGTTAATAATGCAGGCTGAAGTAATTAATCTTATATTCAGAACTGGATAAATAAAATGGTGTTAATTTATGGGTAGCCTTAAGCGCTTTGTGATGGTTTCACTGCAGTTAAATTATGCTAATGATAATATTTTAGAGCTGTTTTTGAAAATGCAATGCACAACACTTTACAGAGTATGAGATGTCTCTTACAAAGAGATATATTTGGGGCTTGTCACCAGCTGGAGACAATCTGAGCAACAGATCGTCTCAGACAAAATGCAGGTAACTAAAAAGTTGTAATGCCTGGATTTTATAATTTATTTAAATTTAGATATAGGAGGTACTTCCAATAATTTCACTTATAAAATGGAATTGGATTTTACAGAGCCAGAATAGTGCCTAGAAATAAATAGAAGAGTCTTATTATATTGTAAAGTTGTCAGCACCAGCACATTCTGTATAAAATGAAAGCTGTTGAGATCACTATTTTCCACTAAAAAAACCTGAAAATCCTTTCATCTGTCCTTTTTTTTTGTTGTTGAATTGTGTTGTAACTTTAGACTTCCTTTTTTAAAAGTAAAATAATCATTTTTTCCTGAAATTATTTACATCTGCTGCTTTCTGTGTATTTGGAGTACTAAATGCCTGTAATGTTACTCTAGTGCTGAATCTATTAATTAATCAGAGTTTAATAACCACATGGCATTCAGATGAAGCCATGTATTTATACTTTCTTTCCTGAGAGGACTTGGTGGGAATATATGTGGAGATAAATCCTACATGGAAAGACAGCTACTTGATTAATTTCTAAATTCACTTGTGACCATAGCCTAAATTTATTGCAAATCTACACTAACAGAATAAACCAAATTTAGCTCTGGGGAAAACAGAAAAAGTAAGCATAAACTTCCTGGATGTTCATAGTGGGAGATGTTTATAAATAGGGGTTACAGCAGGTTAAGAGTGATGTAAGATCTGCTAGAAACGCCATCATTAATGAAAATGCCATTTGCACGAACTAGTGACTGTGGCAGGTATACAGTTTATTTCTCTTAGAATCTGAGTAATCTAGATTTATCCTGCCAGCTTTGCATAAACATGATGGTAGTAGCACCTTGTAACCCATACTACTTCTGCATAGGCAAGCGCAAACTCACCAGACTAAAGCTGTCAGAGCTGACAGAAGACTGTATATCCTGAAGGCTCTAAAATGATCAATTTTTAATTACCTTGTTGCAGCAGTATCTTTAAATTGTATTTTTATTCTTCAGAGAGGGAGCTTTTGTTAACCCTTCAAACACCAAAACCTGGCACAAATAGAATGAAATCGCTGTCTCTAAAAATCTATGACCTGTGAATGTCTTGGGGCTGCCTCATTTGACTTCCCGTGGCCATTTGTTGTGCATTTGATTACAAATAATTCTTCTGGATGGAACGTTCATTTACATTGCGTACAGAGGCAGGTCTTTTGACAGTCAGATTCCTCCCAGAGGCTCTGTACACACAGAGAATAGGAGGAGCATCAGCAGCATTACAGATTGCAGCAAACAAATCTCATGCAAAAGGCAGAAAAGCAAAAGAAGAAAACCTTAGAGAGGGGAAAGAGAAAATACAGAGACAGAGAGAAGACATACACTGACAATCAAGTGCATCAGGTGCTAAGGTGCTACACAAGCAACATGTCTCGACCACCAGGAAGAAAACAGGAGAACCACAAAATAGTAAGACATTTTTGGATTGTGTGATTAAAATTGTACATGGAGTAAGAATAAGTTATTATTGATGTGTTTTATACAGTCATATTTCTGAATAGACCGAAAGTACTGAAAAGATGGGGATAAGTCTGCTGGTATGAGAATGCAGGCTCTGGCAGCTTTTATGGCTACAGTGGGACCCCCTTATGAGCTGCCAACAAGCTGCCACCCATTAAGCAGTGACATAAGAAAGCCTTCCCATAGCGCTTGTAGTCTGTTTGAACAGTAATACTGAGATTTGCTCTAGGAGCCTTTGTATTTCTCCAGCTGCCTTGCTTTTGACATGAAATGATTTTCAGACAGTCCTGCCCTCAGTGTGAGTCCTTGAGGCCAAAATTCTTGTTGTTTGAGAAAAGAAGCTGCACTGGCCACATCTCTACCCCATAAACAGTTACAGGAAGAGACTGTAAAACGACTAATAGTTTGTTGCTTCAATTATTGTTTCTAACTAAACTTGTCAGTGATCTTGAGTGGCAGTTGACAGCGTTTGTCATTCCAGCATACATTTGTGCTGTTAAAGCATTCAAAAATGTACCTGATGTAAGCTATATCCCAAGAAATGTTATTTCTGACAATCAAAATCCCTACACAAAGGCTCAAGTGATGGTCAAATTGGACTATCACCCTTGGACTGGGGATTTCAGTGGACAAAAGTTTCTGGACTAATGTAAATGTTATTTTTGCTTGCTTTTAATACAGTAGCAGCTCAAAAATGTGAAAAAGTTTGATTCTAGTTTGCTTCATTTATTATTTCAAACTTTTCTTGCAGGGCAGAGAACTTTTTGTACTCACATATGGGGCTTTAGTAGCCCAGCTATGCAAGGACTATGAAAAAGATGAAGATGTCAACACCTGCTTAGACCAAATGTAAGTGCTGCTTTAATTGTTCAACTTTGTTGATAATGCTGTTTTTCCACCTCTATATTAGCCTGCAGTTTTACGTCTGTTATCTTATGAATTTCAGCCTTCGGTCTAGGATTGCAGAGAGCACGGGGATAAAGTTCAGTAGTTTGTCAGCAGAAATAACACTAATTTGTGAATTAAAATCAACAATCACCTATTGAATTCTCAGAAGAAAAGTGTCAGAATTGTTTCGGTAGCTTACATCTGTTCCTTGTTGTCCCATGTTCAGCTAATTAATATATAAACTTCTAAATTTCCTCTCCTGTTTCCATGTATTAATTTTTGACTTTGATGTTAACTCAACTCTTGTTGTTCACTCACATTACTTCATACTCATGTTACTTAAAACTAGAGAAGCTTTTTGTTTCTCATGGGTGTTTCCTAGTCAACATGTATTTCTGTGGCTTTCCCATGGCTCCCCTTCATCTAGCTACACCATGGCTGTGTGACTAGAACAGCTAAGAAGTAGTCACAAATCCAGATTGTAGTGATTTAGCTTAGGTGACTCAGTCAACAGGCAGACTCCTTTTGTAAGGAGTGACCTTCTGTGAGGGTCTAATTCAGGTGTCTGATGTAGGGTGCTCTGAAATGTCCCTTGTAGGGTGGCTCTCTTCCCCCTTCCCTGGGTTAGGGGCAGATGGGCCTCTCAGCTTTAAAAGGCCGTACAGCAATGAGTGAAATAGCACAAATGGTCAATTAGGAGCTGATTTTCACATGGATAACTTCTTTGGAAGATGAAGTTTCTGTGTTTGTAGGGCCCTATCATCCTGACTGAGATTCTCAAGCATTGTCAAAGTAAAAATAGTAACATCACAGCAAATCAGCAAGAAACAATTTTTGAGCTGGTTAACAAGAAGATATGCTAAGCTTTTCAGCAGAAGAGTAAGTCTTGTGTTTTTAGGCAAAACAGGCATACAAAAAGGGATTTGCAACAATGACAGTGGACAGAAAAACTGTCCACATTACTATTGATATGAAATCTTGCAAACAAACTACAGTCCAATAGCTGTTAATGAAACTGGTTTAAAACATCATTGACTGTAAAAAAGAAAAATAATTTATTCACAAAATAAGAAGGGGCAACATCCCTCAGATATTTATTCGATGTTGATCCCTCATTACGCTCTAATGAAAATTGTACATTTTAAAAAGATACAGGTTTCTTTCTGATGCTGTAGTAGAAATTGCATTTTGGAAGAAGTGGAGATTTATTTTTCTCCTTGTGTTTTTATTATTATAGCTTTTTTGATAAAATCTTTCTAGTTTTCTCTTGATAAAGACTTGATAAAGTAATGATATTTTTCATGGAAGCAATACAGCTATTTTTACTTCTAGAAGATGAAAACAGCCCAGCTTCAGGAAGAAGCCTTACAGATTAGCAGAACTCTGACAGTTCAGAATAGTATTCTAAGGTTTCTCTCTCTATGTCTGTACATATATAAACTATAGTAAGATGGGTATTTTTCACTGTACAGTTGCTAAACAGCTGCTTGTCAATTTGTTATTAGTCTTTGAAAATTTAAGGCATAAAAGTTGAAAAGGATCTAAGCAGTCATGTACATCACCATGTAAATGCCTTGCTAACCATTGATGACATATTTACCATCATTATTGATATTGGTACTTAGTCAGTAAATAAATATTTAATTGCTTTCTGATGCATGACATACTGCAAGTTTAAACTTCATTCTGCCAAACCCAGTTTTTGTTCTTGTCATCACATTAGACATCAGATCACTTTTTGGCTTCTTGTCAAAGACAGGGTATAAAATCAGTAAGAAAGTCCACTGAGTTCAGGCTGCTGTATTGATGGCGAAGGGCCTCTGACAGGGTGCTAACAACCACTTAAATGGAAAGGAAAAATTCCCTAAAAACATTTCTGATTTGAGTTCACACTCTTTTATAACATTTGTGTCACTTTCATTCCCTTTTTCAAAAAGGCTTGTAGGCATTGCTGTTTTGCACACTATGTAGTTAATGACCTTTGTTAATATGTGAGATCTAGAAATATATTTGTTTTACCAAAAATTCCTTTAATGTCCATCCTTTTTAATTTCTTTTCTCTGAAATTGTAGTGTTTTCAATACAAAGTGAAAGTGGTGGTGTTTTGAGACTCTATTAATTAGCAAATTTTGGATTTTTTTCTACGGCTGGTAAATGAAGAGAGAGGACATGTTAGAAAAAAAAGACAAAGAGGGAATTGTAGATGAAGAGTGAAAAATAGGGTGAAGAGGTAAGATGATAAAGTGGAAGAGTTTAGGTGTGAGTCCATTTCCTATGGGCTTTCCTATCACCTGAACATTGCAATGAAGATGCCCAGGATTTGCTGAACTCCGTACCAATGCAGAGGTGAATGCTGTGATCTGAGGCAGTTGCTTTGTTCTCCTTTCAGAGGCAGTTTGAGGTGAACCCCGGGTTATTGATAACATAACACAGGATTTTCTCCATTCCTATTTTTAGTGACAAAGCAGTATTAATCAGGTGTATTATTTGTATAGTATATTATACTCACATATCTAACATCTAATATTTATTCATATATGTAAATATAAATGTATGTATTCACAACATATATATTGATATCATCCTTGCCAGGGCATCGTACTTAAAGGAGTGTGATTCCTTATGTGACTACACGCAAAGCAATCCCACTTTGCCGCAAAGTGTGGTGGAAAGAAGAATCTAGACCAGCAAAATCTGTTGTCCTCAAAGCCATTCATTGAAGAAGATACAGCTGTTTTGCTAAGAAAGCACAAGAGACACATTAGGATGATGGTAGCTGGAAAGAAGTTCCCCATTTTGAATATTAACTTCCTTTGTTTTCTCCTTAGGGGATATGGCATTGGCATAAGGCTGATTGATGATTTTTTGGCTCGTTCAGCTGTGAAAAAGTGCCACAGTTATTCTGAAACTGCAGACATGATTGCACAGGTAAATAACCTCCACCTCTGTCGGCTTACTCCAGGACAATTATCTATATTTTCTGCTGTATCATGATTGTCTTATGACAGCAGAACCTCATCTCCACAATCACACCTATGCTTCCATTGGGTGAAATACAGCCTTTTCCTTATCTACAGTGTCATATCAACTATTAGCTTGCAGAGTCTGGCTCTGAGAGAAGACATCACTTTCTACCTCTGTAGCATAGTGCTACGTCTGGCTTACTCACATGGGTTTTACTTTTATATCTGAGTTGAGGACAGATTAAAAAAAATGGGATACTTCTGTGAGAGGCTGCCAGCTTCTGACCTAAACTGACCTAGAAGTTGGTTGCTAAGCTGAAATTAAAATTCTTCTACTCCTAGTAGGCTACAAGGCATTTTGCCATTAGAAAAATTATAAAGTTTCTTTTTGTTTGCTGCAGCTTAAGCTAATTTCTTCTACCCTCGCCAGGAGATGCAGCAAACAACAAAAAAATTACCCAGTTTTAATAAACTTCAAATCATATATTGCCCCATTTTTCTTTTTTTTTTCTAGATGCATAAGCCTTAACCATCTCATACAGATCTTAAACTTTGATACTCTTACTCCTGCTGTTTGAATATCCTCAGCATCTCTGTTATTATCTTAGATATTTTTAACCTTAGATATTTTTAACCTTAAAATGGTGATATCAGGAATAATCTGCAGGATTTTCTGCAAAAGGATGATGTGGTAGCAGGGAAGAGCAATAAGAAAGGAATATGAAGGGAACATTATCCTCCCTGTCCACAAATCTAATAATAAAATAAAAAAGAGAAAATCAGAGTTGGTGCTTTCACCTTCTTTGATGGAATTTTACCCTTTTATTAAGTAGTCTTTCACACTACTGTTAGGCAAGAAAGATCTAGGAGGAAATTTAGTGGCACTACATGGGTTTCTAAAGATGTATTTTTGCCCCCATGAGCAAGTCAGATTTTCGGGGGAAGCTCAAAGAGAAATCCGTAGGACATTCAGCCCCTTTAGACTGCTGAGTCACTGTAAGGGGAGTAGTGGTTGAAGGATATTGAGTTAGCTTAGACTAATACCTGCTCAGGTCATGGTGAGTGATCCCTTTTATCCTTTATAATTTTCATCCATAAAGTATTGCCAGTGCAGATATACCTGGCATTTCCCTATGATAAAAATTAGCCACACTTCATAAAAAATAATTTTTTGCTAAGTAGTCATTTGTTTTAAGAGAAGAGATTAGGGCATCAGTTAATTGAAGTAAAATTCATTTCCATTGTCTCATATTAGGAGACAAATATGCCCAGTATACTTTTTATTGCTTGAGAATTACCAGCAACATCAGCTAAATGTGAGCATTATATTTAACTGCTGACTGCAGAACTGGTAGACAGGCTTTCTATACAGTGAGCTAAGGCATCGATATGTGCTGGTTAGACAGGAGATCTGAGTTCAAACTGTACATGGATATTATCAGGTGATGTGTGATCCTGTTCACATTAACTACGTGTGAAATACCTATGTTCCATCTGACTGAAATGGAGGAACAAAAGTTATGTTATTCCAAAACAGAGCAACTGATGGCTGTCACAGAAATAGCGAAAGAACATCCTTGCATTTGCTGTTGCTGATAAGATTGTAAGATGCACATGCGCACGACAAACATCTACACCACGATCTGCTGAAGTTTAAAGCAGAAGCAGGTGGCATTACTAAAAGCCAACCAGATTCCCTTAGCTCATAGAAGAGTGGAAACTAAATTTCTTCCTGAAGTAAACTGTATTTTGGAGCCTCAAATCAGAGTGATGTATAATAAAGTTCCTCCTTTGGAGAAGCTGAGCCAAAGTAGAGGATACACTGGGATAGTAAGGGCAGCCACGAGACAAGCAGAATTTCAATCACTGTATTAAAATACGCTGTCTCCTTAAAAGAATTATACCAAGCTGCAAAGTCATGTTTTTGTACACTTTTTTAAGTTCTCCTTCAGGGGCTATTTGTACTTCATTGTCTCTGGATTTTCACAGATAATTGGTTTTCTGGGTTTTGTTCCTCATGGTTTGGTTATTAATTTAGAGCACAGTCTCTTGAAAAGACTATTTTTAGCAAACCAGAAGAGGAGTTCTGTAGTGGGAATAGTGTGTTCACTTCTGGGCTCCTCGCTTCAAGAAGGATGTTGAGGCTCTGGAGCGTGTCCAGAGAAGAGCAACAAAGCTGGTGAAGGAGCTGGAGAACAAGTCTTACAAGGAGCGGCTGAGAGAACTGGGGGTGTTTAGCCTTGAGAAGAGGAGGCTGAGAGGAAACCTTATTGCTCTCTACAACTACCTAAAAGGAGGTTGTGGAGAGGAGGGAGCTGGCCTCTTCTCCCAAGTGACAGGGGACAGGACAAGAGGGAATGGCCTCAAGCTCCAGCAGGGGAGGTTCAGGCTGGACATCAGAAAAAAATATTGCATGGAAAGGGTCATTGGGCACTGGAACAGGCTGCCCAGGGAAGTGATTGAGTCACTGTCCCTGGAGGTGTTTAAAAGACGGGTGGGTGAGGTGCTGAGGGGCACAGTTTAGTGATTGATAGGAATGGTTGGACTCAACGATCCAGTGGGTCCTTTCTAACCTAGTGATTCTGCGATTCTGTAATATAACCTTTCTGAGGAAAAATGCAATATGGAAAGCATTTTCACATTTGTTTGGCAAAACATTTTTTGGATAGTTTTCAAGGACATTTGTCTGAGGCACATACCAACAGAAGATATGAAATAATACAGCAAATAACTGCAAATATGCTGTTAAACTTGCAGGTTCAGAATTACACAGGAGATTACGTTATCTCTGACCCTTCAGCAGCAATGTTCTCAGCTAGGAGAAAGTCCCTAAATACGTAACTGCAGTAACTCTTCTAAGGAAGAAATCTGTTTGAGAATGAGCGTGTAGAGTAATACCAGTTAAAAGTTACAGTGATTAAGGCAGTTAAGCAGTTGAAGTAGTTAGAGCCAAATGTTCTATAAACATAGCTGTTATCCTGCAGTCCTTTGGAAAGCAAAGAAGTCTGCATGATTAGGCTGTGGGCGTTGCCTGGGGAAATGGAAAGAAATGAAGCAAAGGGAAAAACAAAATGAGGAGTACAAAGCTAGCTGGCCATATTAGGAAATAAATAGCGGAGGAAAGGTGCAGTAAAGCAGTGACTGAGGGCTTAAAGCTTCAACCATTGATTCAGACTGCAAAGCCTGGGATTTACTGCTAGTTTATTCTGGACTGGAGAAGGGCCAACAAGTTTTGATGTTATGCCAAAGTAAGTCCTTCTACACTGAGTTCCCATGGTGCTCACTGACTTTGTGTGCTGGTGCTGTGATTTTGTGTGCTTACAGTCGGAATTGAATAAAAAGAGAAAACAGGCCATGTAAAAACAGGCTTTTTGCTCACTGGCTCATTGGGATAAGAAAATGGAAACCAATTGAGGAATGGTATTAGGAACAAAGCTCAGCTGAAGAAGTAATGTCCTGGATTCAGAATTTGTTTCTGAGTTATAACTGAGGGTTGCTTTTGAAATGAGCATGATCTATTTGCTCTATAATCCTCGAAGATCTGGTAAATGTTGCTTTTCAAATTTCAGTAGTGATCGGGAACTGCATACAGCAGGTTATTGTGCTAAATGGTAGTCAATAAATTGAAAACTTAAGTGCTGCACTCTAAAGAATAAAGAAAATTTGAGTACACAGAATCAGCAACAGATGGCAAGATCTTTAAAGCATCTTACTCTTGCCAAACACTGACTATGGAAAAGTACTAAGAATGAAATTATGGGAGCAATAATGTTATTTTGGCTTCCTTTCTAAGCAGATTAATTCTGGTCCTTCATTGATCTTGTTGTTCTGTCATCTGAAATTATGTTTTCAGGGTTCACAATAGTCTGTATTATCACTTACTTTGCAAGATTGCTTATGCATACAATGTTTTGTAGTGAAAAATCCCAGGTACTATATAAAGGGACTGATAAATTAGTGGCCTCCTAAATATTGTGCTAATTCTAGGCTGTATTTGAGCACCATCAAAATGTTGAGGAATTTTATTCTTGCTGCTTGAGCAAGACAGGATACCGGTTGTGAGACTTTGAAAAATAGCGGTAGCACATCTTTAATTCTGACTGCATAAATTTCTTGTTTGACATTAAACAATATATAATCCTGTAGAGTTGCAAGTAACATTGTCAGAAGAGAGAGATTGCCTTATATTAATGTCACTTTGATGGTGAGCCTATGTTCATGTCTAAATAGATGTTCTTTTTTCTTACATTTAATATAGACAGAAATAAGATGGATTTATGGCTATAGCTTTCAAAACAGCTAATTAATTTTACTTCTCTGTCTTGGGCTCGCAAAGAAAGATTGAAAAGACCTTTGTTTTACACTCTGAGGACTTGTGTAAGGGAGTTTTAATGTAATTTCTGTCCAGTCATTGTCCAGTTTTAAAAAAAAATTCTCATATCTGTTCATTGACTTGCTTACCTATGTACTTTAATTATTTTTTTTTTCTGCTGAGACTTTGCAGTTTTCACATTATAGCTTTGAAATTTTGCCTTAATTTGGTGCTCCACTGCAAACCAGCTACTGGTTTTGCATAGTTTCCATGCAAGGTCTCTTTTACACAGGAAATTTTAATAATAGAATTTGGACAGTTTCATCATTCCGTAATGCAAAGTAGAGCTGAAACTAAATTGAAAGCATATGAAGCACAACTAGCTAATTTTTGTTCTTATAACAAAGACCTGAAGTTTGATGGAGCAGCAAATGTGTAGTGGAAGAAGTGTTAACAGAATCTGAGTGAGAATAATTGGGTTCTCACAGAGATGAAACAGTAAACCGAGGGACAAAGCACAGAGAACTGAGCAGAAGTTTCCTGTTTGTTTGTGCACTCATATTTTGATGGACATTGGAGTTAATGCAAAATACCGCTTGGGTGTTTTCCAGTTTGTTTTGGATAGTGTTGATAATAATCTTCGCCATGTTAACTGCTGAGCAGGGACAGTGTTGATACAAACCAGCTTTTGTGATAGCGGCTCGAAGGACGGGTTACATTTGCTAAAACCAGATCCCTATTGAAACTATAGAATCAAACTGGCTTTTTTTTTTCCTGGTCTTATGGAAATATTCCAGCATCCACACAACAACTCCATTAAGTCACAGGCATTTTGGTAAGGCAACACAACTAGAGTGACACTGCCCTGAGAATAAGGGTCAGTGAGAGACTTAGGCTTCTGCCAGGCACATGTTGCATCACTAAGTGTTCAGAGGCTGCTTTTGGTGGTGGAGAGACTCTCCATATGAGTTACCTGTGAACATGGAGCAGAGTTAAGTGAGATGAGATTAGCATGTACCTTGGTTTTTCCCCTCCATGTTAAAGGACAAAGCCAGATTGAGAAACATTCTTGTTTCAGGTGCCTCCATGTCCCAGCTCTTACATCATAGTGGAAACCTCATCCTTACATCAACTTGTTTCCCATATTTCTTGATCAGCTCATTAACCTACTCAGTGTCCTCCTCTTTGCATCTGTTCTTTCGGCTTTCTGTGGTACTGCTGAGGAAGAAGGTGGAAAGATAGCTTTGGGAAGGGAAGTTTGGTCCAGGCAGTGGAGACATCCTGTTAGGTGGTGTCTCCCCTCCCCTTGCATGTCAAGAGGGGGTGAGATGGGTCTGGGCAGTAGATGTTGGGGCATCTCTCACTAGGAAAAAGAAAAGCAGACAAATGGGAAGGGACATGTACAGTGGAAGCAGATATTGCTATAATACCAGGAGAGGAACTTGGGGAGAAAAAGAGATATGCACCACATATGGTGTCAGATGCACCTGCTGTTGTGACTTTCATTTTGGCAGCATTTCTTCTGTCCTTTCAGCTGCAGCAGGTACGTTTAGGCTTATAACATGTTCTAAGTCTGCTGCAAAGTGGGTTAGCTGGGATACAAAACTTTAAAACATTTGCTCAAAGACCACAAGTTCTTCAAAACACACAGAAAATTCCAACCATATAGTGGAATTGGCTCTTGGAATTTATTTTAAAGAGGAGTAATTGTCCGTAAATGCAGATAGATGTTTTTTTTCTGCTGAAGAATTGCAGTGAGTATGAGAACAACTGGACAGAGTACTCTGGTTTGGTAAGACCCTGATGCAAGCAGAGCAAAAATATGATTCTTTGCAGACTCAGGGTCAAGCAGAGCAAAAGTATGATTATTTGCAGGCTCGGAGAGACTGGCTGTAAAATGCTGCATAAAAGCCCGCCCAGCCACTCCAGGGAAAGAAACTTGGCAAAAACATTGTTTTCCTGTTATACAATGTTCACAAAGGCTCTGGACACACTGTATCAGAACCACATGGTGAATTCCAAGTGGGTGAGGTAAAGCGTTGGACTCTGGGGTGAAACACATTTGTCAGAATCGCTAGTTCTGTAGTTGCCTCACCTGCATTGCCTGCTGGTCGCTCTTGCTCCAGGCACTAATTTTCCTAAGATATTCAGAAAAATGAAAATCAGCTTGCTGAAAAAATATTTTCGTGTCTTAAAATGTGGAATTTCCTTCCAGGCCTTCTGTCATATACTGGCTGCAGACCCAGTATGAACAATATTACATAGCTATACAGGCTGCACCTGGTACCTGAAACCCACTCAAAACAGTAGCTTCATACCTATATAAAGAAAAATTTTCAGCGGGAGAGGATAAGTACTCTATGCAGGCAAAATATCAGTAATGCATTTTCGTCGCTGTAACAAAATCCTAACAACAACTGATTTGTTTCAAAATAGCATGTTATTTTTTACCAAAACCACAAATACGCTGAACCATTTGGTAATTTGAAGTTCTTGATACCCTACAATTTGGCTGTAAGGTTTGTCTAAAAAATTACCTGGCACATCACCATCAATAGTGATCACTGGCACACATCCCAGGCAGATGTCTCAGGGACTAGAAGACCAGGGCTGATCACTGTGACCATCCATGGTGTTCTAGGTGCAACAGGAGTCCAAATACACTGAGGTGCCTTGAGTGACCACTGGTGCTTCAAAATAAACCTGTACCTGCAAATGGCATAGGAATGACCTGGAAGCAAAACCTCAAAACCACACACAACTTGTATTATTATATTCACAACTTTTAAATGATGTTACTTTATGATAGTCACTTGATTTACATTGGACAAGCATACGTTGGTGGCTTTTACATAGGATATTGTTAAAATCCTCATGTGGAAGTCATTATTCATCTCTTCTTGCTGTCAAGTCTTGATCTGGAGACAGCAACCTTAGTAGAGCATGAACCCTAGGTATCTTGAAGGATGGCAGCCTTTTCACTCATTGTAGGGAAATAATTTCACTCCATCCTTTTGGAGCAAGTTTGTAACTGGGAGGGAACGTGATGAGTAAGAACGAGGCTATTGTGAAAAAGTATAGAGGTGAAACCATCTACAAGTACACTATAATAGTAAAATATTAAAAAGCTGAAAATATATTTGATCTATGGTATTTCCCTTCTGTCTACAAAGTCCAGCATTGTCTCTCTTTCCTCCTTTACTTCTTTTCGGCCTTCTTCAACTAGCTTGTGAATTGTGCTATAGTGTTGGTTGCTGCTGCTGAATGAGTAGAGCTGGGAAGCATCTTCCCATGCCTGAAAAGCTGGCAGGGGGATCGCTTCTGGTTCCTTGTTCTCAAAAAAGCATTTCAGGTTTCGCTCACTCAACTTGGTAGCATACAGCTGGAAAATCTGCTCCATTTGCTCTTTTTCCTTCTCCGTGTACACTCTCCAGAACATCAGCTGGAGGTGGCTGACTTTTGACTGGCAGCTGGCACAGCAAGTGGTTAGCAGGGAGAGAAAAGCTGTAGTAACTATCACACACCAGCCTAAAATCTGGGGAAAAAAAAAGAAATTAATTTCCAGTTAAACAGGCCCAAGTAAGTATGCTACTTAGATCAAGAGTGTCTGACAGACCGACCGCACTTTGTATGGAGGATCTGCTGCTTCTCTTGGACCCTGCTGTGGGCATCTCATCCCTGTTTGCATTTGGTGACTGGCATTATCGTTAATGGGGAGTTCCTATGGGGACCAAAGGGAAGAAGACAACCTCAGAACTGAGGCTTCTCAGTAGTGCTCATTTTGATGTCTCTTTCTCAGAAAGGCAAAAGCTGGTTGATTTTTATAGTGGAAGGTAAAACTCTCCAGAAAAGTTGGCTTATCCTAAAGGCTGGCTGCCACTCCATACCATTCTACAACAAAAGGAACTCGAATAACAACAGCTGAAGAGACATGCCCAGAGCAATGGCAATAGCAGGTTCAGGGACAGATGAACTCAAATCAGGTCTCATCTACATGACTGTGTGTGAAGAATAATCTAGGAGAGATCGAAACGATCAATCAATAATGCTATGACTAAATAGTGCTATATAGAAAACAAGGCAGGAGCAGTGTCTGGGTAATTTAGAGAGGATATTGATGAGAGTTTATTGAAAAACTACAATGATCTGGCATATGGTGCACTGGAATCACTCACTGAATTCTGTTACACAAACAGAAAAGTGCATAGGGAAAATAAAATATCACAATCACTAGATGGTGTATGTTTTTCTGTCTTCTGAAAGTGTTAAATAAAATTACCCTGGAAAAATTAGGATTAAGACACAATTCTGAATTGTGATGAACTGCAAAAAGAAAAAAGGTAAGTAACTTTTTTCCAAGATCAATTGACCTTTTAAACTGTGACCAGTTTTAGACATGTAAACAAATAAAACTGTTTTAGTGTTAATTAACTATCAGGTATATAAAAGCTAGTCTTAAATTTAATAGACTTTCCTCAAATTCTTTTACTAGGAGGTTCGTTGGAATCTAAGCTATTCTTGTGAACCTTTTTTTGACTTCAATGAATCAGCCATTTGTAGTGAAAAATCATTTTTATGCCAAAATTGGCTTACAGTTACCTTCTTGCCCAGTCCTGTGGGATGCTAGGAAGAAAGGGCATAAGAAAGAAGGAATAGTGTGTATATTGGCAGGTCCGTGTTGGCACTGTTATAGAGCCTAGTCCATCTGCACACTGATTAGAAATGGTTGCTGTATTTTCAGAAAACTTTTGCTTTGCTGAAATACGCTTTTCCAGCATCATTCAACAGTTTTCATAGCAACTTCAGGGTCTGACAAAGTTCTGTTAGCTCTTTCCTTTATTATGTTCCTATTTCCAGGACTAAAGCCAAGGGAGAAGGTGGAATAATGTGCTTGAAGTTGTTATTGTGGGATGTTCTGCTTTAAGGAAAGCAGAGATGTAAACACAATGTTTTCATGCCTAACACCTCTGGTCTGGCCATTGTATTTGCCCACTTACCCCACTGCAATGTGTGGTCTTTGCAAAAAAACCAACTTGTTTTCAAGCAGTGGAACAGAAGCTTGACAAAAGTTTGTTCTTAAGGGCTGGTATGGAAAAATAGTTTTGTTTTCCTTTGTTTTTCTAGTCACTTTGTACTGATTGATGATTTCTATGGGTATTTGAAAAACTCTTTGTAGCAGCTTTTTGTTTTCTTGCAGCTTGGAGAATATACCCGTATATTCTCATGCTATTTCCTATACATAAAACTTAAAGTCTTAAGTACTATTTGCTATTTGCTTCTAAAACTTCCATGTAAGTTGCTTTGTCTGCAGTGCAGGATTTGTTTGCATTCCATGCCTGTTTGCATGAGGACTTGAAAATAAACCTGGCTCTTGGGGAGGAAATGGTTCCATATGGATACAATTGTCTGACAAAAACTTGTTGGCTCCACAGTGTTTTTCCTTCCTGTTGACAGTAGTAGTTTCATCATTTTCTGTAGCCTTTTTTTCCTTTGTTTTTTTTGTTTTGTTTTGATTTTTTTGTCTCTGAATTTATGTTACAAGGCAGTGAGCAGAACTGTACCACGTGAAAATAGTAAAATGTAATATGATCTCAGCTTTACATATTCAACTTGTTTTATTTTAATGTTTCCTCCTTCCTCCAAGGAGGACAAAACCATGCTCCCATCTGGCATCACGAACATGAGGAATGCAAACAGAAACATATTATATAAGCAGTCACAAATCTTTTACAATCTTATTTTCCAGTATTTTTCTACTGTTAGTGACCTAAGATTTCACGATGGTATTAGGACGGTATAAAACTGGAGAGTGTAGTATAGATTTTTAAGAGGATAGACCCCTTTAATGGGGTAACATCTGTTAATTCAGATTCCTAAACAATTCGGTAGCTTTTTCTCTTTAGAGCAATCTTCATTCAGGAAGAAAGCTTTTAGTTATCCGGTCTTGTTGATCTCACCATCAGAGGGACCCCCAGGAAGTACAGCATAGATCGAACTGAATTAAAAGATACATGGGCTGGTTTTTGTTAGGCTAATTTGTGCCAAAAATTTGTTTATGTGAAACAGTTTTATCTTAGCATCTGACATCAGGATCTTCCACAGATAAATCACAGTGGCAGTACAAACGCATAACGCTCTTTATTTGTTTTCTTACCTGGGACTGTGCTTGAAGAGTTCGTTTCAGTTCGTCACTCTCTGAGAAAGGCATAGAGCTTTTGTCACAGGCTACCTTGTGTAGCTCTCCAAAGCACTTTTCAGATTTTCTGTGGCAAACTGCATCTAAGTAGGCAGGATTGTTCAAGCCACTCATGGCACATTCATAAAAAGTCCCGTTGAGCAAAGCCACAGAAAGCCACATCACTGGGGCTACCAGAGCATTTAGAGTGATTTGTCCGAAGATGTAAAAGAAATGGCAGGCATTCCCTCTAGGGAATATTTTTCTGGGATTCACCCAGCAGCCTGTAAAGAGTTTCCAGGTCTTGCTGTTCACAAAATATCCAATAATTAGCAAAACAAAAGCTGGGGAGAAGAGAAATGCCAAACCGTATCTGAGGTTTTCATCGCTGCAGGGGCATCTGAAAGCAACAAGAGAAAACACTCGTTCACCTCCCATTGTCAGCAGCGCCATAAAACTGTAACCTATAGCAGTTTTCTGGTTCATAAAGAACTTCAGGATTGTTTGGAAACCATCCATGTTTGATACTCACTAAAGAAATAAAAATCAAGACAGCCGTAGCAGTCTGTAGTGGTGTAGCGGGGGAGAGCTCTCCGGAGGAAGAACAGCCTGCTGCTGGCCTGCCTGCCTGTGTGCACGCTGTTCTAGATAATGCCGTGATGTCACTGTCTGGACAAACACCAGGGGCCCTTCCACTAGCAGAGCAGATGTTTCACATTTACAGTAACATTCATCAGTAGCAGAAGGGAAACAAACAATGCTCTGTATAGTCAAATAAGTTTGCAGTCTCAGCAGTATTATTCTTAGTGGGTTGTTTTGTTGTGACTGTAGATGGAGGTCTGAGTGAGAGCACACACTCACCAGTTGCAGTCCTTGAGCTGTGGTTATCGACGTTGCCAGTAATATAGTGAAGGACATAATGTAGATGGACCCAGGTGAGTGTGACTCAACTGAAAGCAGATGAGGGATAAAAGTAAAAGCATTTTGTATGGGATTGTAAATGTAGGAACATCAAAGACAATAAGTTTTACTTCCTTAGAGTATCATATAACATCACATAGCTCCAGTTTTGCACCTCTGCCTCAAGCTGATCACAGAAAAGACAAATCTAGTATGATTTCCAGCCCATCTGGCTCTTCCGTCTGTTTTTCCTGGAGTAAAACTGGATTGATGCAGCAGAGTTTCATCCTTTTGTAGGTTGCTTTTAAAATGTACCTTGGGGTCACACCTAGTGTGAGCTGCAATAGCTCAGCAGGAAATGAATTCTCCTTAATCCTGGACAAAAATCCACTGGTGGACTTTGTGGAGGAGCTGCCAGCAGAACGAGCATCACTTTGCTACTGTAACCTCCTCTGTGGGGTGATTCGAGGTGCCTTGGAAATGGTAAGGAAGTGCACTTCTGTTTTCTCTGTTCCTTGTTAATATGCAGAGGCACAGGAAAGAAAAACCACTTGCTCAGATAAATAAGGGAAATTCAATAGTGTTTAATCTCTCGGATTAAATGTCTATATAATGCAGAGAGCCAGGGAGGCATCTGGATGCCTCTGCTGCTCCTTAATCATGTCTCACTTTCCTACATAGTCATAGCCAGTAATAGTCGTTACTTATTCTTTCCAAATACACGAAGATAAATAATACACTCAGGTTACTGCAAAACCTGCTGGAAGGGAGGACAAAGTGTGGATGATTATAATGTTGAAACCAAAGCATCAGAAATATATCAGATGGCATTCCAAATTTTGTAGTTAAGTTTAAGATTCTTACAAAAGCATAAATAAAGGACATCATTTGAAAGTCTGTGAGTTAGAGAGCTTCTGTGGCATTTTCCGGAAGATAATTTCTGTGCTGCTTTATGTTTCTGCCAATATCTAACACATCATATATGTTATGTTTCAAGAAAGCAAAATATATGCAAGTATTATGTATGAGCATCAGTCTTAGAATTATAGTACCTGATATAAGAATAATTAACAAATGTATTTATTGTATAGTAAGTATTAATATGTGGCCAAGGAATTTTGTGATCACAGAATCATCAAGCACACAATTTAGGTTCTCAGAAGAAACCAAAGTACTGGAATAAGGGCCGTGTATTATACAAATTCTATTGAATATAAACTTCCTTTTTATCAACTTGGTTGTGAAGGATGTTTTAAGACAACCTAGAAAACCTTTTCTTATTGAACCTGAGAAAGGGGGACCCCTTGTGGTAAGAGAGAGAGAAAAAGCTTGTTATGCTGGCATTTCTTTGCTTGACTGATCAGAACTGATTCTTTCTAGGTTCGCTTAGCAGCAGAAGTTACCTTCATCCAGGATAGGCTGAAGGGCGATGCTGTGACAGAAATAGGAATTACTTTTTTAAGGAAGGCTGAAGAACGAAAGCACAAAAGAAATAAATGAAAGAAATATGAGGAGAAACTCTTGATGTGGAATATTTTGTGCCTTTTGTTTCTGAAGAAAGCACACAGGGTGGAAACAGGTTCCTTGAGGCAGCTGCACCAGTCGTACATTTGAAAGGTGAAAAGAGCCAGGCAGCAAACAGGAGGGGCAGAGCAGCAGGAGAGCAATGTTCATCATCATGACAGAGATATCAGTATAAAAGAGCAAAGTGGCCTGCTCTTCCTTCTCACATAAACATGCTTCTGGGCTCATTGGAGGGGTTTTTTTTGGTATTTAGTGCATGCTGGATGCAAAATACTCACACACACAACAGCTCTTTTGAGCTAAATGTGACCAACTTTTACCTTCATTTTTTTCCTGCTGGAAATCTTTTAAGGCACAGTTGCTAGAAGTGCTTTATTTCCCTGGCTGTTTGGTTAGGAATAATGAATTTATTTACTGTGACTGCTGTATGCAATGTCTTGCTGTCAGATGCCTGTTTTGATGTATTAATGGTTTGCCATTTGTTATCCTCCACACCTCCTGCTCCTTTTGAAACCAGAGAGGGATGCTGCTTCACTCATGGCAGGACCAAGTTCTGCATGGCTCTTTCAGACTCCAAAATACAGTTTTGCTGGCATGCCTGTTCAATCCCATGCACAGCAGTGTTTGTGTTGCTTCAAATTATCAGCCTTTTCATGTCAGTCTTCTCTTCAAAAACATGGATCTTATGACCAAACTGAACAAAGCATGGTGTAGTTAACATGTATTCACCGTGGATCTGTACTTCACCTGAGGAAACCTGAATAAAAATTCAGAGATTGCCACACAACAAATTTGCTGGTCATTGTGTCTGATCTTACCTGGCCTTTGTCACTGGCCACTGAACATCTGCCACTTGGTAGCAAACTTATGTTACCACAAAATGGCTTTGAAACAGAGAAACAGCAGCCTTGCGGAGACCTGAGTTATCGGAAAGGTTTAACATTGTCCCATGCAAGGCAAGATATTTGGGTAAGGGTTGGATGAAACCACAGGTGCCAAGTTCTAGCACAGTATCCTACCCACAAAGCCAACTTGCCAAAGTACTTGTTTTAAATCACAATATAAACCCTCAGTTCAGGGAAGCCCCAAGTTATATCTGATTTGATTGCTGCAATTTGTACCCTCATCTCCTGTTTTTCCCTCAGCCTGGTTACCTCTTAATCCTACTGAGTGAGGGGCACCTCTTACCTTGAAGACAGCAAGCTTCACTCCCACCAGAGCTGTACAGTCTTCACGATAATCTATCTCTTTTTGTTTGTCTAGATAATGTTGTACAGTGGTGGCATAGTGTAATGGAGCTTTAAGGGAACAATTTTGTACAAAATAAAAACTAAGCTATTCATTACCAAGGGTTAGTGTCAGGCTAACATGCAGTTACCTGCTCTGAATGTCAAGTTACACCATGCAACAACATGTTATGATCAGTAACAAGTCCTCCTTCCTTCCTCTCCTCAGCTTTTTTTTTTTTTTTTTAAATCATAGCTGAAAGATCGTGTAGCATTTGCCTGATTGCACTGCCTGTGGAAGAGCCCTTGGTGGGAGTTTTGCTGGTTAAGCTTACTTGGCTGAGATGGATGTGTGACTGACCACAAAAAGGTTCTTTACAAAGCTGTGTCCAGTCTTCCTTCTTTCCAGCAACATCCTACCAAACAAATATTCTCCTCTTTTTATTGTCCTGAAAGCAAATAGCCTGTACTGTCCTTGTCTTGTAAGCTATAATTCTCTTACTTAAAACTCTGATGTATTACTCTTGCACACATTTGTGTGCGCATGCACACACTGTGGTAACATTTTCTGTGGAGATCTGCACCAGATAAAAAGTATCGGAGTCAGCACATTGCAGGGACGTATAGGCTAACTCTTGTGTATTCAGGGACTACTAAAAAATTTCTGCCTCCAGGCATTAGCTAGAAAAGCCAGGGCTAGATAGTACAACATTTTTTTGCAAGAAAGGACCATTAGCACCATCCTGGGGCCATTGCAGTTTTGTCACATTGCCTTTGATGCGGCCAGGACTTCATCTGCTTCCTTCAATGCCAAACATTTTCAGTGATGTTCCACGGAGGACTTCAGAGTGGTTTCTTATGGTTTCAGTTATTTCACAATGAACAGCCTGAGGAAATCTTTACTTCTACCTGAGCATGGTAAGTCAAAGCAGCAAAGATTGGGTATGAAGTCAAGAGGTGACATAAGACTGGCAGATTAGTTTGGGTGTTAGTTCACACTCATATCCTATCCTGCATCTGCATCTCATTCTGCAGCAATTCCTCCTGGCTCAGCTCTGTACTGAGCAGACATACTCAATACATACATATTGAGTATACATATATGTATTGAGTCGTGGGTGGACTACAGGGAGGAAGTGAGATCATGCAGAGGAAAAATCAGGAGGGCTAAAGCCCAACTAGAGCTCAGATTGGCCAAGTCAGTGAAAGTTAATAAATTTTTTTTCTATAAATACATTAATAGTAAAACAAGGACCAGGAAGAATATTCAGTCCTTATTGGATGCAAAGGGAGGAACTGTGACAAAGGATGAGGACAAGGCTGAGGTATTTAATACCTTCTTTGCCTCAGTCTTAAATAGTAAGGAATGTTGTCCCCTCTGTGTGTGTAACCAGAGTTAGAGGAGCAGAACAAATCTCCCATGATCCTGGAGGAAGTAGTTAGAGACTTGCTTGGCCAGCTAGACACCCACAAGTCTATGGGGCTGGATGGGATCCACCCAAAGGTATTGCAGGAGCTGGCGGATGTGCTGGCCAAACCCCTTTCCATTATCTTCCAACAGTCCTGGGAGACTGGGGAAGTTCCACTGGACTGGAGGCTGGCTGATGTTGGGCCCATCTACAAGAAGGGTCAGAGGGAGGATCCAGGAAACTACAGGCCTGTCAGTCTGACCTCAGTGCCAGGGAAATCATGGAACATGACTTGAGTGCGATCATGAAGCACATGCAAGAGAACTGGGTGTTCAGGCCCAGTCAACATGGGTTCACAAAAGGCAGATCTTGCCAAACTAACCTGATCGCCTTCTCTAATAAAGTGACCTGCTTACTGGATGAGGGAAAGGCTGTGGATGTATCTTCTTGGACTTCAGTAAAGCCTTTGACACAGTTCCTCACAGCATTCTGCTACAGAAACTGTCGGCCTCTGGCCTGGACAGGCGCACACTCTCCTGGGTGAAAAACTGGTTGGATGGCCTGGCCCAGAGAGTGGTGGGAAATGGAGTTAAATCCAGCTGGAGGCCAGTGACAAGTGGGGTTCCCCAGGGCTCAGTGCTGGGTCCAGCCCTGTTCAATGTCTTTATCAATGACCTGGATAAGGGGAATGAGTGCACCCTAAGTAAGTTTGTGGACGACACTAAGCTGGGTGGAAGTGTCCATCTGCTGGAGGGTCGGGAGGCTCTGCAGAGGGATCTGAACAGGCTGGACCGCTGGGCTGAGACCAACGGCATGAGGTTTAACACGGCCAAATGCCGGGTCCTGCACTTGAGGCACAACAACCCTGAGCAGCTACAGATTAGGAGAAGTCTGGCTGGAAAGCTGCCTGGAGGAGAAAGACCTGGGGGTGTTGGTTGACAGTGACTGAACATGAGCCAGCAGTGTGCCCAGATGGCCAAGAAGGCCAATGGCATCTTGGCTTGTATCAGAAACGGTGTGACCAGCAGGTCCAGGGAGGTTATTCTCCCTCTGTACTTGGCACTGGTGAGACCGCACCTTGAATCCTGTGTTCAGTTCTGGGCTCCTCACCACAAGAGGGATGTTGAGGCTCTGGAGCGAGTCCAGAGAAGAGCAACAAAGCTGGTGAAGGGTTTGGAGAACAAGTCATATGAGGAGCAGCCGAGGGAGCTGGGATTGTTTAGCCTCGGGAAGAGGAGGCTGAGGGGAGACCTTATTGCTCTCTACAACTACCTAAAAGGAGGTTGTGGAGAGGAGAGAGCTGGCCTCTTCTCCCAAGTGACAGGGGAGAGGAGAGAGAATGGCCTCAAGCTCTGCCAGGGGAGGTTCAGGCTGGACATCAGAAAAATAATATCCTGGTAGTTGAGACCATGAGTGTGAAGTGGCAAAAGCCTGCACAGGTAGAGCTGTGAGGATTAACAAATTCTGAGGGTGTTTACACTGCAGCCTCTCATCAGGAAATTAAATAAGGCATCATCCATTCAAAGTGATAACCAGCTAAAATCATTCCGGTGGACCCCTTTGTTATGCACAGTAAACTCCAAAATGCTAATTGCTTTCCAGATTTTAAAAGATACTGTCCTTGCTCAAAGCTCCACTGAAATATAAATTGTCAGGTGGGAGCTAATAAGCTAAGCTGAATTTCTCAACAAAAGTTCCATTCCTTTTTGTGTCTGATACTGACAGGTGTAAAAGTTTGGTATTGTCACTCTAGGTGCCAAATGCTGTTAAAGCACTTTGTTAATAATGTGATATAGTACATGCTAATTGTGGATGCTTATTATTTTACACATGACTCTTTTCAATGAACAATGACATATGAATACTTCCATTGTGACAGGTATTTTTATTTCAATGTACTTAAGCAAAAGTAGTAAAGCTTATTTAAAAACCTGTACAGATTTACAACTATCAGCTTTTACTTACAATTTGTGCAGATTTCAATAAGAGTACAGAGTAAAACTCTTCTTATATCGGTAGAGTTAAAAGATTCTAAGTGCTGCAAAGGCTTTGTTTAATTAAAACCCTGATTCACTTGGGCTTGCTTCATCCACAAATTCTAAAACAGTGGGATTCTGACCTTCTTGCCCAAATCTGATGCTCTTGCCTCTGTTTGTGTTAACATACTTGTGTATCATGCTGTAATACTGCTCTTTCGAATTGAAGGTGTACAAGGAAGAAATCTTCTGCCAGTCTTCATTGCTGGGAGTCTGAAATGATACTGGATCAGTGGCTTCAAAAAAGGAATTCATATTTATTTCTGCCAGCTTGGTTGCATGCTCTTTAGCCTTGATCTCAAAGAGCTCTTGTTCCTTTTTTGAGTAAATTTTCCAGAACTTGAGCTGAAGATAGCTAACTGGGGAGTCACAGCGGCTGATACACGTCACAATCAGTGCCACAGTCATGATGCTGACTACCAGGAACCATCCTATCAGCTTGGAAAAGAGATAGATGCGTTAACAGTGGTTTTGCATAATCACCTGTAGGAGTACTGAACTTAACATTGAGGCAGACATGAAAAATGTAAACGGAGACACCCTGGAGTGCCTGTAACAGTCTGCCAGTCTGCTTGATGTGGAAAGAGAGAATTCCATGCATAAAATTCAGCCAGCCTTACAGAGCTTCTGCACCCCTGAGCTGATCTTGCTGGAGTGAGGGTGAATATCTAAACCAGAAATACAGAGTGAAGTTCTTTTTTCAGTTGTATCCAGATTTCTTAACTTCAAAGGCAAGATACTGACCAGCAGTTTCTGCAGTTGTGGCAAAATTTACAGTACAGAGGGTACTAAATCATGATTTTAACATCCTTAGATAAATCTCAGAGGCCCCTTCTAAAGTGGATGTCCTAATCGATGCTGGTCCCTCCAGTACCCAGTGGAACATTGCTAGAAACTCCTGGCTGAGATCTCATAGCCTCCACTTTCACCTAAAGAAAAATGAATTTATGTTCTTTTGATTCTTAATTTTGTTGAAAGTAGAACAGAAAGTAAAAATGATGGTCAGTAATAAAAATGTTCTCATACTTTTTCTGATTTTGAGTCGTTTGTTTCTTTTTAGCTTCCACTGCATTATCAATAACAGTTTGTGTTCCTTGGTTTTGCTTCTTTCTTACCCTGTCTGAATTCAATGGCATAGAGTTTGCCCCTTGTCATCCTTTTTTCTTGGAGGAGCAGGATGCTAAATATTTAACAAATGCAAACACTTTCTTTGTTCTAATAAGCACTTGTGCTAAACAGAAACTTATAAATGCAAGTAATTATGTTATTTTATAAACCTAACTCCCATTAACGAGTTTAATGTTTTCCTGAGAAAAAGTGATAAAACTTGGTTTTTCTATAGGAGTTAAGATGATGACAGAACAAACCAAGAAGTGAAACTGGAAAGCTGCCAAAATCTGGAGGCTTCATTTCACTGCAAACAAAACCATCCACATACAAGTGCTATTTTTTTAATCATGTTTTGCCTTCTGTAGAAGAACACTTTAACAAGACAGATATGTATTTTAACTATTCTTTCTAGAATACAAGAGTGAAATTGTAATTAGATTCAAGCTTCGAAATTTGTAGTCAAACAAGCTGTTCTTACTTGTTTCACTTGTCAGTTCTCTGTTGCAAGGAGACATCAGCTTCCTCTCTATTCATGACCTCAGCTTCCCCTCATTTAATGTGTACTTGCAGAAGTTTAAGTTATTTAGAGGGGGAAAAGTGAAAAAAGAGAAGAACTCACAGAATGCCTAAGTTACATTAGAAGAAAACTTGCTGTGGAAAGTTCCAGTCTCTAGGCTGGTTCCTTGCCCAGCTTTGAAAGAGGTTTTGTAAACAGCAGTGCCAAACAATTGCCATGCAAACACGCAAACCCAGAAAATAGCACAAACATACTCTTATTACCTTCCTGTTAGCGTTATTTTTGCTAATGAATTTATGCTAATTGTGCACTTTTGGTAATTATATAACTTAAGAGAGAAGGACCATTTACAGTCTCCAGCGGGCACCACCACATATTGAGTAACCAGAACTGAAGCCCAAAGTATGAAGAAAAGAGTGAAACTTTACCTGGGACTGTGCCTGAAGGCTGAGATATTCAGCCGTTATAGTCTTTGATAACTTCTCATCACAGGGTATTTTGACCAGCAACTTGTGGCACTCTTGTCCTTTATCTTTACAGACAAAATCCTTTATCAGGCTGCTCCCGCTGGCTGCACACTCATAGAAGTCTGCTCTCAGCAGGGCTACTGCAATCCAGGTGAAGGGGGCCACCAAAGCTCTGGCTGTCACCACTGCCAGCACAAACCAGTAGCGGGTGCAGGTTCCGCAGGGGCTGCAGCTGCAGCGATTCTCTGGAGGGCAGCTGCCCGTCAGCAGGCGCCACGTTCTGACATTCACCATATAGCCAAGCAGAAAGAGAATGAATGCAGGCACTAGGAGGAAGGTGGAGCCATATAACATGTTCCCAGAATTGCAGGGACACTTGAACACCACAGAAGAGAAGATCTGCTCACTGGCAGCCGTCAGCAGGGACACGATACTGTAACCCAGAACAGTCTGGTGGCGGATGCAGAAATCCATTGCCCTGCGTAACTGATCCATTTTCTTCTTGCCCTTATTTGTAGAGAGTGAAATCTCAGTCAGAAAAGGAGAAAGACGAGAGTTCTGAAGGTCTCACTGCTTAGAGAAGCTCACAGAACTTTCACTTTCTATTGATGGTGATGATGCAGTGAGGCATATAAGCAGCTCTCCTGCATGGTGTCAAGGTCAAGTGGAACCCACAATGGAAACCCACCCCACTAATCAACATCAAAATAAGAAAGGTCTATCGTTGTTTCTATAAAAATAGTTTGTGTTTGCCCACAGATGCATTGTAACTAACAATGGCTTAAACCTCTTAACCTTTAACGTGAAGCTATTTAGCAAGGCAACAGATTCAAAGTGGGAATAAAATGTGAAAAAGCCACCTCGAATTGTGTACATTTTTTTTACCCTGCCTTATTATTAGCCAATACAATATGGCTTGTTCACTTATGGAAGAAAATTCAACTATAAACATGTAAATTTTTCAAGCTTATCAATAAAATTTTTAAAGCAGTTAGAACAAATGAGACAGTGTGAACATGGCAATGACCCAGCAAGTGGTTTCCACTGAAGGTCCAGCTGCCCCCGTGTCTTTTGCCAGGAATCAGACTTTGGACTCTCTCCTCTGTAGCAAGTAGTGGCAGCCTGTAGCGTAGAAAAAAATCCCACCCCTAAACAAGCAGAAGCTAAGCAGATGACATGAAGTGGAAAAATGATGGAAAAGGCTTGCATTAAGAAGAATATCTGGAATAGATTCCTAGGCTTGGACAACTGATCTGCCTGTTAAACAATTGCTCACAGAGTCCACAGGTGTTATTTGCACCCTGAGGTATCTTGACCAGGTACTTAGCTAAGATTTGCTTTGTGTAA
The DNA here is from genome assembly GCA_033459285.1 of Clamator glandarius. NCBI lineage: Eukaryota > Metazoa > Chordata > Aves > Cuculiformes > Cuculidae > Clamator > Clamator glandarius. Next base: position 557,045 of record JAUNZM010000695.1, read on the forward strand.
TCTAGATGAGGTGAACTGGCACTCAGAATTAAGGAAGTTGAAGTTTTGTTGCTTGCTCATAGAAGATGAAGCTCTCTGAAGCAATGTAGGCAGTCTGGTAGTTTTCTGTCCTGACTTGCTTGGTGATGTGCAGCCAGACAGAGAGCTGATGGTCACTGATATCTTCTCCGCCACAACCACTTATCTGGAATTTTAGAATCACAATCTCTTGCCTCTTGCATGAACCCAGAACTCTCTGGACTCAGCCAGTGCATCAGCAATGTGAATTCACCTTGATTAGTTTTCAAATGCTGTAACTAATAATGCACTTATTCTTCCTGGGCATTATCATGGCATAGAGTTTAACCACAAAGTCAGAGCCTCACCCTAGGCTCAGGCAAACATTGCCGCCAGCTGGCTTAGCCTGATTTTTATACTGGCAAGAAAGTAAGATGTGATGCTGCCTGCGTCACTCCATGTTGTATCCTGGTTGCAGGAACCAGGCATGTGGAAACACAATGGTTTGTCAAAACTCTGTGAGAATCTAAATTACTTGCAGTGGAAGGACCTCTTGCAGCTTTTTGGGCAGCTGAATAGAGGGTGCAGGTGGCTACCGGGCTTACACCAGATGTGCCATGCTCAGCACCCAGCTGCTGTGGCTGCTGCAGCAAAGGAAACCATGCCACTAACTGAAATTCTTGCATTGCCTGGAGGAGCTGTTGCTTTGTTACCATGCAGCAGTATAATATAAAGTCATAAAACCAAAACAGGATGTGAAAATAGCAAGAATGAATCAGGCTGAATCCTGACTTAGTCTGGTCACCTCTTGATTATCACAGAGAGACAGCGAGGAGCACACTAACAGGGAAACAAGCTTAGGAACACACTTAAACACCATCAATTTGCATTTCAAGGATTTCCTTTGCATCTGACACCTGTTGATTTATTCTGTAAATTTATTTAATTTCGGTTTTAACCCACACAGGTTTTTTAATATACAAAACATTGTATAGCAAATGTGCTTAACTTTCATTCAAACTTGACACAATTCTGCTGGATACCCCTGAGTTCTGACAGGGGAAGAGATAAAGCAGTGGATGCCTATCTGGTCTTTCCATCCACTCTTTATAGAATCACCTAATTGATTAGTTTGGAAAAGACCTTTAAGATCATTGAGTTCAACCATAATCTTGACACTGCCAAGACACTAAGCCATGTCCCTAACCACCGCATCTACCTGTCTTTAAAATACCTCCAGGGATGATGAATCCACCATTTCCCTAGGCAACCTGTTCCAATTCTTGACAACCCTTTTGGTGAGGTAATATTTCCTTATATCCAGCCTGAGCATCCCCTGGTGCAACTTGAGGCCATTTCGTCTTGCCCTATCACTCGCAACATGGGAGAACAGACCAACACCCACCTCCCTACAAACTCCTTTCAGTTAGTTGCAAAGAGTGGTAAGCTCTCCCCTCAACCTCCTATTCTTCATGCTAAACAACCCCAATTCTCTCAGTTGCTCCTCACAAGACTTGTTCTCCAGCCTCTTCAACCAGCTTCATTGCCCTTGGAGCATGTGCTCTGGGAACTTAATGTCTCTCTTGTAGTGAGGGGCTCAAAGCTGAACACTGTATTCGAGTTGCAGCCCCACCCACACTGAATACAGGAGGGCGACCATTTCTGTACTGTACTCCCACTGGTGACACTGTTTCTGATAAAAGCCAGGATGCTGTTGGCCTTCTTGTCCACCTGGGCACATGGCTGGCTCATATTCATCTGGCTGTTGACCAACAGACCTAGGTCCTTTTTTTTTTTTTCTGAGATAGCTTCCCAGCCATCCCTCCCCAGCCACCCCTCCCCAAGCCTGTAGCAGTGCATGGAGTTGTTGTGGCCCAAGTTCAGGACATGGCACTTAGTCTTGTTGAACTCCTTACAACTGTTCTCAGCCCACCCATCCAGCCTGTCCAGATGTCTCTGTAGAGCCTTCCTTCCCTCAAGCAGATCAATGCTCCTGCACAACTTGGGGTTGTCTGCAAACTTACTGAGGTTGCACTTGATGTCCTCATTCAGGTCATTGATAAGATATCAAAGAGAACTGGCCCCAACGTTGAGCCCTGAGGTACATCACTTGTTACTGGCCACCAAGTGAGTTTCACTCCATTCACCTTTGGATGAGCCATTAATTTTCTGGCTCTGGCCAGCCAGCCAGATTTGTACCTATTAAAAATGTATGTCCATCCAAGCCATGAGCAGCCATTCTTTTTCAGAACAATACTATGGGAAATGGTGTCAAAGGCTTTATTAAAGTCTAGGTAGACAACATCCACAGGCTTTCTTTCATCTACTAAGATGATCAGATTGTCATAGAAGGAGATTAGGTTAGTTAAGCAGGATCTTATACACCTTTATCATGAGCTGCCTTTGAAGATCACTGATTTAGAAAAGGAACCCAACAATCAGCAGCAGCTCTCTGGAGCAGATAACAACCACATAGGGGAAAGAGTACAGCCAAGAAACCCTGCTAATTCACTTTCTGATTCTAATTTTAGCAGTGTTTTATTTATCTATAATATAATGTGATTTTAGGAGCAAGCTTTCTGTGAAATGGGAGAGGAGCTCTGTCTGAAAAAAGGATTAACCTTGTCCTCCAAGCAAATGTGCTTCCAATAAGTTCTCCATAAAGAGGTGGGAGAAGGAGGAGAGACCACCCTGTCTGGAAAGCGGAGGAGTAGTTGTGCTAGGAGCCAAGCGAGGCACAGGAACAGCCTGGGTGTGCTCTGCCAAGGGCTGGAGCAGGTCCCAGGCAAGGGTAACCAGGGGACAGGGAAGCACTGACCTAATGGCCTTTCTCCACTTTCATAGCATTATTCTCATGAGGCAGCTCTTTCTTGCCCTCTAAATTAACACTTGTCTCACTGCAACATCCATAAAGCATTAGCGGGGAAATGTTCAGAAAAATAGCTTTCCGTTACAAGAACACAAAATTCCAATTCAGTGGTTGGTTTTGCTTTGATTTACATTAAATCTCATGCCTTCCAAGAGGGATGAAAACAATGCCAGAATGGAAAAGGTAGACACTTTTAGAACAAAATTATTATTTTTTATTATCTGAAGCATCTTTTCATTTTGAAATGCACTTCATTAGAATAAAGGGGTTGGCTGAAAATTAATTGATTTTTCTGCTATTTATCAAGTTTGTCCTTGGTGTTTTAATTTATGTCCTTTCATTTGCAGCTGAATGAATCTCAAACATTTTCTAGGTCAAAAAAACTAGTATAACTTGTTCTGTAGCTGTATCAAGTGCACAGTACTGGTCCTAAATGCAGTACGTGTATGTGTGTGCCAGGGGTCTTTGTCAGCACTTATTAAATAGATCTAGTTTTAGTCACGTTAGTAGGTCATTACAATAGGTTATTTAATTTTTCTCTTGGGACATTTGTTATTTGTTTGGAATAGCAAAAGACTGTTTTTGTTTTCCTATAAATTATTCTCTATCTGCTCTGACCAAGGCCTGTTGTCTCCTATATTTCTGTTGTTAGTCTTATCAAGCTCAATGTCCTCTTCACATTCTTAATCTAAAATCCTGTAGATCCATGGATGAAATGGAAAAGAGCACCTCAGCACTCATTTTCTTTTTATGACAACCGGACTTGCTTCTTCAAATGAGAGAGTTTTAAGTTGCATTTTTCACTGCCTAGATAGAAGGACATATGGAAAAGTCTTTTTATTCTAAAAAGATTCCTTTAACAACTTGTTCCAGGTGAAATTAATCCTTAACTAGTGTGGGTCTTGTCTGCACCTACCCTCCAGGTGGATGGACTTCCCCTGGAGGCCCGTTACCTCTGTTTGTGAAACCAAGGAAGTTACTCTAATTTTATGGCTGAACCAGTCTTCTTACATGTTTGTGAAGTGTCACACAGCTCAGGGGCACCACATAAATCATTAACAGTAATAATATTTAGCGGAGCAGCAGCTTGACAAGTAGCTGTGACTGGCATGTATAGCTTACAAGCATTTGTGTACACTATTCTGCAGTTTTAAGGCATTACATTTATTAGCAGGTTTTGGCTGAAGAGAGATTTTAGTGGGTAGGGAGGAACCAGCTCTGCAAAACCAAGCATAGCTCCGACGGAGTCTGACTGGTGAACTCTGGTAGAGTCACACAAGCCATTGCACTGGTTTTCTCTTGCTGTTATTGCTGCTCTTCTAACACTGCCTGCCCACTGTATATCTTATTTCTGGACAGGAGAGTCCTGTACTCAGTCCAAGTGGCAAGCGACACTGTTGGCTTTACTGTTCAATCTGCACTAATCTATGATCTATATATATGCTGTAAATCAGTCTCCACAATTTTTTAACCAGTTTGTGATCTGTGGGTTAAGTGAAAAATATTGGCTAGACTTATAAAAATATATATGATATTTTCATAGGCTCAGAAGGGTAGAAGCTTCCAGGTTTCATGATGAAACTAAGCAGCCCTAGTGATGCATATTATACAGTAAACTCACTTTTAATCAAGTAAATCACCCTGAAAAGTCAGCTGGTTAATTCTTAGTAAATAAAGGTCAGTCTTTTTCCTCTGCCATGGAAAATTAAATGTCATAAAATTACTATTGAAAGTGAAAGTACATTACTATCAAAGCATTTCTGTACTCATATTATTAATGTTTTGAATTCCATATATCCTTGCTTTCTTCAGGTAATGCCGTCATATTGCACTGACTTGGTATTGCTGAATAGTTGAGATTTCATTCTGTTCTGCTCCTATGTGTGTGTTGTCTGATGCTGTCTGATTCTATGCAACAAAATATGCTCTGTATTTTCTCATTCAGTTGCTCCTTCCTCCTCTTTTTAAACTTTATCAATTTTACCTAGTTTAACTAACTAGCTAGCTCATGGTAGCATGCCTGTTTCCTCTATCTCCAGTTTCCCCTGATAGAGTTCTTTGTTGCCCAATTTTTGTTCTTTAAAGATTATTTTTCAACAGTGAGGCAAGGCAAGATCTAAGACCTTGCCCTTTTCAAAGCTTTCTGCATGTAGCTATCTGAGTTATGTCAAAAAGTTATATCTTGATCTGGGCAAAAATCTGGTGAGCAAGCTGTGAATAAAAAAAAACCCTAAAAAATCTTCCTGTTAAGGGATGACAGTCATTTCTTCTTGGCAAGTTAAGAAGGCAGGCAAAGTAACTCTCCACATGGAAGGAACTGCTCAAAAATCCTATATGCTTTTGTCAGTGAAAAGAAATTTATAGTAACAACTGCTACTTTTACCATATCTGGAGGAAGATATCTTCACTACAGATTTTACAACCTTCCTCCTACCAAACAGCTCACGTGATATATTAGGTACATCATAAAATTAATCTTTAGTATACATTTCTCTGCAGCATGAACATTCATCCCACTCTTCATTCAGCAATGATCACCACAAGGGAGGTCTAGAAACGGTCTGTCTCCTGTAACTGAATTTTATTCTTCTGTGATTGAAAAGTTTCTGATGTCTGGGCCTTAACCGCACTTGCTCATATAATTTTTCTAATCAATTGCACTTCTTACCTTCAGAGTATCGAAGCTGTTTCAGCTTAGCAGAAGTGTATCAGACTCTATGGTAGCTACACCTGGCTTTTATTAAAGGCTGAACTCTCTTACACTGAACAGCTCTTGTGTGAGTGCTTCCAGTACCTGTCTCCTGTACACAGATAGTCTTGCTGTCAGTTTGATCTGCCATTTGGGAGACTCCATGGTGGTTGGACTCAATGATCCGGTGGGTCTCTTCCAACCCTTTGATTCTATGATTCTATGATTGTAACTGGCAGAATGATGATTGATGGGACTTAAGGAGGAAGTAGTCCCAGTTGCAGTATTTTGTGTTAGCAGTAACTTTCCAAGTTTCTGGGTTTGCCCTCATTTATTCTGTAATGTTCAAATAATCCATCATAATTGTAATTTTATTTGCAAGGCATTGCTTCTGTAAATATTTTATAGTATTAGTGAACATCATCTTTATTCCTCTAACTTACATAAAGGCAGAGTTATTTAAATGCCTTCTCAGGGACTCTGGTCCCCTACTGATTTTCCCATTGCTAACAGTCTGCTGTTGGGTCCGCCAGAGGAAACTTCATGAGGCATACAAGATAGTGGTTTACCAGAGTGTACCGCTTCTGTTGTAAAAGCCAGATCCTCCACAGAGCTTATTGGAGAAATGTCTTACGGAGCTTTGGGGCCTCTGAAGCAAAGTAAGTTATATTACATTTAAAGGCTAATCACAGAATCATAGAATGGTTTGGGCTGGAAGGGACCTTAAAGGTCATCTAGTTCCAACTCCACTGCCATGGGCAGGGACACACCTCTTGGCTGAGATGATCATAGAGCTGAAGGGAAAGAGGTGGTGTGATCCTGAGATAAAGCTTTTCCACACACAGAATCACAGAATCGTTTGGGTTGGAAGGGACCTTAAAGATCATCTAGTTCAAACACCCCTGCCAAGGGCAGGGACACCTCCCACTAGATCAGGCTGCCCAAGGCCCCATCCAACCTGACCTTGAACACTTCAAGGGAGGGGACATCTAGAGCTTCCCTGGGCAACCTGTTCCAGTGCCTCATCACTTTCATTGTGAAGAATTTCTTCTAATGTCTAATCCAAATTTCCCCTGTACAATTTATAGCCATTCGCCCTTGTCCTATTACTACATGCCCAAGTCCCTGCCCAGCTTTCATGTAGACCTCCTTCAGGTATTGGAAGGCCACTATGAGGTATCCTTGGAGCCTTCTCTTCCCAGCCTGTCCTCATAGTAGATGTGCTCCAGCCCTCTGATCATATTCATGGCCCTCCTCTGGACCCTATGGATCACATAGGTCTCCTGCTGCAGGGTCCTCCTGGAGCTACCTGCCAAGAAAGAACAGAAAATAACATCTTGGATTTGTTAGGTGAGTCTGACTTACCAGTTTGAAGTTACCCTACTGAATTTTAATGGAGCAGCAAAATCAAGGGGATTAAAGTATGTTTGATCCCAAACAAGACATTTACAGACCAAACAAATGTGAAAGCAATGTCCCAGTGCGGAAATACAGCTATTTTCTAAACACTGTATGTTTTTAAACACTAAGAAAAAAAACTTATCATCAGTGGAAAATGCAGAGCCAATAGAATACTTTGATGCATTTTAGAAATATAATCCTTCAGAATAAGCTTTGATCTTGCAGATTTTAAGAAATGAGGTAATGTGTTCCATTCCCTTTGCTTCCTTTAGCCTTTTTTTGTTGATGGACTCAAAAAATCATTGAAAAATCTAAGAACAGGTTTCTGTCCTCAAACACACACACCACTGCCTCTGGGCTGAATTCCTATTAATTTTGTTCAGAATATACCAAACAACTTTAGACTAATTTAGACTGCGGCCTTGAAATGAAGCATGCATGACTGATCATCAGCTATTGAAGAAAAGTTGAGTGAAGTCGGCAGGGTCTCATATGAATACAGGAACCCATCCACATACAGTCAGTTGTAGGATACCCATATTTTCCTGCAGAGATGCAGAAAATTAACATTTTTAGAGACCAAAAAGAAGTATAAGAATGGGAGCAGAGGCATGTGCCAGAAACACGTCAGTATTTTGACTCCACTTAAATAGAAGAGAAAGATATATTCAGTACTGGCTACCCTACAATGAAATTTCAAAAAAGTTCAGTACACACAGACCAGGTGAAACTTGTACTAAGTGCTTCTGCTATAGACATCGAGCTCAATGAGACTGCTTCTATATTGCATTTCACACAAGGGATACAAAGAAGAGAATATCCTCTCTTGTATTAGCAAGTGCTGAGGAACACCAACCTTCTCCAGTCCTCCCACCAGCCAGTAGGGCTATTTAGCCCATTTACCTGCTTCTCCTCACTGCACTTTCTAGAAATGGAGGGTAGATTTTTTTTCAGTATATGATGTCATCTGTGGTCTTGAACTGTTTCTTCCTTTTGACACAGACAATTCTACCCAACAGCCTGAGCTAAAAATGCCCATTCTTCTATTTGCTTCAAATTAAATTTAGAAAAAAACCAATAAACTAACAAAAAAAAAGATCTTTGATAAGGAACATGAAGAAGAAGAAGAGAGAAGGATGCAAGCAAAGAATGGGCACAAAACTTAAATGACCATTGAAAAGGAATTTTTTTAAAGGCCCTGGCCTGGACAAGAGTAAATAAGAAAGCACACGAGATTCTTTTATTATTCAAATTATACTGAGGACAATTAAGGCTTCATCAATACTTGAAGTAAAGCTAAGTCGCCCTTCCTAATTAAAAGCTACATTTGTGTAAATTGAGTTCAGAGTGGCCAATAATGACAGTCATATTCAGGTAGCAATAATCTTTCACAGAAAAGCATCAGATGCAAACTAAGCAAGGGCTGGTAAACTCTTGGTTTCCCACTTTATGCTGATGTGAGTCTGGTATCCCATTCAAGAGGACAGACCAGTACATTTCACTTCCCTTCATCGCTGTATGCACACTCATTTGAATGCCAGCCTGGTTTAAAATCTTTAAGATCTGGCTCTGGGCATGGACAGCTCTTGCAACCATCTGTTTCCCTTTTCATTGCTACAATGGTACAGAGAAACATAGTGTAAAGGAGAGGTGATGTGCATGAAGGTATCTTATTTTCTAATCTCTGTGATTCTGCAGTTTCACTTAACAGATACACAAATCCCATGTTGGAACTCAGATGGCACACTATAAAGCAGACCAAGAAATGCATATATTTCTCAAAAGCCTTTTGCACTATTGATTGGCTTTCTATAGTTGATTGGTCAAAGCAAAATCAAATTGACACAAGGCAAATGTACATGGACACGTAATAAAGTGAAAGATTTGTCTGAACTCCACTGTTGATGTTAGCCTAATAAAGGATAAAAGCTATCATAGCTTTTCATTTCCCTGAAGGTTCATATGTCTGCAAAGAGGACATGGAGACAGAAGCATAGACTATCTGCTTGTAAGGCATAAGGACTCCCCTAATTTCCCTGGGGCAATTTTACAGCACTTTCTCCCAGTGGAAGGGTGTGCCAAGTCATATACCTAAACTGCATGAACAGTATCTGCAACTTGATTTTATTTTGTGTTTCATGGTACATAATGGTACCACTTAATATTAAAAACTATCCAACAGTGTCTTTGAAACTGAACATAACCCAACAGCTATGATGACAGTCTTCACGTCATCAGAGTGCAAAGGCAGAAATAAGGAAATTTCCAGCGATGCGCAGCCTGTCACAATCTAGTCATTCTTTCAGCAGGGACCACTACAAACATGAAACTATACTCCCCCGACTCAACTCCCTTTACCTTAAGCAATTAAGTGGGTGATTTGAAATAGGTGATTAACCTCCCTACATGACTTCTGCAATTGGGGGAAAATGTCTTGAAGGTTTTTCAAGGTCTTAGCTGGACTGAGTAGCTACTTGAAGGCTCTCTTTCTCCACTGACTATGTACAGATCAAAAATTAACTGAGGCCCTAAATCTTTCCTCAGATTACATGTATCAAACTTCATTGGATAAATCCTGGCACTGGATACTTTAGTAGGGCTTATGTATGTGAATACAATGCTCAGAACTGGCTCAGTAACTGGAGCTTATTGAAAATATTCTGATCTATTCACTAAAGAAGTTTAGACTAGGAAATCTCATCACATTTCAACAGAGATTTGCAGAAAGCTTAAAACCAGCAATGTAGACAACAGATACCTAAACAGGTGCAGGGAAGAAGAAACTAATATGGTTTGAACAAAGTGCTGATGAACATCATTACTGTAATTATAATGAAAAACATTTTAATCAAACAAATCCCACTTCTCCACAGAGACAATTACAATGTTTTTTATTTAGCAAATGTACTGGAAGAATCATTTTTCTGTAAAGACGTACATATATGCCCCAATTCCATTGAGCTTCCATTCTCTCATAGCTATGATTTTTTGAAATCAGTTTAATGAACAGAAGGGGATATATGTGGAGATGTCAAGTTTATTTTTGTCATAAACCACATGATTCCATTCACCACTAATCCCCAAATAATTGACCTGGGGCCACCAAGAGTTTGTAGAACCCTTGCTGGTGCTTTATAGAGAACAGACTGTTCACACAATTTCAACTGTCCTCTTTCTCACCCTGTGAACAGAAAAAAGACATGAAATATTTCCTTAATACCCCTTTTTCCATACTGGCAATTGCTGAGGTTACCACAGTATTTCTTTGGGTTTTTGTTTGTACTTTTACAATTGCATATGGAAGAACAGTGATCTAGGACACTATTTCCCTACTAAGATGTGCTTTGATCTACAGAAAACTTCTCTGAAACCCTGCCTGAGACAGACCCAATAGCATTTGTCCTTCTACAGTCTACACTTGGATGAAAGATAAAGGCGTTTATTTCCTGAGAATTGTGATCCTTTACCCTTTGAGTTAGCCCCTTATTTGCCTTCTGCTGCTGCCTACTAGCCCTTGTGCCTCTCACTTGGCAAGTATTGACATGATTGCTGCTTCCCAATGTACTAGATTGTAAAGCATAGAAAAGACGACATGATGTAAGGGTTTGCAATAATTATACAGGTGTGTTCGACATTGAAGCATCCTTTGGTTTGGCAGAGAGAAATGAAATCTACTGCTAAGGTCTGCCTTGCATACTTGTGTTTGAATGTCCTTTTCTTAAGAGAATGTCCAGCGACATCCATAGCAGCCTGAAATAAAATCTCACTAAATACAAACCCGATTCTGTATAAAAAAGAAAGCCCCTAAAAGTAAATGCATAAAGAGGGCTCTTCTCACTAAAAAATTAATTACAACTTTACATTACTGAACTCTGATGAACAAAGCATAACATTCCCTCAGATGTGAGGCCCATCTTGAAATGGAGGAGTACTTATTAAGTACTTTGTTTTCTGAGATATTCATAGCTTGCCCCATTCTTCCATCCCTTCTGGTCTGAAACCAATCTTTACCCAGCTGTTTTTGGAATGTTTCAGAAAAAAAAGAAGATAAACTTTGGCCCTATTAGGGTTAATGCTTTTGCATAGACTTATATGACCATAAACTGGTCAACTAGTAGAGGTCTTCTGCTAACATTGTGACTGAGAACACGAAGAATACAGCCACAATAATATACAGCTGTCTACTAAAAGTATTGCATACAGGCATCTTTGGCCATGCAGTCTCTTGGCCTTCTGAAAATATGTGAGCTGCATTGCTAACATGACAAAAAAAATAGCAATGTTGAGAATTAAAAAGAGACGGGTATAAGAAGCTGATATTGATGGGGCACTACTTCGAGCAGTTGTCACCACCTGTGCCAGCCCTGATCGGCCTTTGATTGACATCCCAGTTTTGTGCTTCACGTAAGTGATATCTGCAAAATCCAGGAGATCTTTCATTTCCTCATCTTCATCTACAGGCAATTCTTTTTGTGCTTGAGTCTGTGCCTTTTGTCGCACTTTTCTTTCATTTACCTCAATTTGTGCAAAAATGTCAGGAACGGCATCAACAAATTTGTAGCCTTTGGCTACCTTTCTGTTTTTCTTTGCTCTACCATGCTGACGCTGCTGCCTCTGTGAGATTGCAAATAACCTATCAATGGCCTCCTCTGTCTGTCTTTTATCTGAAAACCTCAGCAGGCGCTCAGCAGTCTTCCGAAAGCTAGCTGTGTTACGTACACGAGACAAGATCTGCTTCTCAAGCTGCTGGAAAACAGGCTTAAAATGCTGCAGGTTCCTCTCCACGATTCCTACATAGTCCTTCACTTCTGGCACCGCAGAGATCTTAACGGCAGAGGCTTGATCAAAGACAATTTTCTGGCGGTCTGCAATAACCTGTGCAAATGCAGAGCGGGACCCATCCTCAACAGGCCACAGGTACACTGTATAGGCATGCTCACCAGTGGTAATGAAAACATTCAGCTGTGGCGAATCTCCATGAATAGTGAAGCTCTGCACATCAACAGAGGGCCCAATGAAAAGGTAAGTGGCCCTTGTGACAGGGCGTCGCAAGAGTGTCGTAACATTCACGTAATTCGTCCCATTGTACGGATAGCCCCGGGGATACATCCTTGAGGTGATGGTAGCTTTCTCGCTGTGGCCAGTGTCATCCATCCAGTACATCTTATATATCCCATCACGTTGCCTAATAAATGCTCCATGGACATCATCAACAACTGTTTCTTCAAAAGGCACATCTACATTATGGAAGAAACTAGTCACTGCCTCCAGGGGGCTGTCATCTTCTAGATGGATTTGGTCCACTAGCAAGAGAAGCTGGGGATGGAGAAGGATGAGGTTTCTTTGCAATTTTCTCAGCTTCAGTTTAGGATTGTATGCACCCACTCCTTCTCCCCTGATGAAAACCACCCCGCTTTTCTCCATGGCAGCAACTACTCGCCCCTGACAGTCACCAGCCAAGTCATGTTTATACTTAAGCCACTTTGAGGAACAGTCTTCTGTAATCTGCCCTTCCCACGGGGAGAAGCAGCTCTTGGATACGGCAGGGGAAAACATCAACACATTATTTAAAAAAGTATATTTTGGCCCATATAGAGCTTCTGTTATGAAAGGTACGCCGTTGGGAGCAAAAGTAAAGGAGTTCTGGTCTGGGTGTTCATGGCCAGCATTAAAGTTCCTCCAACCCCTGATCCACTCTTTGTACTTGTTCTTATGAACAATATCATATATTGCACGTCCTCCCAGCTTTCCTGACTTGAAGGAAAGGAAAGGCCTGTTGATTTCTGCTGGCAAAGCACTTCCATAGGTTACCACTCCCCAGTCCTCAAAATAATGCAGCTTAGGAACTCCATAGTCCGGTGGAGGTACAGAGTGCAAACTTGCATCGTACCTGCCAAAAACACAAAGAAAATTGATTTAAAAGTCACTTGACTGATTCCATTATCAACACCTGTAGAAAACTCAAAAAATCATTCAACATTTACATCAAGGAGCAAGCTAACAATATAAAGCCTACACATATGTTTCCTGAGTGAACTAACCACATAGTTGTAATGATACTTATCATAATAATCCCTATACAAATTGGTTGTGTGCTTTTTACAGAATAATAACTGAAAGCATCTGGTGCATATTTAAAGCAACCAATCCCTCTGCAGTCTGAAAATTAGAGTACCAATCATTTCAAAGTAGCCACATTTTGTCTTATATCATAAAGCTACTGTCTGCAATGCAAATCTTTAAAAAAAGGTACATTACGACCAGGCTGTAAACAATCTATTCAACATTTGCACTTATTTACTGATTACTTAACCAAAAGAAACAGAGCATGTCTTCAAAACTGACGTTTATAGAAGACTGTAGTCTCCAAACAGAATTAGCAACAAATTAAATTTAAAGGAAAGCCATTTTGAATTATGAATTTTTATTATTTTTATCACTTAGTGTACGTTAGTTTCCTTCTCCAACAAGGTTGAAGAAAATTTTGCATGGCTTTCTTGTATAAACTGTAAGATATAAGACATTTGGTTTAAAAAAGGTCTCATTTCCAGGAAAGGTTACAATGCTTATAACATTTGTTTTATTTGATCTACAGGAGTTATACAAGAACCCAACAAACAAACACCATGGAAAACAGAACCTAACATTCTGGCATTGTTTTTAAGCAACTGAAATAAAAAGAACCATTGTTAAGCCCAGTGATATTTCTGTTACATAGTTCCTCATCAGATTTACTCTCTACAGCTAACCAGGAGCCTCTCTTAGACCCTAGACAATCACAGTTCATGTCCTGCATATGGCTTCATGTAATTCCAACCAGTGCCAGGAGCCTGCTCCATATCTAGTGGTCCTTGGTGGAGATTCCCCTAAAAACAGACCTCTTTCCTGAGACTCTTATGCAAGCAGACATGCTCATCACAAGATCAACACTGCAGCACAGGGAAAGGCAGTTGTCAGAATACTGAGATAATCTTTCTCTTTTTTTTTTTCATTCAAATGCTCCTAAAAATTCTTTTCCTTTGACATCAAAAAGAATTTTCTAAGTATAAATTTCAATGGAGAACACAGGAGAAAAAAATGATGGAATGGGGTTACAGAGGAGAGGTTCTGTATTTTGCAAATAACAAGGTGAAGGGTGCTTGCATTCTAAAAAACATGCATACTAATGTTCAGGTTTGAGCTAAACTAGAATCACTTTTCTAAGTGCAGCTAAGTCTTGCCTGAGAAACTTCATCTTCATCTTCTGAAAGTTAACAAACGCATGTGTTTCAGACAGCATTTCTCTCTAGAATTGCTAACATGGGGCATTGGCATGCAGAAAAGCAATTGCTTATACTTATTCCTATCGTAACCAAGGCCATCCTTGAGCTGGTAGAGTGCTGTAAGTCAAAGAGGCAAAAAAGAGTCACACCTGCAGGGACGGGCGGACAGGACAGGTTACCAACAGAGTATTCTATCTCATATATGTCATACTTTGTATAAAACTGAGGGATCAAGACAGTATTGCTCTCTTCTTTGATGGCCAAGGTCCTGTGAGGACCTTTGCCTGGATCCTAGATCTATGCATTCCTGAATCCAGTTCCTGAGTCTAGTTCCCTCCTAGCTCTCTGTGTCTCCTCCGCAACACCTGTACTAATGTATAGTCATCAGGGAGGGGACACAATTTTATATATATTTTATTATTTTCTTATTAATTGTATTTTTATTATTAATATTAGTAGTAGTAGTATTTAATTAAAGCTGGTTTAGTTTCCAAGCCACAAGTCTTTTCCTCTCATTTCTCTTTCCCCTTTCCTTGGGGGAAGGGGAGAAAGGAACCGGGAGCCTAACTGCTCAGGCTTAGTTGCCAAAATTGATCACATTGGGGCTGAACTGTGACAATATCATAAATGCAAAACAATATATATTCAATAATAATAGAGCTACACCGACTCCTCAAAAATGTACTTGTTCTCTCCAGACAGAGGGAATTTATATGTATATCTGAAGTCTCTTGGGTCTTTTAATTTCTTCCCCTTAGAAGACTGACAGACAAGTTAACAGAGCTGTAAATTACATGGAAAATATGGATCTAGTAACCTATCATGATATTTTTTTCCAAGCATAACTTGCAAATGAGTGTGTATAAACAACTAATAGTAGTCATACTGCTTACATTACTTCATATTTTTAAGAAGAAAGTTTACATTATTACTAATAGCTTTTAAAAGCAAGCTAGGCTTTAAAGATCCACCTGATTAACTGTTAAAGAACACATTCGGACTGAAAAACATTAGAATAGACAAGTAAACTAAAGAATACATACAGACAAATTTCTAGTTCTTTTAAAAATGCTTATATTCTATAGAAGTGGTAGAGAATGGAAAGAAAACACAAAAGCAGATGTAGCATAAAACCAAGGTGTTCTCTGTAGCAACACATACTGTGCATCTATGGTAAGTGAAATTCTTCTAAGCCTAATAACTCCCTGGGTCACACGTGATCAGCCCAATCTTGGCTTCTACAGTACAAATCTGAAGAGAATTAATTATCACTAAAAGCAAGCAGTCAACAGGTTCCTTTTGAGCCCACTCATTCCCTTGCATACCAGAGAAATTCAGTGTGGAGAGTGCACCACCTCTGCCCTTTGGATGGTGTCCCTGGGCCCTCCACCACTCGATTCCTTCGGATTTGCTCTGCCAACCAGTTCCCGCTGCCGTTGCGCATGACAAATTTGTCAAGAAACACCAGCTGGCTCTCAGGCCCATAGAACCAGTTATAGTTGGAATCTGCAATGGCCACAGTTCTCTGAAACCCTTGGGAAAAAGTGAAATGGAATGTAAGAAAGAAAAATAAACATACAAAGATGCATTTGTAGAGCATGGTGGTGACGTCAAGCAGTAAAAACAGACACAAACAGAAGCAGTCTTTTCAGATGCTTATAGACCTAATTGTAAATGAGCTATAAACAGGTTACACAGGAGCTGTTTCCTCCTGCTGTAGCTAGCTTGAATACTCGCCTTCTTCAGCTTTGAGCTACAGACAGTCAAAGTACTACAAAAAGAGTAAGCGGCAATGTCCCATCCACTTCCACTCCTCTCTCAAATCTGGCAAAAGTTCTGTTTAGTGCTTTCACTTTTCCTACATCAATACAAATTTTCTAAAGCAAGAAAGCAGAGGTAAAAAATCAGCTTCAGTCTGAAACAACTTTCATGAATTAACTTTCCTCTGGGAAACCTCTCCCCGGTCGATGGTGGAGGTTTCACAGAGTGCAGTTCCTCACATACGTTTGTTGGCATCCAAAAACTTTGCTCAGCCCCACCTAACATGCAAGGCTAGATTTTGGGTCTTTATAGGCAATAAAGTTATTATGATCTTTTTAATCAGCAATTTGAACAACGTTAAGTTCCTAATCAATCGTCCTCAAAAAAAGCACCACAAAAACATCATCTAAAACTTATAAGGCCAACTGGAAAGCAAATCTCTTCTGAAAGCTAGAAAAGGCAATGTTTATTAATTTATAACTAGTTTTGTATTTGTAGATCTCCATTTTTCAGTCAAAACCAGGACTTCAAATTAGAGATGCTAAAATACATTGCAAGACCCAGCAAGAGAACAGAAATATTAAAAAGTGTGCAAAATTGCCCCACTGGTGATGTCAAGTATTTCTGCTTAACCTCACATTGAGAAAAAAATGGTTGATATACCCCTGGACTGCCCAGAGAAACCTATCATTTGAGTCAATGACAATTTCCATAAGAAAAATATTTTAATAAACATGGTATAAAAATCTATTTCACTCTTCTGTGAAAAACTGGTCATCATGTAGAACTTCCCTACATTTTACTGATTCTTTTACCCTGGCTTCATCATTTGCTATTCCTTTCACCTTTATCTTTCAGTATGATAATTTTTGGCAAAGGAAAGCATCTATAGAATCTCAAAGAATATTATTTTTCAAGCAGAAGCCCCAGAAACAGATCTGTTTCAAACTTCAAAAATCAGAAATCACATTCTGAAACACTGCTTTTTGTCCAAATGATGTTTCTATCTTTTCACTGGTTTTAAAAGCCAGAGGTTAATAAACAATGATCTTTAACATACAGTGATAAACAAGGGTGTCACTATTTCAATGGATGGAGAAGGTAAAATCCAAGGAGAAGGTTATTTTATAAAAATCCAAGTACAATATTATCTTTTAATGGCCTAGGTCAAGTATGAAATTTATTGCTGCTTCAAGAATTGGAAGATTCATCTTCATTCATTCAAAGGACCTACCTGGGAGGACAGTCCTGTACATAAATGCAAAGTGCTGCTTGAGCCAGGGGTGGTTGAAGTGATTGATGTCAAAGTGCCTTTGGACAAGAAACATGTACTGAAACAGTGATCTGGTTGTGTAGCTGCCATAAGCAACCCCTTCATAGAGGGAGCCATCTGTGACCTCCTGCAGCAGGACTACTGACTTCTCCATGATCGCCAACACTTGCTTGGTCCACAAGTAAGCTTCCTGAAGGTAGCCTGAAAGAAAAATGTGTTCGCAAATCTAATTACAACATCATACATCATAGATTATGTCACGTATACTCCCGCACTGGGGTCCTTTACAACAAGGAATCTGCAATTCAGAGCTCTAAAATACAACATTGTGCTGCAGTGTCCCTGTAGTGAAAAATACAGTCACAACAGAGCAAGGCCACCTGAGCAGGGAAAATCTATCAAACATCTTTTGCTAATAGTGTGGGATTATGCTTTCCATCTTAAAGGGAAAATTTTTTTAACGCACTCAGGACATGCAAAAAGGGAAGAGCCACACCAAGACTATTGTAGTTCACATTAAAGTTGTATGAAAATACTCACGGTCCCCACTAGAGGGCTCCAATAATGCAAATATTCTAATCGGTCATTATTTACTGGCATGTTCACCAGTGTGGTAAGGAGATCCTCCGAGTTTAAAATTACAAAGACGTTCACATTGGAGCTGCAGTTAACTGCTATTCTACTCATATGGGCTCTACTTTATATTTTTACTTTATTGCACAACCTAAAAGGTTATCCAAATAAAAGTTTCGGGGGGAAAGCTTTGCACGGTTAATTGCAAATACAGATTCCTGAAATCCAGAATAAAATTAATCTTCCGACTAGATTAAGTTTCAGACTGTACATATACGTGACCTAAACTCATTTATTTCTTCTAACGAAAACTCTTTCAGAGATCTTGATATTTTGTCTGCTCTACACCAAACAAGGGCTGTGAAGAGGTTGCCAGAAGCTCTTCTCAGGGCATGTCTGCTTTCACCAAAGGACAAGCACAAGCATGAGAGTTTCAGCAGTACATTTAAGTAGTGCGGAAGGCAGCATATGAATTCCAGCAGAGGAAAGGTTATGTTCCTCTTATTATCTTTTGTATTTACCAGCAAGAGAGGTAGGACTAAAGAGAGATCAACTACCTCGTGCTTCTATACGGCAGCTTAGGATCTACCTAAATTAAAATGTCTGGTCACACATTTAACCAGACATGTCCACTGTACAGCAAAGCTCAGCTGCCATACATTACAGTCCATTATATGGTAAAGCAGTGCCTGCTGAATGAAGTAAACGTGCCAGGCAAAGGAAGCACGAGCTACATTCAAAGCTACTAAGACTTTTTCATTTCATTGCCACAATTACTGTACTTGTAATTATGCTGAACAGAGTGACGAACTAGTCAAGGCTGCCAAATCATGCTAACAGAAAAAAAATGCAGTGTGACCAAGCTGAACACACAGCCTGAATCTAACATGGTATTTTTATCTGCTGGCTGAAGAGATAACTATGATGAGGGAGGCCTGAGCAACAGGGGCAGGTGGTGCTGCTTCCTTCTAGTTACTTTATTCACAGCTATCTTGAGGCTATTTCATTACTCTAGTGGAGCTGGCAGCACAGCAGTCTGTCTCAATAAAATCCCAAATGCTTCCACACTTGTCTTCCCTTGTGACATTAACAGTTATAATAGCTATTATAGGTTTTGACTACTGCCCTAGAAAGAATGCTAATTTCAGTGCTTCAACATAGTGTATTTACCATTGTAATGCATATATGTTCCATTTAGTTTGTATCTATGCTATAACCTTATAGTTGTAGTGTGTTACAAGAACAATAATTCATTACTATAAAAAGGCACTCAAGTTTCTTTTTTGAATATTTCAGTCTTAATTTTAACTGTAAATGCTTCAGTATATGTGTGTGCCTAGAATTCATTTCAAATACTTTAATTTTTCAGTCCTGTGACAATGTTTACATGTTTTTAAGCTGGTTATTTAGTCTTGGCATGTTTCTGCAGTTGAATAGTGTTTAAAATTATTAGTTGAAATGTAAACCTTTTGGAAGAAAGCCTACACTGAGATACACTGTTTGCAATTGCTATGCATCTGATACAGTGACAACATTATGTTTATTCTTTTTCTCCCTTCCTTTTTTTTTTCCTTCAGAAAAAGTCTCTTTCATCTTGGAATGAGAACTTTTAAGAAACTGTTTTTTTAAAAAAAAATCTAGAACAACAGAAAATCTTCATCTATATTTTATTTTTTAAAAACATAATGTTGCTTTATATTGAAAACAACAGAATTTTCATTTAGAAATACAAAGTGTGGATATTTTGACCTATTTTCATTTGAAGTATCAGCACAAATTTTCAAACTGCTCAAGTGTTGCTGAACTGACTTTTTTTTCCCCACCTCAAACCTCCCCCATCTCACAAACTGCCAGCTCTCTGCTGAATTATGCTCCCTCTGACTCTCTGACTTGCAATCTTTTTCACGATGTACCTCTTAAAAAGAAGGAGATGGGTAGCCCTCCTGGCAGAGCAGCCAAAAGCAACTGGTGAGGTTATTCACCTGAGAACTGGGAAGGATGAGTTTATGTCCCCAAAGCCAAGGAGATGACACCTGGTATAGTCACCCACTGACTGAAGGTTGTGGGATGCACTGCTCCATAGAAAAGGATGCTGGAAAGACAGGTCCTGAACTGTAGCCTTCGAGGGGGTAAAGTTTGTAGCTCTCTCAAGGAGACAGGACAGAAGCCTTGGGTGAAATCCCAGGTGATCCTGTTGTCTAGCTCCCAAGCTTAAAGCATGGGGTGTTTCTGACTGCTCACCTTCTCAGTGTATTGAGTAAGGAGACTAATGGCAATACTCTTTATTGATAAACTACCCTGAAAGACCTTGTCTGTAAATCTGGACTGGACAGATGATACACAAGGGCATTTTTAACTCTTACAATGAGGTAAAAATTCCAGACTCACTTGGAAAACAGCAATTAAATACATAGGCATATGTGCATATATATTATACCTTGTACATCTTCCCAAAGACTTCTATTCAGTAAATTAAATTCTTCTAAGTAGCAAAAGAGCAAAGCCAATACTGCTATCTGCAGTCTCAGAAACATTTCTACCAGTTCCTGAACTTTGCTAGAAAAATGGCTGAGTAGATACACTTCAGAAAAACATTCCTATGGTTTAGCACATACCTTGATTCATCAGAACCAGGCTTCCAGCCAGCAGGGCCACACAGTTGGTAGGCTGGTGGTTGTGGAGGTACTGGAAGCCCCATCCACGTCTGTATGATGTTTCGTACATATATCCCGAGGCATTGGCAATCACCTCAAGAAATCTCTCTTGTTCAGTCTTGCTAAGATAGCTGTACAAGAAGTCATATGCGGTGGCAAAACCAACTAAGGAGTGAGCAAGAGGGACCTCATCCCACGGGGCATCCTTCACTAGCCTGTCAATAAAGGAAGATGACAATTAATTGAGTTTCACCTACTTATTGTTCTCCACTACTGCACTGTGAGGTGTGTTTTACTTAATGCCTCTGAAGTTAGGCAATTAATGTTGAATTTTAATACAGTAGTAAGCTACTTACCAAGCCTCTAAGACCATTTTTTTTCCTAAGTACAGACAACACTAACCTTCAAAGCTCATTAATCATATTAGAAAGATTAAGTTGTTTAATATTAAAACAGTGCTTGTGATATTCTGAGGTTTTCTAGGAGAAACAGATATGCATAACATAGTATGTACAGAAATGGAATATATTTATATGAAGCAAGATTCACATATTTTTTGTGAGAAAATGGTATCACATAGTTTATACTCCTCCAAAAATCTGTAACAACCTTTTTGTTTTGCAAAGGAGCAAAAGGTTGATGAATTCTTGAATGGGACTGAAGTTGTCTTTAAACAAGTATAATAAATTAATTCCCCGTGCTGTTTCTTCACTTCACAAATGCATTCCAGGGTAGAATAGAGATAATTAAATTTACTCTCATGACTACAGTTCAAATTAATATACTTAATAGCATTTTTAAAAAGCACATTTAACATAAAATAGAGGTAAGATGCTGCCACTACTCAAAATTAATTTCTAGAAATTATCTTCTTGTATCCAATGATTACATTTAATGTAGCAAAATCGTAAATTTGTACTCAGAAAATTTATAATTGAGGTGGAGGTAGTATAGAACAATAAATCTTTTAAATCTCTCTTAAATCAATCATACATAGCATGACAAAGCTTTAAATTTTGCAGTTCTGACAGTACGTTCAGGCCACAGTTCTACAGAAAAGGAAATGTAAAAAAAATAATGAAAAAAAAATCTTTGATAAACTGAACAATCATCAGTTGCTTTCATGACTATTCTTTCACTTTCTTTGCAATTTTTTTTTTATTACATAAATGAATTTTAAATAGTTGAGTTGAGAAACTGTCCTGTTGCAATTAGTGGAAAATGTGTTATGCTCATGAAGATGTACACCTTCCAGCTTCAGCTATTCTATGACTCTACCAATACAATATAATTTTAATTTTTATAAGCAGTAGTATGAACAACCAGATGAGAAAAAAATACTAAAATCTCGTTCTGTTATAGGATCATTTATTTGCATTCAAAATGCATGAATGAACCATGCAGAAATTATTACAAACAGCCTACAGCACTGCAATTATGATAAAATACAACATATAGAAGTGAGAAGAACAACCTTTTTTTTTTATTATTTTTCTAGTATATCTAACATCTTAGGAAGAACTTGAATGAACCTGGCACACTCATTCCTGCATGTAAGGAAGGCCTCTGTAAGCTTTTAGAATAGCTGAATTTCGAACAATTTTTAGTGGTCACCTTCTCTCAGCTTCAATCCCATCTTCTGCTGAGTGAACTTTTACATTAATTTTTCCTTTTTTAATGAAGTCCCTATTGCACAGATTTTAAATAAATACATGAATGCTTTCAGCACCGAGAAGCAGGTTTTGAGCTTTTTTTTTTTGAACCAGGTTTTTATTGGACTGATTATTTTGTTTGCACAACTTTGTGTCTTGTTTGACAGACACTGACTGAAAACCGTTGAGAACAATATTAAGACAGACAGCTGCAAGTGTGGTAACAAATAACTGTCAAAGCATCAGGAAAAAATAGTTCTAAAAATTTACTACTCATCTTCCCCATATCCGCATGCTAATCTTTATGGTCAATTTTGGGAACATTTCTCTGTCATTCATTTCCTGGTTCAAATTATAAACTTATCAGTGAAGAATTCCAGCCAAGTATACTAAAATTTCTTACTTGTGATTTCACTTAATTGTTGTGAAAAAGATTACAGATGTGTAAGCTGAAACACTTACATGCTTTTCCTAGATGCTCATTTTTTTCCATGTTTCCAGATAAACTGAAGAAAAAGTAGCTAAACTGGGCAAGCAACTCTTCTAACTCTCATAGAGGTACAAAATTTGAAAATCTGAGTAATCTGGTTATTTGCCAATCTCAATTAATTCTCTGCATCTCTGTTTCTGGGTTTTCATCTTTCCTTATCACTGAAAAAACTCTTAAAATGTTGTTAGTCCTACATGTAAAAGTAAAGTTGCATTCTATGCTGCTTATATGCAACACCCCAGAGCAGCAACTGATGTCAGAAATTCTTTAACACACAAACATACTTTTAACTAGCTATATCATGAATCTTAATTGCCAAAGTATTGTTAATTTTGCTTGGTTGGATGGTTGCATTCAGAGTAGTGGTCAATGTCTCAATGTCCAGATGAAGATCTATGACAAGTGGTGTCCCTCAGAGGCCTGTACTAGGAACAGTGTTATTTAACTTTTTTTTTTTTTAATGATATAGACAGTGAGATTGAGTGCACCCTCAGCATGTTTGCAGATGACACCAAGCTAAGTGGTGCAGTTGTCATGCCAGGAGAATGGGATGTCATCTAGAAGGACCAGGACAATCTGGAGAAGTGAGCCTGTGTGAACCTCGTGAGTTTTAACACGGCCAAGAGCAAGGTCCTACAACTGTGTCACAGCAATTCATGGTTTCAATACAGGATGGGGGGGTGAAGTGATTGAAAGCAGCTGTGTGGAGAAGGTTTTGGGGCTGCTGACTGATGAGAAGCTTGACATGAGCCAGCAATATGCGTTTGCAGCCTAGAAGGCCAATCATATCCTGGGCTGCATCAAAAGAAGCGTGGCCAGCAGGTCAATGGAGATGATTCGCCCTCTCTACTTATCACTCATTAGACCCCACCTGGAGTATTTTGTCCAGTTCTGCAATCCCCAAAATAAGGATATGGAGCTGTTGGAATGGGTCCAGATGAGGGCCGTGAAGATGATCAGAGTGCCGGGGAACCTCTTCTATGAGGACAGGCTGAGAAGAGAAGGCTCAGGGAAGACCTTGTATCAGTCTTCCCAGTACCTGAAGGAGGCCTACATGAAAGCTGGGGAGGGACTTTTTACAAGGGCATGTACTGATAGGACGAGGGGGAACCACTTTAAATTGGAAGGGGGTAATATTTAGATTAGACATTAGAAGAAATTCTTCACAGTGAGGGTGGTGAGGCACTAGCACAGGTTGCCCAGGGAAGTTGTGCCTGCCCCATCCCTGGAGGTTGTACAAGGCCTTGAGTAGCCTGGTCTGGTGATGTGTCCCTCAACACAGAAAGCCAGGTGGAACTAGATGATCTTTAAGGGCCCTTCCAATCCAATCCATTTTATGATTGCCATGCTTTGTAGCCTCTCAGGATTAAATCTTAACATCAGATAGTATGAGCATCGTTTTAGCAATTAACTGTATCTGAAGACAGCAAGTAACCTTCACCTCAATGCTGCATTAGTCTTTTTGGTCATTTGAAGGTGCCAGATGTTACAAAAAATAATTCACAGTAAATAAAAATAATCTGTAATGGATTTTTCAGTATAGAGCAACTATGGGGTTGCAAATGTAAGCACTTTTAGCAGAAGCAACTGTTCCAAATATTCTAAAACCTAATTTATAAATAACAGCTAAACCATAAATATATCCCTATAGATAGCACAAAAATATATTTGTTTTACATTTATATACCTATTCTTGTATTTAGAAACTTGAGAAGGCTGGAAAGAGCAATAGGTGCTGAATGGATTTGTTACCTAATGATCAAACCCTATAAACGCCCAAAGCCATATGCATTGTTTGGCACAAAAAGCTGCTGTCTGGACAAATTCTGTGAATGGCACAGCATAAATACATGATTGAGGTGTTCTTTTAAGTTCTCTTCATCTGTGTGACATAAAATATTTCCATTACTTCATTTTAAACATTTAGAGTTTGATACAAATCATCTATGAAGAAACAGGGGAAAAATACATACCATGGGTAAGCCTGGTATTATGCGTAAGTAGTATGGTTTTCCTACACGTGTTGCGAACGGTGCAACATGGTTATCTGGCTTAGATCTGCCACCTCCACAATGAACAATGAATCTGAAGGGGAGGTTAGGACCCAATTCTTCAGTAATCACTTTAGGATGTCAAGAACTATCATGCATTCATTGCATTGTCCAAAGCTGAGAGTATGCATATCATCTTCTCTAAATGTGATTCCATGCTGTAAATAAGTATACCAATTGTATAAAACTTTGGATGGGAATTAATAACCAATAACAACAACAAAAATGAGAAAAATTGTGGTAAGATTATCACAACCACTCCTTTTCTCAATAACATTCTTAATAGTACTGATGTCTCTTCTCTCAGTGGGAAGAGTTTTCTGTGTTTGCCTCTCATTTCTCTGTCCTAATAACTACTTCCTTACTGAAACCAGAAGTATTAGCATTTCTCTAAGAAATATAAGCCAAAAGGGAAAAAAACATCATCTGTGCAGTTCACAGCAGGATTTAAATCAAACTCTTCTGCTTGAGATCCCAGATCTTGGCCTGTGGGATGTTTAGAATCACCTTTCCTTCATTTTGTATCCAGCTGTTAAACACAGATTGAAGCAAACAGGAAAATAACACTCTCTAGCTTGAGAAATACAATACCTTTCCAGGCAGCATGAGATCAGATTTCTCGTGTCTATGTCAATAAGTCATATGGCACCACTACATGCAAAATGAACTATTAAGCACATCCTGACACATATATCACACAAGTAATGCACATCCTGAAGTCTGATGTTCCAAACTTTCCCATGACAAATGAGTTACAGCAG
This sequence comes from Clamator glandarius, assembly GCA_033459285.1. Lineage (NCBI taxonomy): Eukaryota > Metazoa > Chordata > Aves > Cuculiformes > Cuculidae > Clamator > Clamator glandarius. Next base: position 582,478 of record JAUNZM010000695.1, read on the forward strand.
AGTAACTCTTGGAGGCAGAAGGCAGATGAAGTTAATGATTGAAAGAAACATGCCAGGACTCCCACCTCAGTACTGAACTTCTCACTAGTAGATGCAAAGGGAATGAGTCAGGACTCTTTTCTGAAGACTTACAGGTGAAAATTAGTTCAAGGGCAGCCCTCTAGTGCATTTTGATGCAATCTATCTTAGACATGACAGCTAGCTAACAGTATGATTAATGCACATTAAATGTCAAGTGTAGATGCAAGTGTGGCAGGTAATGGGGCCAACTGACCCCTTGATCCTTAAATGGATTGTTTAATTGTACAGTTTTCCCAATGTCAATGGTAATGGCGATGGCCTGGCACTCCACAGACCCTTGCTATTGTTCTGACCTACTTCTGGGGGAAGGAGATACAGCTTTAAACGCTCTGTTAGGCAAAGGAGAGAGATGTGGCCAGAGGGAGTATACATACCAAGAGGGAACATACCTAACCAAGGAGAAAGGGATTGCTAGCATTTATTTTATAAACTAGATTCAGTTTTCAGTATTTCTCTTACAAAGTTCATGAACCAAAATATTTTCTTGTGCTCAAAAGAAATATTTTCTTCACTAATTGAACAACATCTTCCAGTTTTTGTTTGGGAAATGAAAAAGAAAAATGCTTGAAAAAAAAGTTTCATCCAAAACAACCTTGCAGCTTTTACCCTTTCTGCATTTCTCTGGTTGGCTGCCAACACAAAACATCCCAGTATCTGCACAACCCAAGTGCTCTGTCATTTGAAAAAACAAAAACAGGAATAAAACACATCCTTGAAAAACTGACAATTTGTATTTCTGGAGTCTAAGTTAAAGCATGATAAGTTTGGCCCTATCTCTTTACCTTGACCTGTTTTAGCAGCAGCCACTCTGACACATTGCGTTCACTGTAGCTCAGTTCATAGAAGACAGGCAAAATAGTGGATAAATGCAAAGGGCTACACTCATATCAGTATGGGGAAAAGGCAACATATAGACAATTTTTTTCAGAAGTTCTAAGAGCTTTCTATAAAAGTAGAATTGCACTGCTTAGATGTTGAGGAGGTAACTAAAAATTTACTCCTTTGTAAACCTTCATCTAATTTCTATCCTCTTCCTCTCTCTTTCCCCACAGGTCTATAATAATCATTTTGCCACTTCTAAAGCTTCTTTCAGATCCTTCTCTCTTGATTTTAGCTTTGGTCACAAAAGAATCCTTTCCACACTGGGCTCACTCTTAGTATTACTCACAATCCTTCTGCGTTGACACATTAATAAACAAGAACTGAGTCTGTTTTAGTAGTTCTCAGGGCCATATTAAACAGACATGGAAATTTACTTACGTTATTATTTCAACAGATTATGTCTAGCTCTTGCAGCAAATTTTTATACCAGACACGCCACGAAGTAGGAACCACAGAACCTCAGCACTAATTTATCTCTCAGAGATCCTATCAGTTACAAAAAGAAGGTATAATAAACTCTTCAAAATCCAGCTAGCCATTTAATTTCAGAGTCATGCACAATTTCTATTTTTAAACCGTACATATGAAAAAGATAAAAAACAGCATGAGGGTTTGATATTTCACTTGCTAACATAATACATCTTCCAGATACCAGATTCATCCTCCTACACTTCCTATTCTTTTTCTTCCTCCCTATAGGAGACTACCTCAGCATCCCTCAAGCTCCTTTTGCACTAGCTTGTATGCTATACACATATAAAGCTCTAAGATTTCTTTGACGGTAACTGCTGGTTTATTACTGGAAATCAAACACATATTCTAAATTTGTGGTGTCAGAACACTCAATTTATAACAACTTTGCACATGTGATTTTATTTTAGCTGTATATTTTTCTACACATTTAATTATTTGTATTATGTATTTTTACTTTGTAATCTCTATTGTTCAACACTGAGCACTATCTAACAGCAACAGCACCTACAGCATGCTTCAATACTTTTCATTAAAAGGGTCTAACAGAAGCCTATATTGCTGGTTAATAAGAAATAGCAGAAAGGTCACAGATCTTTTATGCTGAAGCCTCCTGTTAACTTCTCCTTCCTTGCTGCTATTTCCTTGGAATGTTTGCATGCACTCAACAGTAATTATCTCCCCTGTGAAACCCATGGAGCCAGGCTTACCGTCAAATCCCACACCTTACTGCACATTGGTAACAAACTTGTCTTTAAAACCAGTGTGTCAACTACACAGCAGTGAAAAAAAAATACAGAAATCTCCTGTCTGGCAATTGCAAATGGGGATGACTCTCCCACTGTAAGAGGGCTGCAGAATTTGTGAACTTTTAAGGTATTTGTCTATTAGCTAGGCTTGGTATAAAAGAGACTTTTTCACTGCTTTGTCCAAAACGCAGAATCTGACTGGACTCTTATTTCTGCACAATGAGTGACTCCGATTACATCACTCTGCTTGGTGCAGGAACAGGCCAAGGAAGCATATGGAAAGAATCACGAGTACAGATCCCTGTGGCCAAAAATGCACTTCTGGTGGGGAGTGCTCTAGGGGCCAGACAAAGATAACATGCCAGAAAATGCATCTATATCCTCTGTTCTCTGTAAAATAAGATAATACAGCTGAAATAGAAAGACAAACTTTCCTTAAGGTTTTAGGGAGCATCTAGATAACAAATCGCAGGAAAACCAAGTGAATTATTTAACAGCAGTTTTTAAGTTTTACAATTAAAAAACATTAAAGCTATCTATCTTTACCAAAATATTAATGCACTATTTCTCTGCTCCTGCTAGTCTCCAAAACATTGTCGGTTCCCATATTATTTTGGGTGATTGTTATAGTTAGCTCTTAGCCATTGCCCCTTTGTTTATTTTAAAATGTAAACCTACTCCAGGATGTAGCAATTATGGATACTCTGTTATGAGAAGCACCCCTATCAACATCGTTGTTATGACATAAGGCTCAAGCTCTGTTATTCTACATGAATGGGATCTCAGTTAAGGGTTTACTTTATTATGTGATATAAATGACTACTGTAATTGATGAGAAAAAACCAAAAGTGCTTAATTGCATGCACCTTCCATGTGTGTATCAATTATCAGTAGACTTCTTCATAATTGTGTCCTGATATACTGAACCATATTTTGACTACTGAGTATTATTGCCAATGTAAAGAGGAAATTTAAAATGTCAGTCTCTTTAATCTCCTAACACGCTGGGACAAATAACCAGTGTGACATTCTAAACTATTTATTTTATCCAACTACTGCACACACTACCAAAATACATATCAGTTTTCTGATACGGCATATATTTTATTAAATATCTCCACGCAAATCAGAGAAAACTCATCCAACAGGATTTTTTAAAATTCTAGAGTTATTCTAGAGTCAGTGCCATGTCAGCTGAAGTCCAAAGAAATCCAGATCATACTGTTGAAATAATGAAACTACAAGCAAGGAATCTATATGACAGCCAGATTTAACTTTCCGCTACATGTTCATGAACCCCTCAGTGGTAAAGACATTTTTGGGTCAACGTAGCTAATAATTTAGGCACGTACATTACAGAGGAAGTCTAGAGAGAGAAAAATTCCTCTGATTTACTTCACTGATACCTCTCTGGACAAGACCTCTTTACAGAGGTCATGACATGTAGATGAGTCTCCTAATATTCAAAGCTCCAAACTTGAGCAGCATCAAAACTCCTCCTGATCACAACACGTGTACCCTCAAATACTTTAACAAGGATAACATTCATAATACCTTACTCAAAACTATTTTCCCCAAAGTCTGAAGGAAATTAAATGTGCCTAATTAGACTGGACAACATTTTTCTAAATAATTCCCCTACTGTTGTATTGCTAGAATGGTTCATATGCAGTCTTATGCTGTGTTTAGATGCCATAAAACATGCTTGCTAGAAGTGACCAAGCATCAAATTTCCTATGTGTCATCTTTGTTCTCCTAGTCTTATCCTAAATGCAGAAACGTGTGTAGTAACATGTTTTGCTGGTACTTTTTAGTTGAGTTTCTTGGGAAATATAGATTTATGTAATCAGTTTGCCTCTCCTTCAGCTTCTGAACCTCCTGACCCATTTGAGCAAAGCCAGCGAGAATAGTACACACCTCCAAGATGTTACATTCCCATCATTTTCCTGAAAACCACTATTGGACAAGGGAGGGGGATCTATATTACTACCATTGCTGTTGCTGGAGCTATAGCGTGAACTCCATGAAAACAGCATTCAGCCACAAGTTCTCAGCGGAAAAACAGAAATAGAAACTGGATCCATATTTTTGTCACAGCGCTTGGAAAGCTGTCTTCTTGGATGTTGGAAGTTATACAAAGGACGGCTTAGCCCAGCCCTGTTTCCTACATTTCTGATTTCCCCCTTCCGTACTTCTCCTACTAAATGCTATTTTTGCAAAGCAGAGAACCTTGATTAAACCTTGATCAGACTTTGACCATTTGCCAAACAACATGTCTACATCAGAAAGGAAAGATGGGAAAAGCACGGCTTCCCTTTCACCAAGGTAACACAAGACACTTGCTTGAGAAAAACAGTAGTTTCGGGGAGGTAAATATTATCAAAATCAAGTGGATATAGGATATCTGCTTGATCCTGATCAGTATCTGGTCAGCTGGGAAAACGAAAGCATTATGACATGTGATGAGATACATGTCAGAGTCCCGAGGGAAGTGGCTGATGTAGTTGCCAAGACACCCTCCATGATATTTGAAAAGTCCTGGCAGACAGGGGAAGTTCCTGGTGACTCAAAAAAGCAAAACATTGCACACATTTTAAAAAAGGTTAGAAAGGAGGACACTGAACTACCAACGTGTCAGCCTCACCTCTGTGCCCGAGATCCTCCTAGAGGCTATGCTAAAGCACATGGAGGACAGGGAGGTCATTCAAGACAGCCAGCACGACTTCACCAGGGGCAAGTCCTACCTGACCAACCTAGTGGTTTTCTGTGATGGAGTGACTATATCAGTGGACAAGGGAAGCAATACAGATGTAATCTAGCTGGCTTTATGTAAGGTCTTTGACATGGTCCCCCACAATTCCTTTCTCTATAAATTGGAGAGATATGGATTTGATGGGTGGACTGTTCAGTGGATGAGGAACTGGTTGGATAGTTGCTTACAGTGGGTAATGGTTAACAGCCCAATGCCATAATAGAAATTGGTGATGCGTGGTGTCTCTGAGGGTTTCATATTGTGACCAGTACCGTTTAATATCTTAATCAATTACAGACAGTGGGATTGAAAACACTCTTAGCAAGTTTGCAGATGACACCAAGCTGAGTGGTGCAGTGGACATGCCTAAGGGACAGGTTGCCATCCAGAGAGACCCGGACAAGTTGGAGAAGTGGACCCACATGACCCTTATGAGGTTCGACAAGGCCAAATGCAAGGTCCTGCACCTAGGTCAGGGCAGTTCCTGGTATCCATACAGGCTGAGGGATGATATGACTGAGAGCAGCACTGTGGAGGGGGGCTTGAGGGTACTGGGTGGATGAAAAACTGGACCTGAGCCTACAATGTGCACTCGGCAGCCCTGAAGACCGACTCTACCCTAGACTGCATCACAAGAATGGCTAGCAGGTTCAGGAAGGTGATTCTGCCCCTCTTCTCTGCTCTGATCAGGCTCCACCTGGAGTACGGCGTCCAGCTCTGGAGCCCTCAGCAAAGGAATGACAGGGACCTGTTGGAGCAGCTATAAAAATAATCAGAGGGATAGAACACATGTCCTGTGAAGAAAGTCTGAGAAAGTTGAGGTTGTTCAGCTTGGAGAAGACAAGGTTCCAGGGAGACCTCATTGCAGGCTGTCAGTACTTATAGGGGTCCTATAAGAAAGATGGGGACAAGCTTTTTAGCAGGGCCTGTTGTGACAGGACAAGGGGTAATGGTTTTAAACTAAAAGAAGGTAGATTTAGACTAGATATAAGGAAGAAAATTTTTTACAAAGAGGGTGATGAAATGCTGGAACAGGTTGTCCCGAGAGGTGGTAGATGTCCCATCCCTGGAAACATTCAAGATCAGGTTGGACACAGCTCATAACAACCTGGTCGAGTTGAAGATGTCCTGCTGATTGCAGGAGGGTTGGACTATATGACCTTTAAGTAATCCTTCCAATCCAAACTATCCTATGATTCTTTCCTAAGAATAAAGAAAGGGACAAAGGAACTGCAGTTATTCCAGGGCAGGTACTGAAATAAGGTTATCGAGGGAGTGAACAAGACGTAGGAATCTGAGAAAGACAAACACAAGTAAGTTCCAGTACTCACAAAACCAATTGCACCTCTTTCTTATTCCATTAAAAGAAGGCTATGTAACTTTGTATTTACACTAACCAAAACAAGTTAAGAAAGAGTGCAAATAATGAAACTGGGAAAAAAATACCGGCTTTGGAGCAGCCTGTCTGTCTTGTGAAAGTGCCTACAAGTCCTGGTATTCCACTCTATACAGGTCTGTCCCTCTGCCAGTGTGCTAGGAAAAATATCGTCCTGCAGACTGCCTGTGAAGGTAAGACTGAAGCTTTGTATGCTATGCTTCAGTGGAAGATTTTGGAAAACAGCCACTACCCTGCTGTGCCACTACTTTTCCCAACTCCCATGTGTCCGTTCTTGTGTGACATGCAAGCAACTCAAGTCCTTTTCTCTCCCACTGCTGCTTGTGTTATAGTTCCTGTATTTTTGTGGCATTCACTGCTTTAATACCTGGCATAGGTGAATCCCAACACTGCAATGTCTTTTAAATCATGTCCATCAGGAGGATATGCATCCCAGGTTACACTAGCCCAATTCCAGCATACTTCCAATGAAGATCTATGGATAGATGCCATTTATAGGATGCTACTAGTTGGTCTTAATCCAAAGAAGTTAGGGAATATTAGTTTGAACAATGAGTAGCATTTAAAGAGCTAATGCTTTCTCTTGTGCTGACTTGAAACCCAATTCAGACCTGCTGAGCTGCTGCAGCCCTGCAGCTGTACGACAGAGGGGTGCAGTGCCTCATCACAGCTCCAACTCACTGCCCTGGGCAGAAAAAATTGTGCTGACAAAGCCCACATTTCCATCCTTGGACCTCTTCACAGTGGCACCAACCCTGGGGCACAGTCAGCAAGGTGCACCAAGCAAGGCAACTGCTGCAGGTAAGTAGGAGAAAAGTGTCCACCAGAGGAAAAAGAGGAGATAAATTCCTGGTGGGTATTGAACAGGAAGGCGAGGAAAAGGAGAGAGAACTCGGGGTCACAATTTTTAGACTCACTCATAGAGTGAGACCACTGACTTCTGTCCTCACAGAAAGAGTGTGCCATAGGAAGGAAGATGTGTATGACAACTCACATCCAAGTGAAATTAATCCAGGAGTGGATCATTAAAACGTCAGTTACTCAAATTGTTCCAGTAAAGTAATCAGATGGACAACTGTTTTTATTGTGCTGTATTATGTCTTAAGGAGAGACCCAAGAATGGCACAGCAAAAGCAGAGCTGGAAGTCTGAACTAAGGCTCAGATGTTAGAGGATTCATAAAGCACTTGACTGCAAAAGCTCAGTGTCACTTTTATCTGGATGGAATTATACCTTTTTCATAGTTTCCCTTTTCCTGAATACTACCTAGAGAAGAATTACCCAAAAGAAATTGTAGGAATCTGAAAAAAACCAACCCCAAACCAAAAATGGAATAATAAAAAAGTAACACTTCTAGCACTTCCTGCCACAAAACAGATTTGAAGCTCTGGTTTCTGATTGGATCTTTTTTTTTTTTTTTACTCTAGACTTTAAGTGGTTAATTAGGATGGTCACACTCCTTTCAGCATTAATCTGCAACTGGTTAAGTCCAGTGAAGGCAAAATGCTGTGTGCCACCGCTGGTCCAGGTGAGGGTAAATGCATTCAGAAAGTTAGCCACTGTGAACGTGAGCTTTAGAACAACTGAAATAATTTAAGCAGTTCACTCACCCACTCGGTGCCCTAGCTGCAAGCAGTTTATACATTAAGAACAACTTAAAAAAAAAAAAGACAAAAATCTACCAACTAGGCTGAGCTGCCATCCTCTCCATGTAATCCTTGGCCATGCTGATGGCCTCGATGTTTTCAGGGTAGAGCACGCAGAACATCGCCAGAGCCCCAAGGTTGTTGCCATAAATTTCATTCCACCGAGCGCTGAACTCCTTTGGGTCCCAGGGAGGAAGGTACTCCAGGGGATTCGACAGCATCGTTTGCACTGCTTCAACCAGACGAGCCGCAATGTGCCGGTGTGTGGTGACAGCCTGGAGACGCAGAGTCTGCACGTCCCCTTTGGAGAAGTAGAGCATGGGGTAGCTGTCATAGTTGGCATTGACAAAAGGAACCATTGCATCCGCGTCTTCCCTGGCACCGTAGGCAAAGGTGAAGCAAACCGCATGTATGAAAAACACACTTGGGGCTCCCCGTGTGTGAGTCCTCATTGTGGCATCAGATCTCCAAGTCTCAATGGCAGCCAAACCATCTTTGAAATATCCTATAGCAGATGGACATGAAAGGGAAAGTTAGAAAATGAATCCACGAGACACTATAATTGAGGATGCTCTCTAGGAAATATGAATCCATCTAGACTTAAAGAACTCTACCTATTGTCCAGGGGGCTTTCAAATCATTTCTATATTCATACTTCATACAGACAAAAAACCTACTGAGCAATTCATCCTAAAGAAAAACAATACTTTGAAGAAAGCCCCTCCTTCCCACAACTGTCCCTCTCGCAGCTGATATGAAGTGAAGGAACACAGCAAAGGTCCTTGTAGTCAAGATTTCAAATAATTGTAACAATGCCTAATATGAAGCAGTGCTGACTGTACTGGCAAGCTGGAGAGCAGTGGGAGGGGATAAGGAAGAGGGAGAGCCAGGGAGCTTGTACTGGCTGCAGCCAAGACTGCGTGCTGCCTTGGCTGATGTTAGCTGCTGGCGAGGGAAGGAGCAGGAATGCTGGAGGTTTGCACCAGAGTCATTTTATACTGTGCTTAAGGCCTCTAGTTCTGATGCGTCCTCATTTTCAAAAAGAAAAAAAAATAATAAAAGAAGTCAGAAAGGAAAAAAAAAAGAGAAAGCAGCAGAGCATTAGAAAAATAGCTGAAATACCTTGCCTCCGAGGCATTTTGAGTTTTTTGCATTAGTAGTAGTAGTAGCAGTATTTTCTAAAGGGCTCTCCATTTTTATGTGGAGATTTACTGGCAGCTACCAAGGCAGCTGAACATTGAATTAAAGCACATATTTTCCTACAGACATGACTTCTCAAAATATGTTCAAATGGCAAATCAGAGGTTAAATGCAAGTATTTAAACATACATAGTAAGTTACTTTCTAAAAACCACCAATTATCTGGCCTGAAGTCTCAGATAAAACATGGCCCAGATCCCTCTGGGGAAAGCCAGCAAATTCCTAGAATTCTTCTTAGGGGAAAGGTTACAGAAAGCAGACCCAAGAGAGACAGTTTTATGTAAATAATGAGCAGTAGTTTTCAATTATTAAAAGGAGAAATAGACAGAAGGAAAGAAAATCTAAGAACAAATATGAAATGTTTTTTCCATGGAAAACCTGTATCACAGGATTCAGTCATAAAACTCATATGAAGCTTAAGTACAAAGCAACCTTTTATTTCTCCCCGTAGCTCTCTACACCTAGAGATGCCAAAACTTTCTAACAGAAACTTAGGCTGCTAAAACCTTATTTAGATCCCACATCCTGATTCAACAATGTCATTATTATTATGTGCATAGACAATGAGACAACCCTGAAAGACTGGGTCCCTTCATGACTCCAGGGTACATAAACACTCTAGATGTCTGTGTTCAACTCCTAAAATTAATTTGGGAGCAAGCATCTTTAGCCAAGATGTACATTTTTTCTTGTGCATTCCTGCCTAGGGTAAAAATAATATTGCACCCGGTGGCTGCCTCCATTTATGTATTACACTGTGTAGCATAATTGCTTTAACAGAGTAATGGAAGATGACATTTTCATGGTATTTTAATGCATTTTGCAAGTAAGTTTTGCCCATTTTCAGATGTAAACCAATCACTGTAGGACACATTGTGCAGATTGGTGGGAATGGCTGGACTCGACGATTCAGTGGGTCTCTTCCAACCTGGTTATTCTGTGATTCTGTGATCACAGAGTGGCTTATTTGGTAATACTTTTACTATATCTACATAGTCTCTCACCACACACCCACAAAAAGAAACATGCATCATGGTTTACCCAAACATACTCAAGTCTACTTGTATTCTCATCTGCAAATAATTAGACCTTACAACAGTATATTTTGAAAGGAAGGAGGCAAAAAAAAAACCCGCGATAGCATTTGAAACATGATGTACTTCTGCACTTCTATGAGAATTATGGATGTACACAAATTTAGGGATGGCTTTAAGACTTCCCTAAATTAGTGTTGTTCTGACCAGAGATTATATACAGTAAGGTTTCCGTCCTTCTTTGTAAATCTAGATGCACATTTCCCAGCATTTCATTATCATCAACTACCTCCAAGGTTGTCTAAAAATCATTGCTCATATTTTAAGAGTTCAACAATCCCCTCATTTTCTCCTCCCATGTATGTGTGCATTTAATAGAGATTGAAAAGCCTTTTTTTCACCTTGTACATGCATATAAGCAACTACCACACCACACTGCTTAGACTAACAACAGCCTAACTAAAAAAACAATCTATAGTATATCTATAGGCAGCACATTCAGAGTCAATATCTGGAAGAAACTCAATAAGGCAGTGACAAAAGCAGGACTACAGAGTTGTTCTCATTTGTTCTTGGTAAAATCCAGCTGATGCCCTTCTGATGATATGAAGACAATAACCCATGACAATAACCATGATTTGTAAGGCCAGTTAGCCCTGTTCCATAACTTTGCAGGCCTCAGCGTGGTGTGACCGGTGGATGGGAGGAGGCAGCTAGAAAGGAGCCCACCTTCCTTTTCCATGCAAACCTTTGTAGAGGCACCAGCTACATCCATGTGGAAAGAATTGCTTGCACAAGAATCCAGGATGGAAAAACTATGGCTCATACCATGCTACAGAGAGTGAGGAGAAAGACAGATGTTCCGTGTTTTCTCATCCATGATGTCCCTAAAAGCAGGACCAGCAAAGTAATAATGAAAACAATCACAAAGCTCCAAACAAAGGTGGATTTGCAATAAAAACTATCACCCAGATAGTGAGGAAATACTAACTGGATGGTTCTGGATACAGCTATGGCAAATCATTGCACAGGGATTTCGAACGGCAGAACTGGCTTCACCCACACACACCACCAAGCACTTTGCTGACTAGAACCAGACCTGACCACACACTTCACTGTCTTATTGATTCATTCAGGTAACTCTATAGGGCTAATGGGCATGATCACCATTCCTCAGTTCAGTAGCTGTTCAGAAACTACACTGAGTGATATTTTGTATATAAAAAAACACTTCAAAAATTATCACATGACTGCAAAAGAACCAAAGCACCTGCAGAAAAATGCAACCAAACCCAGTAACATTTAAGGGCTATTTAGAATTCATTACAATAGTACAAATGTACCTGGGGGGGTGTAAAAAAACACCAAACCAAAAACACTGAAGCAGAATGCATATTCAGCTGTGCTGAAGTCTACACTTTGTGGTTTTCTTAGTTAATTTACTTGCATACTGAAAGATAAAGAAACACATAGCTCTCTTCAAAGACACGCATATGAAACTTGATTATCTGGCACTGCTTAGGTGAAGCCAGACATATATAAATAACTGACCACATAAGCTCCAACTTACCAGCTGTGAGTGAACCTGCTACAACATTGTTTGACATGCAGGGCTCAAACGAACAGGAGCTTGGGCCTTCTTATCACTTAAATTGCACTCACAATATAATGTTTATAAAGTTGGATAATTTCTTACTCACATATTACACTACATCATTACCAGCCACATATTCCAAGAAAAGCTTTACCAAGCAACTCAACTTTTTCTGAAAATAAGAGGTTTCACTTTGGAAACCATGACCTGGTAAAGTATTAAAAATTAGAAGGAGAGTGAAGGATGCTTGCCCGCAGAAGATGATGCCAATATACAATGTGATTTGAAATGGTTGTCACTTAGTTCTAGATTGAAAGAGTATTTGCCATGCTTTCTACTCCATTATCAGCAGAAACAAACAACAAAGAACATTAACTATTCTAGAAAAAACAGACTAAGTCTTTACTATTTCAGTTTTCCCCATCTGCATCAATGGGTACATGTTCAGCTGCAGAAAATAAAAAAGTATTGTAAAACTGATGTAAGTAACTGAACTGGACATTGATTTATATAAAAACATTCACCGAATAAACTTGGTTTGATACACTAAAAAAAGAGGTTATGCTTACTCCTGCCAGTGAACAGAAAGGCTGCTCCAGCAGTGAGAACAGAGAAGAGGGAAAAGGGTAGCAGAGGTGGGTGAGGAAAGGACAGCATCCTTAGGACCAACAGCTGGCACAGCTATCCTTGAAGCAATCTAACCTTCTCAAGCATGATTACAAAAATAAAAACATGTAAGGTATAGCAGCTCTCTGCAGTATCAGGTCTGAAGAGCCACTGTACTCTGTGTATGGTTTTTGCTGGGACAACATTCATGTCATTTCTTAAAAAACAGAAATTGCAGGTGTCTCTGCTACCGTCTCCAACACTAATCCAGGACTCAGCTCTGACATGGGTATCTCATCAACATCTACAGCCATGTACAAAAAAAAGGGGGGGGGCGTTTCTGGTGACAAAAACTTCCATGGACTTCAGGCATCACAACACCACATAGAACTCAGTTTTCTGAATGAAAGAGATTTGCAGAGCCCAGGGCTGGGGCTCGAACAAGTCAAGCGTGTCCTCTCAGTCACACTAGGAGTGACTGTTGCAGCACACAGCTCTTGCCTACACTCGCTGAGATCATGGGCCTTCTTCCACCTCACTGCATACCCTGGGGAGGACTAACACTCAAACAGGAACAAGAGACTACAGCCAGAAGGAGGTGGATGGAGTTACACCCTCAGTGAGAGACGGGTTTCCCACTCCCCTGCCGTCTTCTCCTTCTAGCTTGCTCAGAAGATACTGCAGGCAAACTCCTTGCATCTCTGCTGTGGATATACTGGCTTTCCTCTGAATCCCCCTGCAAAGTACCTAACTAGAACATAGAAGTCTAAAACTCAAAATTACCATTTAAAGATTAATCTCCACAGATGTTACAACTTTTCATCTTCTTTTGGGCAGCTCCTATTTCCCACAAAGGCTATAGTTCTCATTATTGCTTCCTGAATTAACTCTACAAGTATTTGGGTAAGAATTGTGTTCTAATATTTAATGGAACATCTGTTCCACCATACTGACAAAAAGCAAATCTTCAGGTTCAGCCTGCAGACTTTCACCTTAGATGACAACCTCTGAATCAGCAAGGCCTTAACTTGCATCATTTTTTTGCATCACTTCTTGATTGGCAGTGAAAGCAAATTTTTCTTCTCAATTTTTTGTAATGTTTGTAATGGTAATGCTCAATTTCATGCTGAACAACAGTGTCAACTTTTGTCATAAATTAAATTATGTGATAAGATCATCTTACTAAGCCATTCAAAAGTACCAGTACTAAGATTAAAATAAGTAACTTTAGCACTCAGTGCTACACAGGTAAGAATCATATTTTAACAAGAATAGTCAACCATCAGCACCAGCTACTGCCACACCAGTACTGTGACATTAATAGGTAACATTGCAAGGAGATGTGCATCGTATCTTGTCCGATTAAATGAAGATGGGTGTGCATCTTTTTGTACTAATGCTGACAGCCGCCAAAACATAACTGCTTGCCATGAGGAACGCTAGGTTAGATTATAAAGGAGAAAAGTAAACTTCTGTAAGAGCTTTTTTTGGCACTTTGTCCAGATACCTCAAATGATTAGCAAATCTTTTCACACACGTTGCAATTAACTTTGTTGCTGATAAGAGGAGCAGCATCTATAAAACTGAATTAATCAGTTGGAAATGCTAGTGTTTTAAAATTATGGCACTTAACATCAACTGGAGAGCTATTCTGTCAAACAGTATCAGTTTTAACACTACTCTAAATAGCATGCATATATATTTAAAAATGGGAGAGCAACCAAGTCCTCTAACTGAATCAAGTGACATTTAATGAAAAATGCAGAGTAAGCCCATGAAAATAGAGAGGTTAAAAGGCCTATAGAGACTATTTCCCATATATATTGCCATTTGGTTCCCATTGACTCACAGAAACATACCTGATATAGCAAAATTAGGTGGCAGATGGAGCAGGACCAAGAAAACTATAAACTTACCTTTGTACTGTAACAATCACAATAAATCTACTGACCAAAGTCCCAAGCTGTGCAGTTCCCACATCAGCAAGTAGTACCGCTGAGTCCCTGTCAAAGCAGCGGGGCTGGATACCAGTGAAGGAAATTCCCATGTCCCAGGACAAGAGCAGCTGGGAATCCTTCCTCCACCCACCTTTTGGCTACTGAGATAAAACCAGTGACTCACCTGTCTCTCAAGTAAAAATGCTGGAAAAGTGTAAAAAATTACTACTTACAACTCGAAAAAAACCTATTACAACCTTAACCACCAGGGGACATTACTTCATTTCTGCCTCTGATTTTTTCACTATGAGAAATACGTTACATCACAATTACATAATGTCAAAGGTATTTAAAAGCTTCATTACTCAAATCCCAAATATAATTCAGAATCAAATCTACAATAAATAAAGTGTAGCTCAAGTACCCAGGTGTTACTATCACTCTTATTATAAAGTGATGTGAAATACCTTGAAAGAAGCTTTGCATCAACTTACATGTCTGAATAACAGCTGTGCTATGAAAATCATAAAGGCAACCAGAAACAACTGGTTCCTATAGGAATTATCCGTATATGACATCATGTTAGCAGTCAAGATTTAAACTCGTGTCTGTCCTTTCATCTACACAAAAAAATTCAATGGATCTATTTAGAGCAGCATACAGCTGTGTGTGAAACCACCATTCTAGGGGAACGGAGGGTTGCATTCATTCTCCATCAAGCTACAGGACAGCACCTGTGAAGTATTTTTATAAGTTTACAGTAGGATATGTAAGGTGTCCGTGATGGACGCTTCATCTGTTTATTCCTTTAATTTAAAATCTTATTTGTCTATTTTACCACTGTACGTATAAATTAACAGGGCATACATGTGTGTACACTGAATGTATAACCTTCTCTCTGCCTCAAGCAAAAACAAGATTTAAATTGACTGCACACCTAAACTATAATCTGGGAATTTTCTTCTATTTTATAATTTATCTTAACACTTTCTCAATAATTTTTTGGTTGCAAGAACATTACTCTTCCTAACTCTTACTGGGCTCTTTTATGCCATACTTCACTGTATAGAATGATTAAGAAAGTCCTTTTGATATCCAGAATCCTGAAGGCAATTATTCCCAACCAGTAGAGACATGCCTGCTAAGGCATCCACTTCAAGTGAATGAAAGCTCACATCACTTTTACCGTCAAAGGTATAAAATCTAGAGGTAGCTTACAAGCTACCACAGAAAGATTTTCTTTAGAGCACCAGCATTTTATCCTTAGCTGAAGTACTTTTAAAAGGCCATTTTGATAATTAAATATATATTTTGCAGAAATGTTTTCACAGATGCCAACACTAATGGAAGACAGTTTGAGAATTTCTATATAAGCTAAAAGGATATATTCACATTAATGTCTCAGAAGCCAATCAAAACACACACGCATGTATTATATAGTTACAGCATGTAGGGCACTTTTGGGGTCTAGGACTATGATAGTAACAGATGCTGCAGAAACACAGAACAAAAGCGCCTGTAACAATTTGGGGGTGAAACAGTATTCGTTTGGCAGCTGCTAAGTGGAAAAGGACAACTCCCTGTGGCCAACAACTCTCCACAGAGAGCCATTAGAGTTCCTCTGACAGCAGCCTACCACCCCGACATGTAACAGCGCCTCACAAGAGGGAGGGAGCCAAGGAAGAGATTATTTGAGATAACCAAGAACGTAGTGTCTGCATGAATCAAATGCTACAACCATGGTGCACAGGAAGAGCTGAAAAACTTCAGAGGGTGACTGCAATGCCTAGGAGGCACAAATGAAGAACTCGGAAAACCAATCACGCATGCAAAAGGGGAAAGCCAATTTTACTGCTGTCAAAACAGAACTCCTCCATGTGCCTACTCCAGCCCACTCAGACTGCTTCAGGCCAAGCAGCTTCTCTCACTTTTCATGAGGCTGATTACAGCAGCAGAACCTCCTGGTACTGAGACTGGTGTTTCCATTTCTGACTTTAATTTTACCTTTTTTTCCAACTAATATTCCTTTGTTAGCCTTGATCTTTACTCTTCCAAATACCTGTAAATGTTTTAAGTACCACGGCTTGTTGTTCTCCTCTGCTGTGTGTAATTAACAGTTTTCACCTTTCTTGCTTATGATTTTAGTTGTCCTTCATTCAACTGCCTCCAAGATGTTAGAAATGAATGAATTGTTTTCACTGGAGTTTTATAAAACCAGTTCTCAGTCTCTGTATATCTGTACGTACCTGCGGACTTAAGTAGCTGAAGATAGCAAATAAATACTTCTATTTGTAAAGCATTTCCACAGGGCAACATATTAATAGACAGGAATTCTAAAATGCATCATATCCTTCAGTGGCTCTGGGATCAAAACTTAAGTATATTTACATATCCTGTTTATGACTCAGACTTGCATATAAAAATATACTGAAATTTTATTAATTATTTATGTTAAAGGATTGTGACAGCATACAGTAGCACTGGCAAAGCCCAAAGGCACCCAAACTAGTCAATTTATGAATCTTAAAAGACTGCAATTGACACAGAAGAACCATTCCTTCATTTGCTACAGGAAAAATGTCTCTGTGTTTGTAGACCTAAATTGCACCACTACCCAGAAGTTACCTCTCTCTGCAGATCAAGATGCTGTTCATTATTATTGGTACAATTCTGTTGTTAACTCTGCTGCTTTCACATTACCTCATTATTGACAAGGTATATATATCTATATATAGTGGTTGCACTCTCTCTTCCCCATATAAATGTACCCAGATGCAGCTGATTTTTTAAAGGTACAAATGTAGAGAGAAAATCAAGTGTATCGCCCCATAGTTCCTTTGGGGTTAACATCACCGCTGCCCAGAATAACCCTGATAAACACCAAATACTCTTGATAAAAATTACCATTACATTTTCATGGACAGAAGCCTCCACTGCAGCTGAAGTTAAAAGGCTACATTATTCCTGCAAAATTTAGTTACTCACTGCTGGTGTGAACCATTTGTGCAAGTTGGTGTCAACACAAGTATTAAATTACAAGTTAATTTTTAAATTTAGAACCGAATAATCTTATTTCTGACCTTGAGCTGTGCCAGTACAGCTCTTGCAGCAGAACTGAAACCAGACAGATTGTTTCGGCAAAAAACATGATGCACTACAGTTGCAAGGAACTGATT